>JADMNL010000033.1:25790000-26990000 GCA_016271365.2 Neoceratodus forsteri
AATCCCCTAGTAGAATAAGTTCAGCTTCGGAAGGATGAGAGTTGATAAAGTTTAGGACATCATTGAATCCATGTTTAGGGTCCCTGGGCGGGATGTATACAGAGACAATAGTCAGGGCTTTATGGTTGGGACCTAGGACGATTTTTGTTGGCAGAATCTGGGCTGAGGCAGAAAGTGATGGAGTTGCTACAGGGTGCCAAGACAGGGAGTCTTTGATATAGATTGCACAACCACCGCCCTTTTTTGGATATCTAGTCCAGCCTGTGGACATTGTAGCCCTGTATTGTTACTGCTGAGTCAGGAACTTTAGGTGTCAGCCAAGTTTCCACCACTGCAAGGATGTCAGGGTTGTGTTGGCATATGAAGGCTTGGAGTGCATCCAGCTTTGGTAGTAGGCTGCAGATATTAATAGTTGCAAGGATAAGGGCACCTGGAGTTTGTGTGTGGCCTGAGCTTCTAGGGCCAGGATTTGGATGGACGCTGCCTGAGATGAGAAGGAGGAGGAGTAGGAGTTTTGAGGAGCAGAGTCGCAGCTCTTTGAGAGATAGTTTTGATTGTTGTTTCCTGGAGTAGAAGTTGCAAGGTTTCAGGCAGTGTCCCATATGGACTGCAAGGTGGTACAGTGTAGAGAGGTGGCCACACTTATTGGAACCCACTCAGAAGGGAGCAATCTTAAACCTGGTACTCTTAAATGATAAAGTTCTCTGTCCTACTCCTTCTGTGTTTCCTTGTATTTCCTGAATGCTGTCCTTTTCTCCTTAACCTTCCCTGCCACCTCTTTTGTGAACCATAGTGTTTTTTTCCTTTGTTGTATTTTGTTGATTTGCTTTACACAAAGGCTTGTTGTCTCTGTGATGGCTGTTTTGATTACTCCCCGATCTTACTTCGAGTGGGAGCTTTTGCAGCAGGCTGTTACAATAAGGACTATGCCGCAGGCACTAGGACTCTCCGGTGAAACTTCATTTTCCCAAGTTCAGCCCTCATAAAGTCCAATACTCTTGCTTTTGTTTGCCTTGATTGTATGGCTGTGTTTATTGTGAACCACACTGTTGGGTGATTGCTTGTTCCCAGATGGCTACCCACTTCTAAATCTGAGATTCTTTCTCCGTCCCCATTTAAGAGTACCAGGTTTAAGTTTGCTCCCTCCTTAGTGGGTTCCAATACTAGCTGTCTGAGGCATGCCCCTTGTAGGGCATCAAGAATGACCCTGCTCTTGGATATGCCTGCAACAAAGGTGCTCCAGTTAACATCTGGCATATTCAGGTCCCCCATCAACATTATCTCCCCTTTTTCTGCCATTCTAAGGATGCCTTCTATCAAATCCTTGTCCTTTGCTTCCCCCTGAGATGGAGGTCTGTATACAACCCCCATGCGGATTGTGGTGTCATTTCCTGTCTCCAGGGTGACCCAGAGTGCCTCATCTGCTCCCTGTTTACTCTTTAGTTCTGTTGCTTTGATCTCTTCCTTTACATAGAGAGCTGCTTCTCCTCCTCTTTTAACCTCCCTGTCCCTTCTGTAGATTGTGTATCCTGGTATGTTGACATCCCAGTCATGGTTCTCTGTGTACCATGTTTCTGTGTCTGCCACAATATCCAGGCAACCCTCTTCCATGAAGGCCACTAGTTCAGGGAGCTTGTTACATAGACTACGGGCATTGGTGCTCATCACCCTCCACTTTTTGATGGCCTTACCCCTTTTAGCCCCATCCCTGTCATTACTGCTTTAATCCTTTTTTAACCTTTACCTCTGTCCTGCTCCCTAATAACTTCTCTACCTTGGTGTTTACCTCACTAATTACCATGTTTTGTGGGTCTCCTGAGGTCTTACCAGTGATCTATACAGTGGTGGAAGCACCTCCCTTCTTCTGCTGCTGCTGATACCAATGCCTATGTATCCCCCCATCCCACTAGCCCTACCAACTGCTTTATCGCACTGACTGGCCATCTTTAGGTCATCAGAGATGACTACCCCCAGGTCTCTCCCCTTCTTGGTGGTCATTAGTACCACTCCACCCATTTTGTACTCCGCCCCAGGGTTTCTGTGCCCCGCCCAAGTGCATATTTTTCACATTGAAATCTAGCTGCCATACCCTTGACCGCTACTTGAGTTTTCTCAAGTATACTTGTCAAGCATTGCTTGCTGAGGAAAGGGCAGAGCACCCTGAAGTGTTGAGGTTTATTGCTGTGTTGCCATTGGATTTTTTTTATATATAACCTTGAGTAAGTTAATAAACTTTTTTCACTTTGCAATAGAAGCCCTATGCGCAGTATTTTTTATTCTTCCAGTAACTTAACATAGAATCTGTCGGCAGATAAATGACCATACGGCCTACCTAGTCTGCCCATTTCCCTACTCAGTGTTGACAGCCCAGATCCTATTTGATCTGTGGCACGCCTTCTCTGCCCATCACCAGGGCACCCTTATGTCTACCCCATGCGCTCTTGAACCCCTGTATTGTTTTAGCCCCCACCACCTCCACTGGAAACTGTTCCACGGATCCACCACCCTTTCTGTGAAAAAGTACTCCCTGACATTCCCTCTGAGCCTTCCTTCCTTCCTCCAGCCTCATATCATGTCCCCTTGTCCTTGTGTAATGTTTTCTCTGAAATATGCTTCCTTCCTGTGCCGTTTATACCCCTAAGGTACTTGAATGTCTCTATCATATTCCCCTTCTCTCTCCTCTCCTCCAGTGACTAGATATTACAGTCCCTGAGTCTTTCTTCATACGGCTTCTGGTGCAGCCCATGTACCATTTTTGTCACTCTTCTCCAGACTGCCTCCATCCTTTCTATGTCCTTCCTGAAATGCGGTCTCCAGAACTGGATGCAGTACTCCAGGTGAGGCCTTACCAGTGATCTGTACAGTGGCATCACCACCTCTTTCTTTCTGCTGGTTATGCCCCTACCTATGCATCCCAGCATTCGGTTTGCCTTCCCCACCGCTTTTTCACACTGCTTGGTCGCCTTTAGGTCATCTGATATGATGATCCCCAGGTCTCTTGCTTTGTGGTGGTCAGAAACCCCCCCCCCCAACAACTTTGCTATTTATACTGCCGCTGGGGTTACACATTGTCGATGTGAGTGCGCATTTTTTCTTTTGTTTGTATACATGTCAAGGTCTGCCAGTCTTTCCTCACACCACGTCCACTGCTGTGCCGGATAATCTTTGCTGCCTTCCTTTTTATGGGCTGTATGTGGTCCCTGTCTTTCTTGCAGTGTGGACTCCAGAACTGTGCACAGTACTTCAGGTGCAGTCTTACCGGGCACCTGTACAAGGAGCAGTATCACCTCCTTCCTCCTACTATCAAATCCACCTCCAGTACATCCCAGCAGCCTGTGAGCCGGTACCAGGTAAATGTAGCGTTGTAAAAACAACGTGGCAAGAACCGTACTATGTAAAGCGCAGAAACATTTAGAGCGACAGGGATATAATAGCGGTAGGAATTACCACTTCCCTGTCGCTCTGCACTGAAACTTGAAAAGGATCAAGTTGCCGTGTGTGTGTGGTACCTTATCTCGGTGGTGGAGTGGCTAAGGCACCGGCAAGGTTGGAGACCTGGGGACCACGGTTTGTTCCTCTGGTGTTGCTCACTTTTATTTTTGTACAAAAAGGAATTGTGCCCCTCCTGAGTTTCTCTCCATCCTCAAGTCCACCCCTCGAGGTTGGTTACTTTAGATCCGGGAGCAAAGTCCCCTGCAAAAAACAAAAAGTGCCATTGTATTGTATGGGGTGTACGCTGTTATGGTAGGGTCGGTGTTTTGCCTGATGATATGTTGGAGGATGGCGTTTTGTCTACAGCATTTATTGCCGCTCTGTCTTTGTTTACGGCAGTATAACCCCGTGCCTGTTGGCCTACCTGTATGCTTTGATGTGCTGAGGAGTGGACTGGAGGCTACACTAATGATGACCATCAAGTTTCACTCCTCAGGTGTCTGTACAACCCTTAGTCTCTCTCACCCTCCCCTCCACCGATAGTTCTTGAACTACACAGAACTTTCAGTATGTATATATATATATATATATATATATATGTATGTATTTTTTTTTTATTAGACAAGCCTTACCTCAAAGGTGTAGGCAGATCTATGCGCAAGTGTTTTCTTTTTAAGTACCTTTCCTGAGCCGTGTGCCTTTTTTTTAACCTACATCGCTCTAATTATTAATTATTGTGCTTCTGGAGGAGAACATGTCATCGCAGCTGTACTCAGAGATGACTGTGATGGTTTAAAATTAAACTTCTTGTTTGTAATTTAGACTCCATCTGGACATGAGTGCTGCAAGTAGCAGAAGTGCCACCAGTCTGTTCTTTCAGAGAAGAATTACTTATCTAAATGAGTCAAAAGAAACTCGGTACAAAGTAACTTTTCATCTTCCAGGAATGTGTCTTCACCATTTATTCACACTAATGAGTCTTAGCCTGGAGGCACTAGGACCCTGCAGGAGCCAAAACTTTTGAGGTGGGCCGGCACCGAGGCAAGCTGTGTGCATAAACAGCACCGCAAGGCTTACCTTGGCACCGGCCCCCAACCGCCTTAGTTCCTTTTTTCCCCCGCCACCAAGTGCACTATTGTGGCGATGGCACTCACCCATCGGGAATCAGAACTTCACATCTATATGACAGCCATTTCAGTTTGTTTCAGTTTTTAGTTGTTTAAAGCTAGAATTGATTATTTTTGTATCAGTTTTAGTGATTTTATGAAAACTTTTCTGTCTGTTTCTCTCAGCCCTGCCGAGCCTTGTCACAACGTCTCTAAAGGATCCCGGTAGGAAGCCTTCCCAGCATTTGACCCAGCACCGTGTTTGGCCTGGCACCATGGGTGGCAGCAGGGGACATGTCTGGTCCACTTTCCTGCGAGGGAAGAGTTCTGACCACAGGCAGTCCTGTGTTTGGGGGAAGAGCAGTCCTCTGGAGCACAAAGGAGCGGGCCAGTTCCCGATTCTCGTTGGGTTCTTGCTGCTGTTCGGCCTTGAGTTCTTTTTCTCACCTTTCAGGGTGAGAAAGAAACGGTACCAGTTGAGGCCGCCCAACGGGAAATCTTCCACAAGACCCTTGGTTCATGGTGCCTTGGCCCCGTCAGCGTGGTCCACATTGCCGTGAGCCTTGGTGCTAGAACACTGAGACTTCAGGCCTGGAGTCCCCCTCTGTCCTTGGGAGGGGGGGTTTCCCCAGTGGGAAGTCTTATCAAGGCAGCTCTTTGGAGCAGTGGATGTAGCATCAGGCTGGGGTGTCACTGCTGGTGGTCTGGTCCCTGGCCCTTGTAGGTTGGTGGCACTGAACCCACAGGCAAGGCCCCACCAAGCCAGGTAGAGTGACTGGCTCTGGCAATGACCTTCTGCCCTTGCCGGTGGCTGTGCCCCTGGCTCCTGCCCACTGGCAGCACCCCTACCTTGTGTTACTTGATAGGACTGACTGGGTACCGCTCTGGTCACCTTGGTGCTGCCGGGGTCATTGGTGCTCTGGGGCTGGCATTGGTGCTGAGCTCAGCCTTCTAGGCCTGTCTTGGTGCCTTTCTAGCCCTGGTTCTAGTGCCAGTTCAGCTCTTTGTTGTCCCCCTGGTGAGAGAGTCTCTCTCTCTCTCTCTCTCTCTCTCTTTCACCTTGATGAAAGTTCGGTGCCTCTAGTGTGTGGTGAGGGGCTCAGCTGTTGAGCCGGTGCCGTGTTTGGCCTGGTGCTGTGTTTGGCCCAGCCCCTTGTTTGACCCAGCGCCGTATTTTGCTGGGCACCATGTTTGGTCCAGTGCCGGGTCCAGCGTCGTGTCAGAGACCGTGTTCAAGGCCAGCATTTGGGCTGGGTTCCATGCCAGATCTGGGCCAGGTCTACACTGCCCCTAGTGCCGTCTCTGGCACCACCTGTGGTGTTCTGTCTGGCACCCAGTTGACGCCAGAGGTTCTCAGTTTAGGGGAACCTTCCTACTCCTCTTCCCCTGGGGGTATATCAAGGAAGATAAGTCTGTCTTTGTGTCTATCCCTTTGGAGCTCACCTTGCCCCTGGCACAGGGTTTAAAAAAAAAGAGGGGGGGGATTCTGCTGACTGTCATATACAGGATTTCATCCAAGCAGTCACCAGCTCTTTTATTTCTCCAGGATTGATTAGCTCCCTGGATATGCAAGCTTCTAGGTACTGCCCCTTGCGCTCCTCGGCAGTCCTGAGATATTAGGACTCCTAGTTCCCTTACCTGGACAGTTGGCTGATAGACACTTTGTCCAGCCACAAAGCTCTAGCCACAGCCTCTCACTTCCTTCCCTTCTTGGAGTTCTGTTGAGTCTAGAATTCTCACATCTGACCCTCGCAATAGTTGCTGTTCCTAGGAGCTCTCCTAGATACAGGCAGGGCCTAGCCTTCCCTGGCAATATACAGATGATACTGCATATAGCATGCTGTTTTTTGGACAGCAACTCTCTTTATGCCCACCCCATGCGACCCATGCTGGGCCTTATTGCAGCTTATCAAACCTGTGTTTTTTATCACTCACTTGCCAGTAAGTGAAGAACAGTGTCCTGCAGTTTCCCTTCTCCCATTCAGAACCCAGGGTAACTCTGTCTTCGGAGGCCTCCCTGTTGGGTAGCCCACTGTCAGTGTTTCAGTCACAAGGTGGCTGGAACCAGTCCATCAGAGTATCATCTCCACTTCAGTAGATTGCACCTGCAAACTGGTTTTGTATAGCCTGTCAGCCCTAGTGGATCTCAGCAGCTACAAAACAGTCCTTTTCCAGACAGACAACAGTCTGCCTTGTATTACACGAACAAACAATGAAGAGCAGAGCACTCTCTTACCATGTACTGTATGCTGAGAAGCTATGAGAGTGTGGAGAGAGGACCTGAAGCAGTGGATCCTACTCTAGGCCAGTTATCTGCCAGGCGTCTAGTACACATGAAGGTATGTTCAGCCAGATAGGGGTCCTTCTTCACTGCTGATTTTGTGAGATTACTGTTCAGTGAGTGGGGCACCCCAGATGTGGACTCTTTTGCACAAACTCCCTCGAGTCTGCTCTAAAAGACCAATGCATGGCATTTTCTGCTAGGATGCTTTCAGATTGCCATGGCAACATTTTTTCTGTATGCATCCCTGAAAGCTCCCTAATGCTGGGAATATTGCTCAAACTGGATGCACAAGGGGGCAAAATCACTTTGATTGCACCCTGTGGCTTTGGCAGGTATGGTTTCTCTGTTAATCAGGCTTTCGCTCAGCCAACAGGGGATCCTTCTCTCAGGTAGGACATGTTGTCTTGGGATCTTCTGCTCCATCCCTGCAATACTTTAGGGCATTTTTACACATGAGGCCTCTCATCCGGAAGCTGGTAGTTGCCTAGATATCAGCCTTGTGCTGGACATGCTCACCCACAAGCCCTTTGAGCCTTTCGTGACTTGTGAGCCAAGTTTCTATTTACAAAGCAGCTTTCTAGTGGCCATCTCTTCTGCTTGCAGATTGTCTGAAATCCATCTCTTGATCACAGATTCCCCTTGTACTGTTTCCCACAGGGATAAGGTAGTGCTCCACACTCGATGGCATCGGAGTACTCTCTGAATCTGCCACTGTGATGCCTACCTACTTGCCAGCTTCCAGAATGATGGAAGCCACACTCTCTTCATTCTCTGAGCGCATTAAGGGGGTCCTCATTCCTCACCTGGACAGAACCAGGATTTCAAACAGTCCAGACACTTTTTGGTATTCTTTGCTTCCAGTTGAAAGGGTCAGCCTGCTTCACTCAAGTGCATTTCTGCCTAGGTTGTGAGCTGTCTATAGCTCTGTTGTGCCATGGTACAGGTCATGTTGAAAGGTCAGGTACATACCAACTCCACCACTGCAGTTGTCACGTCCCTAACAGAGGTTCATTCTGTGCCTGCCGGTGATACACTGCAAAGCTGTAGCTGGGATCACAGTGCACATTTTGGTTACGCACTAGGTCCTGCATGTCACTTTGTCAGGACTGTCCTGAATGGACCTCAGTCCTGAGTGAGCTCTTCACTCCTAACACCCTACCCCAGTGGTTTCATCTCAGCTTGGTACCCTGACCCATTAGTGTGAATAGATGGTGAAGATACCTTCCTGGAAGATAAGAAAATTATGTACTGACCGTAATTCTTGATCTTTTAGGAATATCTTCACCATTTATTCACATGCCCACCCACCATCCCCTGAACTCACTCCAGTATACAGTATTTACTGGCCTTCTCCTCTTGTTCAAGGCTTGAACTGTGGGGACACAGTATTACTCGCATGTTGACCATTCTTACCCAGATCACCAGGGCTTCCGATGTCCTTAGTGTTACTGCATGACTACTAGTTAGGTTCTACTGCACCTGCTTGTTAAAAAAGGAACTGAGGTGATTGGGTGCCGGCGCCGAGATAAGCCTGATGCTGCAAGCCACTCTCGCGGTGCCATGTATGTGCACAGCTTGCCTCGGGGCCGGCTCATCTCAAAAAATTTGTCTTCCAGGGGGGTCCTAGTGCCTCCAGCCAAGACCCATTAGTATGAATAAATGGTGAAGATATTCCTAGGAGATCAAGATCTTTGGTAAGTATGTAATTTTAGTTTATTGTTAATTAGTGTTGTTCTAGGAGCGTGGATATGTTGTTCATCCACACTGTCTGGCATTGTCCCTTTCCCCTTTAAATCTTGCCGGAAGTCTTCAAGCTGGCTCCTCCCACCCACCCGGGTGGTAAATACCTCGGCTCCGCCCCATGACGCCAGATCTTCCTTTCCGCTGGAAGATTCAGGTTCCCTCGTGCTTTCTGCAGTGTTGAGGCCCTGGATTCGTTTCGACGGTTTTCACTGCATCTTCTCGCTCTAAAACTCATTAGAGTTTACGGCTCTGATTCGGACATAGATGACAAGTCATCCCCCGGGTTTCACCGGTGTCCTTTCCGGACAGAAAATGTCGCGCACCGATCCCCACCTCTCATGCGTTTACTGCCTCGGTTCGATTCACGATACCTCGCAGTGCTTCATTTGCGCTTCCTTCCAACCCAACGTCCTGGAAGATCGTCAGGCGCGCCTGAAGCTGGGTAGACCGGAGCTCCACAACCCACCGGGTAAAATCCAAGGAGGCCAGGTGGGCAGTTTCCGCTGCCGCGGATCCGCCCGAGCAGCTCGGCGCATGGCGGCTTTCGAGGAAGAAGCCACTCAAGCCTCGGCTAACTGAGGTTTCTTCGTGCCGCTCAACCTGGGCTCTTCCTTTTCAGGATCCTTTCGGGATTTGTGCCAGTCTCTCCCTACCAAGGGTGAGGCGCCCTCGGGCTCGCACTCTTCCCGTTCGAAGAAAAAGGATCCTAAATCTTCTTCGAGTCGAAGAAGACGCTCCTGGGATCAGGAGCGGTCCGAAGTTTCGACTTCGGTCAAAATTGCCTCCTCGGCCGCTGGGTTTTCAGACTTCCCGTCTGTACCGGGCGAAGCCGAGGAGCCGCTGATCCGCCGAGATTATCCTCGACCCGATCGAGCCTGTATCACCGACTCCTGTCGATGATTCCTGGAGAGAACACCGATTCTCTCCTTCCCGATAAAGGAGACCCGCCCTGCCGAATCCTCGATCGAGGAAAGAACGAACCTCGGTTTTCACCGAGCCCAGTCTCTCCCGATCGACAAAGCCAACCGCCGGTCTCGATCAGGGAGTAAGTCCTCTTCGGTCGATCGACCTAAAAGGACACAAGCACTCCGAGAGGCTGCCACTGTCCTCTTCCTCCTCGGACGAGGAGAGGCTTGACAGAAAATTCATCGATGCTGGGGATCTCTGTGTGGTGCAGCAATTCTGCTAGAGGTCAGAAGTCGTTCTCTGGGGTCCTGCTATTTTTGCCTCAGCCTGTTCGCCTTTAGACACCATTGTTCGTGCCGGGTTCCTTTCAGACCTTTTTGGTGGGCACTCTGCACTCATGGTTCTCGGTGGATTCCTCCAAAGAGGCTCGGCAGTCTTCGGTCTCCCCACAGACTGTCAATTACAGTTTCCTGATCGCCTAGTGTATCATCAGGGACTTAGGTGGGCAGCCTTTATATCGGGACTCCTCCGATTCCGATAACACTGGCCTTCACTCTTCGATGAGCTTTCGGCATCAGGCTTGGAAGAAGGGCCTTCCTTCTTCCAGGGCATCCTCCGGCTCATTTCTGAATCGACGGGGATGGCCCTACAGCCTATCCAGAAAAAGGCGGAATATCCCCTTACGGATATCCTTAAGAGGGGGGATACCCCTACGGAGGCTTTTCCAGTCGCCGAAGCCATTATGGGTCCGGCCTTGGAACTCTGGCAGCGTCCAGCCTCCTGCCCAGCTCCATCTGCCCGCATGGCACGCAAGTACGCGGTGCCCACAGGGTCTTTGGCGGGGTTTACTGAAGCACCCCTCGGCGGAAAGCCTTGTGACTGCCTCAGTATTCAGGCGGACGGGCAGCTCAGCCGATACTGACCGCCCTCCAGACAAAGAGTCCAAACTCATGGACCACTCGGCCCGAAAGGTCTATGCTGCATCATCTTTGGGCCTTCAGTCAGGCAAGCTCAGCGGTGATTATGGCACACTTCTCTCACGCCCTCTTGGGGTCGCTGGACGAGTTCTTCCCACCTCCCAGCTGACATGCAGACCACGGTCAAGCAGGTCAGGGACCAGGGCAGAGCTGTTGCTAAACAACAACCCCAGACTGCTCTGGGCGTGGTGATTCCTGTGCCCGTTCACTAGCTGCAGCGGTATCCACTCGCCCGCGGGCTTGGCTGAGGTTATCCGCCTTTCCGTGGATACTCGGCACAAGCTGGCTGATGTGCCCTTCCTTGGCACCGACACTCTTTGGGCCAGGAGTGGCAGGTCACCTGCAGCGTGTCGAGCAATCTAATGCCACCTTAGATGCTACATCTGCTAAGGGTTCTTCAAGTAAGAACCAGCAGAAGCGCTAGGAAGAACTTTCTTCACAGTCTTCCCTGCGGTCAGACAACCACCCTTCCAGGGGGTCAACAACAAGCAGCAGGCTCAGGCTTGGCGCCCTAGGCCCAAGCAAGGTCCCCAGCAGCCACGCAAAGGAGGCCGAGGCGCTGGTCCAGGTGCCTCCTCCTCCTCTAAGCCTGCCCAGTGACGGGCTGGGGGTGTCCTCCCCCGTACCCGTCACTTCAGCTCTGGGTCCTCCTGTGGGGGGCCGGCTCCGCCACTTCGTTTCCGCCTGGTCTGGTATCACCACTGACAGATGGGTCCTAGAAGTGGTCAGGCAGGGTCTGCCCTTAGAATTCGAGCAGTACCCGCCCAGCCGAGCCCGTGCCCCACGAGAGAAGCGGATCTCAGTCGCCCAGTCTGTCCTCCGAGACGACATTGCGCTACTCCTCCTCAAAGAGGTGGTGGCCCGAGTGACGGATCCTCCTTCAGACCCAGGCTTTGTCGCCAGGTATTTCCTGGTGCCAAAACGGACGGGGGGTTGGCACCCCATTCTAGATCTGCACGACCTGAATCGGTATCTCAGGTCTCGCACCTTTCGGATGGTAACTCTAAATCAGATCATACCATCCCTGGAGCGAAACATGTGGTTCTGCACACTGGATCTTCAGGACACTTTTTTCCACATCCCTATCCGTCCGTCTCATCAGCGGTTCCTCCGCTTCAGGGTCGAAGGGACCCTGTACGAGTTCAGAGCCATGCCGTTCAGCCTGTCATCGGCCCCAAGGGTTTTCACCAAATGCATTGCAGTGGTGGCAGCCCATCTTCGGCATCAGGGGGTTCGTATTTACCCCTACCTGGACGATTGGCTCCTGGCGGGATCCTCCCTTCAGGAGGTGGAGAGGTCCAGGGACCTGACCCTCCGAACCTGCTCACACTTGGGCCTTCTGATCAACGAGGCCAAATCGAATCGTGATTCTTCCCAGGTGATGGGCTTCATCGGGCAGAGCTCGACTCTCGTCAAGTCAGAGCTTGGCTCCCGGTGGACAGGGCGGAGGTTCTCTCCTCCTTTGCCCAATCATTTTTGGTTGGGCACTCACGCCCTGCCCGGGTCTTCCTGCGCCTCCTGGGCTACATGGCGGCGTGCACATCGGTGGTCCGCTGGGCCAGACTGCACATGGGCCCCCTCCAGTGGGAGCTCGCCGCCCAGTGGTCTCAGCGTCAGGGTCTTTTCGACCAGCTGGTCACGGTCACCCAGAGGATGTGGGACGCTCTCCAATGGTGGACCGTCCCGAGTCATCTGCAGGAAGGGATCCCGTTCGTCCGCCCCGAGCCGACAGTCATCCTTACGACCGATGCCTCTCTCATGGGCTGGGGAGCCCATGGGGACCACAGAGCTCATGGGCTCTGGACCCCAGAGGAGTCCCGATGCCACATCAACCTGTTGGAGCTCAGGGCAGTCAGACTGGCTCTGTCAGCTTTCGCTCCTCAGCTCCGGGGTCAAGTGGTTCAAGTCCAGACGGACAATACCACGACCATGTACTACCTCAACAAACAGGGCGGCACGCACTCCCTTGCTATGCAAGGAGGCGCTCCGGATCTGGACCCTTGTCAGCCGACTGGAGGCAGATCTCCTAGCCATCCACGTGGCAGGAGTCGCGAACCAACTGGCGGATGCTCTCAGCCGTTTAGGCCAGACATCCCACGAGTGGTCTCTCCATCCAGAGGTAGCTTACTACCTGTTCTCTCGTTGAGGCAAACCGTTGGTGGACCTGTTTGCCTCCAGGGAGAACACCAAGCTGAGGCTGTTCCATGCCCGCCCCCCTCAGCAGGGCTCGCTGCAGGGGGATGCCTTCTCGAGGCCGTGGACCCCAGGCCTCTTTTACGCTTTTCCTCCATTTCCCTTGATCCACAAGGTGTTACTCAAGGTGAGGAAGGACAAGGCGAAGGTGATCCTGGTAGCCCCAGATTGGCCACGCCAGTTCTGGTATCCAGATCTCCTCAGCCTCAGCTGCAGGAACCCGGAGCGGCTCAGTACACGCCCGGACCTGATTTTTCTGAACCAGGGGAAGGTCCTTCATCCGGACCTTCAATCCCTGCACCTCACAGCCTGGTTCCTGAGCGGCTAGAGTTCCAGGCTTTGGGTCTTTCTGAGGATGTCTACACCGTGGTGGAGGCATCTCGAAAAGAATCGACCAGGAAATGTTATGCCTTTAAATGGAAGAGATTTTCCATTTGGTGTCAGGGTAAAGGTCTGGACCCCTTATCCTGCTCGGTGGCTAACATTCTAGACTACCTTTGGTCTCTCTCCAAAGGGGGTCTTCGGTCATCGACCCTTAGGGTGCACCTTGCAGCCATCTCTGCCTACCGGGCGCGGGCCGGTCAGCCGACGTTGGCTCAGGAGACGGTGATCGGGCGCTTTTTCAAAGGCCTGGATCACATATCCCCTCCGGTGCGTGAACCTCCACCTCCGTGGGATCTTTTGCTGGTTTTGGCAAAGCTCATGGGCAAGCCATTCGAACCCATGCACAAGTGTGAGCTCTCGCACTTGTCGTGGAAGACTGCCTTCCTGGTGGCTATCACGTCAGCCAGAAGGACAGGGGAGCTCCAGGCGCTTTCGGTGGACTCCCCTTATCTGGTCTTTCACAGGGACAAAGTTGTCCTGCGCCCCCACCCGAAATTCCTTCCGAAGGTGGTGTCAGAGTTTCACCTTAACCAGGTGTTGACCCTGCCGGTATATTACCCTAATTACACCTCGGACGCCGTATAGGCTCCATACTCTGGACCTCAGACGTGCTCTCTCCTATTATAAGGAGGGGCGGGCGGAAATTAAGGGAAGGTTCGCCAGCTGTTTGTCACCTACGCTGAAGCCGCTTCTGGCAGACCTAAAGCCAAGTGGACTATTGCGAGATGGATCACATCATGCATAGGTCTGTGCTACGAGTAGCCGGGTAAGGAGCCTCCCAAAGGGCTAAGGGCTCATTCTACCCGTCATACGGCTGCTTCGGTGGCTGCTTCCAGGGACATCCCTATCCAGGAAATCTGTCTGGCCGCTACCTGGAAGTCAGCGAGCACCTTTATTACCCATTATCACATTGACCTAGAGTCACGTCGGGATGCTGGTTTTGGGGCCTCGGTTCTCCAGTCTCTATTCCCTAAGTAGGGGGTGTGCGCCTTGCCTCCCTCCTCCCGGAGAACTGCTAGGAGTCTGCCAGACAGTGTGGATGAACAACATATCCACGCTCCTAGAAAAACAGGTTACTCACCTGTAACAGTAGTTCTAGGAGTGGTATATGTTGTTCATCCACACACACCCACCCGACCTCCCCGGCTTTAGGCGCACAACCTGGCTTCCAGCGGGCTAGATCTAGGCGCATGGGGGAGCGAGGTATTTACCACCCGGTGGGTGGGAGGAGCCAGCTTGAAGACTTCCGGCAAGATTTAAAGGGGAAAGGGACAATGCCAGACAGTGTGGATGAACAACATATACCACTCCTAGAACTACTGTTACAGGTGAGTAACCTGTTTTTTTTCCCCCATCTAGCTCACTCCAGATCAGGTCATGGAAACATTTATAACTTGGCTAGGAACATTCTAGCACCCTGATTGGCTAAAAGTCATGTACAAGAGTGCAATTATCTGGCCATAATTACACTCCTGTACTTGTTTAGCCTCTGCACCAGGTCCGGCTACAATATCGATATGCCTTAACCGGAACTGTTTTTGTGTTCTGCTCATATTTCGTACAAACAAGAATATTCTTAAATTAAAAATTATATAAAAACCTATTTTTTGAACATGTTGTAGTAGAACCCATGTTATAAGTGCAATATGACAGTTCAGGGATGTGTAACTAGGGTCAGTAACTGCATTTTCCTGTGTTTAAAGGCTCTCGGTGCAAGCGGCTTGTGCCTCACAGTCATTCAAGGAGTACAATAAGTGACCCATAATTATGCACTAAAGTGTGTCTTGCTGCATACATAGAACATGGTGGCAGAAGAACTCTAGTCTGCCCCACCCTCGCTGATGCGCATGTCCGGAGCCATGGCTTTAGTTTTCAAAGTCATTTTATAAAATGTCAGAACTCAGTTTACATTCACAGGACTTTGCCACATTCAGGAGCTGGGATCTTTTCAGTGTTTATTGTTATGTAAATTCCTCCCAAAATGAAGGTCTCATGCATGTACATGTTTACCGGCACCTCCGCACCACATTCACAGAACGCGTGTCTGCATCGGGAGCCGGGTGAAAGGGCGTACAGTGTCCCTTTAAAATGCTGGAGTAGTTTCCCTTCCATGGGTTTCACCTTGTCATTGGTGGATGGGCTCATTTCAAACATCAGCTGGCATCTGAAAGCTAAGAAACCCCTTTTGAAAACCACAGAGTGTCAAGATGTGAGTAAGAAAGTAAAAACATAAAAAAAAAATGTGCAGGGTGTTTTGAGTAACTGGGGGGTGTGGCCTGCACTGGACACTGATAGTTGTTTTGATATTTATTTATTTATTTAGTATATTGGAAAGACCTTTGAGCGTGAGCTCTTTTATGAAGGTTCCACGTCAGGGTGGACAACAAGACAATACACAAATTCAGTGGTTACAGAGGCCAGATCATAGGCAACAAGAGCAGTTACATGAGAATTAGACAACTAGGAAAACAAAACTGAGCAATTTTAATAGAATACAAAGCTATTTCTGAATGACTGCCCTAGGTGGCACACCCCTGGAAACCTTCAAGTCCAATGGTAGACTATGGCAGAGTACTAGCATAGGGATTTGAATCTATCCAAGAGAGCGAGAGGTGGGTGACAGTGAAACGGGGGGAGTATTGGGTTTGATTCTTCCCCAGAGAGCGAGAGGTGGGGTGACAGTGAAACGGGGGGAGTATTGGGTTTGATTCTTCCCCAGAGAGCGAGAGGTGGGGTGACAGTGAAACGGGGGGAGTATTGGGTTTGATTCTTCCCCAGAGAGCGAGAGGTGGGGTGACAGTGAAACGGGGGGAGTATTGGGTTTGATTCTTCCCCAGAGAGCGAGAGGTGGGGTGACAGTGAAACGGGGGGAGTATTGGGTTTGATTCTTCCCCAGAGAGCGAGAGGTGGGGTGACAGTGAAACAAGGGGTAGGTGGTGATGGGGGGCAGCCCCAGAGGGCTTTGTCGAGTAGGGTGTGGGTGTGGGGGGGTTTAGGGAGGGGCAGACATGCGCCACAAACCAATAGCACACCCCTAGGACATGCAGGAATTTATAAGAAATCTGATTGAATTCTGGTGAATGAGCAGGGGAAGAACTTGCTGACCCTTGGATGTGTTTACAGTACTCAGGGTGACCGACTCAGGTGGGCCTGTCTCTGCAGACAAGGGATCCTTCTTATCAGGCCTCCCACACAGTATCTCATCTGGAAGTAGAAGAAAAGCTGTATGCTAGGGACCTGCAGTCCTCATCTGAGCTCCACAATTGACTGACGCCTGCACTTGTCAGTAAGTCCCCCAAGCACTGCATGCCTCTTTGTTGCCATTCCAGACTGAAACCACCCTCCACTCCCAGAAGGAACCCAGGCTTATCCAAGACCTCAGCCAAAAGACCTTTTCAAACCCTGTCAGCCACTGTACATGAATGTTTCCCCTTAAAAACATTGCACCAAAACTGGGCATGCGTGCGCAGTGTGCTATGTGTGGTGCCTAGCTAGCCTTGGTGTCAGATTGAGGAATTTGCACACAGATCGCAGTCCTGCACTGCTTCTGCACCAAAAGGTTTGCCCTATACACACTATCATTGGGGGTGCCAATAGGCAAGCAGGCATACATTCGATTCCCAGGCATCCACTGTCCCCAACCCCCCAGCCACTCCTCAGTGCATCTCTAGGGACAAACTGCAGTCTGGAGGGAAGGTACACAGTTGCTGGCTTTTTTTTTTTTTCATTTAATTTTATTGAATTCTCACAATAATAATTATAATAAAATTGACAACATTCTGAAATCAATTCATTGTAACCAACAAACCTATCTGACTCTCATCACATTATCTATATTCCTCTGAGATGGAGAACTTGGAACAAAGAATTATTAGAAAATGCTGATAAGGAAGAAAACAAAGTAATAATTAGACTTATTGTTGTAACTAAGACCTGCCTAAAAAAAAAAAAAACATTTTAAGAGCAGAAATCCAGAAAGGGACCCCAATATTCTCGAAAAAACCCTATTCCTCCCCAGAATTGTGAAAATAATTATTTAATTGTTGGCCACTCCACAAAGGGAATCTAGCCACTGTTGAATGGAGGGAACCTTGGCTTCTTTCCAGTTTAGTAGGAGTAGCCTTGGCCAGGGCCACTGCAGTAACCCATAACTTCTTTTCCTTGGGTAGGTTTGAAATGCCAGAAATGTCCCCAAGGATATGTAATGAGGGGGAAAAGGGAAGAGTTACTCCCAGAATAAATTGACAAATGCCATGAATTTGTCTCCATCTCCCCAGAACCATAAAAGATGTGCCAAGCCTGCATTGGTCTCCCCACATCTCCAGCAGTAATCATTTGAAATTACACCCAAGCTAAGAAGGTGCCATGGGGAATAGTAAAAATAACGCAGAATTTTGACTTGAATCAACTTGCCCTGGGTTTCTCTACATGTTTTAATAGCATTGTCCCAAAGTTTATCCCATGAGTCTACTTAGATATGTATACCCAGGTCCTTTTGCCATTTAATCCTGGCAGGTTCATGTAAAACATATATATATATATATATATATAAGGCTGAAGCCTTTTGGAAGGTAAGCAACCTTAAAAAATGATGACCATGCTGCCGAGGGAAAAATAGTGAGGTACCCATCTAAAACAGTATTAGACAAAGTATTCCTTAACTGTAAGTAAATCTAGAAGTTACACTTATTAAGTCTGTATGTGAATCAAAGTTCCTCAAACAACAGAAACTTGTTATGTCATCTAATAGGTCCCCAATAACATATATACTTTTTTGTTTCCAAATTCCAACCAGTATCAGAAAGGCCCTTGTTACCTTGAGTTAACAAGGGATTACCCCAGATGGGAGACAGAGTTGGGACCCTTGGGCAGCCTAGTAAATCCATTGCTCTGCGTGAGATACCATAGTCCTTTTCCAACAGGTTCCAGATTTGAGAAAACAAAACCTGGGGTTTAGTAGAAATGGAGACAACTGCTGGGAGGTGAGGCCCAAAACACACATGATGGGTGTGACAGGGGTTTTGCAGAGCGCTGTGTCCTTGTTCTCCCAGAAGACTCCATAGCACATAAACTGCACTGTGGATTGTTGTAGAGTATGACACCTGACCCCTACCTGATAGCTGTCATCGTTTCTAGAATCAGGTCATGGCACCATCCGTGGGGGTTGGGGGAGTTGTTGCTGTGTGCCACAGAAGTCTTCACATTTGCAGAGAGGGCCTTCCCCAGTATGGACCTACTATGGTACTGTGGATTGGGTTCTAAGTCTCAGTCCTCTAATACAGAGAATAATGTTTTGTATGTAGCAATTGGTGACACTAAAGCCGCTGAGACTGACCAGTGTTATGTAACCTATCACCCATGACACGGCATGGGTGTAGCAGGCATTAATGCACATGTGGGGTGTGACTGTAAGGCATGAGGCAGAATCTGCCTGTATTTTCAACAGGAGGGACAGAAAAGGTTTGTTTTTTTGGAGTCAACATAGGTGGGCTAAGTTGTGAAGTACCCGTACCAGTGTACTTATTGAGTGAAGGGTAAATTTGAGAGCAGCCAGTGCGACCCACATTTTGGGGCCATATTATAAGGCCTGTGTCTAGCCCTGTAGTTTGGGGGAGGATTGCTAACTGTCTGACAAGTACCTTCAGACTTTGCTGCTTGCGCTCAGAAGAGCTAGTGGGGTGTAGTCACAAGGGGGTGGCTACCCAGAACTCCAAATCACTGTCCAAACACAACTGCACTCCAGGAAAACAATAGCGAGTCCACTCACATTCAGCTTGAAATCTTTATTAGTATCAAAACATTTAAAATGAACTGTGGACAAAGCATACTGTACTCAAACATGCTAAGTATACTCATACGAACATACAAAATTTGCCAGCAGATAAAGGCCTAGAGGTCTATCAAGTCTGCTTGAATGTGCAGCTAGCACCCCTTATTCTGCAGCTGCCCCTCCCTTCCATCCTTCCCCTTCATTAACCCTCCCCCTTGTCCTGTTCTATCCTCATTTGAAGCAGTCCACTGTTCTACTGCATACCACTTCAGGAGGTAACGCATTCCACCCAGCCACCACCCTCTCTATAAAAAAGTGTCTCCTCATCTCCCTCCTGAACCTTCCTCGCTCCAGTCTCATATCGTGGCCCCTGGTGTCCCTCCCTCCCTCCCTTACTTTGAACAGCCCTCTGTACTTGTCTTGTTTATTCTTTTCATGTATTTAAAGGTTTCAATCATGTCACCCCTGTCTCTCCTCCTCCAGTGAGTACATGTTCAACTCCTTCAACCTCCTCTCGTATGATAAGTCCCCCAGCCCTTGATCATCTTTTGTCGCTCTCTGCTTGCACCCCTCCAGTAACTTAATGTCCTCTTCAGATACAGATGCCAGTACTGCATGCAGTACTCCAGGTGTGGTCTAACTAATGACCTATACAGTGGCAGAATCACCTCCTCCCTCCTCGAGGATATACCCCTTGCAATACAACCCAGCATTTTGTTGGCCTTTGCAGCTGCCTTCCTACATTGTGCCGAGTTGTTCATTGACCCTGTAATGAGCACACCCAGAGCCTTCTCCTCCTCTGTCTGGGCTAGCTGCACTCCCCTAGCTGGTAACTCCTCCTTGGGTTCTTCATCCCAAAATGCAGCACCTTGCACTTTTTGGCATTAAAGCCCAGTTGCCAGGTGTCTGACCAGGTTTCAAGCTTTGCCAGATCATCCTGCAACCCCTGCCATCCCCCTAGGTCATCCACCACCGCGCCTACCTTGGTATCATCAGCAAACAGACTGATCTTGCTCTTGATGTCCCATGATATGTCTGCAATGAATATCCCAAACAACACTGGTCCCAACACCGAGCCCTGTGGAACACCACTCATCACTGCCCTTGGGTGTGAGAGCTCCCCACCCACCACCACCTCTGTTGCCTTCCCTGCAGCCAGTTTCCTACCCATCTCACCAGCTTTGCACCCGCCCCTGTGCCTACTAACTTCCTTCCCAGCCTTCCATGTGGCACTGAGTCGAATGCCTTACTGAAGTCCAGATACAGGACATCCACTGCATGGCCCCTGTGCAGTTGCCTAGTTACCCAGTCATAGAACTCGACCAGGTTGGTTTGGCAGGATCTGCCACGTATGAAGCCATGCTGTCTGCTGTCCTGTAGTCCTTTGGCCTCTAGAAGGGCCACCAGCCTCTCCTTCAGGATGGTCTCCATTAGCTTACCCACGATGGATGTGAGGCTCACTGGTCTGTAGTTTCCCGGCTCATCCTTGGGGCCACTCTTGTGCTTCATCATTATGGCTTCATTGGGGGGCCCGACGAAGCTATAAGGGCGAAGCGCTGGGGTATACTCCCTGTGTTTGAGTACAGTATGCTTGTCCACAGTTTATTTTAAATGTTTTGATATTAATAAAGATTTCAAGCTGAATATGAATGGACTCGCTGCTGCTTCTCTGGAGTACAGCGGTGTTTGGACAGTGCTAATTGTCTGGCTTGGGGCCTCAGCTACTTGATGATTGACCTCCCACAGCCAATAGCGCGCTACCAGGAAGGGAGCAGGTTCTGTATAAAAGCAGCCACTGCCAATATATTCCACACATTCGTGTCCCAGTGACTGAGTGGAACAGCAAAGGAGTTGAAACAGGTGACTGGCATCGTAGGTGTCGGCAGGCATCAGCAGAAGGAAGCAGAGAAGTGGGGGACTCTGCCAGCGACTAAGGCAAGGAACCTGTTCACTACTGTGTAACAGACACTGCTGGGAAGTGTGGAAGGTCAAATGTAAGACAAAACTGGGAACAGGAGCAACACCCTATCCAGGGTTTGAGTATATAAAGATTTAAACAAGGCAAGGGGAAACTAAAAACACCCTCTCGGGGGTAAGGGTACAAAAGGATCTCCAGATAACACAGGGAGAATAGAGGTTGGGAATGCTGGGAGTGGTGCAGTGCAGTGGCTGTGGGACGGCAGTTTTCAGAGAGACCTTCTGGAGGCTGCTGTGCTGCCCCATCTACACACACCTCTCTGGGTTGAGGAAGGAGGTTGCTAGACTCCAGGCCAAGCTGGCTAGGATTTGGTGGACCTCTCCCCCCCACTCAGAGGCCACCAAGTCTGCTGCTGTTGCCTCAGAGGATGCTGGTGAGGAGGAATGGCTGGTCTGTGGTGGGCTCTGGAAGGGTGAGGATGGTGGACAGAGGCACATTCCTCAACTGGTACCACTACAAATGTATATGCCACTCTGGCTGGACAGGACTGCCAGGAGGAAGCACCCGATAGTGACCAAGGGAATGTGAGGGTCCGCCAGTAGTGGAGACAGCAAGGAGGTTGGTAGAGAACCCCAAAGGAGGGAGGAAGCAACTTTTGATGGAGGACTCACTTATGAAAGGGATAGAGTTGGGAATAGAAAAGGGGGAGAGCAGGTTAGGTGCCTGACCTGGTGCCACGGCTGGTATGGATGGAAAGCAAATCCTGAGGATCACTAGGGCAGCAGGACGGGAGGGAGAGCTGGATGTCTTTGTCTATCTGGGGACTCATGACCTGGCTAGGATTGTAGCTGGGATAGTGCAAGGGGAGTTCAGGGAGTTGGGGGTGGTTCTTTGACAGGTAGCTTGCTCACTGGCTTTTGCTGAGGCGCTGCCTGTCTATGACATGGGACAGAAGGGGGGAACTCTGCACCAGGAACTTCAAGTCATGGCTGAAGGAATGGTGTAAAGAGGAAGGGTTCAGCTGCACCGGGGGCTAGGGACCCACTTTGGAGGAGAAGGGCCTTTAGAGGGTGATGGCCTTCATCCATCCGGGAGGGGAACCGCAGTCCTCAGCGGACAGTTTCAGTGTTACTTTGATGAACATTTAAACTAGCGGGGGGGCGGGGGCAGATGGAATTGGGGAAACAGAAACTGTCTTTCCCCACAGGCTGAAGTAGAGAGTAAGAAGAATCCGAGGGGAGAGGAATCCCTCAGGGTACAAATTAATGAACGGAGCAGGGTGGTAGAGATGAAGGAGGACAGGAATCGGAGCAGTAAAAAGAGAGGTGGGAAGGAAGGGGCGCAAAAAGGAAAAAGGGGGGGTAACAAGAAGAGTGCAAACAAAATTTGGAGGTCCAAGTGTGCGAATACCAGAAGTCTAGGAAATAAGATTCTGGGTCTTGAGGCCATCAGGCAGAGGCTGACCTGGATGTTGTGGCCATTACTGAGTCACGGTACACTGAAAACCAGGACTGGGACATGGCCATACAGGGCTATACTCTGTTCAGGAAGGACAGGGTGGAAAGGAAAGGAAAGGAGCAGGAGGAAGCCCCTCCCCCAAAACCTTAATGTCATATGTATACACAGAATTAGTAAAAGGATGACAAGTGTAGGCATAGTCTTTGAACAAGAATTGTATGTACGTATATATGTTCTGCGATATTGTGCAACTAATCTAAACATATCTAAATTTGAACATTGTATCTTGTATGATACCCTACACCATCTGTTACTGTACTGTACATCTATGCCCTTCACCGTATGTAACTAAACATGTCGATATTTGTACATTGTATCTTGTATGATACCCTACACCATCTGTTACTGTACTGTACATCTATGCCCTTCACCGTATATAGCTAAACATGTCGATATTTGTACATTGTATCTTGTATGATACCCTGCACTGTCTGTTACTGTACTGTACAACTATGCCGTACACCGTATGTATCTAAACATGTCGATATTTGTATATTGTATCTTGCATGATACTCTGCCTACACTGTCTGTTACTGTACTGTGCATCTATGCCCTTCACCGTATGTAGCTAAACATGTCGATATTTGTACATTGTATCTTGTGTAATACTCTGCACTGTCTGTTACTGTACTGTACATCTATGCCCTTCACCGTATGTAGCTAAACATGTCACTATTTGTACATTGTATCTTGTATGATACCCTGCACTGTCTGTTACTGTACTGTACATCTATGCCCTTCACCGTATGTACTGTAGCTAAACATGTCAATATTTGTACATTGTATCTTGTATGATACCCTGCACTGTCTGTTACTGCACTGTGCATCTATGCCCTTCACCGTATGTAACTAAACATGTCGATATTTGTACATTGTATCTTGTATGATACTCTGCCTACACTGTCTGTTACTGTACTGTGAATCTATGCCCTTCACCGTATGTAGCTAAACATATCAATATTTGTACATTGTATCTTGTGTAATACCCTGCACTGTCTGTTACTGTATTGTGCATCTATGCCCTTCAACGTATATAGCTAAACATGTCGGTATTTGTACATTGTATCTTGTATGATACCCTGCACTGTCTGTTACTGCACTGTGCTTCTTTGCCCTTCACCGTATATAGCTAAACATGTCGATATTTGTACACTGTATCTTGTATGATACTCTGCCTGCACTGTCTATTACTGTACTGTGCATCTATGCCCTTCACCGTATATAGCTAAACATGTCGATATTTGTACATTGTATCTTGTATGATACCCTGCACTGTCTGTTACTGTACTGTACATCTGTGCCCTTCACTGTATGTATCTAAACATGTCGATATTTGTACATTGTATCTTGTATGATACTCTACCTGCACTGTCTGTTACTGCACTGTGCATCTATGCCCTTCACCGTATGTACTGTAGCTAAACATGTTGATATTTGCACATTGTATCTTTTATGGGTACCCTAAACCGTCTTTTACTGTACTGTACATCTATTCCCTTCACTGTATGTAGCTAAACATGTCGATATTTGTACATTGTATCTTGTATGATACTCTGCACTGTCTGTTACTGTACTGTACATCTATGCCCTTCACCGTATGTAGCTAAACATGTCGATATTTGTACATTGTATCTTGTATGATACTCTGCACTGTCTGTTACTGTACATCTATGCCCTTCACCGTATGTAGCTAAACATGTCGATATTTGTACATTGTATCTTGTATGATACCCTACACCATCTGTTACTGTACTGTACATATATGCCCTTCACCGTATGTTGCTAAACATGTCGATATTTGTACATTGTATCTTGTATGATACTCTGCACTGTCTGTTACTGTACTGTACATCTATGCCCTTCACCATATGTAGCTAAACATGTCGATATTCGTACATTGTATCTTGTATGATACTCTGCACTGTCTGTTACTGTACTGTACATCTATGCCCTTCACCGTATGTACTGTAGCTAAACATGTCGATATTTGCACATTGTATCTTTTATGGGTACCCTACACCGTGTTTTACTGTACTGTACATCTATTCCCTTCACTGTATGTAGCTAAACATGTCGATATTTGTACATTGTATCTTGTATGATACTCTGCACTGTCTGTTACTGTACTGTACATCTATGCCCTTCACCGTATGTAGCTAAACATGTCGATATTTGTACATTGTATCTTGTATGATACCCTACACCATCTGTTACTGTACTGTACATCTATGCCCTTCACCGTATGTACTGTAGCTAAACATGTCGATATTTGTACATTGTATCTTGTATGGTACCCTACACCACCTGTTACTGTACTCTACATATATGCCTTTCACTGTGTAGCTAAACAAGTCAATATTTGTACATTGTATCTTGTTTGATACTCTACACCATCTGTTACTGTACTATATATATATATGCCCTTCACCATATGTAACTAATTCCGGGTTGCCCCTGAAGAAGGGACTTCTAGTCTCAAAGGGCTTGCCCGGTCATCAAAATTCAAATCAATAAATAAAAGCCACAGAGATATAGGGAATGCAGGGGGAGGCAGCGGTACTGTGGGTCACCCTGGAGACCTGGAATGGAGCCACTATTCGCACTGGAGTGATCTACAGACCTCCAGCACAGAGGGAGGAATTAAATAAGATACTGGTGGAAGCCACTGGCAAGATGGCAGAAAAGGGGGAGGTGCAGCTGGTGGGGGACCTCATCCTGCCAGATGTGGATTAGAGCAACCCAATAGTGGCTTCAGCTAGAAGCAGGGACATCTTGTGCTCTGTGCAGGGGCATTCCTCGAGCAACCAGTCAGTGAACCCACTTGTGCTGGAGCAATACTGGACCTGGTACTCACCAACAGGGAGAGTGCTGCAGATGTCAAGGTGGGAAACCACTTGGGGACCAGAGATCACTGAACAGTCTGATGCAGTGTAAGGATGGCTGCGAAATCAAACCACACAAGGGTGAAGGTCCTGGACTTTAGGAGGGCAGATTTTAAAAAGATGGGTGACTGCATCAGGAATGACCTAGCAGGGGTGGGTGACATGCGTGGGGTGGAGGAACAGTGGGCGAAGATAAAAGAGGGCATAGTATAGGCCAGAAACCTCTGTGTCAAACAAGTGAGCAAAAGAAACAGGAAAAGAAACTGCTGTGGTTCTCAAAAGAGATGGCTAAAAAAGTAAACACCAAAAGGGTAGCATTCAGAAGGTATAAGGAGACACAGAGGGAGGAGGATAAGGAGGGGTATCAGGAGATATAAGGAGACACAGAGGGAGGAGGATAGGGAGGTGTATCAGGAGATATAAGGAGACACAGAGGGAGGAGGATAGGGAGGTGTATCAGGAGATATAAGGAGACACAGAGGGAGGAGGATAGGGAGGTGTATCAGGAGATATAAGGAGACACAGAGAGAGGAGGATAGGGAGGCGTATCAGGAGATATAAGGAGACACAGAGGGAGGAGGATAGGGAGGTGTATCAGGAGATATAAGGAGACACAGAGAGAGAGGATAGGGAGGTGTATCAGGAGATATAAGGAGACACAGAGGGAGGAGGATAGGGAGGCGTATCAGGAGATATAAGGAGACATGGAGGAGGATAGAGAGGTGTATCAGGAGATATAAGGAGACACATAGGGAGGTGTATCAGGAGATATAAGGAGACACAGAGAGAGGAGGATAGGGAGGTGTATCAGGAGATTTAAGGAGACAGAGAGAGAGGAGGATAGGGAGGTGTATCAGGAGGTATAAGGAGACACGGAGGGAGGAGGATAGGGAGGTGTATCAGGAGGTATAAGGAGACGGAGGTGTATAAGGAGACACAGAGGGGAAGGATAGGGAGGTGCATCACGTGGTATAAGGAGACAGAGGGAGGAGGATAAGGAGGTGTATCAGGAGATATAAGGAGAGACTGAGGGAGGAGGATAGGGAGGTGTATCAGGAGATATAAGGAGACAGAGGGAGGAGGATAGGGAGGCGTATCAGGAGGTATAAGGAGACAGGGGGAGGAGGATGGGGAGGTGTATAAGGAGACACGGGGAGGATAGGGAGGTGCATCAGGTGGTATAAGGAGACAGAGGGAGGAGGATAGGGAGGCGTATCAGGAGGTATAAGGAGACACATAGGGAGGTGTATCAGGAGATTTAAGGAGACACAGAGAGAGGAGGATAGGGAGGTGTATCAGGAGGTATAAGGAGACACGGAGGAGGATAGGGAGGCGTATCAGGAGATATAAGGAGACACAGAGGGAGGAGGATAGGGAGGCGTATCAGGAGGTATAAGGAGACACGAGGAGGATAGGGAGGTGTATCAGGAGATATAAGGAGACACAGAGGGAGGAGGATAGGGAGGCGTATCAGGAGGTATAAGGAGACACATAGGGAGGTGTATCAGGAGATTTAAGGAGACAGAGAGAGGAGGATAGGGAGGTGTATCAGGAGGTATAAGGAGACACAGAGGGAGGAGGATAGGGAGGCATATCTGGAGGTATAAGGAGACACAGAGGGAGGAGAATAGGGAGGTGTATCAGGAGATATAAGGAGACACAGAGGGAGGAGGACAGGGAGGTGTATCAGGAGAAACAGAGGAAAGCTGGGAAAGCAAGAAGGAGCACAAAGGCACAAACTGAAGAGAGAATAGCCCAGGAGGTAACGAAAGGGGGTAAGACATTTAGATATGTAAGTGAAAAGAGGAAGACCAGGGGTGGAATTGTCAGGTTAAAAAGTGAAAGGGGGAGGGACTGTGCAGAGGGGGACCAGGAGAAGGAAGCCATCCTGAACAAATACTTTTGTTCAGTGTTCACAGAGGAAGGAGAAGGGGAAGGGGTTACAAAAAAGTAATAAAAGCTTTGGAGTGAGGGAGGTGAGCACTAGTTCTTCCTTGGAGGTGAGAGTCCTGAAGGGACTTGCTAATCTGAAGATGGACAAACTAATGGGGCCAGAAGGTGTGCATGTAAGGGTATTTAAGGAGCTCAGGTGATTACTGGCTGCACCTCTGATAGTTCTGTTTAACAGTTCACTGGAAACAGGAGTGGTACTGGAGGAGAGCGGATGTCGTCCCACTGCACAAATGTGGTAGCAGGGTGGAGGCTGGCAATTGTAAGCCAGTCAGCCTGACATCGGAGGTGGGAACATTAATGGATCACTGCTGAAGGAAAGGATTGTGAAATATCTTGAATCAAGTGGGTTACAAGACCCAAGGCAGCATGGTTTCACAGGAGGAGGGCATGTCAAACAAATCTGATAGATTTATTTGACTGGGTGGCCAAAGAACTAGATCAGAGTGGAGCAGTGGATGTGACCTGCTTAGATTTCAGTAAGGCGCTCAACGCCATTCCACATATGAGACTAGTAAGCAAGCTTGGTAGCTTAGGAGTGGGTCCAAAGGTGGCAAACTGGATAAGAAATTAGTTAGGAGATAGGCGACAGAGGGTAGTGGTAAACAGAGTTCACTCCAAGGAAGGGAGGGTGACCAGTGTGGTGCTTCAGAAATCAGTACTGGGACTCGTCCTCTTTAACGTCATTGCAGAGGAGCTGGAAGGGAAGGTCTGCCTCTGCAGATGACACCAAAATCTGCAGTAGGGTGGACACTGGGGGGGTGGACAGGATGAGCAAAGACCTGAGAAAACTAGAGGAGTGGTCAAGGGTATGGCAGCTGGGTTTCAATGCAAAATAATGCACTCGGGGCACAGAAAACACAGCGATGGAGTACAAAATGAGTGCAGTGGTATGATGACCACCAGACAGGAAAGAGACCCAGGGTAATCATATTGGTTGACCTAAAGGTGGCCAGGTAGTACAACAAGGCAGTAGGGAGGGTGAGTGGGATGCTGGGGTGCATAGGGAGAGGTATCGCTAGAGAAAGGGGGAGGTGGTGTTACCTCTGTATAGATTGCTGGCAAGACCCCCACCTAGAGTACTGTGTCCAGTTCTGGAGACCACATCTCCGGAAGGACATAGACAGAGTGGAGGCAGTTCAGAGGAGGCCAACTAAAATGATGTAGGGTCTGCATCAAAAGCCCTATGAAGAGAGACTAAAGGGCTTCAATATGTACACCGTGAAACAGAGGAGAGAGAGGTAGATATGAGATAGACCTTTAAATACCTCATAGGGGTAGTTAAGGTACAGGAGGGAAGTATTTTCCGAAAGAAAAGGTGCTCAAGAACAAGGGGACATGATATGAGGCTGGAGGTGGGGGTTGATTCAGGGGAGATAAGAGGAAGTACTACTTCACAGAAAGAGTGGTGGATTCCTGGGACAGCCTTCCAGCGGTGGTGGTGGGGGCAAGAATAGTGGTGGGGTTCAAGACTGCATGGGATAAGCCCAATGGAAGCACAATGGAAAGGATTTGGGGGGGGGGGGAATCTATAGATCAAGCACAGTTTGATGTAATAGTGTAAGTAGGTAGAAATGGGAAGACTGAATGGGCCAAGGGGTCCTTATCTGCCATCAGATTATATGTTTCTATGAGGCTGAAGGTGGAATATCCTTCCGGTCACCCCGGAAGTGCATTTATTCCTGATATTCTCATGCTCTGGAGTGGGTTACTGAACTTACAAAATGGAAGAACATTTTTTTCCTTTTTTTAGGAAAAAAGGTTTTATTTTCGTTTAGTGAGGCTGTTGCCAGATAGAGTAGAGTATGTTTGTTACAAACTATGAGTATGCTAAAGATTAAAGAGCAGCTGTCACCCTCAGTGCGGCCAACTCATACCAAGGAGCTGCCCACTTAATGATTTGAAAAAGCCCTAAATTCATCTTCTTTTGTCCAAGGATTATTTAGTTAACTCATTCTGTCTTGTGCAGCCATGTTGGGTCGCAGTAAGCAATGGATGGTTCAGACACATATGGCGCTACCGGTAAGAAGTTTAATAATCTAAAAGCTGTTATGATCTCACTTCTGAGATCTTGCCGAGCAGCTGAGAACCGCCGCAGCTACACCCCCAAAAATCAGTATTTTGATGACATGAAGTAGAGAATGGTGCTGCATTGCACAGAACTGAGTGCAAGCATGAACGGGGCAGTACCTGTTTTTACAGTACCATCTTTAACTTCTAGGGCAGTTGTGCATGTCAGGGGGTCATATTTTTGTAATTTAGTGTGCTTTGTCCCCTGACGTCCTGACCGGCCCCCCCACATTCCAGCTGACCAACCCAGCCCCGTCAACTGCCATCTCTGGGATTACACATACCTCACAGTACCTCCATGGATACCCCCCCTCCCCATGGGAAGGGCTGCCAGGGTACCAGGCCTTTACTCCACCTGGACAGAGCTGAAGTGTGGGTCAGCAAGGCGCAGAACCCAGTTGGTGGTGTGGGCGGCGGACTGCATCCTGCTTTCGGTTGTTTTGTTTTTTTTGTCCCACCTCCTGCCATCATCAAGGCCTTAGCTGACATGTAGCATCATGCCGCTGATGTCTCCCTCCCTTGAGCCTCAGCTGCACCTCCACCTGTGGTCACCCAGGTGGCGCTGTTGCAGTGGAGGTCATACTCTCTCCCACCCCTCAGGAGACGAGCGTCAATGGGTCACTTAGTCATCCTCCCCCAACTGGCCATCCGAGGAAGAAGGTAGTATTACACTGTTATCAGATTGCCCCTCCACTCCCTCCTTAAAGCAGCAGCGCAATGAAAAATGTTTTACCAAAAAGCTAGTTTCAGCCAAAATTAATAAAAAATATTAGCATACCCATCAAATCTACTTTTCTAGGTACCTCCTGTGCTGCATACCATGAGTGTTTTTGGTTATTTTCTCGATCCTTACTCTTGCCAGGTCTGTAGTGCCATTTCTGAGCCAAATGTAAATGCTATCTTTTTGTTTTTCTCCAAGGTGTTTCTCTTCTGGTCTTGTCCAGCAACACCCTGCAGCCCTGTGACTGACCTACATACAGACTTACTGCTTATCCACCAATTACCCAGGACCCCCGTGTGGTCGGTTGCCAGCCGTGTCGGTTATGTGACAGCTTGAGGTGGATGCTGGCTTGGACAGACAGCATTTTCGTGCTCCTGATTTTCCTCACCAGTGTGCTGTGATTTGGTCGCACAGGTGTGCAGTGGCACGCATGCATGACAGGCATCTGGTGGCAACCCCTCCCATGTTTCCAAGTGTGCTGTGAACCAGTCTCCAGCAGTTGGAAATCACGCTGCGGGAACAGTGTCCACTCCCCCACCCCCAAAGGAAGAAGAGCAGTCCCTGGGACGCTCAGGTTTTCCTCCCCCAGCCAGCCCCGGTAAACCTGTGCATGTTCCCGAATGCAGGCCATGGTAGCTGTTCTGCTGCTCCTGGGCCCCATCTTGTTTTCTTGAGCAAAAAATAAATTTATACATTTATAATAAATGTTGGTGGAACTAGAATCTGTCAGTACTAGCTGAGAAAGGGCATGCCTCAGTCCACTTTCTGGTAAAAAAATTAAACAATTTTTCCACCAAATAAAACTGGAAGATGCCGGGAATCTTTTACAATGAAAAAAGATAGGGTAAATTGATTTTTTCTATCTAGTTTCATTACACTGCTTTAATAAGTCTTTTTTTCTGTGTTATTTAATGTTCTAAAAAACTTATTTTATGGTTTTCTTTCAGCCACTTTCTTGTTTATCAGCTGCATTATCTGGACTGGGTCAGAAACGGGTCGCTGACAGATCAGAACCTCAGAACCTGATCAACACACTAGAAGGGTTCAAATTAGAGATGAGTCGCAAATGGCTGTGATTTCAGGAGTTGAACTGAGGCAGGCTTTTCAAAGCGGAGGGTCCTGATCTCATACAGAGCTGGCCCTCCCTTCTCTAGTAATAGCCATCACCCTGCTGCATTGGTATCATGTGAGGACAGCGACTGAATATGAGCAACCATCAAAAGGGCGACTCATATTTAGTAATCAGAATTACTACCTTTGCGCTAAAAGCTCATTCACAAAGGATCATCATCACAAGGGTAGGGGAGGGTACATAAGTCTGGAGTCAGTAGCAGCTTAATAGGCATTGCCAAGAACATCTCATAGTAGGGAAATGTGAACAGGAGACATCAGTAAACATTGGCAATAGCATAACAATGTAGTATAACATAGGAAAATAACAACACATAACCAAAACCAGGGTACATAGTCAGTGGGGTTGGGCTCACACGTCGTGCCATACAATTAAGTGCTTAAGTTAGAGTTAGGTGCTAGTTTGAGAAAAGAAATCAGAGGTGGAAGCTAGGCAGGATCTTGTATTGGGAGGAAACAGGAGATGGAGCTGCTCATCAGAACTGATACCTAAAGGTTACTAGGCTATAGCCAGAGGAGTCAGCCTAGGCATAGTAGTCAGAAAGGGTAGAGGGAACTAATCAGTATTAGGTAGGAGCAGAGGAATCAGAGGAGGGGGATGACAGTAGGCTCAAAGGTGGGTGGTGTAAGGAGGTCAGCGGGTGAAGGTTTGTCAGGGAGAGTGTGAGAGGAGAAAGGTGGGCAGACGTGGGCAGGTGGTGAGCAGGGAGTTTTGCATCAAATTGTAGAAGTGAAAGAAGAACCTTATCACATCACATTAGAGCACTATCTTCATGGGCTACCCTGCGAGGGTAGCGACTGTATGCGAAGGTGATGGTACTGTAGGGCGACCGGAAGGGAAGAATAGCGAGGGGAATGGGACTGATAGGGAAGAGGGTTTTTGAGGGGGTAGTGTGCCTGCTGCAGCCAAGCCAGCCACGTGGTATGGGTGGGTAGCTCCGTTCAGCAGGTACTGGGTTTGGGTCTGGGGATGGGGAGGTGGGAAAATTTTGCCACTGCCTTTATTTATTTATTTATTTTTAATGGCAATCGAGTGTTGCCTCCTCCCAACATGACCCCGGAGTTAGAAATCCTTAAGTATGAGGGGCTGGGGGCACAGTCTTCCCTCCCGCATAAACACTTTTTGCTGTTGCTATATGTTTGGTCACTGGAATGTGTACATCGCCAATTTGCTTTTTGGTGATATACACTCACCATAATAGCGATCGCTGTTTTGTGATCCCTATTATGACATGGAACCACGGCATTGTGCCCCCGTGCATCTGGTGTGGATTATCACAACACAACACACAAACCCTGGAGTATGCGATTGCTCTTACAAAATGTGTCATAGAAACAGATGAAAACAAAACAAAAAAAAGGCAGAGGACTGACACTGAAAATGTTTTGAGTTGATCCACGCATCCGGTGTAGGAATTTAATGATGCAATGTGATCGGTTGCCGAAAGAAGGGCCAAAGCATTGGTTGGTTGAGTGATAATGTGCGAGTTGGCTCACTATATGAGACAATAATGTGATTGTCGAGTGACTTTATCCTCACGAGACAATCTCATTATAGCTGAGGGTAGTGTGCCAACTGGCACAGCACCGCTGTTATGCTTCTTGTGTTTGAAAAGAGGTTGTGGTACTGTTTTTTTGTTCCTAGGTAAGTTTGTGTTAATGCTACTCCTCCCCCTCCCTGCCCTGCACTTGTTTACAGTTGCTGCTCAGAGTACAGACCAATGAGAATGCAAGGTAGAATGACGGTGCCACTACCATTATTTAATTGACAATAAAAAGACCATTCGGACGTCTCAGCGGTCATTTTACTGGGAATGAAGTGACAGTTGTGAGTTTGCTGTGGAACGAACTGTAGCTCTGGCTTGTGACTGGAGGAGGATGTCCATGTGTAGTACTGTATAATCTGATATTAGGTAGTACGATCTCCACACTTCCATCCGCTGTGTCCCTTCCCACCACTCTCCTCCGGGACGTCACCACTCATTCCTGCAGTTCCCACAATATTGAACTCAAGGCTGCTGCCCACTACCATCCTACCGCTGTTCCCTCCCCCGTCACTCCCCTTTTTGCCCTACACCTACACTAGTGCAGTCCCCTTGTCCACCCTCCCTTTCCCACATCCACTGGCCCCCTCCCCAAACTCAGTATTGCTTTCTGCAAATTGCAGACCTTGTTATCCTTCAGCACATTACTGTAGTCTATTTTACTTACAGAGGATCGGTGTCCTTGCACGATTTTTATTTATAACGCTTACTTACCTGTTCATATTATTTGTATTTATTATTCTTGTTTTTGTCCCCGTATTTTATACTTTTTTCAGTTTTTCTCCCCAGTCCTACTCCCACGCGTCCCCAACATGATGCCCTCATGTGGAGGCACACGTATGCATGCCTTACTGGACGCCCCACCCTACTGGTCACTCCAGTACCATCTGCGCCTGTCGACGGACCTCCATCTGGCAATGGCGGGACTATGGGCAGGTGACTCTCCCCTTCCTGGGAGAAGAAAGCCTTCACTGAATCCTGCTTCCCCCTCCTCCCCCCTCCCATGCTGGCACCCTGGTGACCCGAGGTGGTTCCCAAACCTAGGTCGCCGGTGTAGTGTGAGGTGTGGCATCCATTGCCTCAACCATCAGCGCCACCGGGCCGGCCTTGTATTTATTATTCTTACTGTACTTCTGTTTCTCCCTTCCCCCAGGACACATCTGGAAACGACCTGTTACCAGCTTAGCGTGTACAGTATGTATGTGTTTATTTATTATTTATTGAAGTTTGGTAACCGGGTAGCCCCACTGGGACCAGAGGTCCGTTTTTCAGGGGCAACCTGGAGTTAATTACAGGTGCATACAGGCAAATACACAGTTTACCAGTACAGTGTTGGATTAAATGCAGGCAGAATATACAGCCATTAGACAGGTAGGATGCATACAATACTTAAACATTATGAGGTATTGAGCATGTTAAAAGTACTAATATACAGACATGGGACATACAGTGCGATACAGTTAACTGGAGGAACTTAAGAGCATCAGAAGAAAGCACGCAGTGCAACATGGAAAAGGGCACAGCTGTTTGCTAATACGGGGAGACAGACTGGAGCAAACTTATCCATCTAATTGTCCCCAGGAGCAGTCTTTCCTGGTAAAACATTGGCAGTAAATAAATAACTACATACATACTTACATAATCACGCAGTTGTGAAGCAGAAGTTTTCCAACCCATTTTATAAAACCAGATCTCTTTCCTTATAAAATTTCAATCCTAAATCCCCATGAAGGAGAGTCCCTTTTATGTTTGCCTGCATGCATGCGCAGCAAACATATTGGCAGTGTGGCAAGACTGTTGGGCTTTTGTGGGTGGGGCCGTGTTTGAGCCAAAGCAGTTAAGCTTTGGAGAGGCTTGGCTGTAACCTGCATATTAGCAGCATGCTGGTGATAACATCTAGTCAGCTTGCTGATGGGTGGAAACCTCTTGAATATGAAAGGACGAAGCCGCTGCTATGGCAAGACGTTTTCATCCATTAGTATACCATCTGGGCTTGATCGTCAGCACAGGAGTGCTGAATGCTGACCGCCAGAGAAGTCTGTCATCCCCCCCCCCCATTTTCGGGTTTGGGGTGCCCAATCCCACCCCCAGTGAAATCTCTGGTCCCTTTCATGTCCGTCTCTCGGGGTGCCTAATTCTCCCACCAGAGAAGTCTCTGGTCCTCTCCCCCTTTAGTGTGTGGTGGTTGGCATGCCCAATCCCAATGCCAGAGAACTCTCTGGTTCCCACCTCCACATACAGTCAACTCCCCCCCTTCCCAACACCATCTGACACCAGGATGCCCACCCCGGTGCCACCAACCAACACACTGACACTGGGGTGCCCAGTCTCCAGTGTCAGTACCTGAAATGAAGAAAACAATCCCTCATTGTCCTGTTTGTTACCTGAAATGTAGAAAATAGTCCATCGACGTCTAGGTCCTCCGCCTGCACCGTAACCCCCCCTTCGGGCACCCACCACCCCACCCCCATATCTCTCACTTACCTAGTGGGGTCTCTTCTCACAAGCACTGAATGTTTTGTTGCTTCCAACACGGACAGCGATAGGTGACTGACAAAAGGGAAGTCCAGTTAATGGCTTTGTCATGCGATGTGAACCTTTAATCATAACTTTGTAATTTTTTAATATTTAAACCAAAAATTTTCAACACAGTGTTTTTTTTTTTTACCCCACATCCTGAACCATGTAGGTGAAATTTTTCAAGTTCCCCCAAAACATGTTGTGCAGTTTCTCAGCAAAATCACCTTTCAGACGGGATTTAAAAATGTCACTTGTTTTGTTGATAAGATGGTGTCATCAAAAGGCTATGTTGAAAAATTGGGGTCAAAATGTGAAAAAAAAAAAGCTGTGAAGAAATATTGAATTTCTCCAGCGTTTACTTGTAACTTTATCATTGCAGATTTTGGGCCGCAGTTTTCAACTTATCCCTTGTATCACTCCCCGTCATGAACATGACAGGTATCATTTGTCAGATCCACTCCAAAACGTGTTCGCAGTCACTACGCAAATCAGCTTTTGGATGGGATATAAAAAAAATCCAACCTGTCTAGAGTGTAACAAGCGTTAATAAAAACACTATATTGGCCAGTCCGTTGGCACAGCGGTAGTGTTACTGCTCACGGTGCTGGCGACCTGGGTTTGGGAATGAGCCCAAGATGCTGGCAGGTCAGCCGGAGGAGGAAGCTTGCCTCCTGGGGAGGGGGCTACCTTTCTCGCTGCATGACCACCACCTGGCTAATACCAGGTGGTGGTGTAGGCGGGGAGCCGGAAAGAGAGGGAGGTGCCCTGACTGGACTGGATGGAGCATTGCCATGACCTGTGTGTGCACGCATTCGTCACTGAGCCCGGTTTGGCGGGTCTGTAGGGGAGGGAGCAAAAGGAGAAAAATACCATCCGGCAGCATGCAAGGCAAGGCAGCGCTGGTTCTCCTGGGCTCTGAAACATTGACTGTGCCCCACCTCCAGCACTCAGGTTGATTGAGGGGAGCCTGGCCAGCTCTCCTCACTGCACCTCAGAGGGGGAAATCCGAAGAGATGGAGGAGCGGGGTAAGTGGCAGAGAAGGTGTGGATGGGGCTGGGAGGCCAGGACTGTGCCGATGAGGGCAGCGGTGGAGGAAGGAGCATAAGCAATAAATAAATAAAAAAGTCTGTGTTAGAAATTTGGGGTCACAATGTCAGAGCCCACTGAAAATGAGACACTGCCTCTCAGCTGGGCTGTCCTGGGTAAATACATTGTAAAAATGGGTAAAAGTAGGACCCCCTGAAAATCAGATATTGCATCTCAGTAGGCCTCTCCTGGGAAAATCCATTTTTATAAAAGCCAGACCCCACGCCAACCCAGTAGGATAGTGTTAGTACTACCGCTTGCTATGCCAGTGACACACATTCATGAACAAGCCTAGGCCCTCGGGGGGCTGGCTGGAGGGAGGAAGGATTGAATGTCCCAGGAAGTGCGCTCCTTCCTTGGTGGGGGGGGCGTTGTTCCTGCTGCATAGCTGCCAACTGGTGGAGACCAGCTGGCAGCACAGCCAGTAGCACCAGGAGGAGAGGGGTTGCTGCGGGACACCTGTCACGCTTGCATGCCGCCACACGTATGAGCAACTGCCTCGTTGCACCCCACCACCCCAGGGGAGAACATCAGGTTGCAGGAGAAGAATGCCAGCCATCCAAGCCGGCACCCCCTGCAGGCTCTTGCATGACCGATGTGGCTTGCAACCCACCACAATGTGGTCCCGGCTAAGTGGTGGATAACAGGTAAGTCTATGAGAAGTTCAGTGACAGGAAGGGGTGGGGGGTGCCGGACAAGACTGGAACAAGAAACAGTTTTGTGGAAAATGAAAAACAGGACCCAACTGAAAACAAGACATTCTTTCCAGCCAGAACAGGATGTTTACAAATCTTCAGTCCTGAAATCTCCATGAAAGAGATGCATTTTCCAGTCCTGTTTGGGGTTAGTTTCATTCGGATGATCTCTCTCGGGGCCACTCTGATGGCCAAGAGGCAGCACATCACACTGCCTTGCTGACAACCTGGGTTCAGCAGAAACCCCAGCAAGTCATGTTAGGAAGTAGGCTGAGACAGCTGCCACATGACAGTGCATCTCAGCCAAGGGGGGGGGGGTTGGTGTGGCAGGTTCCACCACAGCAACAACCCCTGCGGCTGGGCCTGGGAGCTTGTTCCTACCTTAGGGCAGACTTTGGTTAGTGAGGTTGCTAGATACAGCGCCCTGCCAGGGGAGGAGGAGGAGGGAGGGAAGTGTAACCCCCCACCACAAATGGAGGTTCCCGAAAAGTCTTCCTCAACCTTGCTTAAATGCTTACTGCCAGGCTGGTGTCCTATGTTTTAGCAATTTAAATGTGATTGCCAGAGAGTGCCTGTAGAGCCTCTGTGTACTGTCTCTTTAAGAGCTGCCTGGATTGCAGTCATAAGTAATCTGAGAGGGAACTCTGTTGAAAGATGAAACTATTTGCTGAAAATCATTTAGAGTGATAATGATAATGTAGTTTGTCTAACCTGCCTTCTTTGCAGCAAGGACGGTTTTGTCTATCTCCACTATCTTGGTCCTGGACTGTGAATTGGACCAATCAGTACTGGTGGGACCTAAAATGGAGCCAGACTACCGGAGCTGTCTGGAATCAAAATCTGTAGGAATTGTAGTTTGGGGCTTTTGGCACCTTTTTGCACCTGAAGGGGGAGCCTTTGTTGTGACTGACAGGAGGATCAGCCAACCGAACCTTTTGGATGTTGGGGAATTTCCCAGGCTGCTGCAGCTAGTTTCAGTTTTGAGCTGAGAAGTGAAGACGTAACAGCTTAAGTGATTTTGAGCAGCAGTTCTGTGTAGTTTTGCATGGGAGAACTGTGAAAGGGCTGAGTTTTGGCCTGCCTGCCTGCTGTCCCTGAGAGGAAAAATAGAGTTTATTCGGACTGAATCCAAGTTGTGAGGACTATTTAAACCACTGGACTGTGACCAGCCTTTAACCTGAAGACAACTGAAGATTTGCTGAATGCAATCGGCCTGTCAGGATTTCCAGCTGCTTTTGAATCCCCGGTTTGTGCAGAGACTTTGCAGTTGTGGCTGGAGAGCGGTTTGCCTTGTACAGTATAATTTCCTTGCATGTAAATGTACTGTGTATTGAAAGTGGGTTGTGATTTGGTTCCCCACTGCGTGAACTGTGTTCCACTTGCTGGAAGCTTTATTCAGCCTAATTGGACTGAATCCGCGTTCATCTGTATTCGGCCTGGGCCATGCCACGCTGGCCCTGCCAGACTACCCCACTGCACAGAGAAAGCCACCGATGAGACCCCTGCCTGGGGAGCAGCCCCCTGCTCCACACTTGAACAGGAACGACACCTCGGCAAATCGTGTGGGCCTTGCTTCTCCTGGTGCTCCAGATTAACCACCTGCTGTCTCAATTTTCGTCCAGCCTGTGTCTCGTAGGTAATCATCAGGGTAGCTCACTGCAACAACAGCCTAATCTAAAAGTGTGTCATCTGATTGTCATGTTGTTTTCTTTTCACAAACTGAGCCCTCCGGCTCCGGATTACAAATAGTGTGTGTTGTGCATGTTGTTTTCTTCCATCACAGGGCCCCAACCAGCTGCAATGTTCCTGGCTAGCCCACCATTCTCCATCTGGGTACCCAGAGTATGTTACTGTTTATGGACCCTGAAGTGCATGCATAACTGTTTGATTGATGGAGTCTTTAAGCAAATTAACCTGATTACACCCTTCCCTTGTTCAAGCCCCTTAAATATATCAGATCTAACTATTTTTTTTTTCCATTTACCCTGACTGTGGTTCCAGTTTGTGCAAGAGTACTGTACTGCTGTTATTTGTTGTGTATAACCTTGTTTCACAGGGGGTCCCCAGGGCCGGGCCAGAGGAAAGCCCTGGTGGTAAGTGCAAACAGTGTGGGTACTTGTGTGGTGTATCAGGGGTGTTGTGAAAGTGATTATTGTGTATTGTTCTGCCCACTAGTAAGGAAAGAGGGGGGTTACAGTGTCCCAGAAGGCTGTGCCCAGGTTAGCTTGACCACTACCAACCCTGACCTCCAGAGCGGAGGCACCCATTTCAGAACTCAGGCCCCTTAACCTGCTACTAGCCAAGCAGGCAGGGGTAGTACCCCTTGGGATAGCACCACCTAGGGGTTACAGAAGAAAAAAGAAGGCAGAAAAAAAAACAGCCGTCTACATGGTGGCTAGGTTCGGCTTGACCAGGGTAAATCCCTGGGAACGTGCAGCCAGCCAGGAGGGAAAAAAAAACAAGACTAACAAAAAAAAAAGAATGACCTCTTTCTTTTCTGAAAAGGGTGGTTATAAACGTGAATTTCTATGAAGGAGAGGTTGATTTTAGCCGGGGTCCTCAGGATGATTTTGACTTCAAACAGAAGATGATTAACTCCAATCCTAATTGCTTCATGATGGAAAGACCTATACCAGTCCTGTTAGTGGGATCATTTTTCTCCAGAGATGATTCCTCTCGGAATAGAGACCCCTGCTGTGTGTGGCACAGCTGGTTCGCTGCTAATGAGAATTCTGAGAGCAGGGCCAGCTTTACCTCACAGCCTACAAACACAGAACTAAGTGGTGTCTGCAGTGAGAATGGGGCTAGTGAAAACAGGGCCAGCTTTACCTCACAGCCTACAAACACAGAACTAAGTGGTGTCTGCAGTGAGAATGGGGCTAGTGAAAACAGGGCCAGCTTTACCTCACAGCCTACAAACACAGAACTAAGTGGTGTCTGCAGTGAGAACGGGGCTAGTGAAAACAGGGCCAGCTTTACCTCACAGCCTACAAACACAGAACTAAGTGGCGCCTGCAGTGAAAACGGGCTAGGTGAAACAGGGCCAGCTTTACCTCACAGCCTACAAACACAGAACTAAGTGGCGTCTGCAGTGAGAACGGGGCTAGTGAAAACAGGGCCAGCTTTACCTCACAGCCTACAAACACAGAACTAAGTGGTGTCTGCAGTGAGAATGGGGCTAGTGAAAACAGGGCCAGCTTTAACTCACAGCCTACAAACACAGAACTAAGTGGTGTCTGCAGTGAGAACGGGGCTAGTGAAAACAGGGCCAGCTTTACCTCACAGCCTACAAACACAGAACTAAGTGGTGTCTGCAGTGAAACTAGGGCTGGTGGAAAAAAAAGGGCCAGCTTTGAATCACACCCTGCAAACATAGAAAAATGCTCTCTGCTGCGAATACGGGGTTATGGAAAACAGGGTCAGCTTTACATCACAGCCTGCGAACACAAAGTGCCGTCTGCAGTGAGAACGGGGCTAGTGAAAACAGGGCCAGCTTTACATCACAGCCTGCGAACACAAAGTGCTGTCTGCAGTGAGAACTGGGTTAGTGAAAACAGGGCCAGGTTTACATCACAGCCTGCGAACACAAAGTGCTGTCTGCAGTGAGAACTGGGTTAGTGAAAACAGGGCCAGGTTTACATCACAGTCTGCGAACACAAAGTGCTGTCTGCAGTGAGAACGGGGCTAGTGAAAACAGGGCCAGCTTTACATCACAGCCTGCGAACACAAAGTGCTGTCTGCAGTGAGAACGGGGCTAGTGAAAACAGGGCCAGCTTTACATCACAGCCTCCGAACACAAAGTGCTGTCTGCAGTGAGAACGGGGCTAGTGAAAACAGGGCCAGCTTTACATCACAGCCTGCGAACACAAAGTGCTGTCTGCAGTGAGAACTGGGCTAATGAAAACAGGGCCAGCTTTACATCACAGCCTGCGAACACAAAGTGCCATCTGCAGTGAGAACAGGGCTAGTGAAAACAGGATCTGCTTCACATTACAGCCTGTGAGCACAAAGTGCTGTCTGCAGTGAGAACTGGGCTAGTGAAAACAGGGCCAGCTTTACCTTACAGCCTGTGAACACAGAGGAAGTACTGTCTGCAGTGAGAACAGGGCTAGTGAAAATAGGGTCAGGTTCACATCACAGCTGCAGACACAGAGTCGTGTTTCTGCAGTGAGAACAGGGCCAGCTTTATATCACAGCCTACAGATACAGAGCAAAGTGCTGTGTGCAGTGAGAACTGACCACTCCCGGCCATCTCCGGCGGGGGGGGGGGAGAGTCTTTTGCCCTGAGACATGGGGACCAATCCCTGGCAACCTCTGCCCAAAGACGGGCCAGAGCAGCCTGGGGCGAGGCCAGCTTCTAAGTCCAGACAGCAGAGAGATTTGCCTCTTGCTGTCTGGGCATTGCCTGAGGAGACATCCAAAAACCCAGGACCATTACAAGGTAGGCTTTGGGAGCTTGGAGCCTGCTAGGCCTGGAGCTGGGTTTTGTCTGTTCCCTTTTTTGTTTTGAAATTGCATTTTATCCCTCCAACGCTCTCCGAGCACCGCTTCTTCGGGAACCCCAATGAAGGACTTGCCCCCACTCCTCCACCTACCTAATCCTGCAGTCAATCCTCAATCCCCCATGGAGCCACGGATAATCCCCCTGGGCAGGGACGAAGTGGGGCGGAACACCCCGACAATCAGCTTTCATCGGAAGACCCCAGTACCAAGCAGCAGGAGCAATCAGGAGTCTGCCTCAGGGCTCCATCTACCCGGAGCTCGGAGAGTTTTCCCTTTTTTCTTGTGGACAGTGGTGCATGCCCAATGTCAAGGCATCACTGCCTGATGTCACCACTACCCCCCCCCCCCAAGTGTCAGCTCTACACTTGCCGAGCCTCAAGCTTCCGCTAGTGGCTGGTCAAGCGCCGAGCAGGAACCCCCCTCCCTCTCAGGAGAAGAGAGCTGTCCTCCGGATGCTCAATCTTCTCCCTCCCCAGCCGACGGCCCGGGCTCGTTCCCAAACCCAGGTCGCCGGTGTGGAGTGAGGTGTGGCATCCAGTGCCTCAACCCTCAGCACCACCGGGCTGGCCTATGTTCCCTTTTTTTGTTTGGGGTCCTGCTAAGCCACATCCTTTTTGGCTTAGGGCGTTTCTCTTCCATCTGCTTTCCCCTGCCCCCAATTAAAAAAAAAAAAAAAAAATTTGGTAATGCATGCTTTGTCTTGGGTTGTATCCCGGTGTTACTTCCCGATGCGCCTGACAGCTGCGCCACTTCCTCTTCTCTCCCTAGGTCCCTGGCGAGGCGTGAAAGCAACTTTGCCGACCCACCTCGCGGTTCTTTCCCTATTTAAAAAATAAATAAATATTAACAAGGGAAACTCTTTTTCCCTGACAACATGTCCCGTTAGCCACCTGGTCGTTCAAGCGGCTGCACGCACCACTGCTTTCATCTTCCTCTCCAAGCAGCATCTCTGCAGTGGCCTCCTTACCTGGCTCCTGCATTTCCAGCCTTTGTTGCGGCAGTTCCCGACCAGCAATCCCCTCGGTCACCCACCACCCAGTCTTTCCTTGGCATGGCCTTCCAGCATGGTCCCAGCAGTGGTAGCAATTTTGGCGGCCGGCTGGGTGTCCATTTTACGCAGCGGGGGCTCAGCATGGAGGCGGGGGGATTTAGCAACTTGCCTTGGCGGGCCCTCAGTTTGTGGGAATGTGTTTTCTAGGTATCCCGCTTGCCTGTGTCTACCCCGCTTCAGAGGAGGGGTTGTAGGGAGGATAGCTCAGCCTTGGGCTTTTCCGCGGCAGTGCAGGTGTAGGGGACTTGTTTTCCCCTGCCACCCGGCCATTGAAGGCACCGTATCTGGTGGGGGCTAGCCTTCCACTGGATCCCACGGGACCTTGGGCATAGCGTAATTAGAGCACGCTTCTCACTCTAGTTGGGAGATGGCTTCTTGCCTGGGGCCCAGTAGCAGTATAGGGTTGTCCCAGGTCTAGCGGGTCCTCGTGAGAGCAACGCGGCCATCTTGCCTGGGGGTTAGTGCGCTGCCTTCCCCCTGCAGCCTTGCAGGCAGCTTTCTGTCAGGATTTTGGGCAAAACAGTGTTCATATTTCTATTGTATGTATTGGGAAGCCGTCCTGCTCATAGATATTTCTGTTTCTGATTTTCTGTTTTTCCTTCTGACAGGGACCCTCCTAGGTCAGCGGGCTTCTTGCAGCTGGTCCAGGGTAAGCTCGGCGTGGGGGGGCCAATAAAAAAAAAACAGCAAAGGCAGCGATGCGGTAGTGGAAGGGGATAAGCACCCTTACTCAACGGCTGTTTTTTTGCTTTGCAGATTTGTCATCGGCATGCCAGAGTAATACAAGTGTCATGAGTTCTGAGGACAGACCTGCGGAACAGGGGAGTGAGGAGGCCTTGGCCTCTTCGGGCTCTGGTTCCTAGGGAGTTGCCACCCCACAGTTTAAGGAGGCCCTGCAGTGACTGATGGAGCTTGGGGGCCCCAACTGGCTGCAAGTGGTGCTGAAGGAGGTGCCCGGTCAGTGGGCAGGTGAACCCAGCACACCACACCCAAACAAGTGCTCCAGGAGACCCACGGCTAAGATGGTGGAGACTTTGGTGGCAGCTGGTCGATGGAGGATGGCGGTGGTCCTGAGGCAAAAGGAGGCAGGGCTTGGGCCAGAAGTCAGCAACATGGAGCCCTCCCAGGCCCCGCAGGAGGAGGAAAGAGCCAAAAAAGATTCAAGGGAGGCAAACGCATTGCCCCCCACAATTGGAAGAAGTGAGTATATCGGCATCCAAGCTGACAAGGGCACCCCAGTGGTAAGTCGGGAGCCAGAGCCCAGTAGTCAGGGAGAGCAGTCCAGCGTTGATGGAGAGAAAGGGCATCAGGAGGCGGGGCTGAGGCTTGTCTGTGGCTGGGTGCCCGGAGCCACAGCTAGGAGGCTCCGCACTGGGTATGCTTTGCAAAAGGCAGAAGTTTTTTGCAGGTTCCCCAGCCGAGGTCGGGGGGGGGGGCCTTCTCGGGATGACCTTCCCACAAGCACTGGGGCACGGGCCAAATATGGGCGCTAAGTGGCAACTTACCCGCAGGGCTGGTGGCCTATGCCACTCTCTTGTTTCCCCATTGCTTCTCAGGGGGGTCGTTGGGAGGTGCAGCGTCTGCAGTGCAGGTTTTGGGGGTGGCTCGGGTTCCAGCCTTTCTACGGTGGGGCTGGGTGGCTCTGGGCACCCTTGGGTAGTCGTCAGTTTTTTTGCAGGGGTAACATAGTGAATAACGTGGCAGTTGCCCAACCACCTCCACCCAATACCAGGACTGCTGGGGCCCAGAGGGCACCGGAGGGGATGGGGGGACAGCATGAACACCCCAGTGCCACTGCTGTGGGGGGGGGGAACTGGTGGGAGCAATGCAAACCACCGCCCACCCTCGGGTCACATCGACCAAGGGGTTCACCAGGTACAGTATGGGGATTGTTGGCCCAGGGGAGATGGCTCGGCAGCCCCCGGGGCCAGCCAGCCACTACCTGCTGGGCCAGAAGTTGCTCGTATGGAGGGCACTCCTTACACAGCCATGCTCTAGCACATCGAACATTGGTCGTATGTGGGGGTTGATGACCCCATGGACACCCATTTGTCTCTGGCCCTCATGGAAGAGATTTGTAAAGGGGAGTATGTAGAGATATTTGAGCTCCTGCACAGGGAACTCCCCAATGTGGGGGATAAGGATAAGGTAAAGCAGAAGTTAAAGAGACCCAAAGTCCCCCACACGTTTGACAATTGGTCAGCAGCTTTTGATATTTTCATGTTGATCTACTGTGGAAAGTTTCTGCAAAAGATCAGTCAGCTGCTCAAATATAGAGACAACATCAAAACTGCACATTTGGCTTATGAGGGTAACGCATGGTTATGATACGATGAGCGATTCCACATGCATTTTGTCCGATCCCCGGACATGCGCTGGGACAGGATAGATCACGACCTTTGGTTCAGATGTATGACCAGGGCCAAGCCCACCAATGTGGCAAACATGGCCAGTGGGCACATGGTGCCAGAAAGAGGTGGGTACTTAAAGACAATTCAACACCGGAAAATGTTTTCGAGACTTCTGCAAGTTTAGGCATGAATGTGGTACTTGGGAGAAGCACAAAGCCAGTGCCTATCAAGGTGTGGGTAGTGCGAGGAAAGGGGACAGCTCACAAGCTGATGGGACTCATTGGGACAGACCCGCCAAGAAAGCGGGCTAAGTCCTCTGTAAGAATTGAGAACATTACCCCCTGGCTGGACCGTTACCCCTGCAGAGCAGACGCACTGTATATATTGCAAGGTTTCACCTCTGGGTTCCACATCCCTTGCCAAGGACCATGGGTAGCCACATCGGCACAAACTCTTAAGTCGGCATACACATTACAGCATGTAGTGGCATCCAAGTTCGCTAAAGAGGTAGAGGAGGGTAGGGTGACAGGCCCTTTCACAGAACCATTGCTCACCCATTTGCGCATCTCTCTGCTGGACGTGGTTCATAAGAAGACACCGGGAGAGTACTGGTCGATACACCACCTGTCTTACCCTAAAGGGTCTTCAGTTAATGATTTCATCAGCTCAGAAGACAGTGCGGTGTCCTATGCATCTTTTGAGACAGCGGTCTGTCTCACTCAACAGGCCAGCAAGGGGGCACATAAAGTCGGCCTTCTGTCTACAGCCTGTCAACCCATCTGATTATAACCTGCTGGGCTTCTCGTTCAGTGGCAGATTTTATCACGACATGGCCATGGGCTGCTCAGCTTCCTGTGCAGCGTTTGAGGCGTTCAGTAGGTTCCTGGAGTGGGCTGCCGGGTAACATTGCGGTTCCAGCAAGATAACTCACTACCTAGACAACTTCCTCTTCATCGGCTTGCCAGGTTCGGAGGACTGCGGTGCCATGCTGTGCGCCTTCTCAGAGCTGATGGGTTGGTTCGGTGTGCCCTTGGTGCACGAGAATACCGAGGACCCAGCAACTCAGCTTACCTACCTAGGAATTGAGCTGGATTCTGCAGAGATGGTGTCGCAGCTCCTTGGCGATAAGGTGGGGAGGCTCAGTCTCCTGGTGGGGAAGTAAAAGCAGTGAGTAAGGTCCCTCTTAAAACACTACAGTCACTCATCAGCCACCTGAACTTCACCTGTAAGGCCATAGTGCGGGGGAGATCATTCATTAGGCGGTTAGCATGGGCAACAAGGGGTGCTCTCCTGCCACATCACACTTCTGGGTGACAAAGGAATGAGGTAGGATCTGGCAGTCTGGGACATTTTCCTCAGAGACTTTAATGGGATATCAGTTTGGCGGGTGGGGTTCCCATTCAGCCATGACTGCCAAATGGTCACAGATGCCGCCGGGGGTATTGGATACGGGGCTTTCTTCCAAGGCTCCTGATTCGCTGGCCCATGGGACGACAGCTGGAGAGAGGCAGCCCTGCTTCAGAATATTGCCTTGTTGGAATGTTTCCCCATTGTAGCAGCTGTTTTTGTATGGGGGACAGACTGAAGGATAAAAAGGTTCTCTTCCAGCTGGCCCGGTGGCACTGAGGGTTGAGGAACTGGACGCCACACCTCGTATCACGCTGGTGACCCAGGTTCGGACGCGAGCCCCGGGCATCAGGGGTCGGCAGGGGAGGGATGGGATTGAGCGTCCGGAGGAGTGCTCTCCCATCCCGGGGAGGGATCCAGGGAACCACCGCTCTGTAGCAGCCCCTGATGATGACCGGGGGCACTACTAGAGTGGTGCAGCAAGGGGTGTTCATGACGTCATTGCACGCTTGCACTCCAGGAGACCAAAATAGGAGGAAAATGGCAACACAAAGCCCATGGCAGCTTGATAGCTGCAGCCTCACCGGCCGGCGAATGCCTGGACAGAGTCGTGTGCTGGTAGTGGATCATGGCCGGGTGCGAGGGGCATTGGAGGGGGCCCCTCTCGACGGTACAGATGCGTATGCCAGCTGGGCATGCACAACTCCGGGGTCGGCGGTGAGGAGAAGTGGTGGCTAGAGGTAGGCAGGGACTGTGGCTGCAGGAGGATAGAAAATAGAGGAGATAAAAAAAAAAGTTCTCTTCCAGTCAGACAACGAGGGGGTGGTTCACATAATCAACACTTAGTCCTCAAAGTCCGAGGAAGTCATGAGGCTCCTGCGGGTATTTGTCCTCGGGTGCCTACAGCTCAATATCCTATTCAGAGTGAAGCACGTACCTGGGGATGGGAGTGTAATTGCGGATGCTCTGTCTTGTTTGCAAGTCCAGCGCTTCAGGCAGATGGCCCCAGCAACGGAGAGATCACCGGTGCCAACTTTTCTCTGGCAGGTGGCGATCCAAGAAGGGCCAATTTGGTGTGGCACTCTTTGGCCCCAGCAACTTGATGTAAGTATGGGGTTCACCTAAAGGCGTTCTGGGATTTCTGTGGGGTCAGGGCTAAGGTGGATTGCAACGCCTGCTTCTTATTCAGCGGTTTGTGCACCACATGATAGAGGAAGGCAGGGCACCATCTTACATACGCAGTCACTTATCGGGACTGGCCTTCATCACTCAAATGCACAGCCTCCAAGACGTAATGGCAGCTTTTATCATCCGAAAGATGGTGGAAGGTTGGGCTAGGATAAGGGGATGCAGACAGGACACAAAAAAGACAGTTGACAGTGGCTTGCTGGCAGACATAGTGGGGGTCTTGTCACACATTTATTGGTCTGGGGATGAGGCAACGCTGTTCGAGGCCCTGTTTGCATGTGCATTCTTTGGGCTTTCAAGATATCGGAGCTGGTGGAGAATGACGTGATATCGCTGGGGCATAACTTACAATGGGGGGACATGACGGTCAAACATAACAGAGTGGAGCTACATTTGCGCCATTCCAAAACCTCTCCACTAGGGCCCACAAGAGTTATCAGGCTCCACAGGGTGGACAGGCTGGCTTTCTGCCCATGAGCACAATAGTAGAGTACATGGGCCAGAGAAAGGGAGGAGCTCAAGGGGCTTTCTTTGTTCATGCCAACGGGAAGCCGGTCACTATATATCAGTTGGCGGCAGTTCTAAAAAAGGGGATTAAGGCCACCGGCAGGGACCCTCAATTTTTTAATACACACTTTTTCAGGATCGGGGCTACTACAGAGGCGACTAGGCTGGGTTGCGCAGGGGAAAAAAATACAAGCTATTGGAAGGTGGCGGTCCAAGGTGTACTGGAGCTGTGAACGACCTCAGGAAGGCAGAAGTGTAGCAGCACAGGGCACGACTCAGGGTGCCCATTACTAACATGTTGATTTCTTTTACAGGTGCCCTGTCCACACCCAAGGCGTTTTACCTGGTGAGCCACTCCTTTATCGAGAGGGCAGGAGCTTGGGCAGCGCATCATGGTCAAGGGGATCAGCTTGGTGTTCTGGTGGATGAAGCCACAGTCCACTGGTGCGGAATAGGGGGCATGCAGTGGACTGACCTGAGGCTGACTCTCAAAAACTTAGGTTTATTGGTCAGCCCACCACAGGGCTTGGGTGTACATTTGGGGGGTCATGATCTGGTACACTGGTCCTCCATTGATCTCATTCGGGGCATTATGATGGATCTCCACTGGATCCAGCAAATTATGCCCTTCACTAAGCTGGCTTGGTCCAGGATATTGCCTCGGGGAGATTGGAGCAGGGGGGCGCCAGACAGACCATTGTGGAGGCGCTGAAGGAAGTGAACCGAGAGATCTCTAGTTTCTGCTGCAACTGGGGAATCACAGTTATTGGGCATCGGGACATTTACCCATATTATATAGCTATTTTTGGGACAGATGGCATGAACTGTCAGATGTTGGGCAGGCACTTTTAATATTGGCATCTCGAATGTTTGAGGCATGGCTCTAGAATATTCCTCTGGGGGCACTGGTGGGAGATGCGCACTGTGTGCGTATCGTGTGGCGGACGATTCAGGTTGCAGTTTTCATAAAGGATTTATTTAGTGGTTAGGGGTGGCCCGGTGAGGGTTTACTCTGATGAAGACCACAAAAAGTGGGGCATAGTGGAACCACGGTGGGCAATGTCCAGGCTGTGGGGCCCAGTGAGGGCCACAGTGCACGGCCGGAGCCTAGCAGGACTGTTCTGCCAACCCATGCTCGTCAAGGGACTGGCCTGCCCTGTGGGGGTCTGCCGGGTTCATTTGGCCTTGGGCTGGCTTTGTTACCTTTCTGCCTAATGCGTTTGCTGCCCCTAGGGAATACTCTGGTTTATATCCTGTTTTGTATAAAGTGAATTGTTACTGTATACTCTGTATTATGCATGATGTGTGGATTATTGTATTCTTGTCTTCATTTTCAATGTCGAGTAAATCGGCCTTTCTGCCAAAGAACCTTAACCTGTGTGTGTGTGTGTCTTATTGGGGACTGGTAAGGTTCTTCAGGGCAAGGGCCAGCTTTATATCACAGCCTGCAAACACAGAGCAAAGTGCTGTCTGTAGTGACAACACGTCTAGTGAAAACAGGGCCAAGGTCCATGCGAGTCCCTCACTGATGATTTTGCCCTGTTTGGCAACCAGGGGTGCTGGGGTGGCGGGGGAATGGGTTGTGAATCAACACTGCAGAGTGCCAGTGATGGGGCATGGAGTGTGCCAGAACAAGTATACATCCGTCCGTCCCACTTCTTGTAAATGCTGCGGTCCTGAACTGAGAGCTGGCACCAGCTGTGCCTCAAGTTGTCCGGGTGTGCCAGGGGTGGTGCTGGGGGGAGGTCCACTGGTGAGTGCAGATACAGCCAGAGGGTTAAGTCAGAAAATATTTTTAATTAACTACTGGTCCTCGGATTGCTTTACTGGTTGTCTCTACAAACTGCAGTGCATTGCAGAGTACATGATAATGAGGCCAGCGGTCCCGGGTGCTGCTTTGGCTGCTAGTGTTGTGGTAGGCAGCTCTCCTCTCCGCCTGTGATCGTTTGGACACTGCCATTCTGCATCGGAAGGGGGTTGGCCACCGACGGAGGGACAGATACCAATACTATCAGTATCTGTTCTGGAATTCAGCCCATTAGGCAGTCTGGAGGGTACAACGTAGGAGCACAAAAATGACCAGCAGTATAGGGGGTTACAAGTTATGAGGAGAGCCTGGAAGCCCTTAACATTTGCACATAAGGAAAAGAAGACTCTGACAACATGCACACACCTAGACATAAAATTAGCAGGGTTCCCACTGCAGTATTCTACTTAAAAAAATGCTATTTGTTAGTCAAGTGCACCTTTAATTAGCAAAAGGAAGTTGCTGATCAACTGATTTGCCGCATTGCAGTAAAAATTGCTGAATTATCGTACTTTTGCCCCTCAGTTAAGTTTAAATGTACAGAACTGTGGAAGTTTGTCTCACGCTGACACTTTTTCCCTTATTTGCACTCAGCTGGACTGTATCTTCATAGATAAAAGTAACCATAGAGGGAAACTGCTTCTCAAACCTGGCTGGTTGCTGCTCAGAATTTCATTGATTAGAGAAGGCTGCTAATCAAGTTTCCAAAACAGTTTGTTTTAAAACATATTTTTAGCTCCTTCGCTGGCAGAGTGGATATACCGCCGTTTGGCCACGTAAGCCATTAAGCTGCATGGTGGATGAGGTTTGCCCCTTGTGTTCCCCCTTTCCCCATGAGGATGCTGGCATGAGGGTGTGAGTTAAGGCTGCCCCTGCCAAGCCCCAAGTGGCATCCTCCTCCTCCTAACACCTTGACTACTACACCACCTCCTGCGCACTCAAAGATGGTGGTAGCAGAATGAGGCCTTGCTGCCCTCCCACCATGGAGGAGGAGAGCTTTTTCAACACTCGGTCCCCCACTTCCCAGCCGACCCCTGATGAACCAGGGGTGTTCTCAATCTCTTGTCACTGGCATCACGCGCTGTTTCCAGAACTATTTTATGCCTTGCATTTACGTGCATGCACCTGTATTCTCCAATCCTGCACTGCTCGCTCATCGACCAGTATCAGTGATGGGAAACTGCTGGGGGTGGGGGGTGTCAAATGGCCACAGTCAACATTAAGGACAAAATGCAATTCCTTTGTTGGCTTGTGTTTCAGAGCACCCCACACACACACACACCTCACCAAACCCAACAGTGATTGATGCGTCTACGTTACTTCTGTCCATGAGAGTTGGATGAGGAATCTGAGAACGTAGCACACACCTGCAAATGGCTGTCATGACAGGCAACTTTTTTCCGGGGGAGGGGACTCTGCCCTGACCTTTCCTCACTCACTGCCCAGCAGAATTGGGTTCAGGGCTCATGAATAACTGATATTATTTCTCTGTTTGGAAACAATCCTGAGATCAGGTGTAACCTTAGCCCAGCTCCGCACGGGAGGGGGAGGGAGAGACTCATGCATAATTAAGCCATTAAGCCTCTTTCTTTCATAAAAGGAGCGTGACATGTCGGAAACAGGGAGCCAAAGAAAGACGAGAGAGAGAAAGAGTGAGGCAGCTAGAACATTCAGTCCAGGCAACGTGCTTTGCAGTTCTTGTGCTTTCAAAGCGTCATGCATAATTTAGCGAGAGCACCAGGGTGGAGAAAAAATGGTCTGACATGGTTGGCTTGTGCCCAAGCCATTCATGCACTGCTTACTGAGGGTTACAAACAATGAATCATTACAGCCACACTCCCCTCTGCCACCTCCCCACCCCTTTCTTTATGTCGTGCTCCTTTCATTTGCTGATTGGTTGTGACATTTCTAATCAGTGGAAAATCTTTTGACCTCTGTTTCACTGCCACAAGTAAAGCCTTTACTCAGGAGTTCGGGGCCTGGTAAAATCCTGACCTGATGAAAAGTGTAAAAACCAGACTGGCCAGTCCAGCCAGACCACCTTGTCTAGGTGCAACTTGCACAGTCCGGCTGTTCCAGCTAGACCAGTTGGTCTGTTTTTTACTGTTTTTGTCTGTTCATTCTAATTTGGTCCAGATTTCATCTAGGTGATGTTATGAGTGAAATCCGGACCTGGACCAGACCCTTTATTGTGGTCCTGTCCGAGTCTGGCAGTCTGGATTTCACTTATACCCTCACCTACAGGCAAGAAGGCATTTTTTCACTGAGAGGGTTGTGACACTCTGGAATGCATTGCCTACAGAGTTGGTGACACTGGAAACAGTAGAGGGTTTCAAGAAGGGTGGCATGGTAAAGGTAGGGGGTAGGGCAAATACCACAAGGGGTAGAGGGGTGAGACTACAGAGGAGGGGTAGTGCAGTTGCTGTGCCCAAACAGTGAACTGTATTGGGTAGACATGAGAGACCAATGGGTCTAATCTGCCAGCAGCTATGTATGTAACTACAGACCAGCCGGAACAGAAGGACCATAAGGGTAAAAACCAGATCAACGGGTCTAGCCAGAACAGCTGGATCACGTCTTTTGTGCCTCATCTGGTTTGTGCAAACAGACCAGCTTATTTGTTTTTCACGGTTTTTGTCCAGTCCTGGTCCAGATTTTTCCCATACCTGTTGTAACTGGTGGTACTTTCACTCCTTTTACTGGTATGATTCTGTCTTATGCTCCCACCTAGGTTACTGGTTCACCTATTGTGTGTTGTGGCTGTCTAACACTGTCCAGCAGATTCCCCTGGACGTACCAGAAGGACATGAGTGGTTGTGTTTCCAGAAGCTGCACCAGTAAATTTTGTTTTTTTTTCCCCTGCTGTGGAGCTTTTTGCGTCTGGAACGCTGCGCCCTCTTTTTGTGAGACTCTTATGCCAGCCCCATCTGCTACAAAATAGAAACATAGAATTTGGTGGCAGAAAAGGACCACTTGGCCCATTCAGTCTGCCCAGGTGTTCCCTGCCTATTCTGTCTCCGCAGACTCTAGTCTCTGGTAACCCCCCTGCTTATTTACCAGTATTCCCCTATGCCTATTCCATGCATTTTTAAAACCCTCCATGGTTTTTGTCCCTGCTACCTCTGGTGGCAGACTGTTCCAGATGTCCACCACTCTTTCGGTGAATTAGTATTTCCTCATGTCCCTCCTAAACGTCCCCCCTTCCAGCTTCATTGCATGCCCTCTTGTTCTGTTGCACATCCTCATTTGAAACAGGCTCCCCTCTTGTACCCTGTTCACCCCCATGAGGTACTCATAGGTCTCTAGCGTGTCCTGTCTCTCTCACCTCTCCTCCATAGTGTACTGTTTGAGCTAATGGGGATCTAAACAGTGTGGGACCTGAGAGTACCAGCAGCCAGCATACAGGTGGCCTGGGAGGAATGGGAATTTATTGGGGGCGGAGTCTCCCCAATCCCCAGACCGTCCCACCTCCCCAACATTGGATGTCTCATGAGGCCTCACACACGGAACAACAGTTTTCTGAGGAGGCAAGCTCGCCAGCCCACCACAGGGTTCACTACGGCAGCAAACCACAGTGCCATCCCTCCTCAGTTGGAAGCACTATTGAGCAACTGTGGTACCGCAGCCCGCTAAGCCACCCAGCACCAGCTCCCTTGTTCACTCTCGAACCCGGGTCACTGGCCTAGGAGGGCGTTACGCTGCTCGCTGTGCCATGGGGTGGCCTATACCTCTGTGTTTCAAAGGCCTCTGTTAAGAAGAATATTTTAAAACATCTTTTAAAGGCGTTCACTGAGGGAGACTCTCTTAGGACTCTGGGCAAGGAGTTCCACAGCAGTGAACCAGCCACTGCAGAAGTGTGGTCTCCAGAAGATTTTAATCTTGCCCTTGGGACCATCAGGAACCCTTCTGCTGTGGGGGGAGAAGGCATGAGGACTGGCAAAGAGTCAGAAGGTCAGACAGATAGCCCAGGCCCAATCTATGTGTGGCCTCATAGGTTAGTGAACCAACCTTAAAGGTGACACGTCACTTTGCCGACAGCTAGCACAGTTCACGCAAAACCGGGGTTACATGGCTCAACTTCAAAAGGCTGTCAGCAACCTGTCTGCAAGATTCTGCACCAGCTGACGGTGTTGCAGGGTACCACCACTGACCCCAAAGAATAGAGCATTACACTAATCCAAGAAGGTGGGGTCTGGAGCGTGATGCAGAGGCATTTTGCACCATCCTGGGAAGGGGGGCTGCTGAGCCTCCCATTCCCCTCCGAGCACCACATGCAGCTGAACATTGGGAGCATATTGGGAATGCCTTGGTACTGTGGGTGACCACGCAGTGTTGGAAGATCCTCGTTTACCAGTTGGCGCAGTGGGCGCTTATAGTCAGCATGTTGGGAAGGTGGGAGAACCTAACCAGAAAATCCTAAGCTTGCGCAGCAGGATAGCTGGGGCATCCAGTACCAGCCACTTGAACCCAACAGAGGGTGTGCCCCATCATGTTACCTGGAGCAGTGGGGATGTTGCCTGGCTGTGGCCAGGTCCCTCCACAGGGGTAAGCCATGGCATCAGGGTGCGGAGAGAGGTGCTGCAGACGCAGAGGTACAAGGTTGGGCCCCCACCAAAGGAAAGGGAAAGCTTCACTGACAAGTGGTTAGATATAAAAGATAAAATATGCTGGTGGCTCTTGGCACGGTGCCCGGAGTGGACCATATTTTTCTTTAAAAAGGGGCTGGTAATATAGCCTAGAGGTTAGAGTAACGAGCTGTGAATGAGCTGAATACATCCAGCAGACCTGGGTTTGATTCCCACAACTGCCACCTGCAAACTGTGTGACTCTAAGAAAGTCACTTAACCTCCTCAGTGCTCCCACGTCACCCCTGTAAGCAGGCACTTATGCCTAGTGGGCCTTACCCAGTTGCCAAAGAATTAAAAAAAAAAATGTGTATGGGAAAATATAGGTAGATGGCCGTGGGACAAGCCCCAGTCACCTGTGGAAAGATAAAGATGTTTTGTTTTCGTATAATAACGTTTTATTAATATTTTTATAAAAAAATTCAACAAATCATTATATAGCTGTGTATGTCCTAGCTGGGGGAACCCCTTGGAAATACAATTCTAGGAATTCTGCAAAAATAAAAAAGTTTTAAAAAATATGTTTTTGGTCACTGCTCAGATCCAAGTGGTAAATGCCCAGTGACAGGATATGATTAAGTATTGTGCATGAATTTCCATACACTCAGAATCCGTGTTGCACATGGGTGTGGAAGTGTGGGTGTTGATGAAGGACACAGCAGGCAAGAATGCTGGTAAAAGTCTCACAGGATGGTACAATTTGTTTTTGGCAGTTTTTAGACATTTTATCAGATGCAAAATAATAAAATATTTATTTGATCATTCGGAAAATACCTTTGAGTACAAACTCTTTTACAAAGCTTCCACGTCAAAAAACAGTGAACAACATTACAGGCATAATGTTACATCAGTTACGAAACAATTGGCGAAGTACGGGCACTTTGAATATAGGGCTCCATGACAAAAAACAGTGAACAAACAACGTTACAGACATAAGGTTACAAGCACAATGTTACATCAGTTACAAAGCAATTGGCAAAGTAAGGGCACTTAGATTATAAGGGAAAAGTAATAAATAGTGTATTTACAGAACATATTGACTTGTTATTAGGCTTAAAATAGACATACAGTGCGGCCGTTGGAGCCTTGTCAACAATAACATCAAAGGGTGACGAGAAGTCATGGATAGTGTATTATGAGCTGACCTGGCTCGACCAGGACTACGGTAGTCAGTGGGTGGTTAGCCGGGAGTTAAACCTGAGGAACTGAAGAAAGGTAGGCACAGTCAGGGAGGGGAGAGAGAGTAGATGAGGTGAGTATTGACATAAGGTTACAAGCATAATGTTACATCAGTTACAAATGAGTAGGAGAGGGGGAGATAGAATGTGAGGGGGAGAGAGATTGAGGCAATGGAGAGACAGTGAGAGAGAGAGATTGGGGGCAAGACAGAAAAAGGTGAGATATTGCTTCATTGAGGGATTCAACCAATCAGCACAGGATGAAGGCTGGTGGGAGCTGGGGGACTGAACTGGTATAGGTGCCAGGGCATAGCAAGGTGGTGGACTGTGTTAGGAGGCCTGTGGGGGAATACCACAGGTTGAGGGGAGCAAGGTGCGCTCGGAGGAACCTCAGTCTGGCTACAGATCTCAATCTGGCTTTCAGTTCTGGCTACTTTACAGATTTTTTGTTCGTAATGTCTGTGTCTTCACCAGTAAAGCCTAGCTACAGGGTATCTGCTCCCATTTACCCCAAGCTTACAATAGGGAGGACCTTCGCTAAGGAGGGCCAGTAAAGCCTAGCTACAGGGTGTCTGCTCCCATTTACCAAGCTTACAATAGGGAGGACCTTCGCTAAGGAGGGCCAGTAAAGCCTGGCTACAGGGTATCTGCTCCCATTTACCAAGCTTACAATGGAGAGGACCTTCGCTAAGGAGGGCCAGTAAAGCCTAGCTACAGGGTATCTGCTCCCATTTACCAAGCTTACAATAGGGAGGACCTTCGCTAAGGAGGGCCAGTAAAGCCTAGCTACAGGGTGTCTGCTCCCATTTACCAAGCTTACAATAGGGAGGACCTTCGCTAAGGAGGGCCAGTAAAGCCTGGCTACAGGGTATCTGCTCCCATTTACCAAGCTTACAATGGGGAGGACCTTCGCTAAGGAGGGCCAGTAAAGCCTAGCTACAGGGTATCTGCTCCCATTTACCAAGCTTACAATAGGGAGGACCTTCGCTAAGGAGGGCCAGTAAAGCCTAGCTACAGGGTGTCTGCTCCCATTTACCAAGCTTACAATAGGGAGGACCTTCGCTGAGGAGGGCCAGTAAAGCCTAGCTACAGGGGTGTCTGCTCCCATTTACCAAGCTTACAATAGGGAGGACCTTCGCTAAGGAGGGCCAGTAAAGCCTAGCTACAGGGTGTCTGTCCCATTTACCAAGCTTACAATAGGAGGACCTTCGCTAAGGAGGGCCAGTAAAGCCTAGCTACAGGGTGTCTGCTCCCATTTACCAAGCTTACAATAGGGAGGACCTTCGCTATGAGGGCCAGTAAAGCCTAGCTACAGGGTGTCTGTCTCTACTTACCAAGCTTACAATAGGAGGACCTTCGCTAAGGAGGGCCAGTCAGCCTAGCTACAGGGTGTCTGCTCCCATTTACCAAGCTTATAATAGGGAGGACCTTGCTAGGAGGGCCAGTAAAGCCTGGCTACAGGTATCTGCTCCCATTTACCAAGCTTACAATGGGAGGACGCCTCGCTAAGGAGGGCCAGTAAAGCCTAGCTACAGGGTGTCTGCTCCCATTTACCAAGCTTACAATAGGGAGGACCTTCGCTAAGGAGGGCCAGTAAAGCCTGGCTACAGGGTGTCTGCTCCCATTTACCAAGCTTACAATAGGGAGGACCTTCGCTAAGGAGGGCCAGTAAAGCCTAGCTACAGGGTATCTGCTCCCATTACCAAGCTTACAATGCGGAGGACCTTCACTAAGGAGGGCCAGTAAAGCCTAGCTACAGGGTGATCTGCTCCCATTTACCAAGCTTACAATAGGGAGGACCTTCAGCTAAGGAGGGCCAGTAAAGCCTGGCTACAGGGTATCTGCTCCCATTTACCAAGCTTACAATCAGGAGGACCTTCACTAAGGAGGGCCAGTAAAGCCTAGCTACAGGGTATCTGCTCCCATTTACCAAGCTTACAATAGGGAGGACCTCGCTAAGGAGGGCCAGTAAAGCCTAGCTACAGGGTGTCTGCTCCCATTTACCAAGCTACACAGGGAGGAGCTTGCCAAGGAGGGCCAGTAAAGCCTAGCTACAGGGTGTCTGCTCCATTAACCAAGCTTACAATAGGGAGGAGCTTCGCTAAGGAGGGCCAGTAAAGCCTAGCTACAGGGTATCTGCTCCCATTTACCAAGCTTACAATAGGGAGGAGCTTCGCTAAGGAGGGCCAGTAAAGCCTAGCTACAGGGTGTCTGCTCCCATTTACCAAGCTTACAATAGGGAGGACCTTCGCTAAGGAGGGCCAGTAAAACCTAGCTGCAGGGTGTCTGCTCCCATTTACCAAGCTTACAATAGGGAGGACCTTCGCTAAGGAGGGGTCTTGCCAGTCTCTGGCCTTTCCCACGAGTCCAGCCTAGCCAGAAGCAAACGGCTCCAGTCCGTTGGAGTCTGTCTTCAGCTAGCTTGCTTGTGGCTAGTTGGCCCTCCCCTTAGTGCTACTTGACAGGTTTATCCAAAACCTTTCAATTATGTCCCTCTGTTCCAGTGGTCATTACCACTATACCAAGGCAGCCCCACAACTGCACAGCTCAGCCAGCTGGCTGTTCAGCGCCAAACACTCCCACTCTTAGCTGTGCACAGACATTTCCTCTTACTCTGGTGTCTCGGGACATTTCCCTCCTGCAGCTCTGTAGCTGACCGACTAAAAGCTGCTGAGGCAGACTGTTTATAGCTCAGAGAATCAGATGATCTGTCAAATTCAAATTTTACTTCATTAACATTCAGTGTACCAGACCAAAGGCACAAAGGAAAAAAAAATAATGAAACACTTTTCTCAACAGAAAAACACAGTATGACACATATTCACTAAACACAAGCTTCACCTTCACTTTACAAAAGAGTGTGTAGCCTATTTCCCTTAATTACTAGGAACCGCCCCCTTAACTGCCACTACTCTCTGATCCTATGTTCTATAAAGCTATCAGTTCTAGCTGTGGCCAGGCTATTGGGAAATACCAGTTAGCTGGCTGTTTGGAGTCTCCAACCCAAGTCATTGACAGCCTCCCAGCCAGGGAAAGTTAAAGGAGACTCTTATTTACTGAGAAACTGCCTTTCAAATGAACTTTTAACATTTAAAGAGATTCACCATGCTATACTGTGCTGCCCCTGCCCCTGCTAAATTGGTGCCTTACCTCCACAGCATGCTTAAATTGTGCAGGTGTCACAAAAGTATTCCACAGAGTAAAAGTTACAGCCCTCGTAAAATTACTTAAACTGGGGCCGAAGGACTTCCCAGTTTTTTGCAGCCGCCTATGCTCCACCCCCGTGCTCACTAACGTTATGACGAGATGCTAGGGAGAACATGGGGGTGTGCTCCATTATAATCAGTAGGTGGCAGCTTTACAATCTTTTTTAAACATTATACTGACCACTTGGTAATGAAACGTGGGCCTTGTTAGTCGACTGGTGCCCGTCATAACGTTAGACAGACAGAAGAGACAAGAGAATCCTTGGTATTCAGTCCAGGAGAGGCAGTAAGAAATACACAGATAGGTCAGACGCCACTCAGCTAAAAGATAAAAAAAGATGTGGGGGCTGGAGTTTTTTCTGTTGCCTTGTTTGGTCGAAACCCCACTTCGGAGGACACTGGCACAAGGACCAGAGTCCAGGTTGTAGACGTGCAAGAGCACATCTCAGCCAAGTGCCAAACAGCATCCTCACCACACCACCCGTGCATCCACAGGTGACTGGAACAGAGCAGTGTAACAACCCCCCCCCCCTTGGGTAGCATGGTCTCTGTGAGTGGGGATGGAGTGCGGAATGGTCGGTACTACCGCTTTCGAGCCCCACCGGCAAGTGGATGACAAAATGTACTGTACAAGAAAAAAAAAAAGGTGTGTTGGGGTTTTGCTTATTTTTCTTAAGAAGTGGTCCCTAAAATAAAGCAATGCTTTCTGTACTGACTAACCGTTGCCTTGTGGAAGGCCTTATGGCAATACCAGTTACAGTTTATAACTTTAGTGCAATACCATGCCGGAGCCTTACCTGTCAGTCCTTGGTCCCTCCATCTTGCCACGGATACCCCCTGGACAGGGTCAGGGTGGGGGCAGTCCCCTGAATCTTTCATGTGTCAGGGTCCGTAGGGCTGCAGGCAGGCTCCGGCACATAGAGACCCCGGCTCAGTGCTCCGTCTTCCTGGCTCCAGTGAGGGTGTTTCCACTTTTTCTGTGGGACATTGCAGCCCCTTATGTCAAGGCGTGAGCGCCGACACCGGCAATGTCCCTCCCCTGTTTTCCCTGTGGCTGATTGGTTGCTGACCTACGCCCTCAACCAATCCAGCCCCTGGGACCCTGACTTGCTGTCACGCCCCCAGCCTCTGCCAGGGGTTGCTGCTTGCCGGGACAAAGAACCTTCCCTCCCTGGAGAAGGTGAGCTGTCATTGGATGCTCCAGCCTGTCTCCCCCGGCCAACCCCCAGTAGCCCGAGTTCGCTCCCAAACCTGGGTCACCGGCGAGGTGTGGCGTCCAACGCCTCAACCCTCAGCACCACTGGGCCGGCAGGAGCACTCTTTTCCTCTGCACACAAGACACATATTCTGTGAAGAGTGTCTCAGATGCAGCTGCCCTGAAAATGGACACATTCGGGTAAGGCTTTTTAAAAATTAGCTCAATGAATAATATATTGATACTGCCACTGAGACCACTCTTATGGTTGTAAGAGTGTCCTCACTTACATTCTTACGACCTCAGACACTCACCTTTGATTCACGGTTCTTATGCCCTAAGAATGCACGTAAGACCAGTCTTACAACTGTAAAAGTGGTCTCGGAGGTGGTATTAACATACAGCACACAAATTCCAACATCTTTTAGTGTTCTCTACAACCAGTGGAAGTTAATCTGTCCCCCAGCAATATTCCCTATCATGAGCAAGTCACGCTGTGACTGCGGGCTAGGGCTCCACATATTCAGGGAAGAATGCAGTATGATTTGCTTCTGAAAGGAGACTGAAACAGTTTAAACTTTTTTCTTTTGTTGTTTCTTAAAATGAACAAAGACCATCTCAGGAATTATTTGGACCCTGTGAAAACATCTGTCGACGGTTTAACAGACTAGGATGAACGTGAGACAGGTAAGGTAGATGTACTAAGATCTCTGTGGTTGATTCAGAAGGAATGGGCTCTTCATTCATGTTTATTAAGCGTGTTTCAGCAGAGAATTCTTTGTTTGCGTTTCCATCAGTTTTGATGAGTGAGCCAGGGTTGACTGCTGTTGCTTCTGTGTCTTTTCGGAGTACATTAGAAATGTGAGTACTGCCTAGAAATTGTGCCTGCACTCTTCGGGGAGGTTTGCTTTTATGGACAACAGATGACTGCATTATGAAGGCAGGCACTTTATTTATGGTACCAGAAGTGTGTTTATTAGGAAAGGAGTGCTTTCCTTCATTAGAAAAAAACAATGTCCTTGTTCTGTGCAGGAGAGCCATTCTTACTCTGTGCAGGAGAGTCACGTGCCTTGTCTTGGGCTGTGTTGCAGTCATTAGCAGCTATAGAACTTTAAGAATGTTGTGCTTTGTTTGAAACAGGACTTAGTGGGGCAGTTTGAAATTCAGGTCAAAATTGTTAACGCAGTCCCAAGCCCCTTTAACTGTTTCACAGTCACGTAGCTGTCCATTTCTACAAATCTGCAAAGCTGCCGAGTACTTTATTTGATATTCAGCTTTGTTAGCCTGTAAACATTTCCTGATTTCAGAGAACATTTTATGTCTTCCTAGTAAGTCAGATGGACAGTCCTGGATAATATGCACTCTATTTCCCTCCCACATAAGCACTGTTTTTATCCCTGGCCATATTTAAAAATTCCTCTTTTATCAAATATCTCAAGAAATAGGCCACTATAGATCTGGGTCTACCTCTGGGTTTTGATTTGGGACCGAGGGAGTGGTGTGCCCTCTCAGCTTCCAGTGACCACCAGGGCCACTGGTATCTGAGAATATTTGGGGTAAAAGTCTGTGAAAACAGAACTGTGCTGTGTGTGCCCCAGTTCAAGATTGATAGCCAAGTGTTGAAATCCAACTAAAAAAATTAGCCTCCCCGTCGGGGAATTGAACCCCGTCCTGCTGACAGGCGATACTTACCACTATACTAACGAGGAATGGCTTGCACAGGTATTGTTCTACTCCATACTTATTGCCACTCCCTGTGCCCGATTGGCTGCTTCTTGGAAAGGGGAATTGCCTTCCAGTCCAAGAATATGTAACACTGAAGCAGGCTGAGTGCTCATTTAAAGAAACGTGACTTTTTTTCTCCCCCTTCTGCATTAGCTGGCTCTAACAAGTAAAAATAAAAAAGAATAAGCAAAAATAAGTGGGAACTGTAATTCCAATTTGGCTGTGTTCTAGTGTTACTAAAGTCTCACCTATGCACTGGAGAAGGGGAGGAGGAAACAGCTGACAGCAGTGAGTAAACACCAGGGTTAAACTATGTCAGTGTTTTATTACCTTTAAAACTGAAACACCAATCAATGTAAAAATGTAATAAAATGGCCTACCAGTGCAGCAGTAGCGCTACCGCTTCCGATTCTGATGCTCCAGGTTCGAGAATGAGCCCGGACTTTTCAAAGGGCTGGCCAGGGGAGGTTGGATAAGTGTTCCTTGGAGAATTCTCCACCTCCAGGGGAGGAGGTCGCTGGTGCCGGTGCTTAAGTGAGACCCAGTGGTGGCTGGATGTACACCAGGCCGGGATCACTCTGTGGGGAGAGACAGTGGTGAATGTCTGCGGGGCGTGTGTGGGGGGTATGCACTCCAATGTGCTGGTGTGATTGCATGCCCTCATCTTGGGGGGAAACCAGGAAGAGAAAACCCCAAGCTGCAGCCGCTGACGCTCATGCTTCACAGCTCGAATGATGCCACCCGCCTAAGTCTTGGATGGAACATGGGTGGATCTTGGCCTCTCCTTCAGAAGCCTCACCATGGGATAAGCTATGGGGCCTCTGCTCTGGGCAGCTGGTGGGAGATGCCAGGTGGGGGGTCAGGGGGTCTGACAATGTTTATATCCTCACCTGCCAGCACAGCAATAAACAAAATTGAAACAAAAATGTAATTTAATACAAAGTGATCCAACAGAACAAGAGCAGCTACATAGATGGCATCAGAGACGGATACAGACCAGATGTCCATCCATTCTGCCCTGTTCCTGTTTGGGATCGTTAAAAGTTTGACAAGGTTTCTGCTGTTACTGACGGATCGGAGAGTCAGCAGGTGTTGGGAGCATTAGCTCAAAATGGTGCCTTCCCCCAACTGGGCCTGAGAAGACGACCTTGATCTAACCACCACAATTAACATAAGACTGGGAGTCATTCCTGTTGCCACCCCATAGTTCTTGAACAGCTGGGACACAGTAAGTGTGCACTGACTTTTTCTACAGACTAGTTATATGTGGTTTTGGACTGGAAAGTTCACATTTCTAACTGTGAACAGTGCTGCGTTCGAATGCCGATAATAAGCTGGCTGTCTTTTTTACAACCCCCTTTCTAGTTTTGCAGCAGTAATCTTTTTCTCCCCACTCTAGGTACTTTAAAGTACATTGTATACAACATTAGGGTTATGATGTTATTTCTAAGTACGGTCTGCTAATCTGAGTTTCAGTACATGTTTTTATTACTTCTCTATAAAACAAGGTTTATTAGAGGACTTCCAGTTCATTAGAGGGACGATATAATCTTTGGTGTAGCTCTCCAATTCAGTGCATGTCCTTGGTCTTGGCAGTGCTAGCTCATTCTGAGAAATATTGTATTTATTAAATATGTAGTATTCTCTCCTGATGTAGTAACGCTGTCAACTCCTACCGTTGCATTTTGTCATGACCCTACCTGTGAGAGATTCTGGATGTGAATGCTTGTTTTGTGTTGTTGAAACTAATAAAATATAAGTATAAAAAATAAATTAGTCAGTCCCTTCACAGCCCCCAGAGCTCCCCCCACCTCCCTTTTGTTTCTAATTCTCTGTTTGCACTGTAATTATCCCACTGGGATTCGAACCCTGAGATTGCTGTAGCATTAATCACATTACATGGCAGTCAGTTGCACTTATTCACCCCCCACCATAAATAAATATTTCCGTATGCCCTTCCTGAAGTCCTTCCCAGAAATATTTCCATGTGCCCTTCCTGAAGCCCTCGTAAATATTTCCATATGCCCTTCCTGAAGTCCCCCAGAAATATGTCCATGTGCCCTTCCTGAAGTCCCCGTAAATAAATATTTCCATGTGCCCTTCCTGAAGTCCCCGTAAATAAATATTTCCATGTGCCCTTCCTGAAGTGTCCCCCTAAATAAATATTTCCATGTGCCCTTCCTGAAGCCCCTATAAATAAATATTTCTGTGTGCCTTTCCTGAAGTCCCCTTCCCCCGTAAATATTTCCATGTGTCCTTGCTGAAGCCCCCATAAATAAATATTTCCACGTGCCCTTCCTGAAGTCCCCTCCAGAAATATTTCCATGTGCCCTTCCTGAAGTCCCCCCAGAAATATTTCCATGTGCCCTTCCTGAAGTCACCCCCTGTAAATAAATATTTCCATGTGCTCTTCCAGAAGCCCCATAAATAAATATTTCCATGTGCCCTTCCTGAAGTCACCCCTGTAAATAAATATTTCCATGTTCTCTTCCTGAAGCCCCCATAAATAAATATTTCCATGTGCCCTTCCTGAAGTCACCCCTGTAAATAAATATTTCCATGTGCCCTTCCTGAAGTCACCCCTGTAAATAAATATTTCCATGTGCTCTTCCTGCAGCCCCCCATAAATAAATATTTCCATGTTCTCTTCCTGAAGCCCCCATAAATAAATATTTCCATAAGCCCTTCCTGAAGTCACCCCGTAAATAAATATTTCCATGTGCTCTTCCTGAAGCCCCCATAAATAAATATTTCCATGTGCCCTTCCTGAAGTCACCCCTGTAAATAAAATATTTCCATGTGCTCTTCCTGCAGCCCCCCATAAATAAATATTTCCATGTGCCCTTCCTGAAGTCACCCCTGTAAATAAATATTTCCATGTGCTCTTCCTGAAGCCCCTTAAATAAAAATATTTCCATGTGCTCTTCCTGCAGCCCCCATAAATAAATATTTCCATGTGCCCTTCCTGAAGTCACCCCTAATAAATATTTCCATGTGCCTTCCCTGAAGCCCCCATAAATAAATATTTCCATGTGCTCTTCCTGAAGCCCCCATAAATAAATATTTCCATAAGCCCTTCCTGAAGTCACCCCTGTAAATAAATATTTCCATGTGCTCTTCCTGAAGCCCCCATATAAATATTTCCATGTGCCCTTCCTGAAGCCCCCATAAATAAATATTTCCATGTGCTCTTCCTGAAGCCCCCATAAATAAATATTTCCATATGCCCTTCCTGAAGTCACCCCTGTAAATAAATATTTCCATGTGCTGTTCCTGAAGCCCCCCTAAATAAATATTTCCATGTGCTCTTCCTGAAGCCCCCATAAATAAATATTTCCATGTTCTCTTCCTGAAGCCCCCATAATTAAATATTTCCATGTGCCCTTCCTGAAGTCACCCCTGTAAATATTTCCATGTGCCCTCCCTGAAGCCCCATAAATAAATATTTCCATGTGCTCTTCCTGAAGCCCCCATAAATAAATATTTCCATAAGCCCTTCCTGAAGTCACCCCTGTAAATAAATATTTCCATGTGCTCTTCCTGAAGCCCCCAGTAAATAATATTTCCATGTGCCCTTCCTGAAGTCACCCTATAAATAAATTTCCATGTGCTCTTCCTGAAGCCCCCTGTAAATAAATATTTCCATGTGCCCTTCCTGAAGTCATCCCATAAATAAATATTTCCATGTGTTGTTCCTGAAGCCCTCGTAAATAAATATTTCCATGTGCTCTCACTGCAGCCCCCATAAATAAATATTTCCATATGCCCTTCCTGAAGTCACCCCTGTAAATAAATATTTCCATGTGCCGTTCCTGAAGCCCCCATAAATATTTCCATGTGCTCTTCCTGAAGCCCCCATAAATAAATATTTCCATATGCCCTTCCTGAAGTCACCCCTGTAAAAAAATATTTCCATGTGCTCTTCCTGAAGCCTCCATAAATATTTCCATGTGCCCTTCCTGAAGTCACCCATGTAAATAAATATTTCCATGTGCTCTTCCTGAAGCCCCCATAAATAAATATTTCCATGTGCTCTTCCTGAAGGCCCCGTAAATAAATATTTCCATATGCTCTTCCTGAAGTCACCCCGTAAATATTTCCATGTGCCCTTCCTGAAGTCACCCCTGTAAATAAATATTTCCATGTGCTCTTCCTGAAGCCCCCCATAAATATTTCCATGTGCCCTTCCTAAAGTGACCCCATAAATAAATATTTCCATGTGCCCTTCCTGAAGCCCCCGTAAATAATATTTCCATGTGCTCTTCCTGAAGTCCCCCGTTAATAAATCTTTCCATGTGTCCTTCCTGAAGTCACCCCGTAAATAAATATTTCCATGTGCCCTTCCTGAAATCATCCGGTTAATAAATATTTCCATGTGCCCTTCCTGAAGTCACCCCTGTAAATAAATATTTCCATGTCCCCTCCCTGAAGCCCCTCATAAATAAATATTTCCATGTGCTCTTCCTGAAGCCCCCATAAATAAATATTTCCATATACCCTTCCTGAAGTCACCCCTGTAAATAAATATTTTCTTGTGCTCTTCCTGAAGCCCCCTGTAAATAAATATTTCCATGTGCCCTTCTTGAAGTCATCTCATAAATAAATATTTCCATGTGCTCTTCCTGAAGCCCCCCTAAATAAATATTTCCATGTGCCATTCCTGAAGCCCCCATAAATAAATATTTCCATGTGCCCTTCCTGAAGTCACCCCTGTAAATAAATATTTCCATGTGCTCTTCCTGAAGCCCCCATAAATAAGTATTTCCATGTGCCCTTCCTGAAGTCACCCCTGTAAATAAATATTTCCATGTGCTCTTCCTGAAGCCCCCATAAATAAATATTTCCATGTGCTCTTCCTGAAGCCCCCTTATAATAAATTTCATGTGCTCCTTCCTGAAGTCACCCTAAAAATATTTCCATGTGCTCTTCCTGAAGCTCTCCATAAATAAATATTTCCATGTGCCTTCCTGAAGTCCCCTGAATAAATATTTCCATGTGCCTTCCTGAAGTCACCCTCAGAATATTTCCATGTGCCCTTCCTGAAGTCACCCTCAAATAATATTTCCATGTGCCTTCCTGAAGCCCCATAATAAATATTCCATGTGCCCTTCCTGAAGTCACCCCATAAATAAATATTTCCATGTGCTCTTCCTGAAGCCCCCATAAATATTTCCATGTGCCCTTCCTGAAGTCTCCTATAATATTTCCATGCCCTCCTCTAGTCTCCTTAAATAAATATTTCCATGTGCCCTCCTGAAGTCCCCCTGTAAATATTTCCATGTGCTCTTCCTGAAGCTCCCTCCATAAATATTTCAATATGCTCTTCCTGAAGTCCCTCATAAATATTTCCATATGCCCTTCCTGAAGTCCCTCAGAAATATTTCTATGTGCCTTCCTGAAGCCTTCCCCAGAAGAAATATTTCCCATGCTCTTCTTGAAGCCCTCCTGGAAATACATATCTCCATATGCCCTTTCTGGAAGTCCTCCCTCCTGGAAATAAATATCTCCATATGCCCTTCCTTAAGTTGTCCCCCCCACCCCATCCACTAATTTGAGGTTTTTGTCCCTTAGTGGTTGTCTTGCTCCTTGATTTCAGTAAATCCAGGATGTTGAGCCTGTTATGTCCCTGCATGTATATGTGGGTTTCTAGCATGTCTCCCCTACCACTTCCTGTTTTCTAATGAGTACTTGTTTAGGCTGTCTAGTCTCTCCTAGTATGTCCTACCTTATCGCCTCTGGATTATTTGCATTGCCACTGACTGAATAGTTTCTAGTCTCTCGTTATCCATTTTCAGATGAGGGTTTCAAAAGTGGTGGCAGTACTTCGGGCACGGCTTTACCAGTGATCCGTACACTGCCAAGATCACCTCTTTATTGTGACTTTTTTTCAAGTCCTTGTTATCTCTGGCTCCTGCTTTCTCCAGATTTTTACTGCCCATTCTGGCTTACCCATATCTCGTTATCTAGCTCACAGCCTCCACAGAGGCTTGGTTCTGCTGGTGGCATCTGAGGTGGGGTGGTATACCCAGTGTATTCCTGTCTCATCCGGGAGCAGCATGTGAAGGACATACGAGGCTCGGATGTATCAGGGGTCTGTCATCTCACATACTGGGGTCAGTTTTTCCACCAGTGTTCTACACTGGTCGTCGTCATGTATGGGGTCTGAAGTGTGAACATGCACAATGGCAAACTATATGAACCCAGCCAATGGCCATTCTATCCAGCCAGCCTCTGCTGCACTGCCACTCATGGTCACTGAGAGGGAGCATTATGCACTCCACCTTAATTGAACCCCTCCGCATGACACACTCCACTGGCATCATTGTACTGGGCATTACAGTCTTTCAAACTTTATTTATCAGCTCAGAATAAGGAGCACTACTGTCTCCTCTATATTAAACTTGATTGGTTGGAGGGCTTGTCCATCTGCATAGCAACTCGTGACACCAGTGACCTAAATTCAGGAACAAGCCCAGAGCTTCAGAGTGGAGGAGGATGAGCGTCTGATGGACTGCTTTCCTTGGGGGTGGGAGGGTAGAGGCAGTCGGCAACAGTCCGACTTTTGGCAGTGGCTAGGAGCTGGTGAGCCTGACACCTCTCGCTGATGCAGGTTAGGGGACTCGACTAACATTGCATTCATGCACAGGAGCATGCCAGATATTCCTCTGATGTCATTGCACATCTAGAGTCTCAAGGGAACACATATAAGGAAAAACCTCCTGGAACAGGCAGCAGCATGAAGCAGGATCCACGGGCTGCCTCCCTTTGAAGCGACCCTGCGGCATAGGTCTTGGCTAGGGTCTATAGGTTGATGTTGGTCTCTCCCTTTGGGAGGTCCTTTCGTGAGGGCTAAGTCACGGTCCTCCCAGACCAGGCAGCTGGGAAGGAAGTGCCAAGGTGGGGGGGTCAAGGAGACCTGGGCTGGTATGGGATACATCTCCGCCCTGGCCAGAGTGCCAGAAAAAGAACTGAGAAAACCAAAAAACATCCTGTAGAAGTTGGAACACAAGCAGGAAATCCCCCTGACTGCTGCAGGATCTGAATTGTACATCGGAGGGGTCAGGGCAGTCCAAAGGCACCACCATGGGACTGGAGAGATCCGGTCAAAAAGCGTATAGTCAGTTGAAGGATAAACCGATGAAGCAAAACAAAAGTTCCTCAGACTCGCCATGGAATTGTGACAAAGTACTTAACAGGGGTAGCAGTAAGGAAGGGGACAAGGGGCGGAGGAGGAGGTAAAAACGCTCTCTAGACAACAGGTTTCAGGGTAGGATAGGTTATGACAGGACAGACTGGATAGACCAGTGGTCTTTTTTCTGCCAACATTGTCTATTTCTATGCTTTTTTTCCTGCTGCTTCTGTCCCCATCTCTAGGGCCCACATTACTTTGATGATGTTATTTGAGTCCTTAGGATCCGAGCGACAAAGTGCCTGTCGATAGCCACAGTTTGTGAATATCCTGGTCGTGCTGCTCTGCACCCCAGCACCTCCCCACATTGGAAGGTATCCACAGTCCACTGCTGCTTGTGAGTGCCAAGCCTTACATGATGTTAGGTGGGTGTCCTTGTGAGAGCAGAGCTGTTGGATGCCTGGGTCAGCACTGCAGCAGATCCCCCATTCTGGACAGAGCAGGGGAATTATGGGATATGTCAGTCCTCCAAGGACTGCCGTATCCCCACAGAGGACACCGGTGGAAATGGGAAACCCCTGGGCTGTGCTGAGATGGCCCCCACCCCTCCTCACCAGTTCTTAGGGGTGGGGGCAGGTGGAGGGGAGGCAGTTCAAGTCCCCAGAAACTCCTGTGTCTAGTAAGAAGGGATGAGTAGCCACTTTGGGTCCTGCCCTTCGTAACCTATGCCCCTTCTGCTGACCACCCACACCGCAGAGGTGCTGACCAAAATCGGTTCCTTGCAGACACCACCCAGTGCCCGCCCTTTATCAGGTGCACCAGGCGCATGGGTTTGGGTACAGTGGGGGTGCTGAAAACACCCAGTGCCCACTTCCGATGAGGTGCACTGGGCATACAGATTTGGGTCCTCAACCAATGCTGTGAATATGGAGAGGTCTTCGCATGTATGGAGCCAGACGTCTGTCCCCCCACCCAGCCTGCACCACACCTCTCTGTGGGTGTGCATCTGTTTATAGATCAGACCCTTAGTCTCCAGTCTGTCCTACCCCAGCCATTTATGAAAGTTTTATTTTAAGCAGCAGTATTTGTTAGTTACCATGTAGCTCTCAAGATAACCCATTTTCCTTTTCATTTTATGTTATTCCTGAACCAAGATACAGGATTTTGAAGTTTGTAAAAGTTCCCGCTCCCGTACCATGCCTGCCATGAAAAAAGTTAACATCTTGGGACAGTACTGTGCTGTGTACCATCAGACACATGTGGTAGCACCATCCTAATACATCCACATTATGAGTCTTGCATGTACATTTAACAGGTAGCCTCAGCGGAAGAGAAGTGTAAAAATTGCGAGTGGTGGCCATCTTCATTGACGTGAGTCATTAATTAAAAAAATAAGCTGGAAAAGCTGTTTAATCAATATCTGAAAAAACTAAAAATACACCAAGCATGAATGTTAAGATGTCAGAAATAACATTTTTGCAAAAAAGAAAAAAAATTGTGATGCAGTTGACAAACTAGTTGCAGCAGACAAAGGGAGGGGATATTGCCCCTATATGCAAATCACTGGTGAGACCCCACCTCGCGTACGGTGTACAGTTCTGGAGACCCCATCTCCATAAAGACATAGACAGGATGGAGAGGGTACAAATGAGAGCAACCAAAATGGTGCAGGGCCTGCATCAGAAGCCCTATGAGTAAAGGTTAAGGGATATAAATCTTTATTCCATGGAGATCAGGAGGGAGAGAGAGGACATGACTGAGACATTCAAATACCTCACAGGAATAAACAAGGTACAGGAAGGGAGCATCTTTAAAGGAAAAAGATGCTCAAAGATTGGCCTGGTGGCATGGAGGATTGAGGCAGCAATACCTTCCCTCCTGCGACGCCAGTGACCTGTGTTCGTGGTGCGAGCGGGTCGCCGAGTGTCGGCCGGGGAGAGAGATCATCGAGCATCCAGAGGACAGCTCTCCTCTCCTGGGGAGGGGTGGGACTGGAGATCGGTGCATGCCTGGCCCCTAGTGGTGGCTGGAGGCTGGCACACTGATTCTGCAGTCGGAGGGTGGAGACGAAGCAGATGCCTGCATGCGTAAGTGCGTGTAGCTTGGCCATTGGCGTCATTGCACGCCTGTCCTGCATTCGGGGTTGGGGAAGAAAACCGGAGGCCGAAAATACAGCGGACTGGTGGGATGATTCCGACCTCCTCAGGTGCCACACCTGGCTAGCTGGCACCTCAAGCAAGGGGTGAGTACCAGTGGATGGGGCTGGGAGGGCTGGAGGAAGGGGGCCAGTCTGGGAGGAGATAGAGAAATAAACAAACGAACAAAAAATGACGCTCAAAGACTAGAGGTCACAGTATGAAGTTGGAGGTGGAAGGATCAGAGGGAACAGGAGAAAGTACTTCTTCACAGAAAGGGTAGTAGATCCCTGGAACAGCCTCCCAGCGGAAGTGGTGGGGGCTAAAACAGTTACTGGATTTAAGAAAGCATGGGATAGACACATGGGTATCATAAAAACAGGTCGAGAGGGTGAAACCCGGAATCTGAACAGAGTCTGGAGACACCACTGGTAGGAGAAGGGGGCAGGAAGTTTCAGGCCAAAGACCAAGGCAGGTCTGCATTGTGATATAGTAGGCAGTGAAAAACAGGCAGACTGGATGGGCTAGGCGGTCCTTTTGTGCTGTCAACCTCTGTGTTCCTATGAATTTTTTTGCCAACTACAATAACTGCTGCTTTAAATAACGAGACACCTGTATGCATGTTTAATGAGAAGATTAATTTTTATGTGCCAAGATGGTGTTCCATGCACCTGTTTATAGTAGGAGGGAAACTGCTCTGAGAAGAAAAATGACTTGACGCTGTTTCTCATGGAATGCTGAGGTGCTGAGCTCTCAGAGCAGACAGCTGTGACAAAAACACAATCTGTAAAAGTCAGAATTATTTATTTATTTGTTCCTCCATACTGGTATTTCTGTTCCCTGGCCTGAGCAGGGGCTATCAGCCTCATCCTCGCCTCTCCCCAGTTGGCTACCATTTTCCTTGGGTACTGAGCTGACCCTGCAGAATCACACATGAATTTCACCGTGATGGGACAGTAGGTGGAGGAAATCCCGGCCCCAGGAGAAACTCATCCAAAATTCAGAACAGCAGTTCTGGGTAGTGGTGGGATCGTGGGCAGGCAGACGGGGGTTCACAAAGCCCGCTCAGCCATTGTTTCCCCTTCCCTGTACTGCATCACACACATCAGTGCGTGCCGTATGGGGGCACACACGCTGCATTAAACCAACAACTCCCTACCTTGCACATCACTCTCTGCCTGCACTACCACCAGACCTCCATCTGGTGGCAGTCAACAGGGAGTGGTGACCCTTTCCTTCCTCTAGAGAGGAGAGCAGTCCATCGAGTGCTCAAGCCTCTCCTCCCCACCGGCCAGCCCCTGGCAACCTGAGTGCATTCCTGAACCCAGATCGCCAGTGTGGCATCCAGTGCCTTAGCCCTCCACAGCACTAAGCCGGCCCCTTTAGTATGTTTTTTTTTAAGAATATTTAGTTCTAAATACAGCTCAGTAGTGAAAGTAACAAAAAGTGCATTTTATATTCCCATTGTCTTTTTAAAACCCATTTCCTGTAACAAGACTATTAGAAGTTTGAACATTCCATTGCTTAACCTTGATACCAATAGCTTAATCTGGTTTAGTTTCAGTTGATTTCTATCTGTCTCTCCCCAGGGATGAGATGAAAATAAGCAGAATAGCCGCCCTAGCCCCATAGCCCTCCTTTCCCAGTCAACAAAAAAGAAAGAAAGAAATAGAGAATGGCCGCCTCAAAGGGACTGAGTTAAAAAAATTACAAATGTGTAATTTGCATGTCATTAATAGATAAGATGCAGTTGCTAGTCCGACAACACGAACCTTCTGAAACTTTTTTGTTTTCTAATTAGAAGTGGCAATGGTTTGCATGTCCCAAATCTCCAGTGCTGTCAGTCGTCCCCCCCCGAACATCAGTAGACTTAGAAAGTAATACTAATGAGTCAGTTGTGACCAGTGAGTAATCTCTTCATATCCTTTTAATTTTCCCCGTCTTAACAAGGTGGCGTGTTTAACACTCTGCCACCATATTGACACTGACTGCTGTTATGGAGTTTCTTGTCAGTCCAGCCAATTTCCAAGCAGCTGGGAAGCAGTAACAGTGAAAGGCAACTTTCTTCCTGTTCATTCTCTGCCAGATCTGGTTCCCATGACAACATTCCGCAGTTCTGGAGCAGTCACCCTCCTCACCATGCAACCTAGTTTTAGAATCCTATCTAGCAGGGATGATAACCGAGCCACTGACTTACAGAATGGGGCCATCATTTTTTTCGGGTTCATTTTGGTCAAGTCCACACTTTTGTAGATGATGACAGAACAAGCGAAAACATTACAGCAGCCGTTCTGTATGGAGACACAGCAATTTTTTTTGATTTACTGTAGTTTGTGGCCCCCTGTTCTGCCCAGCTGACCCCCATCTACGAACAGCCCCCTCCAGACCCATAACCTACTGTCTCTGGAACTTATGTTCCCTATAAGTTCCTACCTCCAGCCTCCGCAGCTTGCACTCTGTGGCAGGGCTGATGGAGATGGCCGAAGCCCCTATGGATGTCGTGCTTGATCAGACGAAAGGCAGTGTGCCCAGTAGGCAGTACGAGCTGATGCCATACCATCCTGCTATAGTCTGGGTGGTTTTCCCCCTTTCCAGCCCCTCTAGCACCTTGGACGCCTTACGAGCATAGATGGTCATATTGTGAGCACACATGCATGTTCCATCCACCATCAGGAGGTTTTCCCTGCCCCATGGGGGTTCCAGCCTGCACCAGTGTCTGTGCTCACCCAGCTGGCGGTAGCAGGATAGAGCTCACTTGCCCTCAGCCCCCAGAGGAAGAGGAGAGTTATACTTGGGACACTTGATCTTCTTCTCCCAAGCTGGCCTCGACGACCCAGACTCTCTTGCAAAGAGCAGCAGTTTTTATGTATGTAATATAATTAGACAACACTGCAAACATAATTATTTCTTGGGGGGGGACAGGGGGATGACATGAAGTCTGAGACCGAAGATCGTGCTTACATGCAAATGTCCTCTGCAGCTGAATTTTGTCTCAGTATGATGTAAAGAAATAGTCCCCGAGACTGGGAAATCACTTTAATTACCAGCAATCATGATTTTGGGGAGTAAGAGGGAAGAAGAGAATGAGCGAGATTAGATTTTAAAGCTTCTGTGGAATATAGACTTAGCTCGATAATAGAATGGCATAAAATGAAGAGGGGGGGTCCAGGTTTTGGGAGTGACTTTTGGAGTCTCTTGTGCACTGGTCCATGTCCTGCTGCTTTTTCTGCCTTGGAAGGCATAATCCTCCACTTCTGATATCAAAATAATTTCTATGGCAGTGTGTCACAATAAGATGATTATGATTTCACCACTTCCAGCTGCTCCCTCAAACATCTTCTAAGACGTCACTTTACCCTCTCCTGTTCCTGCTCTGAACCTGGTTAGAGCTTTTCGCACGGTTCCATGTCATAATAGCGATCGAGAAACAGCGATCACTATTATGGCGAATGTACATCAGCGAAAATCAATTTCTGCAATGCACACTCACAGCATAGGAAAAAAAGGCACCCGAGACCTACAGGTCTCATTTTTAATGCAGGGGGCTGTGCCCTCTGCAACCCCCATCACTTATGGATTCTCAACTTCAGAGGGGTGTGCAAAACTTGATAAAACTACATGCCTACAGGCGGCAAAAAAAAAACACCCTGCACCATGCCGGACCCGAACCCGGTATCCTGTGCCTCTCAGCCAACCACCCTCCTCATGATGCCAGCGATTCAGCTCACCGCAACCCCTCCCACATGCCATCCTTCCCCTGCCCCCCGCCGCGGGTGCACATGCGTATACCCTCTAGTTCCTGTCGCGGTTTTCGCCAACTGTAGTATCCGGTCGCACTCCTCCCTGGGTAGCCATGATCACAGTCGCCGACACTGAGTCACCGTTTTTCTAGGCACTCAATCTCGATTGCTGTGGTCACGGACTACCTTTTCGCACTCCTCCCTTAGATGAGATATACCTGCTTCGCTTCCTCAAAGGCTTCGTTTGGCCCTAATCGTAAGCCAAGTCAGTGTTTAGTTTCGTACCCTTTTTAGTGCCAGTATCTATTTTGTATTTTTTGTTGTTGTAATATATGTATACTTTTTCTTCAAGTTGAACATCCATGTATGCAGGCTACCAGCCCTACCCTCGCTTCCTCCTCCCAGCCTAGGCTTGTTTCCCTGGTACTTAAAAGACATCCAGACCCCAGTGGCTGAGCAGTGGCTTGGACTGGGGAGTGTGGGCAGGGATTCATGGAGCCCGCACATCCCCCCCTTTTCTGTCTTATCCCCGTGTGTAGGAGCATTCATGTGAAGGCATGCACGCTGTACGGAACTGCAGCCCCTTCCTCCGCTGCCGCTCTGACCCACACTGTCATCAGACCTTCACCTGATGGCAGTTAGTGGCCAAGACGGCATGGCTTCGCACCCCAGGAAAGAGCAGTCCATGGGATGCTCACTCTGTTTCCCCAGGCCAACCCCCTGCAACCAAGGTCTGCTTGCAAACCCAGGTTTCTGGCGTGACGGCAGGTAAAGTGCCTAGCACTTCAGCCCTCTGCACCACTGGGCCAGCCGTGATTAAGATTTTCATTGTTTTTTCATTCTTGCAAAACACATGAAATCCATTTACTGTTAATGTGATAAGTACATAGTTTTTGTAGTGTATCATTTTCTACATCAACAGTTTTAACTAACAGCTGTTACGCTGCAGGTTTTTTAATCTCTTTATTTCTCTCCTTAAGAGAGCTTCTCCTTTATTTTATAGTATTTTAAACAAGAACACATGATACCGTCCAGATGGCAGCAGTTGCTGCAGAAACGCCTGATTAGGGTTTTTAGCATAACAGTAGAATGTTTAGTTATCGCTGTGATCTGTTATTTCATCCCAAAATCCTAGCGTCGACTGTCATGTCAGCTGAGTCGCCTGCGGCCATCTTGTGCAAACCAGGCAGCTTACACCACATGAGGTATGCTAATGAGGGCTACCAACTAATGGCAGAGTTGTTCACCCTCATTAGCATACCCTGCGTGGTGGAGCTGCCTGGTGTGCACAAGATGGTCGAGGGCGGCTCGGTTGACATGATTGGTTTGTTTATTTTGTACATTAACAATCATATGTGACACAGGAAGGCAAGTACATAAGCATGTCAAAAAGTAATATTACAGGAGGATTCTAACGGCTCTTCATTTGTTACGCTATTGGAGGGATAAAATAAACCATTCCACAGCAAAAATAACCCAAAGCTAGCGTACTACGGTTCCGTGTGTTAACATCGTGGGCAAAAATATCGCGGGCAAAACATTGCTGACAGAAATGTAGGCTGTCAGATACATCACAGGAAAGAACAGTGCTGCCTGCCTGCACTGTTCTGTCACGATGTATTGACAGCCTACATTTGCTCGGCATATTTTACCTGTGATATTTCAATGATAATTTACTACCGCGATGTTAACACTTGGAACCGCTTAATGCATGCATGAACATGGGCAAGTTGTGATAATGGGCCCAGTAATGTCCATTTCATGTCATGCCAACTACTGGCATCGTAATACCCATGAAAAGTAATCATTCAGACATAATATATAAACACATCTTTCACCGATCTATTACTGTATTGTTGGAATATTTCAAAATCTCAATAAAATTCTTATAAAGAAAAAAACATCATGTATAGAAGAGGATTTTTGGTACTTCTCATTAATCTGTCTCAGTGATAGCACCACGTATTTAAACAAAGAGGGCTTGACAAAATGTATACGGGAACCTTTTAACAGCATATCGATAATTTGTGCTTAAAGCAGCAGTGTGGTGAAATTGGGCAGAACATTTGACGCAAATTTTTTTTCACTATAAAAGTTTCCATGCCTCTTCCAGTTTTATTTGGTACTAAAATGTTCTAGTTCCACCAAAATGTGAGTACTCTGTAATGTTTTAATACAAAACGAAAACTCATGGTGCACAGTACAGAAGGTACCTAGAAAAGTAGATTTTACAGGGATGCTAATATTTCTATTAATTGTAGCAGAAACTAAATTTGTGGGAAAACATTTTTGTTGCACTGCTGCTTTAAGTAAATAACTCCTCACTGTTTGTTAGCTCACAGGAGACTAGTCTAACGTTGAACAGGTTCAGAGCGGAAAGGTAACAGCACAGATGTAACCCCGTAGTACAGTGGACTACGACTACCACCAGTCGACATCAACAGTTGTAGAGGAGTCTCAGACCTAACATTAAGAACTAAGTGGTAAGGGGCTGGCCAGTGGCGCTGAGGGTGGAGGTTCTTTGCTCCTTACCTCTTCCACACTGGCAACCCGTGTTTGGGAACAAGCATGGGTTGCTGTAGGTTGGTCGGGAGGAGGGCCAGGAGATGGGCGCATAGCCAACAGTCAGCTCTCCTCTCTTAGGTAGGGAGGTTGGCCTTCCCTGCGCTTTATTGCCACCAAGTGGAGGCTTGGTAACAGTGCTGCACAAATGGGGGGCCAGGGCTGGGTGGAGAGGGGACTGCTGGATCTGGCGTGCGTGTGCACCTCCACTCACGCTTGCGCATGATCATGCTGCCGCGGCCCATGGGAAAGTTAAGGGGAGACATCCTGGTGAAAAATGTCAGGACAAGGTTTTAATGAAGCCTGCCTGCTGGCTCACACCTGCTGCATCACTGGGACCCTGGTACGGAAACTGGATTGTGTACTTCGGGGGGGGGAGATGGCCCTCCCCTTCCAACCCTGCCATGGGGGGGAATCCATGGGGGTACTCCAACAAGGTAAGTCCCGAGGAGGTGCTGGTCAGTGGGGGTTAGTGGAGATAGCACTGACCAGGAGCCCAAACAAGGAGGAAAAACAGTATATGAAAAAAAGAATTGAGCATCAAAGTATGTATTAAGGAGTACCTGGAGTCAAACAGGCGGGTAACAATCCATTTGTGATGCCACACTGTCCACCAGGTCACAGAGCACAGTAAAGACTGCCTTCCGCTGCCATGGTCATGCAGATGCTGCCATTCCTATATAGGGATGCTGAGCTGATTGCGCAGATGAAATAATACAACATGCAGTCTCGACTCCATTGTAGGACCCCTGTTCTAGGGACGTGGATATGTTGTTCAATCCACACTTACTGGCAGGTTCCTTGCCGCTTTAAATCTTGCCAGAAGGTCTTCAAGCTGGCTCCTCCCACCCACCTGGGTGGTAAAACTCTCGGCTCTGCCCCATGACGCCAGATCTTCCTTAGCGCTCTGCGTTTTAGGCCTGGATCCACACTCTTCGGTCAAATTGAAACTCATTCTAAAGTTTAAAAGACTTCGGTCTTCCTTTTCCGTCGCGGCTGCGATGGACAAATCGACTCCCAGATTTTGCTGGTGCTCTTGTGGGCAGAAGATGTCCCAGACTGATCCTCACTCCACATGTGTTTATTGCCTTGAACTAAGCCATGACTCACAGGCTTGTGAGTTATGCAAATCCTTTTCGCCTTCGATCTTGGAGGACTGCGCTGCCCAATTGCTCTTGGGGCGACCTGAAAAACGTTATTCTACGGTCAAGTCGAAGGAGGCCCATTGGGCGGTGTCCATGGCAGCGGGCTCGGCAGAACAGCTAAAGCAGATGATCGCCCTCGAGGAGAAGGCGGCCCAGGCCGCATCATCATCGTCCTTGGTCACGGCATTTATCCCGCTTTCCTTGGGCTCTTCCTATACAGCTTCTTTTAAGGAGCTTTGATAATCCCTCTCCACCAAGGGAGAAGGACCATTGGGACATTCCTCTCGGTCCAAAAAGAAGGACTCCAAAGGTAAGTCCCACTGTCGACGTTCATGGGAGCGGGAGAAATCCCCTTCCCCGGACAATCGACACTTGGCTTCAGTCGAGGTTGTGGCTAAGGCCGCTGGCTTCACGGTGTCCCCGTCAGGTCAGCCGTCTGAGACAACCGTCGACGCAGTCGAGATTTTTTTCGACCCGTCGGACGGTTTGTTGACTGGAGAAGCCGACAACCCTTCTTCACCGGTTCCCCCGGTGGAAACCGAGGACTTGCCTGTGCCTCCTATGCCGGAGTCCCCGGTTAAGGTCCCTGAACCGAGGGAGGAGCGGGTTTCCCCTGCCCCCTCTCTGACCCACCCTCGGAATCCCCGAAGGTCTCGGTCTTGGACCTCTTCCAGGTCCAGCCGGTCCCGCCGACATCGGCGGTCTCGGTCTCGGCACCATGGAAAGCGGCGGCGCAGCTCATTCTTGTAGTCCTCTTCGGAGGATAGGCTCCGGTGCAAGTTGCATCGGCGCTACGAGGATTTAATGTGGCAGCAGCTCTTATTGTCCGGGAATAAGCCGACTTCATTGCCTTCCCCAGCAATTAAGTGGCTGTCACCAGAGCAGCCGAAACAACCCCTCGTAGTGGTCGAGGAGCCGAAGCTGGCACTGGTTGTTCGGCCGAAACCGGCTGCACCACCCATTGTGGTGGAACCTCCGCCTCCACAACCGAAAACTGGGGCCCCGACCAAGGATTCTCGGTCGGGTCAGGGTTTGCCCCATAGGTTGTCGGTCACCCTCACTCCCAATCGACCTTGGCAGGTGGAGGGCGGCTCAGGCTCTTGGCAGCTGTTCGCAGACTCCTCGGAGTCTGACGACGACTCCTCCTTGTTCTCCAGGCCACTTGACTTGGAGCCCACTGGGGGTCAGTCGGTGGACGAGAGCCCATCCTCGTTCCTTGGAATGCTTCGACTCATCTTAGAGTCCATTGGGGTGAAGCTCGAACCCGTTTCAAAATGGGCCAAGTATCCCCTCACGGAGATACTGGACTGAGGGGATTCCCCTACGGAGGCCTTCCCAGTGACCGAAGCCATTGTCAGCTCGGCCTGGGCCTGTGGCAGCGGCCAGCTTGTTGTCCAGCACCTTGACCAGGATGGCTCGGAGAGTATGCGGTCCCTACCGGTTCACTCTCCGGTTTCTCGAGCACCCCTCTGCGGAGGGGTTAGTGACCGACAGCGTTTTCCGGTGTTCCGGGAACGCTCGGGATGTGGACAAGCCACCCGATAAGGAGTCCAAGAAATTGGACTACTCTGGGCAGAAAGTCTATGCTGCTTTCTCCCTAGGCCTTTGTCAGGCTAGCTTGGCTGCTCTGATGGCAAACTTTTCACACGCCCTTTTGGGCTCCCTGGATGAGGTGATTCCTCATCTCCTGGTTGACCTTCAAATGACGGTCAAGCAGGTGCGGGATCAGGGAAGGCCGGTGGCCAAACAGCAGCTCCAAACTTCCTTGGACATCGCTGACTCGTGTGCCTGGTCAGTAGCGGCCGCAGTGGCCATGCGCCACAGAGCTTGGTTGCGGATCTCCACCTTTACAGCGGATACCCAGCACAAGCTGGCAGGCGTTCCCTTTCTGGTTACCGACTTGTTCAGTCCCGGGGTGGAGGGTCATCTTCAGTGGATCGAGAAGTCCAGTGCCACCTTGGACTCGGTCACGTCTGCCCAGAAGGACAAAGGCCACCAGCAGCAGCGTAAGCCCTTTCATCCTTCAGCCCCTCCGGCACGTCCGGCCCAGTAACACCAGCATCAGGGTCAGCAGGCTCGCACTTGGCACCCCAAAGCCAAACCTGCTGCTTTCTCCAGTAGGAAGCTGGGAGGGAAAGGTCCAGGCAGCTCCTTGGCTGGCCCTTCCTCCAAGCCTGCCCAGTGACGGGTTGAGGGGTGTCGCCCCAACCTCGTCACTGCTCCCCGGGTTCCCCCATGGGGGGACAGCTCCGCCACTTCCTTTCCGCCTGGTCCGTTATCACCACAGACTGCTGGGTGTTGGAAGTGATAGGCAGGGGTCTGCCTCTGGAATTCGAGCAGTCCCCACCCTATTGAGCCGTCACCCCACGAGGGGCTACGGGTTCCGCAGCCTCTCTGTTGGCTCGTCGAGCTGACATTGCCCTGCTTCTCCAGAAGGAGTTGATCAGGGTGGTGGCGGACCCTCTTCCAGACTCAGGGTTTGTGTCCAGGTACTTCCTGGTCCCAAAACGGATGGGGGACTGGTGCCCCATTCTCGACCTACATGACCTAAACAAGTTCCTAAGGTCTCGCACCTTCAGGATGGTCACTCTGGTTCAGATCATTCCATCCTTGGAACGAGGTGTGTGGTTCTGTTCTCTGGACCTTCAGGGCGCGTTCTTTCATGTCCCAATCCATCTGTCTCACCAGCAATTCCTCCACTTCAGGGCAGAGGGATCCCTTTATGAGTTCCGGGCCATGCCTTTCGTCCTCTCTTCAGTTCCCAGGGTCTTCACCAAATGCATGGCAGTGGTGACAGCATTCCTGCGGCACCGAAGGGTCCGGGTGTACCCTTATCTGGACAACTGGCTGATTGCAGCCCCCCTCCAGGTTGGAGGTGGAGTGGTCCAGGGATCTGGCCCTCCAGGTCTGCTCTCAGATTGGCCTCCTCAATGGGGCCAAATCGCAGGTGATTCAGTTCATCGGGGCAGAGCTCGATTCTCTTTGAGCCAGAGCCTGGCTCCCAGCGGACAGGGCTGAGGTCCTTTCCTCCTTTGCCCAATCATTTCTGGTTGAGCAGTTGTGCCCTGCCCGGGACGTCCTGCGCCTTCTGGGCCTCTTGGCGGCCTGCACCAGCATGCTTCGTTGGGCCCACTGGCATATGCGTCCCCTGCAATGGGGGCTGGCCCTCCAATGGTCACAGCGCTCCGGTCCTCTGGACCAGCCAGTGACAATGACCCAGGAGATGTGGAACGGCCTCCAGTGGTGGTGCATTCCAGCTCATCTGCAGGAGGGTATCCCGTTTGTCTGTCCTGAGCTGACGGTCACTCTGATGACCGACGCCTCTCTGATGGGTTGGGGTGCCCATCTGGGGGAGCTCAGGGCTCATGGTCTCTGGTCCCCTCAAGAGTCTCGATGCCACATTAGCCTGCTGGAGCATCGAGCAATTCACCTAGCCCTCACCACCTTTGCTCCGTTTGTACGGGGTCAAGTGATCCAGGTCCAGACGGACAACACCACGACCATGTACTACCTAAACCATCAGGGCGGGACGCACTCCTTGCCTCTGTGCAAGGAGGCTGTCCGCATTTGGTCTCTCGTGATCAGCCTGGAGGCGGATCTCCTAGCCATCCATGTGGCAAGAGCCTACAACACTCTGGCCGTTGCCCTCAGCCGGATAGGTGCTGCATCTCATGAGTGGTCTCTCCTGCCGGAGGTAGTACAAGATCTGTTCTCCCACTGGGGCATGCCTCAGGTGGACCTGTTTGTCTCCAGGGAGAATGCGAAGCTGAGGCTGTTTCATGCCCGCTCCCCTCAGCAGAGCTCACTGCAGGGGTATGCCTTCTCGAGGCTGTATACCCTGGGCCTCTTCTACACCTTCCCTCCATTTCCCTTGATCCACAAGGTGCTTCTCAAGGTGAAGAGGGACAAGGCGCAGGTGATTCTGGTGGCCGCAGACTGGCTTTGTCAGTTCTGGTATCCAGGTCTCCTCAGCCTCAGCTCCAGGCTCCTGAGGCGGCTTCTAGCCCGCCCTGACCTGATCTCAGTCAGCAAGGGGAAGGTACTCCACCCAGACCTTCAGTCCCTGCACTTGACGGCCTGGTTCCTGAGCGGCTAGAGTTCCAGGCCTTGGTTCTTTCTGACGAGGTCCTCAACGTGGTTGAGGCATCCTGTAAGGAGTCGACCAGAGAATGCTATGCCTTCAAATGGAAGAGATTCTCCATTTGGTGTCAGGATAAGGAGTTGGACCCTTCCTCCTGTTCTTTGGCTAGTATTCTGGACTACCTGTGGTCCCTTTCTCAGCTAGGGCTTCGGTCGACGACCCTTAAGGTGCACCTGGCAGCCATCTCTGCTTACCGAGCACGGGCCGGGAAGCAGTCAGCGCAGGAGAAGTTGGTTGGGTGCTTTTTCAAAGGCCTTGATCACATATCCCCTCCGGTGCGAGAACCTCCACCTCCGTGGGATCTACTGCTGGTATTGGCTAAGCTCATGGGCAAGCCATTCGAATCAATGCACAGGTGTGACATCTCTCACCTGTCATGGAAGACCGCCTTCTTGGTGGCTATCACGTCAGCCAGAAGAATGGGAGAGCTCCAGGTGCTTTCCATCGAGTCTCCTTATTTGGTCTTCCACAAGGACAAGGTTATCCTGCGCCCCCACCCGAAATTCCTTCTGAAGGTGGTGTCGGAGTTTCACCTTAACCAGGTGTTGACTCTGCTGGTGCTCTACCCCAATCACACGTCTGAGGCTGAATATAGGCTCCATACTCTGGACCCTAGAAGAGCACTCAGTTATTATAAGGAGCAGACGGCTGAAGTTCGGGGAGAGGTTCACCTACGCTGAAGCTGCATCTGGCAGACCTGCAGCCAAGTGGATGATAGGCAGGTGGGTCACCTCCTGCATAGATCTCTGCTACAGGTTGGCGGGCATGGAGCCTCCCAAAGGGATAAGAGCTCATTCTACCCACCATACCGCTGCTTCGGTGGCTGCTTCCAGGGACATCCTTATCCAGGAAATCTGCAGGGCTGCTACCTGGAAGTCAGCATACACCTTCATTACCCACTACCACATTGACTTTCAGTCACACCGGGATGCTGGTTTTGGGACCTCGGTTCTCCAGTCCTTATTTCCTAAGTAGGGGGTGCGCGCCTTGCCTTCCTCCTCCCGGAGAACTGCTAGGAGTCTGCCAGTAAGTGTGGATTGAACAACATACCCACATCCCTAGAAATACAGGTTACTCACCTGTAGGAGTTCTAGGAATGGTATATGTTGTTCATCCACAACCTGACCTTCCAACTTGACGCAACCCTGGCTTCAGTGGGCTAGATCTGGCGTCATGGGGCGGAGCCGAGAGTTTTACCACCCGGGTGGGTGGGAGGAGCCAGCTCGAAGACCTTCCGGCAACATTTAAAGCAGCAAGGAACCTGCCAGTAAGTGTGGATGAACAATATATACCATTCATAGAACTCCTGTTACAGGTGAGTAATCTGTATTTACCGAAGTTACCTGGAAACTCCTAGTGAAATAAATGTGAGGGACTGTGCTAAACATCACAACTTGCAAAGCTGGTTGAGTGGTGCCGAGCGATGACGATGAGGCACCCGCTCAACATGCTGACTACACGAGTTCGTGCCCTGCATCCACTGGAGCACAGACTGGGGGAGGGTAAGGAGCGTCCACACTGATGCTGTCCTCCCTGGGAGGGAGGGTATGGCTTGCTCCGCTCCTTGTGCGGCTCCTGGTGGTAGGCCAGCAGAAGTGCACTTGGTGGCATGGGGATCACATACTGCTGTGTGTTCTTCCCAGGATGCTGCTATGTGCAGCTGTGACATGGGAAGTGGGGTGGAGGGAAGGGAGAAAACAGGACAACTGACCTACCCTGGAGTGCCAAATGACATCCCACTGCGAGTCCCCACCATGCCACCCCCCGCACTGTCCTTACCCTCCCCCCAACCATCACCCTGATGCTATAGATGCTTCCTCCATGATGGCAACGGGGGGCCTTCAGGGATAAGCTGGAACAAGGGGGTGTTGGAAGATCACAGGGAGCCTGGAGGTAAGTGACGGCAGCGAGGGCCAAGTCTGGTGGGCAGAGAGGATGAGCATGTGGAGCCTGATGGAAAGGGGCTCCAGGGGGCTCAGGACGAGCCAAAAAAAAAAAAGTCTTAAGGCAAACAAATGTGGTCCAACTCTGAATGTTTGCTACAGTGTTTTCCTTTTTACAAAACTCTACCAGGCTGCCCACAGGAGTCAGACTTCATCCTCTAAACTGGGGTCGTTTTCCGCGTTGTTACGTTCCAGCGTTTTGCCAGCCTTGACTGGATCCCCATAACGTACACTTTGCCTGCGTAAACAGTTGTCAGTTTTTCCGATAGCTGCATGTTGTGAGCAGTACCAAGCTCATGCAGTCCTGCTCAGACGGCATCAAGACTGCAACGCTGTTGGCAGGTAGAGTAACTTAGGTCAGGAAAGAAATATATACGTTGCCTTTCCAACAGAGTAAGCTGACCCTTGTGCTTCGTTGGCTGCAAGATTTCGTCCCGGGGGTGTAGAGTTTCTAGGACAGTCGATACTGTACACGGTATCTGTGGATCATTGGCCCATTTCTGAGGTGTTATCCAGTAGGCTGTCTGAATTGGTCCCAGTTCGGAGGTGCCAGAGAACAGTGATTCCATATTGTCTGGTGTCTGACTCCTCGCTGTACCTACAAGTGTAGATCTGCAGCTCCAGCAGTGCTTTCCAGCTGTTCTAACCTATTCCTCAAAAGTCTGTTTTCTTTGAGCCCCAATACCACAGCACCTGATTTATTGACATTGTCTGTGGCAGACTTAGCATCTGCGGGCAACATGCCAATTTTAATTTCTAGCGGCATGACTTTGGTGTTGTAGGCCTCCATCTGCTGTTTTAGTTCTTTCCCAGCATCAAGGATGGCCTTGTTTCAGCCTGACTCTCTGTTTCAGGTGTTTTCTGCTGACTGAAGCCGTCAGTGAGGCGTTCACTTTCCCCTATTTATTGGATGATGCCTATCTCAGTTTCTCCACATCTACCACAGCTCGAAATGCACAGGTGGAATCAGAGGTGCATAAATTAGGAAGTCTAAAGTTTTTAATTTTTTTCACCAAGGATTTTTGCTTCCAGGCAGGCTCTCATTGGTCCTGTTCCTGCCACTCCCCCACCAGTGACCACCTCCCCAGGACCTACTGTCCAAGCCCAGTTCCCCTCTGATTCCACCCCCCCCATACTGGAGCAGTGCATCACCTTTCTGTATTCACAGCACAGTTCAGGGCCAGGAGGGGGAGGGCTGCCCCAATGCCTGGAGTCACAGTTGTGAGCTTGGGCTGGTCAGGTCATGGTGGTGGCATGGGTGGAGAGTCGGCACATAGAACGTCATACACACCTGCCTCACTGTATTTTCTTCCGTTTTTCTGGTTCCCTCCCCGTGGCTGGGGGCGCACATGTCAGTGGTTGCACGTGATGGCGCACATGCACCTCCTGTCCTGTCCTGCCACCAGGCTGCCACCTTCCCAGGAGAGGAGAGCAGTCTAGCCAACAATGAATCCTCTCCCTCGCCCACTGGCTCCAGCAACCCAAGACCACTCCCGGTCCTGGGTCTCTGGCGTGGTGGGCAGCAGCGTTCCCACCACACTCCTGAGCTGACAAGTCCAAACGTTTTTTAAATGAAAAGTTTGCTAAAAAATACACTTTTTAAGCACTTTAGCATGTGCCAAGCAGGACCTCTCCAAAACCTGACTTTCCTTGTCCGCTGCTAGCCATGCCACTTTCTGTGCAGTTTAATGTACATAGAAACATAATAGAAAGGTTTCACCTGTGGTTCATGGGGGGGGGATGGGGCCTGCCAGTCTCCACCACCACACAGTTCTACCCCACCCCACCCCACCTTGTCTAGTGTTTTCCACGACCATCTCCTGCTCCTCTTCCTCAGGCATTCTGCCTGTGGTGTTGCTGTTTTAGCTACCTGTTCTGTTTAGCCACAAGAAACTTCTCCAGGCAAGTCTGCTGAGGGTGTCGATCCAGAGGAAAGAGTCAAGCCAATGTAACACATCACTGACCCTGTTGCATAAAATGGTATTCTTCATTGTTGTAAAGTAGGTACCTATCTAAGGCATTTCTCGGTAAGTCTGTATTTATTTGTCCCCCATTCATTTTTTTCAGTTATTACAATTGTATTTTTGGGATATTTCTCTTTTAAAGAAAAACAATATTTTATTGTAAAACTCCTAACCCCCAATTAGGCTTTTAAATCATTAAAATAATTTTTGGCTAACCTGGCTGTTGTCATGTTTAATTCCATGTGTCCGCTCCAAGGTCAACCGTACTGGAGCAGTGCGTCACCTTTCCACATTCACAGCACAGCTCAGGGCCACAGCACTGTATAAAGTGATACAGTGGAACGGCACGGAACTGTGCTGTGAAGGCGATGTGTTGCCAAGCTGCTCCGACATTGTTTAGATTGGAGCGGGCACACGGAATTTAATATAACAGCAGCCAGATTAGCAAAAAAGTATTTTAATTGCTTAAAAGCCTAATCAGAAGTCGACCCGCCAATGCAGCAGTAGCGCTAACACTCACAGCACCAATAACCCGGGTTCGGGAATGAGCCTGGATTGTTGGAGGGCTGTGGGGGGAGCAGGGCTGAGCAGGAAGCTGTCCTTTAGGGGGGAGTGATCACTGTTGTGCATGACTGCCACCTGGGTAATGACCAGTGGCGGTGCAGATGAAGTGTAGCAGCCAGGGTTGGGGGCCGCTGATTGGCTAGATGGGTGCTCACATCTTGCATGAGCACACTTATCAGCCAGCGTCCCTGCAGTGGGAAGAAAAAGTGTAAAAATCAGTCATGCCCCATGTCGGCTCCAGGGCAGCCCACAGATCTTGCACCCCACCCACCCAGGCTCACTCTGGGAGCACCATTAGCGGCTTCTCTGAGGTATCTGGTCCAACCTGAGGACTCCACCATGGGGCGAGAATGTCACAGAGCACCACTCCTGCAGACAGGTAAGCCCTGGGAGATGGTGGAGGTGACGAGATTTGGACTGCCCGGAGCTCCGAGATGCACTGCCAGTGGCTGAGGGTGAGTAAAAATACAAAGTAGACAAACAAAAAAAAAACAAATTTTTTTTTTTGGGGGGGGGGTTGTACAATAAATATTGTTTTCCTTGATGGGTCTCAACCTGTTCATCTGCATAGTAATGTATTATGTACTGTTTTTTTGTTTGTTTGTTTTTTAAATTTCATCTTTATTATTTTTCAACTTATTTACAAACATACAATCACAGGATCAAGAAATAGGCAATTTCATACAAAGAGCACAATAAGGGTTCAGCAGTCATTAGTTGCAAAAGGGGAATACCAAATTGAGGCAGTCAATTCAAATCCCAAGTCCAGTCAGTGGGCTTCACCATACCAGGGGGTGATAGCAAGTAGGCTGTTATAGAGCATTTGCAGTTTCAGTTATGCTATCTCAAAAACTTAGATACTCCCTTCACATACCTCTCTAGTACTCAGGCCTCCTTCCATCATGACAATTCCCATTCCGGGTTACAGTCTAATACCTTTCTGTGGCTCATCATTTCTGAGGGGAAGGGGGAGTGTGACCCCGCTTTCCCATGACCTCCCTGAGGGGGAGCAAGCATGCCATGGGTCTCTTAACTGTCCACTACAGGACGAAAGTTTCATCCCAGAGCATGTAATATATTTGCCAGCAGGACCATCTGGCGGTGAAGGTCTCACGTCTTCCGTTTAAGCGGTGTGTTAGCCGTTCTAATTGATATAGGTGTTTGGTTATAGCCCACCATTCCCTTATTGTAGGTGTCTTGGGAGTCAGTCAGTGTTTAGTTATCGATTTCTTGGCTGCTATTAGTAGAAGGTGTAAGAGGTATTTAGTGTTAGGGTCCCTATATGTTTTGGAGATTATCAGGAAGAGCTACATTTCTCTTGTTACTTGTAGCTGTGGGTCAAAAAGCTCCCTTAGGTGTTCCTCTAATTGTAGAAAAAAGGAAGTGAGGGCTGTACATGACCACATGACGTGTGTGTGGCCGGCCCTTATTTCCCCACATTGTCGCCAGCAGTCTGCGGTGTTAGTAAGGAAGAAGTGTCTTGTCACAACTGGGGTTCGGAAATATCTAATGAGATTTTTCCAGGTGAATTCTCGCCATTGATGTGAGCTGGTGACACGGGCTACATGTTCACATGCTGCCTGCCAGTCTTGTTGTGTAAAGGGGAAGCCTATCTCATCCTGCCATTGCAGGCGTTTGTTTTCTGTATATATTTTCCCTTGGGAGTTCAGTGCTCGATAATAGGTCGATATCAGGTGTGTGATTCTTATTAAGGTGGAGCTGGGTGCTCAGCAGATGATGATGTCGTTCAGGGGTCTGCACCGCCATTGGCCGTCCCTGGAAAAAATGCAGTAACTGTAAATATCTATAAAAATTCCAGGGGGGAGGTTGAAACGCCTCTGAATGGACTCTAAGGTCCAGAGCATCCCCTGTGTGGTTATTTGCGGCAAATATCTCAAACCATAGCTCTCCCATTCCTGAAAGCCATGGTCCAGTCTGTTTCGGAGAAAGCTGTCCATGTGAGTGATTGGGCAGAGTAGCGCTAAGAAAGGGGTTAGATGTTGTGTTTTTCTAATGGTTTGCCAGATTCTCCTGCCATGTCCAATCCAAGGGTTTGGGGGGGCTGAGAACGTCTGTCCCAGCTCTGAGCCGTAAAGGGACTGGGAATGGTCCTTATCTGGGGAGAGGGACTTCTCTACTTGTATCCAGTGCGGCATGGCTGTCCTATTCTGCTTGGCCATTAAATGGGTCAGATTTGCTGTGAAATAGTGTAATTGCAGATCCGGTAGGGACAGCCCTCCTGCCTGTCAAACTGTACTGTTTTTACCAGTTTTAGTTTTTGCCATGTGTATTTTACATCCTGTTCCCTTCCACCTGGGCCACACCTGTCCTTGGCTCAGTGTGCCTGTCCCAGTTACCAGTTTTAAATAAGTAAATAAAATAAAATAAATTCCATGGCAGGCCAAAGCAGCATGAACAAATCAAGTCTAACAGGCAGTGAGCCTTTATTCTTGTTAATGGCTTCAGTAGTACAGAAGGGAAGGTCCTGAAATCAAGACGTTTTGTGGAAAGGCTGTGTAATGGAGGTCCGTGGATGCCAACTAAGATGTGTTTACTGGAAACTGGAACTTCTCTAAACGTCTGCCCCAGCTCTTATTACCCAAATGTAGGTCAGGGATCCTATGGCTTCCAAGAATGGGACTGCAAATGTTCTAGCTGGCAGCTCACAGAAAGAGAGACAAACTCCGAGAGGTGTTGTGGAATCTAATTAGTGCTCTATTGTCATCACACCACTCAGCTGGTCCTCATTATATGGGACCACCTTCATCTGGCAGATCCGACTTCCTCATCTCGGAGTGCCCTCCTGTTGCCATTAGGAAGGAAGGAAGGGCCTTTAGTTATCCTGCAGCAACCAAAGGTGGAAGGGATGGCCCATTTTGGGGGCCTGGTAGTGTAGGGGCTGCCAGGAAGGCTGTCACCTAGGGTAGCCAGTACAACCCTTTGTCAGTTTTTTAGGGCCCCACCCACATACGTGCACCCACAGTGGCATCCCAAGGGCAGGGACGCTCGGTAGCGTGTGGTCATCCACGCCACCAGAAGTGCCACTGCAAGCCGTCACCAGGAGCCCCGGTTGAAGCAGAATGCAGCCACTCACCCAATGGAAGGGAAGCATGTATTGGATGCTCTGAATCCCTCTTCCCTGCTGGCATCCGTTCCTGACATCCCAAGGTCAAAGTGCAAACCTGGGTCATCAGCATGCCACAGCAATGCCTGATCGCTCAGCACCACGGAGCAGGCTTTCATTCCTTTATTAATTTTATTATTAGGTACATTTACACCCCCCAGCATAGCTTCCTCATCCCTCTGGTTGAGTCCAACCTCATGTCCTACTCCCCCAGTGCTTACCTGTGCACCCTGACACCATACCTCAGCTGACCGTTCCCACCCCCCTTGGCGGGACCTATCCCCAGCCAGGAATAATTCCCACCACTATTGCAAACGTGGTGGGAGACATCCTCTGTGTTCAGTAGCGGAGAGCAGGGCCCAGGCGTGCTGGCTATTGTACCGCTTGCTTCGAGGATTTTTTGTTTTAGGCCCTCCCACCTCCCCATCACGCAGCCAGTGAGTGTCCACTGCATCATCCTGAAGACGGGGAGCTGTTGGCACTGCATGTTCACGCACAGTGCCGAGGCAGCAAGGCTGTCCCACACCTCCCGCCTGCTCAGAGAGTGGGACGCTCAGCACCCCCCCCCCCGTTGATGCATGATGCCTCCACATCAGGCTACAGACCCCACTGGTCCAGGTGAGTAAGTCAAAACTGTGGATTGATCCCAGCTCTCCCACATATGGGCAAGTGGAATTCATTTAATTGTGCATCTCGGATGCCCCTTATTAGGTGGTAGGTTCCTCATTTTACCCCCCAGAGTCCCCTCTGTTCCACATTGAGAGGGTGCTCTCCTGCACTCCATTGTGGGATTCATACCCCTTAACTGCCCCTCATTAGGTGGAATGACATTGATTTAAAGGGGAACAGTCAGCACTAAGAGCCGTCCGGTCTCAATTTGCACTTTGGGAGGAAAAATTTAATTTATTTGTAGTTACTGTTTACTGCAGTGTAGTAGACAGCATAAGGTTGATTCTGCTGACTTGCAAATTTACATTTTCTGTAACTGCAAATCCCAGAATCCCCTGCAGCTGACATCAGAGCAGGGCTGTAGCAGTGGGAGATTTGATAGCATGCAGTGCATATTGGCGAGTTTATGAGCTCCGAACAGACGTTTACTGGTCCTGTAGTTTGCTGGGGCGAAGTACAGTCCTCTGTGACAGCAGGACCAGCAAGTATGTTAACTACAAATCCTAGAATGTGCTGGAGCTGATGTCAGAGCAGGGCTTAGAGTTCAGAGTTTTTATAAGCTCTGATCTTTTTGTTTCTTGGTCCCGCTGTTCTCCCTGAGCTAAATACAGTCCCAGAGGATTGTACTAAGCCCTAGGGAAAAGTGGGACCAGCAAACATCTGCCACAGTACTGAAACATGGGTGATCAGAGGTGGCAGTTCAGCAGAGCGCTGTCAGTGAGGGGAGAGATGGCACTGACAGGGCTGCACACACTGCCTGCACACACCCACCTTGAAGTCCACTGAGCGACATCCTTGTGGCTGGGAGAAATGAAGGAAACCACACAGACTGCAGCAGGCTGATGTCTGCTTCCCCCCCGCAGGCTCCAAACTGTTAACCAGGATGCACTTTCCTTTCTTTGGCTTTAAATGGTGAAGGTGCCCCAACTAGGTGGGGGTTAACCATGGGAGTGAACAGTGGAAGGGGTAGGTCCTTGATATGGGGCAGGGGGGAGCAGACAGAAAGGTACAGACCAGAGAGAAGGGAACATAAAAAAAAGTTAAAAATAAAAAGTTTGGCCAGCCTGTTGGTGCAGTGGTCAGGATGCCACTCCTGACACCAGTGACCTGAGTTTGGGAACGAGGTTGGGTCATGGTAGTCCAGCCGGGGGTGGTGGAATTGAGCATCCCGGAGGACTCTGTCTTCCTCCTCCTCTGGGGAGGGGAGGGAAGGCAGCCGTGTCCACTTGTATACTGCCATCTGGATGACCACAGGTGGCAGTGCAGTGAGGAGGGGCGCGTGGGTGGGAGGACATGGGCTGTTGCTGCACTGCACATGCTTGCATGCATGTTTGTACACCATAGCCACTGGCATCCTAAGGGTAATGGCAGCAAAAAGCAGGAAAACCTCTGACCGGCTAGATGACGCCAGCCACTCACAGGTTCCACTCCTGGCTACCCAGGCACCGCCTCCATAACTGAAGCCATTCAGCAGCAGGAATAGCAGTACTCCGCCTCCCCCACCAAAGAGGGCAAGCACTGGAGGCACATTGGGAGGCAAAGGTAAGTCCTGGGGGAGATACCAGGGTGAGAGGGCTTGGGCAGCCAAGCAGATGGAGGTTGGTGGAGAGCAGGCGTATAAACATAAACAAAAAGTTAACAGCCGGCTCGGTAGCACAGTGGTAGCACTACTGCTCACTATACCAGCGAGCTGGGTTTGGGAACAGACAGATCTGGGTAATAAATAAGCAGAGAAACGTGATTAGCAGTTTTGTACGTGAAAATGCTAATCAGTTGTGAAAATGCATAGTATTTGCCTTTAATTTATTACCAAAATTAAAACTGCTAAACATGTATATACATACGTTTTGTTATAAAAATGTTTACCTGACTACAGTCCTTTGTTAAAATTAACTGTCTTTGCTTCATCCGTTTCAGTACCCCCTAACACTTACATACACACACGCACATATCTCAGTACCACACCCACCCCACCCATGCCCCTTTGCCAGAACCACCAAACCCTCCCCACATCCATCTCAGTGCCTAACCACCCTCCCACCCACGTCCGTTTATCAGAATACCTGCTAAAACCCTGGCCATCTCAGCTTCCTCCCCACCCCTGTCCCTTTATCAGAATACCTGCTAAACCCCGGCCATCTCAGCTTCTCCCCCCGTCCCTTTATCAGAATACCTGCACAAACCCCGGCCATCTCAGCTTCCTCGCCACCCACGTCCCTTTTATCGAATACCTGCTAAAACCCCGACCATCTCAGCTTGCCCTCTCCACGCCCCTTTATCAGAATACTTGCTAAACCCCCGCAATCTCAGCCTTCCTCCACCCATGTCCCTTTATCAGAATACCTGCTAAAACCCCGCCATCTCAGCTTCCTCCCCCCACGTCCCCTTTATCAGAATACCTCTAAAACCCCCGCCATCTCAGCTTCCTCGCCACCCGTCCCCTTTATCAGAATACCTGCTATAACCCCTGGCCATCTCAGCTTCCTCCCCACGCATGTTCCCCTTTATCACAATACCTGCTAAAACCCCTGACCATCTTAGCTTCCTCCCCACCCACGTCCCCTTATCAGAATACTTGCTAAAACCCCCGGCCATCTCAGCTTCCTCCCCACCCATGTTCCCCTTTATCAGGATACCTGCTAAAACCCTTGGCCATCTTAGCTTCCTCCCCACCCACGTCCCCTTATCAGAATACTTGCTAAAACCCCAACCATCTCAGCTTCCTTCCCACCCACGTCCCCTTATCAGAATACCTGCTAAAACCCCTGGCCATCTCAGCTTCCTCCCCACCCACGTCCCCTTTATCAGAATAACTGCTAAAACCCCTGGCCATCTCAGCTTCCTCCCCTCCCACGTCCCCTTTATCAGAATACCTGCTACACCCCCTGGCCATCTCAGCTTCCTCCCCACCCACGTCCACTTTATCAGAATACCTGCTAAAACCCCTGACCATCTCAGCTTCCTCCCTTCCCACGTCCCCTTTATCAGAATACCTGCTACACCCCCTGGCCATCTCAGCTTCCTCCCCAACTACGTCCCCTTTATCAGAATACTTGCTAAAACCCCTGGCCATCTCAGCTTCCTCCCCACCTACGTCCCCTTTATCAGAATACCTGCTAAAACCCCTGGCCATCTCAGCTTCCTCCCCACCCACGTCCGCTTTATCAGAATATCTGCTAAAACCCCTGGCCATCTCGGCTTCCTCCCCATCCATGTTCTCTTTATCAGAATACCTGCTAAACCCCCCGACCATCTCAGCTTCCTCCCCATCCATGTCCCCTTTGCCAGAAACTAGCATTCTGAGTCACCTACCAAAACCCTCCCCCACCCATCTCAGCCCCACCACCTTCCCACCCATGTCCCTGAGACACACTCACCCACAAGTAGTTCTGACCATGCAAGGTGCTATTGATAGTATGCTAACAGTCACAGCTGCGGACCTGAATGCGGCAGTCACTCCCACACGTGATATCATAAAGCACTACTGGGGTGATTGGCAGCATTCAGGCCAGCAGTAGTGAGTGTGGTAGCATACTATCAGCAGCACCCTGCAATGAGGTAAATAATACGATGTGAGTGTGTCTAAAGCAGATAGGTGGGGAGGAAAGTGGTGGGCTGAAATGGAGGGGATCACACAAGTAAAGACGGGATCACATTTTTTTTTTTATCACTACATTCTTTATCTCCTACCTGTGGCCGGACTGACGGTTGTCCAGTCGCCAGAAACCGCACCTCCAGACCCGGTCTGGTCAGCGACATGCTCTCCTCCATGCATGCTGACACACAGCATCCCCTCCCCCCATGGGGACCTGAATCCTGATACCTGGGGGGGCGCACCTCTATTGTCCAGGGGTACAGCGCACGGCCATCAGTTGCCACGACCGCCCTGCAATTTTTCCTCCTGGATTTTCTCCCTTGGAGACGAACATGCAATGGCATCGGTGCACTAATGTGCTGATGCCCGCCGCGCTCCAACCCTCTGCTGTACCCTGCTACCTGCAGTGCCCCAACCTCCGTTAGTTGCCGCTGCAGATCGAAGTAGACTCCCTCACCCACCCCAGAGGGAGAAGAGCTGTTGCGGGACACTCGATCCTCCCTCTCCCCCTCCCATTGACCCCCAGTGGCCCGAGTCTGTTCCCGAACCTGTGGCGCAAGGTGTGGCGTCCAGCGCCTTAACCCTCAGTGCCACCGGGCCAGGCTGGGGATCAAATTTTTTGTGCTTCATAAATAAAAGTGCATAGCATCAGCGTCCTGATCGCACCACAAAGTGCAGTGCGATACCGACTGCTAAACACCCTGCAGGTCACTTGGGGCGGCTTGAGGAGGAGGATTCAGCATCCCAGGGATGACTCTCCTGCCTCGGGAAGGGGTATCCTATATCCCACTCTTTGTCTGCCACCAAGCAGAGGCTGCATGGCTGCAAGCATCAGGATGCACATGCTTGGAGGGGGCCTGCCCTAGCTGCTGATGCCTCTGGCCGCACACAGGTTGCCCCACTGCATACTGGCAACCTTTGTGGGCAAAATCTAAGGTGAGAAAAAAAAACTGACCGCAGTGGGATTACGCCCTGGTGCATTACATGTCCTGCACCACTGACTATGGCATCTCCCCCATGTGGAGGGTGCTCCAGAGGGGCTAGGCCACCCTCTGTGGCTCCGTTGGGGGGAATTCCAAGGGGGCCCTGCAGAGAGGTAAGCCATAGAGATGGAAGTTAACAGTTTGGGGGCACAAACAAATGATTATATATTTTAAAAATAGGGAGGCTTTTTTTTTTTATGTATTTATTTTATCTGCCTTCTCTGCCCTGGCTGCCTCACTCTGACTGCCCCCCCCTGCCACTAGCTTCTCCAGGACTTATCTTTCCCCCATCATCCTCTGCCACAGGACTCTGTGTGTGTGTGTGTGTGTGTGTGTGTGTGTGTGTGTGTGTGTGTGTATAGGGGGGTGTCTGGTCACTGGTGCAAGGCCTGCAGGGAGTTGGTCATTATCCTGCGGTCGGGGGGGTCCACCAATTTTCACCCCGGGCCCATGTCATGTGCAGTGGGTGAGATGTGTAAGCTTTGCCTCTGAGGAGATAACCCCCTGGTGTCTATGCATGGGGGGTCTCTTCCCTTCTTGTGTGGTCTTGCTCGTGATGTCACCTGGACACCTCCTGGTGGCAGACAAGCAGCGAGCCACATTAACCCCCCTCCACCACCAGCACCGCACAGGAGGAGAGCAGACATATGGATGCTCAGTTCTCCATTCCCTGGCTGGCTCCACGTGACCAGGCCCATTCCTGAACTCGCCGCCAGTGTGGCAGGTGATGTGCTGGCAGCTAGCCCCTCCGCATCACTGGGCCGGGACAGATAAGACTTTTTAAATTCTGCTTTGCGAGTCACTTTAAATAAATAAATCAATCAATAAAATCTCATCTCCCCCCACCCTTACATACTTCCTTCCGTAGCCATTATCTGGCACCTTTTAGAATGTTGCAATTGATTTTGCATTCTATGGCAATTAGCCACTCACGGTCAGGCATCCCATGCCCTGCTGTCAGTTGTGGACACCTCAGTAATAAAACAAGGCATTAGAGAAACAGCAGAGAAAGGGAGTGCAGAGACAGACCACCTAACTAGAACAGGGTCTGAGGGAGAATTACTAAAGGAGAGGCTTGAAGAACATAATCTGTTCAGTCTAGAGGACTGGAGGGCTTGTGGGACTGGGGGCTAATCCATGTGTACAAAGACATACTTGATAATTAATGTCTGGATACTAGCTGTGCAGTTTTCAGTCCAGAGTGGGTATAATAGGTGTTGCACTTGGAAAGAAGCCTTTGCTCAGTGTGCCTTTCCCGATCAACAAATTGTAAATAAATCTGAATCAGTAATCCAGGATTAATGCGAGAATCGGACTTGTTTGTTTATCCTGGAGGATCAGATAGTGTACTATTCTTGTACCCCTTTTTATTTCCAATCAGCTTTTTGTCCAGCAAAGCCTTCCACCTGGTCATCAGGCTGGGGGGGTTACCTCCTGCAGCACTTCCAGCTCTCTTCTTCACTAACCCCACTATCGCTGTTGGTGGTTAATGGCATGTTTGGGAATGCCACTGGCATTTATCATGAGGGCTGTGCTCCTACCCTCACCTACGATCTTGAGGGCTGTGTTCTGCCCTCACCCCCATTGTTCTCCCTAGCGTCTGGAACTAAAGCTCTGCCCCTTGACCCCTCCCCCCATCCAATAGTGCATGGTAACAACACATGCATGCAGTGAGCACCCACAACAACAAGAAGACAAGCTCCCTGGCCCTCCATCAAGAGTTGCTGAAGCGGTGTATTGCCAGCACCATCCTGAACGCCAGGCAGCCCCCCCAGTGGTGTAAAGTGCCTTACCTTCGAGACACCCCCCCCAAGCCTGATCAAGCATGGGATTCGGGGGCCCGAACGTAAACCCCGATCTCCCTGGCAGCAGTGCGATGTGCTGCCGTGCATCACTTGACTTGTGGTGAAGGGGGGGGTCTGATAATGCATTTTTTCACATTGAGGGTGGTGAGGTGTGGAACAGCCTGCCCAAAAACAGTGACTGCATCACCAGCGTTTAAATCCCATTAAAAGGTGGCACATCTGCACGACCTAGGTTTGGGAGCGAGTCTGGTTGTCAGGGAAGGACAGGGGAGGATGACTAAGCACCCCATGGAACGCCCTCCTCCTCCTCCTCCTCTGGAGAGGGGAGTAGGGAGCTCCTGGGTGACCACAGATGGCAGTGCAAGCCAGAACTGCAACAGGGTGCTGGATGCCTCCTGATGTCAGTGTGAGTACAATCTACATGTGCAAACCACTATTGTACAAACCCCACAAGGCGTCTGGGGAGGAATTAGGACAGAAAAAATAGAGAACGCCACCTAGACCATGCAACCCCCCCACCCCAGCCCCACACGGCCTACTGGGCACCCGCTCCAAACGAAGAAGATCTGGAGGGACTTGGATAAACCCAAAAACCCTGCCACAGGGGGTAGCTAGAGAGGAGTAGAGGTTCTAGGGACGTGGCTATGTTGTTCAATCCACACTTATTGGCAGGTTCCTTGCCACTTTAAATGTTGCCGGAAGGTCTTCAAGCTGGCTCCTCCCACCCACCCGGGTGGTAAAACCCTTGGCTCCACCCCATGACGCCAGATCTTCCTTACCGCTTGGAAGCTCAGGTTCCCTCCTTAGTGCTCTGCATTTTTGGTCTGGATCCAAACTCTTCGGTTAACCCGAATATAATTCTAAAGTTTACAAGACTTCAGTCTTTGTTTTCCCTCATGGCTGCGATGGACAAATCGACTCCCGGCTTTCGTCAGTGCTCTTGTGGGCAGAAGATGTCCTGGACCGATCCACACTCCATGTGCGTCTACTGCCTGGGGCTTGGTCATGATTTGCAGGCTTGTGAACTGTGCAGCTCCTTCTCGGCTTCGGTCTTGGAGGACTGTGCTGCTCGACTTCTTCTTGGGTGCCCTGAAAAATGGTATCTGCCGGTCAAGTTGAAGGAGGCCCGTTGAGCGGTGTCTGCGGCGGCGGGCTCCGCAGAACAGTTGGAGCAGATGATCGCCCTCAAGGAGGAGGCGGCCCAGGCAGCTTCTTCTTCCTCCTTCTCGGCTGCGGCATTTATCCTGCTCTCTTTGGGCTCCTCCTACAAGGCTTCGTTTAAGGAGCTTGCCAGTCCCTCTCCACTAAGGAAGAAGGGCCATTGGGACATTCCAGTCGGTCCAAGAAGAAGGACTCAAAAGGTAAGTCCCACCATTGACATTCGTGGGAGCGGGAGAGATCCCCTTCTCTGGACCATCGACTTTCGACTTCAGTCGAGGTTGCAGCTAAGGCCGCTGGCTTCACGGTGTCCCCGTCAGGTCAGCAGGCCGAGACAATCGTCGACACGGTCGAGATTTTTCTCAACCCGTTGAACAGTTTGTCGACTGGTGATGCTGACAACACTACTTCACCGGTTCCCCCGATGATTACCGAGGACTTGCCTGTGCCTACTGTGCCGGAGTCCCCGGTTAAGGTCCCTGAACCGAGGGAAGGGCGGTTTTCCCCCGTTCCCTCTCTGACCCACCCTCGGAAACCCCGAAGGTCTCGGTCCTCTTCCAGGTCCAGCCGGTCCCGTCGGCGGTCTCGGTCTCGGCACCGTGGAAAGTGCGTCGCCGCTCATCCTCGTCGTCCTCTTTGGAGGATAGGCTCCGGCGCCAAGTTGCATCAGCGCTTCAAGATTTAATGTGGCAGCAGCTCTTATTGTCTGGGAATAAGCTGACTCTGTCGCCTTCTCTGGCCATTAAGTGTGGCTGTCACGGATGGTGAAAACAACCCCTTGTAGTGGAGCCAACTCTGGCACTGGTTGTTTGGCGGAAAAACCATCTGCTCATTGTGGTGGAACCCCGTCTTCACAACCAAAACTGAGGCCCTGACCAAGGATTCTCGGTCAGGTCAGGGTTTGCCCACATGTTGTCGGTCACCCTCACTCCCGATCGACCTTGGCAGGTGGAGGGTGGCCCAGGCGCCCAGCAGCTGTTTGCAGACTCCTCGGAGTCTGATGACGACGACTCCCTGTTCTCCAGGCCACTTGACCTGGAGTCTGCAGGGGGTCAGTCGGTGGACGAGAGCCCATCCTCGTTTTTAGGTTTGCTTCGACTCTTCTCGGAGTCCACGGGATGCAGCTTGAACCCATTGAAACAGGCCAAGTATCCCTCATGGAGATACTGGACGAGATTCCCAACGGAGGCCTTTCCTGTGGCAAGCCATTGTTTGCCGGCCCTGGAGTTGTGGCAGCGACCGGCGTCTTGTCCCGCTCCCTCGGCCAGGATGGCCCGAAAGTACGCAGTCTCTACTGGCTCACTCTCCGGTTTCTCGGAGTACTCCTCTGCGGAGGAGTTAGCGACCGACAGTGTTTTCCGGCGTTCCGGGAACACTCGGGACGTGGACAAACTGCCAGCTGAGGAATCCAAGAAGCTGGATTACGTGGGGTGGAAGGTTTGCGCTGCTTTCTCCGTACACCTTCGTCAGGCTAGTGCGGCACTTCTGATGGCACATTTCTCACACACCCTCATGGGCTCCCTGGATGAGGAGATTCCTCATCTCCCGGCTGACCTTCAGAGCTGGCAGACATTCTCTTCCTGGGCACCGACTTGTTCGGGCCGGGGGTGGAAGACCATCTCCAGAGGATCGAGAAGTCTAATGCTACCTTGGACTCGGTCATGTCTGCCTAGAAGAACAAAGGCCGCCAGCAGCAGTGTAAGCCTTTTCGCCCTTCCGCCCCTGCGGCACGTCCGACCCAGCAGCACCAGCACCAGGGCCAGCAGGCACACACTTGGTGCCCTTAAGCCAAGTCTGCCGCTTTCTCCAGTAGGAAGCCTGGAGGCAAGGGTCCAGGAGGTCCCTAAGCGGGCCCTTCCTCCAAGCCTGCCCAGTGACGGGTTGAGGGGTGTCGCCTCCAACCTCATCATTCCTCCCCAGGTTCCCCCCTTGGGGGGATGGCTCTGCCACTTCCTTTCTGCCTGGTCCGCTATCACCATGGACCACTGGGTGCTAGAAGTGGTGGGCAGGGGTCTGCCTCTGGAATTCGAGCAGTTCCCTCCCTATTGAGCCGTTGCCCCATGGGGGACAACAGGGTCTGCAGCCTGTCTGTCGGCTCATCGATCCGACATTGCCTTGCTCCTCCAGAAGGAGGTGATCAACGAGGTGGCGGATCCTTCTCCAGACCCAGGGTTTGTGTCCAGGTACTTCCTGGTCCCAAAACGGATGGGGGCTGGCGCCCCATTCTCGACCTACACAACCTGAACAAGATCCTAAGGCAGCGCACCTTCAGGATGGTCACTCTGGCTCAGATCATTCCATCCTTGGAACTAGCATGTGGTTTTGTTCTCTGGACCTTCAGGGCGCGTTCTTTCATGTCCCAATCCGTCCATCTCATTAGCGATTCCTCTGCTTTTGAGCAGAGGGATATCTTTTCGAGTTCCGGGCCATGCCCTTCGGCCTTTCTCCAGCTCCCAGAGTCTTCACCAGATGCATGGCAGTGGTGACAGCATTCCTGCGGCGCCGAGGGGTCCGGGGTACCCTTACCTGGATGACTGGCTGATTGCAGCCCCCTCCAGGTTGGAGGTGGAGCGGTCCCGGGATCTGGCCCTCCAGGTCTGCTCTCAGATTGGCCTCCTCATCAATGAGGCCAAGTCAGAACTCATGCCATCGCAGGTGATTCAGTTCATCGGGGCAGAGCTCAACTCTCTTCGAGCCAGAACCTGGCTCCCAGCGGACAGAGCCGAGGTCCTTTCCTCCTTTGCGCGATCATTTCTGGTTGGGCAATTGCGCTCTGCCCGGGACTTTCTGCACCTCCTGGGCCTCATGGCGGCCTGCACCAGCATGATCCATTGGGCCCACTAGCATATGCGTCCACCACAGTGGGGGCTGGCCCGCCAATGGTCACAGCGCTCCGGTCTTCTGGACCAGCCAGTGGTGGTGATCCAGGAGATGTGGAACGGCCTACAGTGGTGGCTCGTTCCAGCTCATCTGCAGGAGGGTATCCTATTTGTCCGCCCCAAGCCGACGGTCACTCTGATGACTGACGCCTCTCTGATGGGTTGGGGTGCCCATCTGGGGGAGCTCAGAACCCACAGCATCTGATCCTCTCAGGACTCTTGATGCCACATCAACCTGCTGGAGCTTTGAGCGGTCCGACTAGCCCTCACCGCCTGCGCTTCGTTTGTACGGGGTCAAGTGGTCCAAGTCCAGACGGACAACACCATGACCATGTACTACCACAACCGACAGGGCAGGATGCACTCCTTGCCCCTGTTCAAGGAAGCTCTCCGCACTTGGTCTCTCATGATCTGCCTGGAGGCGGCTCTCCTAGCCATTCATGTGGCAGGAGCCTCCAACAGTCTGGCCGATGCCCTCAGCCAGCTAGGCGCTGCATCTCACGAGTGGTCTCTCCCGTCAGAGGTAGTACAAGATCTGTTCTCCCACTGGGGCACCCCTCAGGTGGACCTGTTCGCCTCCACGGAGAATACGAAGCTGAGGCTGTTTCACACCCGCCCCCCTCAGCAGGGCTCGCTGCAGGGGGATGCCTTCTCAAGGCTGTGGACCCCGGGCCTCTTTTATGTCTTCCCTGCATTTCCTTTGATCCACAAGGTGCTTCTCAAGGCGAAGAGGGACAAGGTGCAGGTGATTCTGGTAGCCCCAGACTGGCCCCGCCAGTTCTGGTATCCAGATCTCCTCAGCCTCAGCTCCAGGCTCCCGAGGCAGCTTCCAGCCCACCCGGACCTGATCTCAGTCAACAAGGGGAAGGTACTCCATCCGGACCTTCAATCCCTGCTCCTGATGGCCTGGTTCCTGAGCAGCTAGAGTTCCAGGCCTTGGGTCTTTCCAATGAGGTCCTCAATGTCGTTGAGGCATCCTGTAAGGAGTCGACCAGAAAATGCTATGCCTTCAAATGGAAGAAATTCTCCATTTGGTGTCAGGACAAGGGGTTGGACCCTTTTTCCTGTTCCTTGGCTAGCATTCTGGACTACCTGTTGTCCCTTTCTCAGCTAGGGCTTTGGTCGATGACCCTTAAGATGCACCTGGCAGCCATCTCTGCCTACCGGGTGCAGGCCAGCAAGCAGTTGGTGGCGCAGGAGAAGGTGGTTCGGTGCTTTTTCAAAGGCCTTGATCACATATTCCCTCTGGTGCGAGAACCTCCACCTCCGTGGGATCTACTGCTGGTATTGGCCAAGCTCATGGGCAAGCCATTCGAACCGATGCACAGGTGTGACATCTCTCACCTGTCATGGAAGACCGCCTTCTTGGTGGCTATTACGTCAGCCAGAAGGATGGGAGAGCTCCAGGCGCTTTCCATCGAGTCTCCTTATCTGGTCTTCCACAGGGACAAGGCTGTCCTGTGCACCCACCCAAAATTCCTTCTGAAGGTGGTGTCGGAGTTTCACCTTAACCAGGTGTTGACTCTGCCGGTGTTCTACCCCAGTCACACCTCAGAGGCCGAATATAGGCTCCATACTTTGGACCCTAGAAGAGCGCTCTCTTATTATAAGGAGCGGAAGGCTGAAGTTCAGGGAGAGGTTCGCCAGCTGTTTGTCACATACACTGAAGCTGCACCTGGCAGACCTGCAGCCAAGTGGACGATAGGCAGGTGGGTCACCTCCTGCATAGATCTCTGCTATAGGTTGGCAGGCATTGAGCCTCCCAGAGGGATAAGAGCTTATTCTACCTGCCATACCGCTGCTTCGGTGGCTGCTTCCAGGGACGTCCCTATCCAGGAACTCTGCGGGGCTGCTACCTGGAAGTCAGCACACACCTTCATTACCCACTACCACATTGACCTAGAGTCACGCCGGGATGCTGGTTTTGGGACCTCGGTTCTCCAGTCCTTATTCCCTAAGTAAGGGGAGCGAGCCTTGCCTCCCTTCTCCCGGAGAACTGCTAGGAGTCTGCCAATAAGTGTGGATTGAACAACATATCCACGTCCCTAGAAATAACCCCACATCAGGTGACCGGCATCAGGAGACATCGGTATAAAGGGGCGGTCCCGGACGCCCGCCTTCCAGTTCTTTCTCGCCACAGGCCGAAAGAGGCCGGATGAGCGAGGAGTGGATATTTCTCTATATGGAAAAGGAGCTGAAAAAGCCTAGGGGGATGGAGGCCGGGAAGGTATTACCTGCTGCAAGAGCCTCTCCCGAAGATCTACTGTTACGGTAAGTTCTTATGTAACTGTACTATGTAGGAGTGGCATATATTGTTCATCCACACGCCCACCCGACCTCTAGGCACGACCGCAACCCTGGCTTCCAGACTATAGATCTGCGTCATGGGGTGGAGCCGAGGGTTTTACCACCGGGTAGGTGGGAGGAGCCAACTGAAGACCTCCTGGCAACATTTAAAGCAGCAAGGAACCTGCCCATATGTGTGGATGAACAACATATACCATTCCTAGAACACCTGTTACAGGTCAATAACCTGTATTTATAGATCAAGCCACAGAGACAGCATGTGATGGGGCTGGGAGAGTCAACCAAGGCTGGGGCTGACTGGGCAGAAGAGGGAAAAAATAAGAAATCTCTCTTAAGAGATTCCTACACATACACACACACACACGCGATACGATAATAAAGTTACATAGCCACTTGGCGGAAGAGGGTTGTACCTGGTGGGCTGCATAGTCATCTTTCTCCTGGACCTAACATGTTTCCATATCCTAGTCAGCCTTTGTTTCAAAAAGTTCCTCTTTATCTCCACTGTATGTGGTTCTTCTGTTTGTTTTAATTTTTTTGATTTTTTCCCGCCTGACAGCTGCAGATTGCATCCTGCCCCCAGAGAACTTCCCAGTGTACACACCCACTGCCTTTGGTGCAGCAAAGATCTTTTGGGGGGCCCTAGAATACCAAGGAGGGGGAGCGGATGTTAGATTTGCAGCCACTGATATTTTTCCTCCTTAAATTATGCCCTGTACTAATCCTCCTTTTTTTTTACCTGTTGTCTAGTCAGTAATCTCCTTTGTTTTGTTTGTCTACTGATGCATGTATGTCTGTATGATCAAAGCTGTACTTATTCTCTCCTTTTCACCAGATGTATTGTTCCTCTCTTAAATGAGTTAATGGACTTGTAACTAACTCCGGGTCGCCCCTGAAAAGGGGTTCTCTGGGGTCCAATGGGCCTACCCGGTTAACAAAATTGAAATAAATAAATAAATTCCCCTCTCCTCCCTCTACCTCTGGCACTGTGCCTCTTGCATCACAGTACCTCTGATATCTTTCTTGCCCACCACGTGGGCCATGGCATGAGCAGAAGGCCGCCCTCCCTGGGCCAGGGAACTCTTCTTTTGGCTGCACCCCAAACCCAGTGGCTGCCAACATGCAGAGAGACTTGGCCTTGCTCCCCGACCCCAGATTGCCTGCATGAAGCCTAGGCTTTTAATATTTTTTGTCACTTATATTTTATTAGAAACGCATGACACGTTCTACAGTATAAAAGGTTGCACAGTTTTATTTCGTCTGTACTATACCAAAAGAAACATATACAGTTACACCATCTGTAGTAACTTTCATCTCATTTACAGTTCTGTATTTCTTTTAACACATTGTTTTCAGCTAAATAAAAATATCACTATACCTGTCAGATCTACACTTCTAAGTACCCCCTATGCTGTGCACCATGAGATTTTAGTTTTAGTTTCTCAATTCTAACCCTCGTCAGAACTACAATGCTATTTCTGAAACAAATGTGTCGGGTATCTTTTTTTCTTGAGAAAAAAAAATAAATTACAACATTTATAAAATACTCAAATTTTGGGTGAGCTAGAAAACATTACTACCAAATAAAACTGAAAGATGCCTGGAATCTTTTACAGTGAAAAAAAAAAAAGAGTAGGGTCATATTTTTTGGCCCGATTTTATTGCACTGCTGCTTTAAGTCAGCTCCCATTGACAGCCCAGAGTAATATGTATCACTCTATATTACACAAGCTTCTTGTACTCTGGGATATATTTTCTGCTAGTAAAAAAAAAACAAACTTTAAAAACATTTAAACCTGGCCAGCCTGGTGGCTCTGAGGGCTGTGGCGCTGGATGCCACACCTCACTGCCTTGACAACCCGGGTTCAGGAACGGACTCGGCCACACGAGAGTCGGAGGAGGAGGAGGATTGAGCATCCCGTGATGCTGTCCTCCTGGGTGGGACCTTGGGGTGCTTTCAGGCACCCGACGCTCCTGTACCTGTGGAAGCACGGGCATCAAGCGGCTCTACGGAGTCAGGGAGGGAAGGACATTGTGGGCACTTGACGACAGCATGCATCTGCACATCGTCTGTCTTGATGTCAGGCCTGTGTGCTGATGTCCTTAGGGGAGGAAGGGTTATGGGAGGGACAGGGAGAAAAATGGAAAAACACCCCCTCTTGATCTTAGATGAGGACCGATCCGTGCCTCCGATCACCCTCCCATGGGCAGACCCCGTTGTATGCAGGCACTCCTAGGAGAGGAGTCAGGAAGGGGAGAACTGGAGACAGCCTGACACTCTAGGGGCAGACTCCGTGGGGGGTGCTCTCGGGGCGATTGATCAGAGGTCTGAAGGAATGGATAGAGAGGGTAGCTGGGCGTAAAAAAAAAAAAAAATTTATAACTATTACAAAGATTGCCCCCTCCCCTGGGAGAGAGAGACACACATCCCCCTTTAATATTGGTATCTTATTCTTGTAATTTCATATTTCCACAAGTATGATCAGCATTTTCTAGTGCCAGTTTCCATCCACATTTATTTACAGATTGTCATCACACGTCTCTTTCCCTCTCCTCAGCCCTGATGTTGCCCAGTATGTACCCTGTTCACGCTATTTCCCCGTCATTCAGACAGAAGGAGGATTTTTTCCCATGTTTTTTCCTTTAAGTCTCTATCCTCCCCAGTGACATACATGGTGCCTTACAGCATCAACATTGCAGTGTGCCCCTGCGGGAGGAGGCAAGCTCCCTAGGCCACCCGCAGGAGTCGCTGCGCGATGGCACCCACCACCAATCCTCCACAGCCTAAGCGCTGTTCTCTGCAGCAGCTGCCTGTGGGCTGGCCTGCCTCTCGGTGTGGTAACTGGAGTTCGCTTCTGAACTCTGGTTGTCTGCATAGCAGCGTGATCTGCTGGTACAATGCCACCTGGTCGTCCATCTCTCTTTTTGTTTTTAATTGAGCTGTTTTTTCCCTCCTGAGAGCTGTCCTTCCAGTTCTTGGGACTTACCATAATCTCGCCAGCCTGCGAATACTAGCGACCACCATCCAGATGGCATTGGGGTTTTTCTTCCCCTGTGAGTCCAGTTCCTTTCTCCACTAACGGTGACACTGACAGTCCAGGAGGAAGCTCCCCTGCACGTAACATAGGTGTCACAGCCTGCCTCTTGCAAGGGAGCAGACTACTGGCCCACCGCAAGCAGGAAGGGACTCCAGGGACCAGTTAGGGTCCGCGGAGGTACAGTAGGTAGGGAAACTTTGGGCGGACTGGGTAGACCAAGCGGTTCTTTTCTGCTGACAGTTTCTGTGTTTATCAGTGCACTTCCACTCCTCCACCAGGCTGGGTGGTGCAGCTATCAACAGTGCTATTCCCCAGCCCTAGCCACCTGGATGAATGCCCCTTGGCTCACCTGGAACCCGCATTGCCTGCATGGAAGTATACGGTTCCTGTGGGCCAGTGGGTAGCCCTTCCTCATTCTTTTGACCCACCCCTTTTTCCTTTTATTCCCCTGCCCCCAGGTCACCATGATAGTACAATTCCTCGGGGGGGGGAGCGAGTGGGTGAGGGGCTGCCCTCCCAGCTAATGGCACTTTTTTTTCTCTCTTTTCTCTGTTTCGTGAGTGCCCCCAGCCCCATCAGCCCGACCTCCACTGGAACTTACCTGAAAGCATCTTCTCCCCAGGCCTACCTTAACCTAGCAGTGCCAGTTAGGCTCCCAACCCCACCGTTGAAACTGAGCCAGTCCAGCTGACTAGCCCTCTTGTTGGGTGTGGGGCTTGCAGCTATTCAGTGCCATCCTGCCAGCTGGGACTTTTCTCTTTCACTGTCCTGGAGATATGGCGTGCAGTGTCGCCATGACATGCATCACGTGTGTTGACAACTGCCACACACACTCCTGCGCTCTGGCAGTCCTGAGCTGCCATTCCCCTAGCCTTCGCTAGGGGCCAGGCATTTGATGAGCTTCACAACCCTGCCCCAAAGCAGCGGAGCAGTCCTTTAGATACTTGAGGTTCCCCCTCAACCCCCGTGGCAAAGCCTCTGAAGACCAGAGTTCACTACCGCTGCATCAGCGGGCCAGTTGCCAGTGCAGGTCTGTGACTGGCTAGTGCGTGGGGGGGGTGGGACCTGAATGCCGGATGACCCTGTGCCCTCTCTTCTCCATCAGGAATCAAGTGCTTCTTCTCTACCATGGCCCATGCTCCCAACCAATTTCCCTCATTCCTTTTTTTCTTTCTTGGCCTTTGTTCTCCTGCATCCACCTGGTCTGTGGCCCCCTGTTAAGTCTCTGTCACTCCTGCCTTCTTCCAGCACTCACCTTTACTCACGTTGCTTCCTGCGGCTTACTCCCAATGGTAAGGCCCTCGGGCTGGGCTGGGACTCTTTTGAGTATTAATCTGGTTATTGGGGAGTGCCCAGACCAGCGAGTGCAGAGTCTGCAAGTGTGGCATGGCTGTCCTGCTGCATGGCTGGAGGGAAGGGTTCTGTTCCCCCTGAGGATGTATCGTGCTAGGATGTCATGTCACGCGCATGTGCATGACACTGATGACATCAAAGATATAATTCCTTCCCCTGTAGTCCCTGCTGTACTGCTGCCTGTGGTCACCCAGGGGTGGTATAGCAGCTTGGATCAGTCACCTTCCCACCCCAAAGGAAAGGAGTGTCTGCTGGGATGCTCAACTCCCCCCCCCCCAGCTGGACCCCAATGATGCAGGCTCCCTTCTGAACCCAGGCGTGGACATTGCAAAAGGTAGCACTACCACTGCACTGATGGTATGTCCTCCTCTTATTCCTGATTGCCCTATCAATGAAAATAATCGACATTTATTGTCTCCAGTCTTTATAGCATTTTTTTTTTTTTTGCACTGTCTTTTTCTGCCCCCATACTGTTCCTCCAAACTTTCTCCAGTCTCCAGGGCTAACCACTCCCCTTACCTTGAACTCCTCGAGGTGCCATCCCGCACAGAGCTGCGGCTTACCCTTGGGTGAGGACGAGGTGGGCAGGATATACCCTCGAACAATTCTAGTGATATTGTCGGTTCACACACGAAATCCGTGGTGCCAGGAGACCTTCATCATCAGGTGCAGGGCTCCTTCATTTCCACATTTTCTGTCCCGACATCCCCTAGGAGCCACACGCACAAGGGCTGCAAGGGTGCATGCATGCAAGCGTGACATCACCTGCAGCCACTGTGGTTTCTTCCACCCCAAGTCCTGCTGTTCTCTACCATCCTCTGCATCCAGGGGGCAGTATGGTAATGGCAAACGGGACCCTCCCTCCCTAGGGAAGGACAGCATCCTCTGAGATGCTGGATCCTCCCCCCCCCCAGCCATGCCCCGATGACTCAGGTGTGTGTTCTCGAACCTGGGTCACCCGGCGTCTAACAGTAGCACTCTTGTGTAATAGTGGCCTTTATAGCATTTTAAACACCGCTGTCAAATCTCCCATCTTCTGCCCTGATGACCATGGATCCAATTTCTCCAAGTTTGCACCAGATTCACAGGCACAACCCCTTCTGATGTGGATCAAAGTTCTTCTGTGTTTATTATTTTCCATCCTTTGTTTATCTCCCGTGTCACCCATCCTGCCTTGTCTACCAAAACCCTCCAGCCGCAGCACCCACCGTCTCCGGAACATACCTTACCACTTACAGAGGACTGTCTTCCGGCGTGTCAGTGCCACGGTTGATGATGCAGGGCCTATGGGGGTGCCAGTGTCATCTTGCTGGCCTGGAATGGAGGGGGAATTCTTCCTGATTTTCGCCTCAAGAGCCGCCAGTGTGCAGTGATGTATGAGCAGTGCGAGGGAAGGGGCACGCGCACTCTGTTCTCCTTGAGTGAGCATCCTCACTATGCTGCCACCTAGCCTCCTCCAGGTGTCAGACAAGCAGTGAACTGTAGTATTCCCCTTCCCCGAGGGAGGACAGTAGTCCCCTAGGATGCTTAATCCTCACTCCCCTGCAGCCAGCCCCCCACGTGACTTTATGTTGCCGAACCCACGCCACCATTGTAGTGCTACCGGCACGGCCCCAATCAGATCGTTTTTCTTTTCTCTCCCATACAGCTTTTCACCTCTTGGGTGGCTCATAGATTCCTGCCCCCACCACCCCTTGACCAGCAGCTCACCTCTCTCAGACCTCACCTGGAGCTAGTCCTCTATGGCTTTACCCCTGATAATAGCCGGAGGAGGAAGGGGTGACCTCCCACGCCAGAGAACAAATCCAGATGCTCCAAGGTGTCTGGGTGGTGGTGCCTGTCGGGGAAGAGGCGCAGGGCATCATATAGCACTTGGGTCCCTTTTTCCATTTCCTTCCCAAGCCCCTACCACAGCGTCATGTCAGTACGTGCTTGTGGTGGCGTGCACATGCAACAGATCCACGGCCCACCCGGCAAGCCGCTTGCTACCACCTGCACTACTACCAAGCCTCCACCCAGTGGCAGCGAGAGGCCACGATGACTGGCCACCCCTCCCTGGGAGAGGAGAGCAGTCCCTGGGATGCTCAGTCCTCTACTGCCTCACTAACCCCCAGCAAGCCATGCTTGTTCCCGAACACAGGTCGCTGACATGGCAGGAGGTATGGCACTGAACACCGTAGCCTTCCACAACATTGGTGCAGCCCCGATCAAATCATTTTTAAAGGAGTAACAATTTGGGAGGGGGGTCAGAACAAAACACTGGCTCCATTACCTTTCATATCACTTTTTCCGAGGTATAAAATTCAAGGAAACTGCATTGACTGTCTTAAATCAGATTGGCTCCTCTAACAGGAATTAGCACTTTCCACGGAGAAAAATGTGAAATAAATCCTTTTTAAAACACAGATTAGTCTAAAACAGCTGCTGCTCACTGGCCAGAGGGGATAGGGGGTGTGACTTGGTTACATAGCTGAAATCGGTAGAGAACCCCTTTCTGTAAAATACATCACCCCACTCTTCTACCTTAGTCTCTTACCTTCCAATTTTCTCCTCATTGCGTCCGACGCTGCAGCTTCAAAGGCACATAAAGAGTTAAAGATTTCCGCACATCCAAACCCTGCACTCGTCCCAAATGGTCGTGGACTTGAGCAGAATTAGGCAATAAAAAAATATAAATGAGTTGATTTCCCGTCCCTTTTCTATATTCCGAAAGAGTCTAAAGTTCCCCTCTGGTGAAATTGGGTTATAATGACCAGGATAAAGGACATCCTGAGATTGCCGCTGTGCGAGCCCACCTTGTTCACTGGATGGAACTCCTTCTTGCTTTTTGGTTTTAGAAAATGCTGCGGGCTCCCTGTTATGAAATAATCAAAAGCAGAATAGGAGGGAAGGTGTAAGAGAACCAGAGACCCAGACTTTTCAAAGTTTGATTAAGTAGTATGTTTCCAAGCCCTAGATGACTTTCCTTGCCAGGAGTGGTTTTCAATTTCTGAAAAGGTTCAGTCCAGTAACATTTTTTTTTCTTTTCTCTTGCTTTCTTTTTCCTCCACTCCCATTTGTGCAGTTGAGATGACTGTAGCAAGCCACCGACTGAGAGGAGAATGGTCCTGCCTCGTATGTACGTGAAAGTGTGTGTCAGCTGGAGGAGACGAGTGAGGAAGAGCTTGTGGAAAAAGGGACAGGAGAAAGAAAAACTTCACATCATTTCACAAGAGTGCTGAAAGAAACCGAAGAAGGCGATTATTTTTTTTTCCTTGTCTCTCTTTCTCTCCCTCTCTCTCTCTCTCTCTCTCACACTGAGCAAGTGTGTCTCTCCCTTTCCCTCTCTCTCCCCCCTCTCTCTCTCTCCCTCCCTTTCCCTCTGACTGCGTGTCTTTGCTATGTGTGACTCTATCCCCCTCTCTTATTCCAGGAGAAATGTCCAGTTCTGTTTAGCAGACAATCTTCTCTATTTTTCTAACTCCATCAGATATAAGGCTGCTGTACCTTGGCTCCCAGCTCCATAAAATCTCATCCTCATCCTCATTATAGCACTCTCTGTTGTAACACTCCCTCTGATATAAAGCTGCTGTATCTAGGTTTTCAGCTCCATATGAAGGTGTTGTAACTCGGCTTCCCAGTTCTACGAAATTTATCTCTGCCATCATAATAAGGCTTTCTGTTCTAAAACTCTGATATGAGGCTGTTGTACCTCACCTCACCTCCCAGCTTCATGAAATCCCATCTCTACCCTCATTATAAGGCTCCCAGGTCTAACACTCTCTCTGATATAAGACTGCTGTACCTCAGCTCCCAGGTCAATGAAGTCCCATCTCCGCCCTTATTATAAGGCTCTCTTTAACATTCTCTGATGTGAGGCTGCTATACCACAGCTCCCAGGTCAATGAAGTCCCATCTCCGCCCTTACTATAAGGCTCTCTTCTCTAACATTCTCTGATGTGAGGCTGCTATACCACAGCTCCCAGGTCAATGAAGTCCCATCTCCGCCCTTACTATAAGGCTCTCTTCTCTAACATTCTCTGATGTGAGGCTGCTATACCACAGCTCCCAGGTCAATGAAGTCCCATCTCCGCCCTTATTATAAGGCTCTCTTCTGTAGCATTCTCTGATGTGAGGCTGCTATACCACAGCTCCCATCCCCATGCTATCCCGTCTTCACCCTCATTATTAAGACTGTCTGTTCTAACACTCTCTGATATAAACCTTTTGTACCCCAGCTCCATGAAATCCCATCTCCACACTCATTACAAGGATGTCTATTCTAACACTCTCCCTGATATAAAGCTGCTGTACCTCACTTCCCAGCTGCACGAAATCCCATCTCCACACTCATTAAAAGGCTTCTTGTACTAACACTCTCTGATGTGAGGCTGTTTAACCCCAGCGTTCAGCTGCATGAAATCCCAGCTCTGCCCTCATTATAAGGCTCTATGTTCAAATATTCTCTCTCTCTGATATAATAAGGCCGCCGTGCTTCAGCTCCTGGCTCCATACAATCCTGTCTACACCCTCATTATAATTCTGTCAGTTCTGACACTCTCTCTCTGATATGAGGCTTTCGTACTCCAGCTCCATGAAATCCCAGCTCCGCCCTCATTATTTTTATTTTTTTTATATTCTTTCTTACCCTCCCGACCGGCCCCTTTCCACCGGCCTCCCCAGCCCCATCACCCCAGCACCCCAGCACCCACTGGACTCACCTCTGGCTGTTCTCGAGGTGCCAGCTGGCTGGGTGCGGTGCCTGCAAGGGGCTGGCATCATCTCACTGGTTGGGATATTTTATTCTTTTCTTCTCGTGCCCCAAGTGCGGCGAGGTGGCATGCAATGACGCCAGTGACCAGGCCATGCACGCTTCCATGTGTGGCACAACGGGTATCTGCCCCCTTCATCTGTGGGTCCGTTGCACCATTTCTCAGCCACCGCTAGGGGCCAGGCAAGCAGCAGACCGTATCCCCACTCCTCCCTGGGAGAGGAGAGCTGTCCTCTGGATGCTCGATTCTCTCCCTCCTCGGCCGACCCCCCGGCGTCCCACTTGCACTGCAAACACGAGTCGCTGGGATGGCAGGAGGTAAGTCACAGATGCCTCGGCCCTCCACGCCACTGGGCTGGCATCTCTGCCCTCATTATAAGGCTCTCTTTTCTAACACTCTCTGATATAAGGGTGCTGCACCTCAGCTCTATGACATTCCATTATAGGGCTCTCTGTTCAAACTATGTCTGTGATATAAGGCTGCTGTACCCCAGTTCAACAAAATCCAGTCTTCACCCTCATTATGAGGCTGTTTGTTCTAACACTATCTCTATACCTCCACTCCATAAAATCCCATTTCTGCTAATAAAATGTTTACTTGTTTTGCTGAATTAACAGTTTAATCGCAAGCGGTCCTCAAAGCCCTCCAGATTCTGACTGCTCTGATTGGCTGCAGGCTCACCCATCCCCTGCGACGGGATAGATGTCAAGTTAAGTGTTAGAACAGAGAGCTTTACAATGAGGGTGGAGAAAGGATTTCCTGGAGCTGGGACTTGAGGTACAGCAGCCTTGTATCAGAGAGAGTGTAAGAACAGACAGCCTTATAATGGGGGTGGAGAGGGGATTTTATAGAGCTGGGAGCTGAGATACAGCAGTCTTGTATCAGAGAGCATATTAGAACAGACCGCCTTATACTGAGGGTGGAAAGGGGGTTTCATGGAGTTGGGAGCTGTGGTACAGCGCCTTTATATCATAGTGTTAGAACTTAGGGCCTTATAGTGAGGGTAGGGGTGGGATTTGATGGAGCTGGGAGCTAAGGTACAGCAGCTTAAAGAACAGACCCTATTGCCATGTTTACATGGCGGCAGTGTTGAGGAATATGTGCTGCTTCCTCCCCGATTCACCGGCTGCTGTCGGGTTTACCCAGCCCACCCTTGCAGCGCTGCAAGTCACTCAGAGGACGGGCTGAGAATGCACTGCGGGCTGAAAATAAAACAGCCTTTGTAGTGGAGCGAGCACAGCAAATCGTTCACACTGCCATTTAATGCACTCGCTCCGCTATTGATCTCACATCTGAGTTGGATCAAAAAAATGATCCGAGGAGCACCTAAGGCACTCCGGGCAGTGTTTAGACTGCCAGCTTTGCAGCGTATCAGCCTGTGTGCATGGGTTGATGGCTGCAAAGTCAGCAGTGTAAACAGGGCATATAAAATGGGGGACATGTGAGTTTATGGATCTGGGAGCTGAGGTGCAGCAGCCTTATATAAGAGAATATTAGAACAGAGAGCCTTATAATAAGGGCAGAGATGGGACTGCATGGAGCTGGGAACTGAGGTGCAGCAGCCGTAGCTACACCTCACAACTGCTGTGAATTTCACTTAGCACTGGGATTTGTACACTCAAATTTACCATTGCTCCGCCAAGATTCACTGATGTTCCTCGTAATGTTAGAGCTATTTCTAGACACGCAAACTACTGAAGACTTGAACTAATTTGATAGAAACATTCCTTAACACTAAACATATGGGACGCTCTATTCTTAGACATATTTTTCTTGAAAATGAGAAAGTGCTACATGTTCTGACCATTTGCTCTGAATTTAGAAAGCCAGTGCTATGCATTTTAATGCTGCAAGGCTGAGAGGTATGCTTATATTGGAGATAGAGTGAGGAGCGAGAGCGTTATAATTGGGACGGAGACGGGAGTGCATGGAGCTGGGAGCTGAGGTATAACAACCTTATTATACCAGACAGAGTTAAAACAGCACTGTTGGATCCAGGTATGTTGAAAAGTAGCATCCCCTGCACCCCCCTACCCCTTAGGGCAGCAAATTGCATGCCTGCACCCCCTACCCCTTAGGACAGCAGACCGCATCCCTGCACCCCTACCCCTTAGGGCAGCAAACTGCATCCCTGCACCCCCTACCCCTTAGAGCAGCAAACTGCATCCCTGCACCCCAACCCCTTAGGGCAGCAAACTGCATCCCTGCACCCCCTACCTTTTAGGGCAGCAAATCGCATCCCTGCACCTTCTACCCCTTAGGGCACCAAACCGCATCCCTGTACCCCCTACCCCTTAGGGCAGCAAACCGTAGCCATTTATAGCTTTAAAGGGGAGCATTTTACATTTTTCAAGGGAAATACTATCCCCATGACAAAATCAGGGGGGTTTATGTGATAAGGACAAGTCCCTTATCGCACCGCTCAATAGAGCGACGAAAAAATTGCCTGCAGCAAAAGGGCAACTTCACAATAGAGAGACCGCCACAGACAGCGACGGTCCTTTATAAACATAAAATTCATCTTTTTTTTTTCGGGGGAAAAGCACCCCACACCCATCAACATAAAGATTCTCAATTCCAGGGGGAGTGCACTTTGAAAATAATAGTAACTCCCCCTGGACGCAAAAACGTTACCTGCACCAGGATCCGAACCTGGCACCTCACAGTGGCTCAACCACTACACCACATGGGCAGCTCAGCAAACCTTGGCCACATAATTATTTTATCCCCTTTCCTCAAGAGTGTAGCGCGTATCCCTGAACGCTACACTTGCTTTTCCTATTCACAGCTATTCTTTACTACTCGCTCTACAAGGAAGCGGTATTATTGAGTCACTCATACTGAGTCGCTTAATAATACACGCTCATATTGAGTGCTACCAAGCAGGGCTGTCAAGCCCATAGAGTCGGAGGGGGGCACATGACACCCCTCCCCCAAATTCCTAGCCAAGTAGTGTAGTTTAGGCTAAAGAAGCCTGCAAAGGTGTAAATCAGTGTTTCCTTTAGATTCTTTTTTAACTCCTTGCCCCCCACAGAAATTTTCTTGGCATGATGTTCCTAGACAAAATTGCTGCCCCTTGACTAATTTCCAGATCTGCCCCTGTGGACTAGAGAGCCTTATTATGAGGGTGGAGATGGGATTTCATAGAACTGGGAGCTAAGGTACAGCAGCCTTATGTCAAAGAGAGTGTTAGTACAGAGACCCTTATAATGAGGGTGGAGATAGAAGTTCATGGAGTTTGGAGTTAAGGTACTCAGTTGCTTCTGTTGGACTGCCTATTTATTGTGTATATTATGCATTTCGGAGGTTTGTAATGCTGTTTACGTCTGTACTCCCATTCCCCTTCCCCGGGGTCACACCTGGAAATGAGTCATGGCTCAGTGTGCCTTTCCCAGTTAACAGTTTTTAAATAAATAATACATACATAAAGGTACAGCAGACTTGTATCAGAGAGTGTTAGAACTGAGAGCCTTATAATAAGGGTGAGGATGGAATTTTGTAGCGCAGGAAGCTGAGTTAAAACACCTTCATACAGGGATGAAAGCCGAGGTACAGCAGCCTTATATCAGAGAGTGTTAGAAGAGAGAGTCTTATAATGAGGGCAGAGATGGGATTTCATGGAGCTACTGTATAAGCTGAAGTACAGCAGTCTTATATCAGATAGTGTTAGAAGAGAGAGCCTTATAATGAGGGCAGAGATGGGATTTCATGAAGTTATAAGCCGAGGTACAGCAGTCTTAATCAGAGAGTGTTAGACGAGAGAGCCTTATAATGAGGGCAGAGATGGGATTTCATCAGGGAGAGTATTAGACCGTAGAACTGTATACTGAGTGCAGTGACGGCAAGTCCTGGGTTATGCCTGGTGTCCAGCTATCCCTTGGATAATGGTGCTCTCTTCGTTAAACTTATTGCTTGGGGAAATCTGACACCTTGTGACAATTTGTTGTTACTGCACCTTGGAACATAGTTCCTGTTTTGTTCAGCTTCACCTAGGCCCTCTTGTACAAAATCCTGCATGTAAATGAGACAAGCAGTTTGAGTCAGTACAAAAGGCGTGTTCTGCACTTCACTGTGCTGCTGCCTGTAACTGGGATACTCTGCTGTCCCCAACCCCCAGACAAACGCCACACTCTCCAAACTGGTAATCCAGATGCTGGTGTACTGAACCTTGAATCGCTCCTCCTAGCATGCCAGGTGAGTGGTCATTGTGTAGAGACAGCCCTGTGTGGCACTGCAAAAACTGGAGTGTCATATCTTCTGTACTGCTGCCCCCCCCGCCAAAATATTGAGTTCAAAGTGGTCCGTGGTGTCTAGTGATACAATGCAAGCACTGTTGAATAGAAACATAGACTTTGACGGCAGATAAAGACCGCTTGGCCCACCTAGTCTGCCTATTTCCCTACCTAATGGATAAGCTACAGATCCTAGTTAACCAACAGCCTACTTCCTCCTACCCCCAACCCCCTAGAATTGCCTTATGTCTGTCCCATGCATTCTTGAATTTCCTCCACTGTTTTTGACTCCACGACCTCTTCAGGAAGGCCTTTCCATGTATCCACAACCCTGTCCATGAAAAACTACTTCCTCATGTTGCCCCTGAGCTGCCCCCACCCATCTTCAGATTGTGCCCCCTTATTCTTGCACATCTCTTTTTCTGAAAGATGCCCCCCTCTTGGACTGTGTTGATTCCCTTGAGGTACTTGATAGTTTCTATCATGTCCCCCCGCCCCTTCTCCCTCCTCTCCTCAAGGGTATTCATATTAAGCTCCTTTACTCTCTCTTCGTATGGCTTCTGGTGCAGAACCTGCACCATTTTAGTTGCCCTCCTCTGGACAGCCTTTATCCTGTCTGTGTCCTTGCGGAGATGGGGTCTCCAATATTCATCATCTTCTTCAAGTATTATGTGTTATTTTTTTTCTGCCCGGTCTGACTGGCCCCCTTCTACTGGTCACCCCAGCTTGTCATCCTGGTGTCCTCAAGAACTTATATTGTCCATGTCTGCTTCCAAGGCTTGCCTCCCTGGCGGGTAACCCCATCTCCCGCAATTGAGATGGATCTGATTTTGCTGGACAGGGCCTGGATAGCTGGGTGCAGGGCCTGCAGATGACTCCTGTCATCCAACCAGTTGGAGCTTTTTCCTGTTGCTCACCCCCAGGTGGTGCAGACATGCAGTGCCATTAAGAAGCACATTGCACATTCAACATGATGTGTATCAATGGTCGCTGCACCTCTTTACACATGTGAGATCCCTGGACTGTCTTCCCCCGAGCCTGCGCTATGGGTCAGGGCCCCCCCCCCGGAGAACAGTCAAACAGATGCTCAGTCCTCCTTCCTTCAGCTGACTCTCTGATGCCCTGAGTTTGTTTCCAAACCTGGGTTGTCGGTGTCGCAAGCGGTAGCGCTCCCACTGCACCGGCAGGCCAGCTGCCAAGCATGTGCTGAAGATATTAATGTTCTTTCTTTTTTCCTCCTTCGAATCTTGCTCGGGTCAGCAGAAGCCGAAAACTATTATGTCAGCAATAGCACGCTACACAGTGTGTGGTTATACTAAATTACTGCACTGCCAAGTAAGCGGTGAGGCATGAGGCATGGCTGAGGGCCTCCATCCACCTAGAAAATATGGTGCTTTAAGGCATTACCCCACACTCTAGAGTGTGCTGCTGCACTTATACAGTGGCGTGAAAAAGTATTTGCCCCCTTCCTGATTTTCTCTGTTATTGCATATTTGTCACACTGGATGTTTTCAGGTCTTTAGAGAAAATGTAATATTAGATAAAGGGAACCTGAGTGAACAAATAACACTTGTTTTTAATTTTTTTATTTCACCTATTTAATGAAAAAAGTTAACCAACACCAACTGGCACTGTGTGAAAAAGTAATTGCCCCCTTACACTTAATAACTGGTTACACCACATTTAGCTGCAATGACTGCAACCAAACACTTCCTATAATTCAATATCAGTCTTTCACATCGCTGTGGAGGAATTTTAACTCACTCTTCCTTGCAGAACTGCTTTAATTCAGTAACATTTGGTAGGTTTTGAGCATGAACTGCTCGTTTGGGTCCTGCCACAGCATCTGTATTGGGTTTAAGTCTGGACTTTGACTAGGCACTCCAAAACTTTAATTTTACTTCTTTTTAGCCATTCTGATGTGGACTTGCTTTTGTGTTTTGTATCATTGTCTTGCTGCATGACCCAACTACGCTTCAGCTTCAGCTGACGGAAGGATGACCGGACATTCTCCTTAAGAATTTTCTGGTACAGAGCAGAATTCATGGTTCCTTTAATTTTGGCAAGTCATATAGGTCCTTAGGCAGCAAAGCATCCCCACACCATCACACTACCACCACCATGTTTGACTGTTGGTATGGTGTTCTTACTGTGGAATGCTGTGTTTGCTTTATGCGAGACATTATGGGATCCATGTCGTCCAAAAAGTTCCACTTTGGACTCATCTGTCCATAGAACATTTTCCCAAAAGGCTTGTGGATCATCCAGGTGCTTCTTGGCAAATGAGAGACGAACATTTATGTTCTTCTTGGTTAGCAGTGGTTTCTGCCTTGCTACTCTCACATGAAGCCCATTTTTGCCCAGTCTCTTTCTGATTGTGGAGTCATGAACACTGACCTTAGCTGAGGCAAGAGAAGCCTGTAGTTCTTTGGATGTTGTTTTAGGATCCTTTGAGACTTCCTGGATGATTTTACGCTGCTGTTGGAGTAATTTTGGCAGCCGCCCACCCTATGAAGATTCACTCACTGTTCCAAGTGTTCTCCATTTGGAGATTATGGCTCTCACTGTGGTTCGATGGAGTCCCAGAGCCTTAGAAATAGCTTTGTAACCCTTTCCAGACTGAAAGAGGGCAGCAAATTTTTTCTGATCTTTTCAGGAACTTTCTGATCATGGCATAATGTGCTGGTTGAATCTTTGTGCTAGCAACGTGACTCTGATGGTAAGGGCCAAAATAAGTGAGGTTTATATTAAGCAGGGCTGGCTGTAATCAAGCCTGGCTGTGTTCAATCAGCTGACACTAATTATCCTTTTAATTGGGTTGATTTAACTAGGGGGCAATTACTTTTTCACACAGTGCCAGTTGGTGTTGGTTAACTTTTTTCATTAAATAAATGAAATAAGTAAAAAAAAAAGTGTTATTTGTTCACTCAGGTTCCCTTTATCTAATATTATATTTTGTCTAAAGACCTGAAAACATCCAGTGTGACAAATATGCAATAATAGAGAAAATCAGGAAGGGGGCAAATACTTTTTCACGCCACTGTAGAATGGTTTTAAAAGTTACAAAATCAAGAAAAAAAGGAAAAATCTGAAACATGCAGTAATGTGAAATTAATAATCATATGACCAGTTTTGACCAGTCAGATTGCTTGCTTGATCCAAGCCATTGTATAATGTCTGATAGCTGTTGGACAGCCTTATGTGTTCTGTGTTGTGGTGGTTCTCAACCTGGCTGCTAGTGTCAGCATCACCAGAACTACCATTGCAACTGGCATCCCTCCAGCATCTTGATTTTTCCATCTTTCCCCTGTCCCACAGCTGCAGCCTTCTTCCATTGACAGCCATCTTCATAGTCAGCTACTTATCCAATTCTTACTGGAGGGTGGCTGATGTGTGGAATAGCCTACCCGGTGAGACTGTGGGAGCTAGAACTAGGGGAGAGAAAAAAAAGCTTAACTGAAGACAAAAAACACACTGAGCAAAGGCCCCTTACAGCAGTGCCCTCAGATTACTTCAAGCACAAGGTTACTGAATTTACTTGCTGACCTGTTGGTACAGCAGTAGCACCATCACTCATGACACCAACAATATGGGTTTTGAACAGAGCCCGAGCTGTCGAGGCCGGGGGGGGGGGGCTCAAGCATCCCAGAGGATGCTCTACTCCTCCTCCTCTATGGACGGAGGTTGACGCATTCCGCTGTTGTACTGCCGCCTGGGTGGCAGTGCAGGGGGAGCCACGATGGATGGACAGGTGTCTCCTGATTGGGAAGGTTGACATGCTTGAGTGCGGATGTCTGCTCCGGTCCCAGCCCACAAGACACCCAGGGGAGAGGGAAACTGAAAACAGGAAAATCTCCCAGCCTGCAGAATGAAGCCGCCTCTCTTCGCGGGTCCCGCACCCGCTCACTGAGCTTGGGGAACCTGGGGGGACTCCACCACAGGGGGCAAACTGTGGGGCAGGATAGGGTCAGTAGATAAGTCCCAGTGACAGTGGGTAATGGGGCTGGGGTAGAGAGAGAGGCTGATGGCAGATTGAGCATCAAGGGAGCATAAAGCATAATAAATGTTTTTAAAAAGCTACTAAATTTGCAAACAAAGCATAAATAAGAGATTGTTTGTCACATAAATCACTAACGGGACATCAGCCAATCAGTGCACAGAGCCACTGTACCTCTTATCTGATGTACAGTGTGTTTTCATGCAGGAGCATTAGGAGGGAGTGCACCAATTCAGTGCCAGAGGAGGGTATTATAATTAAACAAAAATATTTTCTAAACTTATTATAAATCACTCGCGCTAAACTCGAGTGATTTATAAGATAAAAGGGCCTCCGAGGAATGTCTCTTATGGTGTAAGAGACTCCAGTCATCAGGTTTAGGCAGGGTGGGACAAACTGGGTAGCCAGGTGGCCAATGGCCACTAATAAATCTGTTTGGCTACTAGATTTTGAAAATTACTGGCCAACTGACTACTAGCCCACATATCCATTTTGGAGACATTAAAAAGGATAGCCACTACAAATATTGATTTGGCTACCAGATTTTGAAAGCTATTGGTCAAACTGAATACCAGTTCCAATCTGATTTGTCCTGTCCTGAGCTTAGGCAGACCAAATCGCTTAGCTTCATGGTCCTCTCACCCAAACCTCACACTTGGAGTCTCTTACACCATATGAGACATCGTTCAGAGACCATATTAACTGATAATTGCAAAACATTTAGCAACACATAACAAATCAGTAAACAGTCCTAAGTTATGTCATTTAATGCCCCCAAATTTGTGACTGCATAGAGACAGTGCAGGGCAAGATTTGGTAAACCATGTTTTGTTCGTTTTAACAGACAGTGGTTTACCATTGAGAGGTTTGAACCTAAGTGGAAGGGGATGCCAGTGTACTGGACAGTAATAACTGAAGGTGAAGTTAAAAGGTTTTAGCCTTAGGTACACTGAGTTCTTTTTTTATTGTAATTTAGGCCTGTTTCATTTTTTTTTTTCCCCCTTGAAAAATGTTTTCATTCCTGGACACCTACGTCATTCCCCAGGGATATACTCTAAATAAGTAAACAAATAAAAGTTACTTACCGTGATCCTAGGGATGCACCCATCAGGACTGTAACCTCTAGTGCCCCCAAACTGCAGTAACCCCCTGTTTACCCCCATGGTTTCCTCTCTGTGGCAGGGACTCCAGGGGGAGGGCCATCCTTCCCCTGGTGTTAGTCCAGATCTATTGATGGCAGGCACTAGGATCCAAGAGAATCCCAAACCCTCATCCCATTATATATGCAGAAATGGGGATTTTCCTGTGTTTGCCCCCCCCAACACCTTCCCTGACATACGTCTAGCCTGTTGTCTTGGACACACTCAGGTGATCCTGTGGCTGGAGGAAGCTCCCTGGGCCAGCCTCAGGGATCGTTTCTGCACCAGCATATACCGCTGACCCTCCTCCTGACACAGCAGCCTTAGCTTGCTTATGAACTCGTATCGTCTACATGATGACGCGTTGCTGCTTGGTCCATCGGAGTGGCCCATTCTCTCAACCCCCCCACCTTTATACTCCTCCTCTACCAGGCCGACCCCCATCATCTGCGTCTTCCCAGACCAGTCACCAGCAGTCTTTGGGGCTTATTGACCTGCCTTCAGTACCCCATAGTGTACCCCTTGTGGTGGAGCCCTCCGGGGTTCCCGAAGCCCTGAACAGTATTTAGCCCAGTTGTTGGCAGGTTGCCCAGTAGGCAGTGCAGGACCTGCAGAAGGACACCACTTCATCCTGCTTGGTCTGGCAGTATTTTCACATTTTTCTCCCGAGCCCCTGGGTGTCTCGTGGGCAAGGACTGCAAGAGACGAGAACATGCTTGCAGTCAGGAGGCAACTGCCCTCTGGTGCCTCCAGCCTGCAGCGCCACCTGTGGTCACCCAAGGAGTGCACATCCCTAGCTTCCTGAAGAGAAGAGTGTCCTAAGAGAGGCTCAGTCCACTGTCCTCCAGCCAGCCCTTGATGACTCAGTCTCATTTCCACACCAGAGTAGTCAGTGTCGCGAGGGGTAGCGCGACCGCTGCGCTGATGGAGCATCTAGGTACACTCAGTTCTAGAAAGCTAGCCTTTCTAAGGGACAAAAGAACAGAACAAATAGCTATTGTGTCTCTTACACAGTCTGGAATGGTTCCTCTCACACATTTCAGGTAGAAGATTTAATTTATGAAGTCTTCTCCAATTAGCTAAGGAAAACCAGTTTAAAGTCCTGTATATTGGAGTTGGGGGCTCTGTGGAGCCCAGACAAGATGGTGGCTGGGATTTAATGCTCTGCATATTGGACTGTTTATTTAACTTACAATTTTGTTGTTTTGGGCCCTTAGACAAGTGTAACAGCACTTTTATAAAATTGGAAGACCTGTGGATATGTGGAAATGTTGTGGGTAACCCGAAGAAAGATAAAGTACCGCCAGACTGAGTTAAAGGCAGAAATGCTCCGGTCCCTCCGAACACAGAGTCTGCTCAAGACCGCAACTTTTCTGAAGCCGCTGATGATGGGGAGGAAACTTTGCAGAGTCTTGGACAAAAAATTAATCACCTTATTTCGTTGGTGACCGGATTGTCAGAGAAATTTGACTCTCTTAATCGCGGAGTCACTATTTTGGAAACCGACCTTTCGCTGGTTAAAGTTGAATTGTTGAGACCTACAAGCGTCTGAAGTGGGGGGCTACTACTACTCTTATCAAAGAGACCACACACCTACAGAGAAGACTTGGTTTGCTGGCCAAGGCACTTAGCTTAACCTGAGCTCTTTCCTTCTAAGACTGCTTGAAAGGCAGAGTAGAGAAACTTACCAGAGCAAAGGAAAAGGATTAAGACTTAGTTTGGCTAAGCAGATTTACTGTGTGGTGGTGTTTTTATTTTTTACTCACAGGGATTGCTACTGTTTGTTGCTAACATTTCATTGCTTTATTTTTTCTCTGATTCAAATTGTTGTTGCTGGTATACCTTCTCCTGCATTATTACAGCCTACAGGTGTGTGCTAACAGATTACTCCTGTAATCTTCTGATTCAAATTGTCTTTTGCAAGGTATATCTTCTGTTACTGCTTTATTTTTCTCTGAGCAAAGTGTTTTCAGCGTATATCTTCTCTGAAATTATTACAGGTGGTGCTTTACAGGTTTTACAGTTTTATCTAACATTAGGATAAGCTTTGGTTACTGCATTTGTTGTTGACTGATTGTTTCGCTCTAACCTCCTTGTTCTTTCGTCCGTGGTTCTTCTTTTAGGCAGGGAAGGGTCCAGCCACCCACCCCATCCCCAACCACCCCATGCTACACTCCTTTTATAGGGTACCACAGTTGTGACATTTCCTGTGGCAGAGCAGGAAGGGGCTGATCAGTGGGGCCTACAAGGTGATCTAATTTTACAGGGCACTAGTAATTTAACTTGTTATACAAGTTAAACAAAGCACAATTAAACCATTACTTGCATTTTTTTTTTCCTTTTTTTTCTCCTTCTAATTACTCTGACTAGGTTACAAAACCCAGCAACTTATTTGGAATGGATTTCATTAACTGCAGGTACTGTGGAACAGTTTTCAGAAGGACAGTCTTACAGGATTTAGGACACTGTCCACATGCTGGGCCTTTGGAGATCTTAGGCTCAGCTCCGGCAGCATGGGCAGAGATTGCATGCCTCAAATTTCATATTGAAGAGGAAATACATTATAAGAACCACCCGCCATTTCCCCAGCATCCAACAGAAAAACCTCGACCACAGAGGGTAGTTGGTCCAGGAGGTTGGCAGGTGGTTAGAGGAGCAAATCAGGTGCCCCATCACTCTCTGCTCTCCAACACATTACCTCCAAAACCATATAAACACTACAAACAGGTATCTGCCTCTATCTCTGAAATCAAATAAAGAGGCAGAAGACACTGCAGAGCAGGACACTGTCTGCACAGGAGCTAGCACAACAAAACTCACCCAAATCAGGAACCAAAACAAAACAAGCACAAAGGAAATCAAAAAACTTCTGATCATAGGAGACTCCATGATTCGGGAGTTGATACCCATCTCCAGCCAGGTGATGGTCAGATGTCTCCCAGGTACATCAGCATGGAGAGACACTGACCGTTGACTAAAATTGTTCACAAAGCAGGAGAAAACATTGATGTCCTAGTACACATAGGGACTATGATCTCGCCAGCCGGGTCAGTTGTGGAGACCAAGGAACACCTGACTAGGCTGGGTGACAAACTATCATCTATTTCGTCTGGATCTCCTTCTCTGAGATCCTGCCAGTCTGGGAGAGGGGAGCAGATGGACGGAAGGTCGAGAAGGGAGATAGGGGAGCTAAACACGTGGCTCAAGGGCTGGTGCCAGGAAAGGACACAGATTTGTAGGGAACTGGCAACAGTTCTGGGAGCAAAGTTCTTTAAATTTGATAGACTGCATCTGACTAAAAGAGAGTCAGTGCATTGGGGCAGAAGTTTGAGCGTCTTTGCAGAATACTTAAACTAGCAAATGGGGAGAGGGTTCAGCACCCCATCGTCGAATGGGAAGAACACCCTCCCCCTCAGCTAGTGGTCAAACAGGAATTCAGCATGTTTGCCGCTCATTTGCATCACCAGGTAAGAAAAAGGTTTGTCTCCCCATACGTCGCATTAGGGGTAATGCCAAACTTCACCCAACAACTAACACACCAAAATCTGGCCAATGGAAAATCATGTACAAATGCTCACAGCCTGGGAAATAAGATCCCAGACCTGCAGGCAGTAATGTCAGAGGCTAAACTGGACATAGTAGCAATTAGTGAGACGTGGTTTATCAGTAACCACACTTGGGAGACTTCAGTACCTGGCTATGTATTGTTCAGAAGAGACCCAGGTGCAAAAGGGGGGGAGGCCCTGTATGTTAATGAAAATATCAAAGCTACAGAAATTCAGAATACACATAAGGAGCCAGAAGAACTGTGGGTCACCCTGAAACAGGAAATGGGACAGCCATAAGAACTGGGGTTGTCTACAGGCCCCCAGACCAGAGGGAGGACATAGACACATTACTGTTAGAAGATATACAAAACATGACAGCTAAAGGGAGGTTCTGATAATGGAGACTTCAACATGCCGGATACAGATTGGTCAATACCAGCAGGAACATCTGCCAGAACTAGACTCATAGTGGATTCCCTGCAGGGTAGGGCCTCAAACAACTGGTACAGCAACCCACAAGAGACAGGGCTATCCTAGATCTAGTACTGACTAACAAAGAAGGGATCACAGATCTCCAGGTAGAAGGTCACGCCAAGTGACCATCACATGGTATGGTTCAATTTGGCTACTACATCTAAATCATCCCATTCCAAGGCAAAAATATGGGACTTCAGAGGAGCTGACTTTGATAAGATGGCCAACAGAGTTAAGCTAGCCCTGGCAAAAAGAAACACAGGTGAGGGGTACAGGCAAAGGGCAAGCATTAAGGATGCAATACTTGAAGCAACATCCCATTGTGTTAGACAGAAAAGGAAGTGCAAAAGAAGAAGGAAACCACTTTGGTTCTCAAATACAGTAGCAGAAAAGGTCAGAGCCAAAAGGCTGGCCTTCAGGAAATATAAGGGAACACAGCGGGATGAAGATAGGAGGCATACCAAACTGCCCTAAGGGAAGCGGTAGAAGGCAGGCAAAGTCCCAAACTGAGGAAACACTAGCACCTAACAGTAAAGAAGGTGACAAGACTTTCTATAGATACATTAGTGAAAGGAGAAAGTCCAGGGGCTATTGCTAGCTTAATGGAGAAAAGGGAGCATGTGAGGAGGAGGACCCTGTAAAGGCATCTATCCTAAATAGATACTTTGCTCAGTATTTACTGAAGAGAAGGTAGGGCAGGGCCCACAGCTCAGCATCATGGACACAGGGGAGGGAGGTGAGCACTACTCCCTTCACAAAAGAAAGGGTCCTACAAGAGCTTCTAAGCTCAGGTGGATAAGGCAATGGGACCTGATGGCATACATCCCAGGGTACTTAAGGAGCTAAAGGAGGAACTAGCAGAGCCATTAGCAGAATTGTTTAGTGAGTCTCTGAGCACAGGAGAGGTCCCAGAAGACTGGAGAAGGGTTTTATGTGATCCCGGCCCACAAGAGTGGTAGCAGGGAGGAGGCGGGAACTACAGACCGGTCAGTCTTACCTCCAGTAGTGGGCAAGATTATGGAGGCACTCCTTAAGGAAAGGATAGTGCAACACCTGAACCATAGGGGCACAGGATCCAAGACAGCATGGGTTTACAAAAGGAAGGTCCTGTCAAACTAATCTCATAGATTTCTTTGACTGGGTAACCAGAGTGGTGGACCAAGGGGGAGCAGTTGATGTCGCCTACCTTGACTTCAGCAAAGCTTTTGACACTTCCACATAGAAGATTGATAAATAAGCTGGGTAGGCTCGGGGTGGGTCAGAAGTTGGTCAACTGGGTGGCAAACTGGTTGATGGGCAGAAAACAGAGAGTGGTGGTAAATGGTATACAGTCAGAAGAGATGCAAGTCACAAGTGGGGTACCTCAGGGATCAGTCCTGGGGCCAGTCCTCTTCAATATCTTCATTAGTGACCTTGCAGATGGACTAGAGGGTAAGGCTTGTCTGTTTGCAGATGACACTAAGATCTGCAACAGAGTAGATGATCCAGATGGGGTGGCAGAATGAGAAGAGATCTGGATAAACTAGCAGAATGGTCAGAAGAGTGGCAACTGGGATTTAATGCAAAGAAGTGCAAAATCATGCACATAGGGAAGAGAAACCCTGAAGCCACCTATAGGCTGGAAGGGGAGCTGCTAGCAGTCACAAAGGAAGAAAGAGACTTGGGCATCATCATCACTGATGACCTAAAATCATCCAAGCAGACCTCTAAAGCAGTAGGTAAGGCTAGGGGGTGTTAGGTGTATAGTAGGGGTATCACAAGTCGTGAAGAGGAGGTAATAATCCTCTGTACAAGACACTGGTTAGGCCCCATCTGGAGTACTGCAGGCAGTATTGGAGGCCACACCTTCACAAGGACATTAACCAAATTGAGGCAGTCCAGAGAAGGGCAACTAAAATGGTGCAGGGACTGCATCAGAAGACATATGAGGACAGATTAACGGAGCTCAATATGTATACCCTGAGCAAAGGAGGGAGAGAGGTGATATGATCAAGGCATTCAAACACCTTAAGGGCATAAACAAGGTGAAAGAGTCTAACATGTTTAAATATAAGAAAAATAGCAGGACAAGAGGACACAGCATGAGATTAGAGGGAGGCCGATTAAGGGGAATGTGAGGAAATTCTTTTTCACAGAAAGGGTGGTGGATGCATGGAATGGCTTACCACAAGAAGTGGTGGCTATGAATACAGTGCAGGGCTTCAAACAGGTATGGGATAGGCATAAGGGAGCAATACAAATGACTATGAATAGATAGGCCACTGACAGAGCAAAGGCCGATGGCACATTTATAAGGTAGAAAAAGAAATGGGCAGACTGGATGGGCCTTGCGGTCCTTATCTGCCGTCAGCTTCTATGTTTCTATGTTACAGTCCCATTTAGAGACACTGGAAGATCAGGTCAGAGCGGCCAATCTGCGGATAGTAGGCACCCCGGAATGAAGTGAGGGCGATCATTCGGGACTGTTTCTCATGGAATGGCTCAAGCAGCAGCTAGGACAACCACTAATAGATCACCACATTGTTATACAGAAAGCATATCGAGTGGCTCGGGGGGGGGGGTGACCGGAGAATCCTGATACTCCCAGAGCCACGGTAATGGTCCTTGATGGTGTTGAGACCAGAGATTTTATTTTGGCTTTGTCCCAATGCAGAAAGACTTTATTACAGTATGGTTACCGGGTCTCTCGTTATCCTGATCTCAGTTATGCTACCCGACAGAAAAAAAAGAGGTTCGATGGCATCAGGGCCATGCTTCAGGAAGCTGAGCTCTCACATGGAATGTCGTTTCCAGCTCTGAAATGAAGAACGGAGCTCCGGGTTCAGGTTTGCCTTACTGTTCAGTCGGTACTGCCTTAACCCACATCTGACTATTTTAAACTTTCTAGTTAATTGTGGTATTCGTGGGAAGAGATGACCGACTGTTCTTTCAGCAAGTCATAATGTCATACTTTGGGTTTGCTGTTCCGCATGGGGAAAGGGGCATTGTTTTCTCTCGCTCTGTTCCTTTTTTTCCCCTATGTGTACATTTCAATGTTTGTCAGCCTAATTCCTGCCGGACACCCTGTTTCAGTCCTAATTTGTGAAGCACTGATCCTATCCAGTTGTTACCTTTAGTGGTAATACTGTAATTAAGGTAAAGCATGAATCGGTCATTTCCTGCACAGGAAGCAGAGATGGATATATAACATAGTTTAACTCTGCAGTTTTAAAGTTTCATGCAGTTCTTGGGCTCTTTATCGCAGCATATCTTGACTAGCTACACAGTTCTGATTATTAATGATGCACCCCCAGTGATGTACCTTGTTGATGTGGTATGATTAGATTTAACTGGCATGTATTAAGAGGGGAGGCACCCTCATCTGTTTTTCTGTTTTGTACTGCATCCAATTTATTGATTATATGATCATTATTAAATCAGTAAAAATGAAAAAATTGTGTGTATTGAACAGTTGTGGGTATTTTTTTGGGCAAGTCAAAACAAGTCTGGCAATACGGTTATATACCATGTCCAGCCTCTGGAGCGTTTCACGAGAAGCATTGTCATAAAGGACATCTGCAAAGCCTAATAAGGGAAAACCTAGGCCTGTATAATTTTAGTCCAAGTCTCAGGTTCCAGTCAGTTTCTAAATGTTTCTAAGGTGTCAGCGTGGGCTCACTTGGTAGCACAAATACCTCTGGGCCAGAAGGTTGTGGGTTCTAGTTCCATACCAGGTTGGGCTCACACCATCAACGCTGGCGCCCGAGTGCAATACTAGGGGCATGCTATACTGTCTGTGTGCCGTTCTTCGGGTGAGGTACTAAGTGTGGAGGTCCATTCTGCTCATCTCTGATGCTGATATGGTGGGTGTGCAGGTGGAAGTAAAAGAACCCAAGGCACTTATTGCAAGAGTAGAAGATTTTCCCCGGTGTCCTGGGCAATATTCCTCTTCCCATAAAACTGGTTCAGGCAGTTGTCCAAGGATGTGTGTGGGTGCTGATATGCGAAATAGCTGCCAATACACGTTTGCAGTCACTTCGCTACCACTCTCACATTGCTTTGTAAAGCACTTTGGGATACAAAGTATAAAAAAAGTTCTATTTCATTCTAAATGTATATTGTAGCCCAACCCTTATAGCCATCATTTTGGCCAAATTTACTATGTGGGTGTTACCACTACTATTTGGGCCCATCCAGTAGCCCAGGTATTTATAGGATTCAACTACTTCTATAAAACACAACTCATCAAATGCTTGAATAGCCACAGAAAACAGCGGGACTGTTTTAACTTAACTGGGGACACAAAAATAATGCTTTTCATTTTGAAGGAATTTAGTTTTATTTATAGTACTTAAAAAGAAGTTTGTACGTGGCTGAAGCCATCCTGCAGCCTCGACTGGGCAACAGAAGCAAGAAATATCATGTTCAGCCTTGTCCTAGTGCACCAGAGGGTAGTGTTCTAGGGATGTGGATATGATGTATGATCCACACTTCTGGCAGGATTCCTTTCCTGTTTAATTCTGTCCAGAAGGTCTTCAAACTGGCTCCTCACTCCCACCCACCCCGGTGGTAACTCCCTCGACAACGCTCCATGACATCAGATGTTCCTTTCCGCTGGAAGAAGAAGGTTCCCTCCATTGCACTCTGCATTTGTGTAGGCCCTTTGCTTTCTAAAAATAAAAACGTCAGGTTGGTTTAGAATTCTGTTCAAAGACTTCCTACCGTCAGGATGGACGACTCGAAGTTGGCGCCTGGTTCCAAACGGTGCAACTGGGGATAGAAGATGTCGCAGACAGACCCACATACCTCGTGCATCTACTGCTTGGGCCACAAACATGATCCCCAGGCATGCAGGCTTTGTCACATTCTGCATCTGACGACTTTAGAAGACTGGCATACTCATCTTCTTCTTCTCGGGTGCCCAGATGAATGGGACCCTCCCATTCATTCGAAAGATGCCCACCGGGCAGTCTCCACAGCTGCAGGGGCCAACAAACAACGTGCGGCCTTCAAGACAGCAGCAGCTCAGGCCACAGAACATGCCTCTTCTGCTTAGGCTTTCGCACCGCTTTCCTTTGGTGCCACCTTTACTGGGGCATTTCGGGATTTGTGCCAGTCCTTTCCCACCCTGGGGCAGGGCCCCTCTAAGGGCACGAAATCCTCTAAATCTTCTAAAAAACTGTCTCGTCGTCGATCATGGGATTGCGAGCACTCTCAGGCCTTGGAATCCTGGAATTCTTTGGAGGTTTCGACTTCAGTCAATCCTTTGGTCCTGGCCACTGGCTCCATGGTCTCCCTGTCGGACCCGTCAGCCGAGACACACATCGACTAACCTGCCGAGATTGATCTTATCTGTGTCAATCTTCACCATTCATCACAGATGGGTACTGGCCAGAGGTCAGGACCCTGTGGGAGCCTTTTTTTTTTTAAAGGGGGTAGGCGGAGCCGACACACCATCGGCGCCGCCCTCGAGGCCGACGTACTGCGTGGCGCTCGTGGGTTGGCCGTTAGACTGTGTTGACTCGGCCTGCCTACCAGTTCTTCGTCTCCCGCCATCGAGGTCGCCTCGTGGGAAGCTTCAGCAAGATTTTTAGGCCTTTAGTCCTCGCCGGGCGCTTTCAGTCCGTCGGTTGCCTGCCGGTTCTGTGTTCTGTTCCCTCCACCGACGCCGCCGTAAGATCTTTCCTTTATTTGAAATTTGCGACGTTGAGTCTGTTTTTGGTGTTTTTCCGTAGGTCATGTCGGCTGGAGGGACGAAGTCTTCAAAGGCGGGTGCGGCCCCCATCGTCGGTGCCCATGCGACGAAATTCTCCGTCATGACCAGCACGACCCGGTGTCTTGCGTGTCTTTGGCCCGCTTCACGACATGGACTCGTGTGGCGCCTGCTTCTCCATGGACCGCTGGGTCCTCGAACAGCGTTGAAAGTGGGGCAAGCTTCCGCCGACTTTGGGGTAGGATTGCGACTGGCCGGGCCAAGCCCGCCTCGCCCTTCCTCCGGGTCCTCCCGGTTCTATATGGACCGAGGAGGAGGGAGCCTTGGCTACTTGTAGCCTGGCCATCGCCGAGGCTCCTCCCTGGCGGAGGAGGCCGCGTCCTGCTTCTCGGGAGTGGGCGGAGCGCCGCTATGGCAATCGCCCTTCCGGGGTGAAGGCTCCCGGTGTCGTTCCCGTGGCTCAGAAGGCCGGGTGGGCGCCGTCTCGGCGCCGTCGGTCGAACCTTCAGTGCCATTGGCGGCGCCATAGGCCCTGGCAAGAGACGGCCCGTCGTCGGTGCCAACTTGTTGCTCGGTGCCGTGGGCTCAGTTGATGCCGTTCGTGGCGCCGACACTGTTCGCGGCGCCGTGGGACCAGATCCAGCGTTGTCCTTTGCCATGTCTCACCTCGGCATCGAGGTTGAGCGCACATCATGTCTTTGGGGCTTGGCGCGTGGGGCCGACGACAATGACTGTCGGTTGCCATCCATGGCGCCGTCCATGAAATGGCGCCGGAGTCTGCCTTCAGGGCGTCGTCGCTGCTGCTACGGTCCCTCGGTGCCATTTCGCCGTGCGGGGCAGATGGCAACGTCCAGCGCCGAGGGTGCCACCGGGGCTGTTGGCGCCGTCTCTGTCCTTGGTACCGCTCCTGGTGCCGGTGGATTGGACAGTGCTGCGACTGGCCCTGTCACTGGACGTCTGGCTCGAGCTGGCCTGGTGCCTCCTGTAGGCCCCGCTCGCGGGGTGGCAGAGGGCACGGGTGCCGACTTGGGCACAGCAGTGGCTGCCAGACCCAGTGGCAAGGTTAGTTCTGCCCGCCCTCCTACGGTTTGGCTCAGAGCTTCGGACTCTACCTCTTCGGAGTCGAGCTTCGAGTCAGACGAGCAGTCGCACCCCTCAGGGTTGGCTGTGGACGTGGGCAGCACTGTGGTCTCATCGACGAGTCGGAGCCAGCCCCCTACTGAGGAGAGGCCAGTGGGCCCCGAGACTAGGGTCAGTGGTGCTGACCAGCAGGCAGTGGTGCGTGCCACCATAGCTCTGCAGCCTGGTCTAGGGGGTTTCATCGACCCCTCGGTGGTGGTACCCCCTCCAGTGGTGTGTCTTGATCGCCCGACTTTGGGGCCCATCGAGAAGCCTGTAGGAGGGGAGGGTACTGCTCCCTGGGTCTCCCCTTCGGGGGCTGCCCAGAGATGCCAGCTACCTAGGCTGGCCCTCTCAAGGAGGAGGACTCTTTCAGACTCTGAGGGGTCGAGGGGTGTGGGGCCACCGCGTCGGCCCTTTTCTGGGGTCCACTCGGGCCCTGGACGGAGCCGTAGTGCAGATTTCCACCCTTCCCCCTCGGGTTCCTTGAGGGAGTCCCGTTCTTTTGAGGCAGGGGACCGTCCTTCTGGACCTTTACGGCCCCGGTCGCCTCACTGGGGGGATTCTTCTGGGCGCAGCCAAGGCAGTACCAATGTGGTTGTACAGCTGTCGGCTGTGGGGTCTTCTGGGGCACCCTCCTCGGGTGCTCACAGTCCACTCCCTAGCCCTGGTGGAGGTCAGCCGACTTCTCTTCTCGGCTCTGCCCCTATCCCTCTGCCATATTCTCCTGCGCTCCCAGGCATCCTCGATCCTAGCGGCCCTCTCACCTGGGAGCAGTTCAGAGCGGTAGCTGCCTGGTTCCCTGCTTATGTTAGGGCAATGGACAGCCAGGTTTTTCAACCTCCCCCCGTGCAGCCACCCTCTGAACACATGGTGACCTCCAGCTCCTCATCCCCCTCTTCAGGGGGAGAGGAACCTTTGGCCCACATCTCTCCGGCTGCTGATCTCTCGGAGTATCAGCGTTTCCTCGTGAGGATGTTGGAGGATTTGCACCTTTCACCCTCCTCTATCAGCAATCCTGAACACGCGGCGCACGCCTTTCTAGGCGATTTTGGCGAGGCCACCCTTGTGGTGCCGCCCTGGCCAGCTCCTTTTCGGGAGGCGTCCTTGCGTTTCTGGCAGAGGCCCTTCTCTGGAGTTCTCACCCCAAGGGACCTCAGCCAGAGGTATTGCACTCCCCCGGAGTCTCCAGGTTCCATGCCTCATCCACAGTCTGGATTGACGCACTTGGATACTCCTGATGGGCTTCGCGCCCTCCACCGTGACCGTCCCCCAGATCAAGACTCCTCGGATTTTGACTTCTGGGGGAGGAGGACTTCTACTCGGCACAGTTACTCCTCTCTATTTCTGCTCATCAGACCCACTATGCAGCCTACAACAGGTTCTTGTGGTGCAGGCTAGGTCAGCTCCTAGCCTCATTGCCTGACTTGGAGCAAACCAGACAAGCCATTGCGCTCTCTGCACGTAGCCTGGAGCTAGCAAGGCACCAAGCGAGGGCATCTTATGACGCCAACGAGGTAGCTACCAGGGTCGTAGGGACAGTGATCTGCACTAGGAGATCAGCATGGCTATGTCTTTCCCGGTTGTCACCCTTGGCCTGGCGTAGGGTGATTAGCTCCGCCCACCAGGGAACCTAACTTTTCTCCCGTACAGTGAGACGACGCTTGTCGGGGCAGCTTCCTTCCCCCTCCGGGGGGACTCTGTCTCTCTCTCTCCCTCCCCACTCCCGGGCCTCTCCAGGCCCGGCAGGTTCCCTCCCTTAGTGTGTCACCCACTGAGGGCTAAGGGACTTTGTCCCTTAGGGTGTAAAAGAAACAACCCCCTTCGGGGGGGCTTGGTACTCACCCATCTGTGATGAATGGTGAAGATTGACACAGATAAGATATGAAAATTACGTACCTACCGTAATTCTGATCTTTCTGTGTATCTTCACCGTTCATCACAACCCCACCCACCATCCCCCTGGGGCCTCAGTCTCTGGGTCCCTCCTCTCTGTGGCTCCTCTCCTCCTTAGGAGTGGGGTAAAATGAGGACACACAGGGGTGTTTCTCCAATGAAGAGTAGACAGCTCGAGCGACACTCCTTCTCTACTACTTTGTCTCCACCCCGATGGGGTGGGAGATGGTAGTTGCCCTCCTCCTGTTCTTCTTCTGGTTTCCATCCAACTATTTCTCAAAAAAAAAACAAAAAAAAACTTTTTTTCACCAAACCTCTTTCCTGAGAGAGTACTAAATCCCTGTACCCTGTCCTTCCTCCAGAATAGCCGACTCTGCTTCTGGGTGTTGCCAGTTATTCTGTGCCTTGAATTCTGGCAGAGAGCTTTACTACTCCTTGCAGTTCCTATACAATCTGGTGATGGACAAGGGTCTCGGATACCTTAATACCTCTCCCTTTCTCCTAAATTCTCTCCCCCCTACCCTCCCTACTTCCGCTTCCAGAGATTGGGGCCCTTACCCAATCCCCTTAGTCTCACCTCTTCTTGCTGTCCTCTCAGTCTTATTTCTCCTTTTAGTTCAGTTATCCTTTCCTTTTTCTGTCCCTTGGACTCTCTTGTCCCACCCTCCATCCCTTCCTCTTACCTCTCCAGCGACTCCAGAACTGGTAGGCAGGCGGATCGACACAGCCAACAGCCCAACCCTTGAGCGCCATGCAATCGTCGGCCTCGAGGCGGGCGCTGATGATGTGCTGCCGCCTACCCCTAAAAAAAAAAAAAAAGGCTCCCGCGGGGTCCTGACCGGCCAGTACCCATCTGTGATGAATGGTGAAGATACAAAGAAAGATCAGAATTACGGTAGGTACGTAATTTTCATTTCTCGAGCCGGTTGATGCATTGTCGCAGGATGAGATGGATATTTCCCTCTCTAGGACTCTGGTCCTGCCTATCACCTCCCAGGGAGGGTTGGACCAGCCTCCTGATCCAGTCCCTAACCCTCAGGATCCCTAACCCTTGGTGGACCCTCGGCTTTTGCCGGTTTCCTATCATTTTCACTGTCGGGTTCCCCGATGGTCAAGGTCGTGATCTGATAGCCCGGAGTTGAACAGCCCTCACCGACATCTGCACTCTCTCTCTCTCTCTCTCAGCACTCGGGCAAGAGGCGACACTGCCATTCTTCCTCTCCTTTGTTGTCGGGTAAGGAGAGGCTCCAATGCAAGGTGCACCAGCGATATGAAGAGCTCATGTGGCAGGAGCTCATGTTACCTGGGGTTAAGCCGCTTCCGACCCCCACCCCATTTCTTCCGTGGCTCCCATTGCCGAGGCCGCAGCCTGCTGCAGCTCGGCCTATTCAAGCTCAGCCTAGTGCAGCCTCCCCACCTATCAGGGTCAAACTGCTTCCTAAGCAGCTGAAGGATGATCCCCTCCTAAGGGTGCTCGTACCACTCCCAGGTTTCCTCATTGACTGCTGGTCATTGTTACTCCCGATGGACCCCCACAGAGTAAGTGGGGACTCGGGAGGTCAACTACTTTTTGGTGAATCCTCGGAGTCTGAGGGCGCCACCCTGCATTCTCTTCTGCTCAGTCTTCACAGTAGGAGGGGGGCACTAGGGAGTAGCAGGAATGGGGGGAGGTGGACACAAATCCATTTTCAAAGAAAAGAGTCCTGAAGGGATTTGCAGTGCTAAAGGTGGACAAGGGTGTGGGTCTGGATGAGATACACCCAAGGGTACTAGAGGATCTCAGGGAGGTGCTAGCTGTCCCACTGACAGCCTTATTCAACAGTTCACCGGAAACAGGCGAAGTACCAGCAGACTGGAGAAGAGACGACATGGTCCCTCTACATACGCATAGCAGCAGGGGGAGGCTAGTAACTATAGGCCAGTCAGTGTCAGTTCATTGGTGGGGAAATTAATGGAAACCCTGCTAAAGGAAGACTGGTAGAGTATCTTGAATCCAGTAGACTGCAAGACTATAAGCAGCATGGATTCACGTGGGGGGGGGGTGGAGTTCATGTCAGATGAATCACGTTGAGTTCTTTGGGTGACCAGGGAAATAGATCAGGGAAGGACAGTGGACATGGCTTATCTGGAGTTTAGCAACGCCTTTGACACTGCTGCACAGGAGACTGATTAAGAAATTGAGCAGCCTAGGGATGGGATCCAAAATGGTGAATTGGGTTAGATACTGGCTAACGGATAGGTGACAGGAGGTGGTGTTTAATGGCACTCACTCTAATGATGGGAAAGTGACCAGCAGGGTACCACAGGGCTCAGTACTAAGACCGGTCCTCTTCAGTGTCTTCATAAGTGACACTGCAGGAGAACTGGAAGGGAAGGTATGCCGCAGATGATACCAAAATCTGCATTAGGGTGGACACTCGGGAGGGGGTGAGGGAAAGAAGGAACAGGGAAACTCAAGGAGTGGTCAGGAACATGGCAATTGTGGTTCAGTGCCAGAAGGTGCAAAATCCTGCACCTAGAGCACAGGAATCTAGGAGCTGAGTGTACACGGGGGTGAGGTACTGACAGGCAGTAGGCAGGAAAGGGACCTCGTGGTTATAGAAACATTGAAGTTGTTGGCAGATAAGGGCCGCTTAGCCTACATAGTCTGCCCTAAATACCTTACCTATAGTGCCACCAGAGACCCTGCTTGGACTCCGGCTTACACCCCCCCTCTTACGTCTCAGATTCCCTTGTGTCTATCCCATGCATTCTTAAATCCTGTGACCATTCTAGTCCCCACCACTTCTAGCTATATGACACCTGTGCTGCGTGATCTGCACTGGCTGCCAGTACAGTGGCGGATCACCTTCAAGGTCGCATTGCGGACCTTTAAGGCCCTACATGATTTGGGACCTCACTACCTGAAAGAGCTCTTGATGCCTTACTGTCCTACCCGTTCTCTTCGATCCTCTGACAAGGGATTGCTAGAGATACCCAGGGTACGTCTAATGACGTGTGGAGGAAGATCTTTTGCCTTTATGGCACCGACCCTGTGGAATTCTCTACCTCATCAGATACGAGATTGCCTGACTGTGGAAAGTTTTAAAAAACAGCTGAAGACTTTCCTTTTTACCCAAGCATTTGCTGGGACGTAATAAGAGGGTGTTATTTATGAATGCTGTATTTATTGTTTTGTGTAATGTGTTTTAAAGTGGCTTTGAATTGTTGTAAAAGCACCCTGAGCTTGGGAAGGGCGCTTGAAAGAAAGAAATTTTACTTGCTTACTTCCACTGGGAGGCTGTTCCAAGTGTCCACCACCCTCTCCGTGAAGAAGTACTTCCTCATGTTTCCTCTGAGCCCCCCCCAACTTCACATTGTGACCCCTTGTCCTTGAGCATCTTTTTCTACAGAAAATGTTCCCTCCCTTCCTGTACCTTGTTTATTACTGTGATGTATTTGAATGTTTCTATCATATCCCCCCTTTCCCTTCTGTCTTCTAGGAAGTACATATTTAAACCTTAAGCCTTTCCTAGTAGGGCTTCTGATGCAGGCCCTGCACCATTTTGATTGCCCTCCTGTGTACCGCCTCCACCCTGTCTATGTCCTTTCAGAGATGGGGCATCCAGAACTGTACACAGTACTCGAGGTGGAGACTCACCAGCAACTTGTTCAGGGGTATTATTATTACCTCCCTCTTTCTGCTGGTTTTACCCCTCCCTAGGCATACAAGCATTCCGCTAGTCTTTCTCACTGCCTTGTCACATTGTTTAGCTACCTTCAGCTCATCAGAAATGATAACCCCCAGGTCTCGTTCCTGTTTTGTGACTGCTAATAATCCCCCCACCCCAAGTTGGTATGTTGCCCTGGGTTTTTGTGCCCTAAGTGCATGATTTTGCACTTTTTTGTATTGACTCTTAGCTGCCAAACTTGTGGCCATTCTTCTAAGTTTTTAGATCTTCCTCATTCCCCCCACCAAGTGTGTCTACTCTGTTGCAGATCTTTTGTGTTATATGCGAATAGGCATACCTTCCCCTCCAGTCCATCTGCAGTGTCGCTAATAGACATCAAAGGGATCAACACTGCATCTGTTTCCTTCTCAGAGTCGAGATGATGGCATGGACCGCCACAGCTTTGTTCTCGAGGTTCATATGCTGTCATCTGACACCCTTGATTGAAACACAGCCTTGTTGTGCATTGTTGCCTGTATGTTATTCGAAGGGTCAGCGGCTTGTAAGTAGGTTAGTACTGATGAGACTGAGTACTATGTGATGCTTGTGCAATGAGGAACTTTGGCTTACGCTCTCCCTCTCTGCCCTGTTACAGGGACAACCATCCTGTTGGGGTGTCAAGGAGATGGAACCCTGACAGAGGGTTCCTACCCCTGGAGGTGTCGCAGGGATGGGGCCCCAGGACCAAAGGCACCTTAAGAAAGAAGGCCCAACCCCAAGGAGAGAGAGAGGCCCTGCAGGAGGAGGTGGAGGGGAGGAAGGTGGCAATGAAAATTCTGAGTGTCTAAAGGACATCAGAGTGGTAGGGCAATGTGACAAAGCAGTGGATAGGGCTAGTGGAATGCTGGGGTGCCTAGGGACGGGTATCTCCAGCAGGAGAGGGAGGTGGTCTTGCCCCCGCTATCATTCATTGGTGAGACCCCACCTGGAGTACTGTGGGAAATCACACCTGGAGGGAATATGTGGGCAGACAGGGTGGGCCAAGCGGTCCTTTCCTGCCAACAGATTCTATGCTTTGATCTATTCTATAGTACCTGCACTACCGCTGTCTCACTCATTGCTTTGTAAAGCACTTTGGGATACAGTATGTATGAAAGGCGCAATATAAATCCAAATTCTGTTTTATTCTACAGTCCCTGCACTACCGGTATCTAACTTATTGCTTTGTAAAGTACTTTGGGATACAGTGTGTATGAAAGGTGCTGTATAAATCCAAATTCTGTTCTATTCTACAGTCCCTGCACTACATGTATCTAACGCATTGCTTTGTAAAGCACTTTGGGATACAGTGTGAATGAAAGGTACTACATAAATCTAGATTCTGTTCTATTCTATTCTATTCTACAAGCCCTGCACTGCCATTATCTAACGTATTGCTTTGGAGAGCACTTTGGGATACTCTGTGTATGATAGGGGCTATATAAATCGCAGTTCTATTCTATTCTATTCTACAGTCCCTGCACTGCCAATATCTAATGCATTGCTTTATAAAGTACTTTGGGAGACACTATGTATGAAAGGGGCTATATAAAACCAGATTCTATTCTACAGTCCCTGCACTACCAGTATCTTACTCATTGCTTTGTAAAGCACTTTGGGATGCAGTGTGTATGAAAGGTGCTATATAAATCCAAATTCTTTTTTTTTTTTTATTTATTATACTTTTTGCCCCTACCACGGATGACCCGGCCCTCAGCCTAGTCACGGACCCCTGCCTCCACCTCCACATTAGACCGCGCCCCCTCGGATACCCCCTAGCTCACCCCCAGGGTGGGGTGCGATGCTGCCCCAGTACAGCGCCACACATCAGGACTAGGTCCGAGGGTCAATCCTGGAGGTTGAAGAAGGCCAGGGCAGGCTTCATGTAGGCCAGGGTCATCTGCGGGATAATTTTTTGTAGGCTGTACGTGGGTGGCGGGAACATGCAATGACGTTCAGCGTCCGTCCCACCCCTCTGAGTAACTTCCTATTGCTGGTTGCTGCAGTACCTCTGGCCTCCACCAGGGGTCCGTCAAGCATCAGACATTTGTTCTGCCCTGCCCTCCCCCCAGAGAAGAAGAGCCATCCCTGGGATGCTCGATCCTTGTCTCCTCGGCCGGCCTTTCGACAACTAGGGTCCATTCCCAAACCCAGGTTGCCGGCATCGCAAGCGGAAATCCAACCACTGTGCCTATGGGCCGGCCATAAATCCAAATTCTGTTTTATTCTACAGTCCCTGCACTGCCAGTATCTAACACATTGCTTTGCATAGCACTTTGGGATACACTGTGTATGAAAGGGGTTATATAAATTGCAATTTTGTTCTATTCTACAGTCCCTGCACTGCCAGTATCTAACTCACTGCTTTGTAAAACACTGTGGGAGACATTGTGTATGAAAGGGGCTATATAAATCCAGATTCTATTCTATTCTACAGTCCCTGCATTACCAGTCTCTAACTCATTGCTTTGTAAAGCACTTTGGGATACAGTGCATATGAAAGGCACTCTATATATCCAAATTCTGTTCTATTCTACAGTCCCTGCACTACATGTATCTAACTCATTGTTTTGTAAAGCACTTTGGGATACAGTGTGAATGAAAGGTGCTACATAAATCTAAATCCTATTCTGTTCTATTCTACAAGCCCTGCACTGCCAGTATCTAATGCAGTGCTTTGTAGAACGGTTTGGGATACACTGTGTATAAAAGGGACTATGTAAATCATAGATCTGTTCTATTCTGCAGTCCCTGCACTGCCAGTATATAATGCATTGCTTTGTAAAACACTTTGGGAGACACTGTGTATGAAAGGGGCTATATAAATCCAGATTCTATTCTGCAGTCCCTGCACTACCAGTATCTAACTCATTGCTTTGTAAAGCACTTTGGGATGCAGTGTGTATGAAAGGCACTATATAAATGTGAATTCTATTCTATTCTACAGTCACTGTACTACCAGTATCTAACTCATTGATTTGCAAAGCACTTTGGGATACAGTGCGTATGAAAGGCACTATATATTCAAATTCTATTCTATTCTACAGTCCCAGCACTACCAGGATCTAACTCATTGTTTTGTAAAGCACTTTGGGATACACTGTGTATGAAAGGGGCTAAATAAAGGCTTATTCTGTTGTAGTTCGTGTACAGTCCATGCACTGCCAGTATGTAAAGGGGCAATATAATTCCAAGTTCCTTTGCCATGTCTGTGTTTTTTTTTGTTTTTTTTTTGAAGTGTGACTCCTCATTTGACAGTAGGTTTGTAGAACCTTGTGACAGTCAGGGGTTGGGGAAAAGGTTCAGGAAACCAAAAATGTATTTTGGAATAAAGAACTGAAGTAAGCGGTTTTTGGCACTTAGGCATGTGATGGGGAAGGGTGTGGAGAGATATAATTAGACTTCTTTTCTGCAGATCCTGTATAAAGGATAGTAGTTTGGGGCATGACCACAGCACGTGTGAGTGATGTGCATTAGTGTCCCCACACTCAGGCCAGCATAGTGCTGATCTGGAGGTGTGATAGTGTGCGGTTATAGCTAGGGTATGAAACAATCTCATAAGTAGTTGCCAGGAGAACAGTCTCCATGTATGTGAGCTGGTGATTCTTGCCGCTGTGTGGCAAACAGTGCCCCACAGCTGTGGAGATATTTGGATATCTAGCTGAGCACCCCATTTTTCCCCTATTGACCCCGTATTCCCACCCATTGTCTCCATCAGGGATTTATAAAGGACTGAAATGGCGTGGGGCAGCACTCTGACAAGCTCTGTTTGTTGAAGGAACTTCACTAAGTGTGGGCGTTCCTCTGGACTACGTACTGCCAGGGGGAGGGTGTCATAATAGTGCTGTATCTGCAGGTGGAACACCTGCCGGATTTCCCCAAGTGACATGAAATGGGGTCCCCTCAGGAACTGTGTAAGTTTTGTAAGGTGCATGTGTCTCCATTGGTGGAAGGTGTGGTCATTTAGAGCTGGAGTGAAATTCTCCAGCAAAACTATCGGGCATAGTAGAATTAAAATGGAGTGAGCTTTAAGGATTTTATGGATTGAATGCCGTGCCTGGATTTGGTGTGTGATCCATGGGTTCAGGGTCAGTTTCCCCACCAATGGAGGGTTCAGGTGAAAGACGGACCTCCCAACGTATGATTGGGGCAAAGCTCCATCCTCCATTTCTCTCCAGTGAGTCGGAGTAATCCCCATAAGGCGTTGGGACATGAAGGATAGATGTGAGGCTGAGTAATATAATTTAAGATTGGGAAGCGCAAGGCCTCCATGAGTTTTGGGTAAAAAAAGAGTTTGAAGTTTGCTTCTGGGGTGCTTACCCGCCCAGATGAACCCAGAAATGGCCTTATTCCATGAATGGAATAATTTGTTCAGCAGGTTAAGTGGGATATTCCGAGAGAGATAGAGAGCCCTTGGGAGGATCACCATCCTCACCACTTTAGTTCTCTGGATTAGGTTCAGAGGGAGTATATTCCATCTTTCGAGATCTTGCTTCATTTGTGTGGAAAAAGGCTGATAGTTATTGCGCATGGCACCCTCGCCTTGTGTGACAGATAGACGCCCAGGTACTTCAGCTTATCCAGCCTCCATTGGAATGGGTATCTTTCCTTGAGTGTCTCCGGAGGGTTGAAGTGGAAGGTCAGGGCATCTGTTTTGCTGGTGTTGAGTCGGTAGCCTGATTGAGCTCCAAATTCCTCCAAGACATGGAAGACCGCTGGGATGGAACGTGGGGGGGGGGTCAGAGGTGAATAATAAAACATCATCCGCATAGACAGCTATGCGGTGTTCAACTTCCTCCATTGTTATCCTGGAGATTCCCAGAGCCTGCCTTATCATCTGGGCCAAGGGCTGAATACAAAAAGCAAATAGGCCGGGGGACAAGTGCCAGCCCTGACGAGTCCCCCTAAAGAGGGGGGAATAGTCAGAATGATGCCCCGACACTTTGACACATGCCTGGGGGGAGGCATATAGTGACTGAATGTTATTTATGAAGGGGCCAGGAAGCCCATTGTGGCCATGGTGGCGAAGAGGAAGGGCCACGACACACAGTCGAAGGCCTTCTCAGCGTCTAGGCTGAGAAGGACTGATGCAGCTTTCCGAGTCTGCATCTCGTGGATTAGGTGTAGGGCTCTACATGTGTTGTCCGTAGCGTATATGGAGCTTACAAAGCCCGTCTGATCCAGATTGATCAGTGTTGGGAGGACAGCGTCTATTCTTCAGACCAAGATGGACATAAGATATTTGTAGTCCATATTAAGCACCGAGATTGGCCTGTATGAGCCACATTGTACGGGGTCCTTGTCTGGTTTTGGGATGAGTGAGATTGTTGCATAAGACCAACTTGGGGGGTGCCTCTCCCTGTAGCACTTCATTAAGGGCACTGAGCAGCAGTTGGTTTATCGATTGTGCCATACCTTTATAAAATTCCACCCCATACCCGTCAGGGCTGGGGGCCTTCTGCGTTTTAGATCTGGAGAAGGCCAGCGCCAATTCCTCTGGGGTTACAGGAGCCAGCAACTTATTTTTCTGGTCCAGGGAGAGTCTGTGTAGGTCTAAAGCTGCCAGAAAGGTGTTGGTGGAAATTGGGTCTGCCCTGTGGTCTGGGGTGTAGAGATCCCTATAGTATCGTCAGAAAGCTTTGGTTATATTGTTTAGTTTAGTATGTAGAGTTCCCGTCTTTGGGTCCCTTATTGCCACTATAGTGGACATTTTACGTTGTTGGCATAGCTGGTACGCTAGAAGGCAAGAGGCCTGTGGGCCCACCTCACCATATTTCTGCCTCAGATATGCCAGCGCCACCTCCGTCTGTTGGGTGCACAGTGCATCTAGATCCTTCTTAGTCTGTTTAATCTGAGCTAGTACAGAGTGGTCACCTTGCTGGTGTAGTATCTGTAGTGTCTGTTCTAGCTGTATCTGTTTCTCTTTCCTCGCTTTAGTTAGTTGAGCTGTGTGTGTTATCAGGTGACCTCTAAGGACCGCCTTCAGAGGGTCCCATTGGATAGCTGCGGAGATTTCTGGATCTCAGTTTTCCTGGATAATCTCCTCCCTTTTCTCTCTAAGAAATTCTCTAAATTGTTCACTCTTCATGTGAGCTGGGTTAAATCTCCACCTAGTATTACGCCTCTCTATACCTAGGTCCCATGAGGTTGTCACCGGGGCATGGTCAGAGTGCACTAATGCACCCACAGTGGCACTGGCCAGTGAACTTAGACTCTCTTTCTGCACATAGCAGTGATCTATACGTGTGTAGGTTCCATGGACAGCCGAATAATAAGAATACCCTCTGTCCCTCAGGTGTAGGGATTGCCATACATCAATCCAGCCCACCTCTCGAACAAAATGTTTAAAAAACTTGTGTGGGGTCGGCTGCTTGCCCTTAATGGCCCTGGTAGTGTCTAAAGAGGGGCTTGGGGCAATATTAAAATCCCCTGCCAACATCAGGGTCCCATTGGTCATCTCGACCACCTTACTGAGCAAGAAGCGAATTGTTGGTGAACTCGAGGCCGGTGGGAGGTATATATGAGCAAGCGTGACTTCCTGCTCTTGTAGTACCCTTTGAACTATGATCAGCCAACCCACCAGGTCCGCCCATTCCTTCACCACTTGGAAGGGGGTCTGGTCCGCAATGAGTATGGCGACCCCTCTTTTCCTGCCCCCCCCGAACGCCGAGGAATAGACCTGGGAGAAGCCCCAATCCTTAAGCTTTCCGTGCTCTACATGTGTCATATGGGTCTCCTGCATATATACAATTTCTTCTGTGGACTTCTTTATTAGGGAAATGATCCTTGACCTCTTAATCAGGTTACCCAAGCCATTCACATTCAGGGAGTACAATGTCAAATGCTTGCTAGCCATTTATCAACATATATATACATAGTACTTTATTCCGCTTTGCTCGTGTCCATTCTGCCATTACCACTGTCAATATTGCTGTAATCTTGTGACTGTTTATTATATTCGTAAGGTACAGGTCCTCTGGGTAAAAACGAAGGAGGAACCTAAAGAACATGGGGCCCCTAAGTATAATCCTTGGGATGAAAAAATGAACCTTTACAACATTAACTTCCCTTATAATACAATAACCAGTTAATGAACTTAGGTGGGGGTCTCCCCAAACCGTTGGTGGTTACAGGTATGTCCTTGGGCCAACAAGGCTACCAGGATCAGCCTGATCCACCACCTAACTAGAGAACTTCCATCACTTCGGTCATTTCTCATGACCCAAAGAGGTTCTAGACCTCCTTCGTGTATCCCCCGTGAAATACGGGAGCCTCGTGACACTTTTAGTGTCTATGGGAAAAGGGAAGTTTGGGACATCTGCAGCTCTCATAGTCGACCCCATTACTCAGCTGTGTGTCGTGTGAGGGTGATTGGTAGGGTTCAGTTGACCCCATTACTCAGCTGTGTGTCGTGTGAGAGTGACTGGTAGGGTTCAGCCGACCCCATTACTCAGCTGTGTGTCGTGTGAGAGTGATTGATAGGGTTCAGTCGACCCCATTACTCAGCTGTGTGTCGTGTGAGGGTGACTGGTAGGGTTCAGTTGACCTCATTACTCAGCTGTGTGTCATGTGAGGGTGATTGGTAGGGTTCAGTTGACCCCATTATTCAGCTGTGTGTCGTGTGAGGGTGACTGGTAGGCTTCAGTCGACCCCATTACTCAGCTGTGTCGTATGAGAGTGACTGGTAGGGTTCAGTCGACCCCATTACTCAGCTGTGTGTCATGTGAGAGTGATTGATAGGGTTCAGTCGACCCCATTACTCAGCTGTGTGTCGCGTGAGAGTGATTGTTAGGGTTCGGTCGACCCCATTACTCAGCTGTGTGTCGCGTGAGAGTGATTGGTAGGGTTCAGCCGACCCCATTACTCAGCTGCATGTTGCGTGAGAGTGATTGGTAGGGTTCGTTCAACCCCATTACTCAGCTGCGTGTCGTGTGAGAGTGATTGGTAGGGTTCGGTTGACCCCATTACTCAGCTGCATGTCGTGTGAGAGAGTGATTGGTAGGGTTCAGCCGACCCCCATTACTCAGCTGCGTGTTGTGTGAGAGAGTGATTAGTAGGGTTCGGTCGACCCCATTACTCAGCTGCGTGTCGTGTGAGAGTGATCGGTAGGGTTCCCCATTACTCAGCTGCATGTCGTGTGAGAGTGATCGGTAGGGTTCCCCATTACTCAGCTGCGTGTCGTGTGAGAGTGATTGGTAGGGTTCGGTTGACCCCATTACTCAGCTGCATGTCGTGTGAGAGAGTGATTGGTAGGGTTCAGCCAACCCCATTACTCAGCTGCGTGTCACGTGAGAGCGATTGGTAGGGTTCGGTTGACCCCACTACTCAGCTGCATGTTGTGTGAGAGTGATTGGTAGGGTTCGGCCGACCTCATTACTCAGCTGCGTGTCGCATGAGAGTGATCGGTAGGGTTCCCCATTACTCAGCTGCGTGTCGTGTGAGAGAGTGATTAGTAGGGTTCGGTCGACCCCATTACTCAGCTGCGTGTCGCGTGAGAGTGATTGGTAAGGTTCGGCCGACCCCATTACTCAGCTGCGTGTCGCGTGAGAGTGATTGGTAGGGTTCGGCCGACCCCATTACTCAGCTGCGTGTCACGTGAGAGTGATTGGAAGGGTTCGGCCGACCCCATTACTCAGCTGCGTGTCGCGCGAGAGTGATTGGTAGGGTTCGGCTGACCCCACTACTCAGCTGCGTGTCGTGTGAGAGTGATTGATAGGGTTCGGCCGACCCCATTACTCAGCTGCGTGTCGCGTGAGAGTGATTGGTAGGGTTTGGTCAACCCCATTACTCAGCTGCGTGTCACGGGAGAGTGATTGGTAGGGTTCAGCTGACCCCATTACTCAGCTGCGTGTCGCGAGAGAGTGATTGGTAGGGTTCGGCCGACCCCATTACTCAGCTGCGTGTCACGTGAGAGTGATTGGTAGGGTTCGGCCGACCCCATTACTCAGCTGCGTGTCGCGTGAGAGTGATTGGTAGGGTTCGGCTGACCCCACTACTCAGTTGCGTGAGAGTGATTGGAAGGGTTCAGCTGACCCCATTACTCAACTGCGTGTCACGTGAGAGTGATTGATAGGGTTCGGCCGACCCCATTACTCAGCTGCGTGTCGCGTGAGAGTGATTGGTAGGGTTTGGTCAACCCCATTACTCAGCTGCGTGTCACGGGAGAGTGATTGGTAGGGTTCAGCCGACCCCATTACTCAGCTGCGTGTCGCATGAGAGAGTGATTGGTAGGGTTCCGTCGGCCCCATTTCTCAGCTGTGTGTCGCGTGAGAGTGATTGGTAGGGTTCAGCCGACCCCATTACTCAGCTGTGTGTCGCGTGAGAGAGCGATTGGTAGGGTTCAGTTGCTGTGATCTGTTATCCAGCATTTCAATATAACGGAGGAGGGTCTGCAAAGGGTCCACAGCCATCGCACCCCCCCTTCCTGCAGGGAGAGTTGGAGTGTGCAATCCCCTGCCCCTCCACAGCCCCGGTTAGAGCTGCGAATGAAGAGCGAATTTAGCTGATATTGATTTATATTTCAACTCCTTCCCCTTCCCCCCAGAACCCCAACAGCATTCCCCACATTAGTTAGATGTCAGTGGTTGTTGTTAATAAAGAGTGTCCCAATCTGATAGAAAATGTTTTTGGTGGATCCTTCGTCAGTGAGGACTTCCGTTTGGGTCATGTACCGAGCCCAAAAGTTGCTTCTGGGATCCTGAAAAGAAACATTTAGTAAAGCTTCCCTAGTATAGGGGAAGGAGTTGTGTTAGGAAGAGATTAGGACCTGGTATTTAATGGAATCAGCAGACTCTGCAAAGTTAAAGGGTAAGTGAAGAGAGGGTGACTCCAGAAGCCAAGCCGAAACAATCCTGCTAGAAGGGGAGGAACAAAAAAGGGAGAGAAGAGAAATAAAGGGGAAAACCACTTATTATGTTAGCAAAGACTGGGGCTTATCTGTAAATGCAGCGTTTGTATGGTCCATTAATCTGATCTTCAGTGAAGGTCAGCCGAGGAAAAAATTGTCCTCAAGTGTACAATCAGGTACCACTTCCCACATTTCCCCTCATCGAGTCTTTTTCAGCTGGTCTCGTAGTGTCTGGAATGTCGTATGGGCGGATTGCCCAGCTCGTCATACAGTTTTCAGCAGGGTTTCCTGAGGCTGGGTTCCACTGGTGAGTATTGTTCGTTGGGGGTCGGTTGGCCCTTTGCTGAATGGCTTCCTTCCCCGGCGTCTGTGTGTGTCCTACTTCCCATTGCTCCATATTTGCTGGGCCAGTTTGGAGCCAATCAATGGTTTCTGGGCATTTTGCCCTTGAGCCACATCAATATTTTGTTTTTTAAGTTCAGTGGACGCCTCTACCATGCTCCCAAATGGCTGGGTCCCCACCGGAAAGTGTACCATCAGCTTTGCAGGGTGTGGGGTTCTAAAACGGAGGCCCACTGTCTTTAGGGCCCTCATCACTGGAATGTATTGTTTGCGACGAAGCATAATTTCAGGGGCATAGTCATTCTCAAGCTAGAGCCTGCTCAACTTATACATAACAGTCCTTTGCTTCCACGCTGAATGGAGTACTGTTTCCTTCTCCTCGGAGGAAGCGCACCAGAATCAGCCAGGGGGCGTGTTCCTGCAGCCGGCTTTGGGCCTAACGTGCGGTGTGCCCTCTCTATCTCCAGTGAGAGTGGCTCCGGTGAGCTTATCCCGTCCTGCAGAATCTGCCTAATAAAGCGGATCATGTCTGGGCCCTTCGCATCCTCCGGAACCCCCGAGATTCGTATATTGTTGTGCCAATTGCGGCTTTTGGCGTCGTCCGCCCTTGCTTGTAGTCCCTGGATGCTCTGGTGCAGCTGCAGGATGGCGTGCTCTGTGCCAGCTATGCATCGGTCTACCTCTGTGGCCTGGAGTTCAAGGGCTTTGTGCTGTTTTTCCAGTTTTGAGACGTGTGCAGTGCCGTAGCGGTGGATCTCATTTCTTTCCTAAGGCCCCTTAATTTGTTGAGTACTAGGGGCATTTGCCGCTGTTTTGTGGATAGGGGGAGATGTTTTGACTGGGATCTGCCAAGGCGCTAGGAGATTGAGGTTTGCAAGCCCTCACTGCCAGAATCCCCCTCCGATAATCCACCATCATCTTTATCCTCATCTGGTTTGGCACTTGGTAAGTCACCTCTCTTCGGCATTCTTACACTCCTCCGTAGCTGAGAGCTAAAATTGTTCCAATTAAACGGTGGATTAGGAGGATTTATTCGGGACGTGACTGGAGCCTGTTAGACTATGCTGCCATTGGGAGCATGACGTCACCGGAAGTCCAGGAGTCTGCATTTTCCAGTAGTCACGAGCGGGTTGGAGGTCACCACTTCTCTGCTTAATGGAGCACAGAACACCCAAACACAATTATTTCAGAGAAGGGGGTCAGTGTCCAGGCAGCTCTCTCTCTCTCTCTCTCTCTGAAGACAAACAACCAAGTGTGAGTCTGTGATGAACTGCTCCACTTGGTGGAAGCTCGCTCACATTAGGGACTGTGATACAATCACGAGGGTGACCACAGATGGCTGTTCCGCCCCAGGAGCACATTGTGAGGGATGGACAAGTGGCACATCCGTTGTACCGGTACCACCATTCCCGTGTCCTTGGAGGAGAGAGATACAAATAGGTGGAAATGGGAGGGTTCCCAACTACATAGATGGTGTGGTACTCACCAACTTCAGTCAAGGGTCCCTGCCCTCCCCAACCTCTGTAAATGCCCTTGGACACCCCTTCCCCCTCAGTGCTTGCAAGTTTGGCTGAGCATCCATGTACAAGCAGATAAACAGGACCCTGCCATGGAGGGAGGAGAACACCCAGGGAGCAGTGTGGTAGTAGCAGACTGGACCCTCCCCCTGGCAGAAAGGAGCATCTGCTTGGATACTTGACTTTCTTCTACCTGGCCTGCCCTGGATGACCCCGTCTCACTCTCAAACCCAGGTCACCAGCATCGCAAGCGGTACCACAACCACTGTGCCAGTGGGACAGCTCTTGTCGTGCAGTACTACTGTAAACCATTGTACTGTAAATGGGTCCCTTTTTTTTTAAATGTGTTTTTAGCCGTCTCCGTGGTGCTGAACGAAGGGGTTCACTTGGCATGCTGGTGCCCCGGGTTTGTGCCGTGAGCCCAGGTGTCAGGAACGGAGACCGGCAAGGAGGGATTCCAGAGTGTCCATTGGACGCTTCCCTCCCGGAGGGGTTAGGCCCCTGTCACCTGGAGGCTGATTGGCGGACGTGCTTGGTGATGTGCATTCTCGACATACTCCTGAACATCCCCGCCTCGGGTCACCCATTTAAGTGTGTGGCCAATTAGGGATGGTGGGAGGGCAGAAAAAGGAAAAATCACCATCCATGCCGGCCATATGACGGCAGCCCCTTGCCGCGAAGCCTGAAAGCCCCTGAGCTGTTTCTCCGCTGCCCGACCAAGATAGAAAGAAGTGCCTGTGGGCACTTCGATCTCCCGTCCCAGTTGCCCCCATGGGTAGGGCCCCCCCCGTGGCAAAGGGATACATCAGGACGGCGGGAGGCAGCAGATGGCAAAATGGGGAAGCGACATGGGTAAGAGCTGGCTGCCCAAAAGAGTGGGTGGCCGGGCTGGCTGGGGGAAAAACAGAGCATGCAAAAATAAAGTATGTTTCTTCCACCCTCTGTCCCTAGTCTCAGCGTCATCCCATCAGCTCTGTCACTGACCCATCCCATGGACTTATGGGTTAGCCACCACTTAAACAGAGCCATGTTTGGTGGATTTATTTAGCTTTTGTTAACCAGGTAAGTACACTAGACAAGACAATTTGCCTATTTTCAGGTACGACCCGGGAGAGTACAGGAAATTACATACTTACACACTTGGGACAACATGGTACATAATTAGGAAAAGATTACACATCATGAGACAACAAGGTACAAGTTAGAGGATGGCTTTCCACATAGCGTCTTGCGCAGGTTGGGACAAATCAGTCTGGAGCTAGTGGTCAGTTTGGCTGCTAACTTTCAAAATCTGGTAGCGAAAGCAATATTTTCAGTCGCTATCCTTTTTAAGAGCTCAGAAATCACATTGTGGGCAGGAAACTAGTTGGTCGATTACCTTAAAAATCTAGTAGCTAAATCAATTTTTTTAGTGGCCATTAGCCACTTGACCACCCAGTTTGTCCCCCCCCATGGTCATGCGGTTCCTGGGGGGATGCCCAGCAAGCCAGGACATTATCCTTAGTGTTCTCCTTATGACATCTGTGAGTGACATAGCACCCATCCCCACCATGTCTGCTGGTCCTACCAGTGCTGCCACCTGCCCTCCGCTAGGTGTGACTCAGAATCCCCTTCCCTGAGGAAGGAGAGCCATCATAGGACGCTCAGCCCTCCTTCCTCACACAACCGACCTCCGAGCAATCCTGGTCCGTTCCAAACCCAGGTCACTGGCATGGCAGGAGGCGAGGCATTCAGCAGCTCGGCCGTCCACACCACCGGGCCAGCTTGTAAACGGCAGTATAGCCTAGAGGTTGGAATACGGAGCTTGGAACATCCAACAGACCTGGGTTTGAGTCCCACAACCTCTACTTGCGTACTGTGTGACTATGAGCAAGTCCCTTAACCTCCCCAGTGCTCCTAGGTCACCCTAGAAAACAGCCACTTGTGCCTATTGGGCTTTACCTGGTTACCAAAGACTAACAAAAAAAAATGAGTCCTGCCTATCTCAATATACTTTTTTCATCTCTGTCACAGTAACCCACAGTTGCATCTCTGAGTTATTATTTCAGAGCTGGGGTGGGGGGGAGTGGTGGGTTGAAGGGTGCATACATATCCAGGTTGTGGGAGGAGGAGCTGAGCTGTCCTGAGGTGGCACACTTGTCAGTAACCATGATGCATAACTGCTCGAGACTGGAAAAGGGTTAAAAGGCTGCATTAAAAGCTGTACACTCTCTTTAATTACTCCTCCCTCCCAACCTCTTGCAGTTTGACTGGAACAAAGTTGAACCAAACAAGAAAAGCAGGTTTATACAGTGTGAAGCAGTTACAGTGAGCCAAGCCTTCTGACAACATAACAATGCAGGACTGATCAGCTCTCCCTCTCGAGGTGTTCTGTACGAAAGAAATGCAATCTTTAAACTACGTAGCAGGTCAGTAATTCAGTAGAAAAATAGATAGAACTCTCCATATAGTGACAGAATCAGTTAGTTGCTGCTGAATTTTGCTTTTTTTTTTAATAGAGCTCTTTCTCCTCGGCCGTGTACTTCAATGATCTACCTTTTTTTCATACAGCCTTTTTCCCTCCGCTCTGCTCGGGCAGGCTCGTCTTGGTCTTGTCCCTGCCTCCTCCACCTGGCATTCTACTTGAACCACAACCGGACCCCAAGACCCCTACAGATTGCCCCCTGTGGTGGGGCCAAACAGGGGAAGGCCATCCTCCCCCCACTCAGAGACACACATCCACTATGGGGGTCTCAGTTGGATCTGCCTTTTTTAACCCATTATTCCTCTATCCTTCCTGAGTCCCAGTCCCCAGACATCTCTCACAATTCTACCCTCCATGGCAGGGGCTCCAGAGGGGCGGGCTCCCCCCCCTCCCCGAGGCAGTCCACAGCGTGGACTAGGATCCAGTGTTGGAGTGACACCAGGACCCAGGGGAGGTGTGGGCATTCAGACGCTTCATATAGATGGTCTTGAGTTTTTCCTCACAGCTTTTCACCCTGGTTCATCTCTTCTCCCCTAGCAGCGGCATAGTCTATCAAGCAGCCTTGGCTACATGCAGCAACGTCCTGCAGAAGGAGCATACTTCATTGGCCCACCACAGTGGTCACTGTGGCACCGGAGCTCAACACCATCCCTCTTGGACCGCAGCTGCTGGGGCCTAGTATGCCTCTCAACGTGCTATTTCAAGTGCACTTCTGAATTCAGGTTGCCACAATGTCAGTGGTGGTTGACTTCGGTGGTGGTTGACTTCGGTGGTGATTGACTTCAGTGGTAAGTGACTTCGGTGGTAAGTGACTTCGGTGGGTGGGTTGACTTCAGTGGTGGTTGACTTCAGTGGGTGGGTTGACTTCAGTGGTGGTTGACTTCGGTGGCGGTTGACTTCTGTGGTAGTTGACATCAGTGGTGGTTGACTTCTGTGGCAGTTGACGTCTGTGGAGGTTGACGTTAGTGGTAGTTTTCTTTGCAGTTTATATGTCTGTATCATATCCTCCCTCTCCTCCTCCCTTCCAGGGTGCACATATTGAGTTCCATTAGTCTCTCCTCATAAGTCTTCTGCTGAAAACCCAGCACCATTTTAGTTAGTGGCTGTCCTCTGAACCGCCTCCACTCTGTCTATGTTCTTTCATAGCTGTGGTCTCCAGAACTGTACACAGTATTCTATCTGAAGTCTTACAAGTGCCCTCTACAGAGGTAACACCACCTCCCTACTTCTGCTGGTGATACCTCTCCCTATGCATCCCAGCATCCCACTAGCTTTCTCTACTGTCTTGTCACACAGCATGGTTACCTTTAGGTCATTCCAGATAATCAGCCTTCCTAGCACTACATCTAATCCCCTCCCCCTCGTACTAAACAAACATGCTTCCCAGGTTGCAGTGGAAGGGGGCTACATGTTGGTTGTTGCTGCAGGGGTGATGCAGTTGATTGGCAGTTGGGAGGTAAGGGGCTCATGTTGCGACGGACAACGGGGTGGGACAGGAGCAGTCTTGACATTAGAGAAGGTGGTACAGCTGAGATGAGGGATGCAGGAAATGTAAATGAAAAAAGAGCAGGTCAGCCTGTTGGTGCAGCAGTTGAGCTACTGCTTATGGTGCCGGCACCACCAGAGTTGCTACTCCCTGATGAAGCCCGCAGATTTGGGGGGGTACGTCCCGTCACCCAACCCTGCCTTGGAGGGCATAACCAAGTCTCCATGGAGGACAGGAACTCAGGTAAAGGGCAGAGGGGATCGGGTATAAATTGGGGTGTCCCTAATGAAGCGGTGGCTGTATTAGAAAGGTCATAAAATCTCCACAAAAAAGAGTAGGAGGTTGATCTTTTTTCATTAAAAATGTTATTGATTTTTTCCGGCCTGGTGGCGCAGAGGGTTGAGGCGCTGGACGCCACACCTCGAACCACGCCGGTGACCCGGGTTTGGGAACAGACTCAGGACGCCGGAGGTCGGCAGGGGAGGATAGGATTGAGCATCCGATGGACTGCTCTCCTATCCTGGGATGGGTTTGGGGAAGGCCTCGCTCAGTAGTGGCCCCCAGTGGAGACTGGAGGCACTACACAAGCATTGCAAAAGGGGAACCAGGAAAAGCGGAAATACCGCTCAGGTGGCCACTGGATGACGGCTCTCTGTCCTCCAGACATCTCCGGTGCCTTCAGTGAGCCCCGTCCCCTCAGCAGCATCCTGGGCCCTAAAGTGTGTGCTGGGCACCACGTTCCTTCCCTGGGAGGAGGGACCCGCCAGCCAGTGTTACGTCCGGGATATCCTGGGGAACCGGCTGCACTGTAAGGGTCGGGTAGTCTCTGATAGGACCGGTAGGTGTTGTGGGAGGACTTGCAGAGCCCGAAGGAGTGGGGGTCACCAGAGCACAGCAGGAGAGAAAATAGATAATGTAAAAAAAAAAAAAAAAAAAAAAATTTTATTGAGTTTTATATTTCAGCCTACGCTAAAAAGGTGAATAGAGTACAAAGTCAAATTAGTAATGCTCCGATGATCTCAGTTATTAAGCAGTAATGACCAAGGAGCCGTCATTTCCTAGACATTAACAACTGGCTGGGGGGGAAGGGTGGCCCGAGGTGCATCTGAGGGCCGGCCCCACCCAGCCAGTCGTTAAACTCGAGGAAATGACCAGCTTCTCAGTCATTATTGTGATTATAAGTCTAATCACAATAATGGTTTGTTTTTTTTCTTACTTTGTTCGGTACTGGTCGTAAGCGTTGCAGTGGGAGCGTGTGGTACGTAGACTTTTTTTTTTTACAGCAGCAGTGTGAAGATGACCACACTTCTAAGAGATTTCAGACTGGTGCGGCAGCCAATCATGGACAGCGCTGCCATCATGAATAATTTATTAGACAACATTGTTTACAACATTCAAATCTATAAAATTGTCAAAATCATAGCAAACGATACATGTTCAGCATTCACATTAGAATATTCAGATGAGGGCAGCAGATGTCATTCAAAATACAAACAGTCTTAGTACCAGACCAACGAGACTCAAATGCAATGCTTTATGAATTGTTCGTTCATTCTGCAGTAAAGGAAAACACCTGATACTAGCCAAATGGCAGCAGATCTTCCCTTATCAATCTTCACCATTCATTACTGCTTGGGTTGTGCTGGAGGCATGCACCCACTATGGGTTATTAGGTCGGCACCAATGGCACTGCCCCCGACAGCAACGCACTGCGTCCTGCGCGAGGGTGGCCATTAGGTGCAGCAGACTCCACTTCTATCTCAGTTCTGTTTCTCCCGCCGTCGAGGCTACACCTGCTGTGCATGGCGCCGGGAGCATTTCTGTGTTTTATATTGTTTTTTCATCATGTCCAGTTTGGGAGCAAAGCGTAAGTCGAAAGCGGGCTGCACCCCTATACATCGGTGCTCCTGTGGCCAGCATTTTTCTGTTACAGACCGGCATGATGTTTGCCTTCGCTGCCTGGGACCCAGCCATGATATGGATTTGTGCGACGCTCGTTTCTCGATGGACCGTCGCGTCCTAGAAGTCCGCGCGTTCAAGATTGGCAAGGCTCCGCCGACTTTCAGGGGACGGCGTCACTTCAGGGCTTCCCAGGTAAGATTTCTAGACCCTTCCTCTGGGTCCCCTCCCAGGCCTATATGGTCTGAAGAGGAGGAGGAGGAGGCCTCCTCATCTTCTAGTCTTGCCGAGGAGGAGGCCTCTTTTGTGGTGTCGGATGAGTGTCGTGGTCCCTCCCCGGGGCCGCGGTAGAGACACCGCCTCGGCAGTCACCTCTTCGGAGGTGCAGGCTCCCCCAGTGTCGAGGCCCAGGTCTGTTGGACCCGGCACCGGTGGACCCACGACGCTGCCTTCCAGCGCTGCTCTGGATCCTGGCGCCATTCATGGCACCGGTGATTGGGGCAGCGCCGTTCACGGTGCCGTGTTGGCTCTTGGCACCGCCTACACGCCGTGGGCCCGGTCAACTCTTCTAGTGGCGCCGAGTCGGGTCCCGGTGCCAAGGGCAGTGCCGCGGGTCTGACCGGTGCCACTGGGGAGTCAGGGCCGGGTTCGGGTGTCACTGGTGCATCAAAGCTGCCCGGCACTGTAGCTGGCAGTGACGTCGTTCATGGCGCCGTTTCTCTGGAGACCCCTGGGGTGGCCAGTATTGAGGTCCAGCTGGTCTCTCCCTCCTCGGAGGAGGATGATTCGGACGTGGACCCGTCCTGGCACCCTGACTCTCCAGAGTCAGGGTCTGCAGTGAGACGAGGTGCTAGGCAGCCTAGTGCGCCCTATTCCTCTGTCTCCTCTGCTGTCCTTTCCTGAGGCCTCGCAGGCTGGGGGTGGTCTGAGGTCCCTAGAGGGGGATGGCGTGGAGGTGGAGGGAGGGGCTCTTCCTCCTGAGGGGGTTGCAGTAGCTGCCGATCCTGGTGCTGCTGCACCTGCTCAGGGTGGGTTGCCTCTGGTGTCGAGGAGGAAGGCATTCTCAGAGTCCAGGGGGATTGCGAGACCGGGATGAGGTGCCTCGGTCTTCACCTGCCACCTCTCGGGGTGTGGGTAGGAGCTGTAGCACTGTGCCCCGTCTTTCCCTCTCGGGCTTCAGAGACCCCTCTGGTGACATTGCTGTGGGCTGCCCTTCTGGACCCATGCAGCCCCAGGTTCATCACGGGGGGATCCCCTACTAGGCTCTTCCAGGCTTCGCATCCCTGGGGTTCCGTTCTGTGACCTGGTTTGTTGTCCAGGACCCCGCCAGCTCGGGCTCCATTTTCCAGATTTCAGAGCCTCAGCAGAGGACAGTTGCCTCGTCGTAGGTGTCCCTCTCCTGTTCCTATGCAGCCACCCCCCCCGCACAGGCCGTGTCGGTCCTATGGGCCCGTTATCCTGGAAGACGTTCAGAGGCTCTATGGCGGCCTTCCCGTCATACGTTAGATGTATGCATGAGTGGGTGTTTCGCCTATCCCCACCGCCGCAGGAGTCCTCTGGACATTCGAGCTCCCCGTTATCCTCGTCTTCCTCCTCGGAGCGAGAGGAACCCCCTGCTCATCTCTCCTCCAATGCTGATTTTACTGAATATCAGCGATTCCTTTCGAGGATGGTGAGGGATCTTTGTATCTCCTTTGTTAGGCGAGACAATACCGAACGGGAGACGCATGAATTCCTCAGTGAATTCAGTGCCCAGCATTTGATTGTACTGTCCTGGCCTGTTCCCTTCCAGGAGGCATCTATCTCTTCCTGGCAGTCGCCAGCCGTCCCTGTTCCAGCCGTGGCAGACTGCAGGAGAAGGTATTGTGCCCCATTGGTGTCTCTAGGTTCTCTTCCCAACCCGCCTTTGGGATTGGCATTCCTAGAAACTCCCTCGGGGTGCCGCCGCCTGACGCACGACCGCCCACCAGATTCAGATTCCTTACAATTTGACCGGTGGGGAGAAGGGTGTTCTCTTCTTCTCGTGTGATGCTGTGCATTGCCTCACATCAGGCGCACCATGCTGCCTACAATAGGCATTTATGGTCAATGCTATCCCAGCTTCTAGCATCAATGCCTGATTTGGAGCAATCTAGACAGGTCATTGTCCTCTCTGCTATAGGCCTGAAGCTGGCAAGACACCAAGCAAGGGCATCTTACGACGCCAATGAGGTGGCTTGCAGGGACAGCGATCTGTATTAGATGGACGGCATGGCTTCATCTATCAAGGTTATCACCCCTGGCCCGGCGTAGGGTGATTCGCTCCGCTTTCCGGGGGACCTGTCTTTTTTCCTCCAGGGCTAGGAGGCTTCTGCAGGGGCTTCCTCCATCTCTCCATCCCCGAGGGACACCTCCTAGCTCTCCTCCACCATAGGCTTCTCATCTGATTATCCCAGGGTCTTCCCCTTCTGTTTCCCACCAGCAGGAGACTGAGGGTCTCGTTCCCTCAGGGTTTCTATTATCCTCCCCCTTGGGGAGGAGCTTGGTACTCACCCAAGCAGTAATGAATGGTGAAGCTTGACAAGGAAAGATATGAAAATTACGTACCTACCATAATTCTTGATCTTCTCTTGTATCTTCACCATTCATTACAGATACCTGCCCACCTTCCCCTCAGTGGCCTCCTACTGCGGCGTCTCCCCTCTACTCGTTCCTCTCCCTTCCTCGTTGGCCTTTAAGCCAAAAAAGAAACAAAAAAACCCGATATTGATGTTCCGTTCTTCTCTGGACGGATCCCTTTTCCTCAAGGTAAAGGGGAATGAGTAGGATTTATTCTATCCTGTGGGAACTCTTTCTGATTGCCCCTAGGGGTGTTCTCTTGGCTTTTTAGCCATGTCGTTCAGTTCACAGCTGAAGAGACCGTCCTTATATGGCTTGGCCCCAATTTTCAGGTTCCCTCTGGCAGGTATTAATTAATATTGTGTCAGCTTCTTCTGGTTGGCTCTTCTGGCACTTCATTTACCTTGAGCTGTTGTTCTTGCCTTGCCTTCAGGGAGTCCGATTGAGTACCCACTCTATCCTTTTATACAAAGCTGCCTTCTGTAAGGCTTACCCCCTCCCCACACACATCTGTGTTAGCACTTAACAAGGTGCTAAGGGACTTATTCCCCTTCCTAGTTGGGCGCTCTCTTTCCAGAACAGAATTTCTACCTGGGCAGTCTGTGAGCTCTCAGCTAGAGTGTAGGGGGTTGGGATGATGGGAGGTTAGAGAATCTGCCCTTTGTGTCCAATCTGTACAAGTGGTTCAGTTGAACCTTCTCTCAGTCTTATCAGGAGGGATTCTGGCTCCCTTGTTTTTGGTTCCGAGCTTAGAAGCCTCTCAACCAATGTATCTATGGGCAGTGTTCTCCCCTCTCAACGTCCCTTGTTTTCTTCCCTTTCTTCTTCTTCTTTTTCTTCCTTTTTCTCTTTCTCTTTATCTGTTCCTCCCTTGGAGCTGCCCCAGAAGGGAGGCCCTTCTGTCCCTTAGGGTAGGCATTCTCTCTCTCTCTCTCTCTCTTTCTCTTTCTTTCTGTCCTCTACCGGCTTATTCCTTTTTCAGTTTATATCCTTTCTTTTTTCTGTCCCTCTGCTCTCTTGCCTCGCTTTCCTTACCCTTTTTTTTTTCGCCTCCGGCTACCAGAACTGAGATGGAGGAGGAGTCTGCAGCACCTAACAGCCGCCCCTCATGCAAGATGCAGTGTGTTGCTGTCAGGGGCGGCGCCGTTGGTGCCGACCTAAAAAAAAAAAATCTCCTGTAGCGGGTGCGCGCCTCCGGCACAACCCAAGCAGTAATGAATGGTGATAATACAAGAGAAGATCAAGAATTACGGTAGGTACATCATTTTCATTTGCTGCAGAAACACCCGATCAGGGCTTTTAGCACAACAGTAGAATTTTTATTTACCTTTCTGATGTTATTTCATCCTGAAAGTCCAACACCGATTTTCATGTCGGCTGTCCCAACCTGATGTCTACACCCACGCAGGCAACTCGAGGAGTATGCAAATGACAGCTACCAACTAATGGCCGAGTTGGTAGTCCTTATTAGCATACTCCGTGTGGGGGAAGCCACCTGGCATGTGCAAGATCGCTGCAGGCGGCTTAGCCGACATTACGGTCGCTGCTGGACTTTAGGGATGAAATAACATATCACAAAGGTAAATAAAAATTCTGCTGTCATGTTAAAAGCCCTAATTGGGCATTTCTGCAGTAACTGCTGCCATTTGGCTAGTATCAGGTGTATTTTTTAATGCTGTATTATGAAACATGAAATATGCTTATAAAAAGATTAAGTGTAACATAGAGAATAATGGCTGCGCGACTGTGTGTTGAATTTTTTTACACACCCGAAGTGTGTAGTGACCCAAGCTCAAGAGGTTTATGAGGTCATCACACACACCAAGGGTGTGTGTAAAAAAAAAAAAGTTCCATAACAACACAGTGGCATAGTCATTATTTTTTTATAATTACTGGTGCAGGGAGTTAATGCTACAGAAATTTAGGGAAGCAGTTCTGTTGTAATCCCTGCTGCCTCTTAGTCCCTCTGCCACACACACTCACGCTCTCTTTCCCACCCTCTCCAGTATGACATTTTTTTTTTTTTTTTACCATACAGTGTGGAATCATGATCACGATCGCAGGCAGTCAGTCACGGCTCCGTTCTTACTCACACTATTTGCCAAAGCTGACGAACAGCAGGATCAACCAGATAAATATACCAAGAAGCCAGCAGAAGAAGGCCATTTGGTCTATCTAGTCTGCTCGTATTGCAGGGGCCACAGCTTGAGCTACTGTCCCTGCCCTCCCTCCTTCCCCACTCCTCCCATCCCACTACCCATGATCCTTACCTTCCCCTTATGCCTATCCCAGCCTTACTTAAAGTTGCCCACTGTCTTCAACGAGATGACCTCTTCTGGCAGTGCATTCCAAGTGTTCACCACCCTCTCTGTGAAGAAATGCTTCCTGACCTCCCTCCCTCCCTCCCTCCATCTTCCCTTCATGTTATGGTTGCCACTCAGCTTAAAGAGACTCTCCTTATCAACTTTATTAATCCCTTTCAAGTACCAGAAGGTCCCAATCATGTCCCCTCTCTCTCTTTTTTCTCTCTTCCAGGGAGTACATGTTCAGTGCCCTCAACCTCTTCTTGTATGCCTTACCCTGCTGACCTGCTATCATCTTTGTAGCCCTCCTCTGTACTTTCTCCAGCAGGTTAATGTCCTTTTTGAGGTGTGGGCACCAGTACTGAACTCCATACTCTAGATACGGCCTTACCAGTGACCTGTACAAGGGCAGTATAACCTTCTCTCTCCTACTACTGATCCCCCTAGCTATGCATTCCAGCATCTTGTTTGCCTTTGCTGCTGCTTTCTTGCACTGTGTGGAGTGCTTCAGGTCACTAGTGATCATCACTGCCAGGTTCTCCTCCTCTGATGCAGATGCTCAGACTCCACCCAGGTATAATATTTAAAAAGAATACTCATAATGAGAATGCAAGACTTATGAGTCTTGTACTGGTGGCTCGTCACTAAGCAACAAATGGGGCCGCCATGTTTGCGGAACTGTGCAGCTCACCCACACACAAAATAAGTGCCAATGAGGAGTGCAACGAGTGGAGCTGATGGGACAGTTAAAGCAAAACACCTTAATAACCAGGTAACCCAGTTATTATGGCGTTTGAATGAGACATCAAGACCGTACATTAAAGGGGGGGTCACCAGTAATTATAAAAATTAAAAAAAATACTTAAGTAGTAAAACTGTAAGACTCATTCTAGGGACGTGGATATGTTGTTCATCCACATTTCTTGGCAGTGTTCCTTTCCCTTTAAATCTGCTGGAAAGTCTTCAAGCTGGCTCCTCCCACCTACCCGGGTGGTATAACCCTCGGCTCTGCCCCATGACACCAGATCTTCCTTTCCGCTGGAAGATTCAGGTTGTCTGCTTTGTGCTCTTGTATTTTGTAGGCCCTGGCATTAAAACCTTTGGTTAGTCCGAAAATTCGCCTTGTTCGCGTTAGCAATTGCAATTTCTTCTCTTCGACCATGGAAGACAAGTCTTCCCCCAGATTTCACCAGTGTTCGTGCGGTCAGAAGATGTCGCGCACCGAGCCGCATGCCACGTGTGTTTACTGTTTGGGAGTCAACCATGACACCTTGAAGTGAGATTTTTGCCTTGCATTTCATCCTAATGGCCTCGATGACTGTCTTGCATGCCTTAAGCTGGGGAGGCCTGAAAAACAGAACCCTCTGGTGAAATCCAAGGAGACCCAGTGGGCAGTCTCCGCTGCAGCGGGATCCGCCGAGCAATTGAAGCGCATGCAAGCCTTCGAGGAGGAAGCGGCTCATGTCATGGAATCTTCCTCTCTGAGTTTCTTTCTTTCACTCAACCTGGGCTCCACCTTCTTGGGTTCCTTCTGAGAGTTGTGTCAGTCTCTCTTGACTAAGGGCGAGAGTCCTGCGGGCACGCACTCCTCTTGGTCCCGTAAGTGGGAAAAGGACCCGGGACCGTCTTTGTCGAGATGAAGATGCTCTTGGGACTGGGACAGATCTTGGTCCCAGGAACTGGCCATTTCAACCTCGGTCAAAATTGCCTCTTCGGCCCTGCCATATGGCCAGTCGATCGAAGTGTCGATCGATGAGGTTGAAATAGTTCTCAATCCGATCGACCCTTTGTCGAAGACTCTCTTGCTCGGACTCCTGTCCTTGTTTTCCCCGATGAAGAGACCCAGCCAGCTGGGAATCCTGTCAAGGAAGTGGTCCCCAACCCTCGGAAGTCACCGGTCCTGCCAGTAACTCCTGAGTGACCGAGTCGGCCTGCCCGATCTCAATCGAGGTCCGGGACCCCCTCGACCAATAGGCCGAGGAAGTGCCATAAGTGCTGTAAAAAGAGGCGATGCCGTTGGTCGTCCTTCGTCCTCCTCAGATGAGGAGAGACTCTGGCGGAAACTCCAGTGCTACGAAGACCTTATCTGGCAACAACTGATTTTGACCAGGCACAAGCCTACCCTTGCCATTACTTGGCTCTCGCCTCCCAGGCCGAAGTTGTGTCCTTCGGAGCTGATTAAGTCGGTTCTCCTCCCCACGGAGCCAGCAAAACCTCTGGTTCAGCCTAAACCAGTCTCTCCACCGATTTTGGTGGAACTGCCTCCTAAGCAGCCTGTGCGAGGGGCTCCTTCTAAGGAAGCTAGACTAGACACTGGGCTTCCACGGCGTCTTTTGGTCACTGTCACCCCTGACCACCCCCGGTGGCTTGAGGGTGATATGGTCGGTCGACCATTGTATCCGGATTCTTCGGATTTGGATGAGACCACCCTCCATTCTTATCCAGGGGATGACGAATCGGCTGATGGGATTGAGACAGAGGAAGGTCGTTTGTCTTTTCAGAGCATTCTTCACCTCATCTCTGAGTTCACAAGGATGCCCCTGGAGCCTATCCAGAAAAAGGTGGAGTACTCTGTCACTGACATCCTCAAGAGAGGGGATACCCCTATGGAAGCCTTTCCTGTGGCCAAGGCCATCATTGGCCCGGCAGCCCGGCCTTAGAACTTTGGCAGTGCCCTGTCTCCTGTCCAGCTCCATCTGCCCGCAAGTATGCAGTGCCCATGGGGTCCCTTGCGGGGTTCACAGAGCATCCTTCGTCCGAGAGCCTTGTGACCGCCTCGTGTTCAGGCGTATTGGTAGTTCTGCCGATACTGACTGACCTCCTGAGAAGGAATCCAAATATTTGGATCATTCTGCCTGGAAGGTCTATGTGGCCTCGTCTTTAGGCCTCCATCAGACCAATTCGGCCATCATCATGGCACACTTCTCCCATGCCCTCTTGGGGTTTTTGGATGAAGTCCTCCCACACCTTCCTGAGGATGTGCAGACCACGGTCAAGCAAGTCCGAGACCAAGGCCGGGCTGTTGCCAAACAGCAGCTTCAGACGGCCCTTGATATCGGGGACTCTTGTGCCCGCTCGTTGGCAGCCGCAGTTACCTCTCACCACAGGGTTTGGCTGAGGCTCTCCTCCTTTCTGATGGATAGTCAGCTTAAACTGGCTGATGTGCCTTTCCTGGGCACCAATCTCTTTGGCCCAGGTGTGGCTGGTCACCTTCAGCATATTGAGCAGTCCAGTGTCATCTTTGATGCCACTTCTGCTAAAGGCTCTTCTGGTCCTAAGAATCAGCAGAAGAAGAAGAAGAAACCTTTTTGGCACTCTTCCCTTGCGGCACAGCAGCCCTCCTTTCGGGGAGGGAGGGGGCAGCAGCAGCAGGCTCGAGCTGGGCAGCCCCAGCCCGAGCCCGGGCCCTCCCAGGTCCATAAAGGAGGCCGAGGTTCAGGTCCTGGATACTCCTCCTCCAAGTCTGCTGAATGACGGGGTGGGGGCTTCCACCCCCACTCCTGTCACACCAGCTCTGGGTCCTCCTGTGTGGGGCCGGCTCTGCCACTTCCTTTCACTGGTCCGCTGTTACCATGGACAAGTGGTTCTTAGAAGTGGTCAGCCAGGGACTGCCTCTGGAATTCGAGCAGTACCCTCCAAGCCAAGCCCACGCCTCACAGGAGGAGAGGGTATCAGCCCATACTTAGTCAGTTCTTTGAGACAACATTGCTCACCTCCTCCTCAAGGAGGCAGTAGCTCCAGTGGCAGATCCTCCAGCAGACCCAGGCTTCATCTCCAGGTACTTCCTGGTTCACAAGCAGACGGTGGCTGGTGCCCCATTCTAGAGCTGCATGGCCTGAATCAGTACCTCAGGTCACACACCTTTCAGATAGTCACTCTGTCCCAGATCATACCATCCTTGGAGCGAAACATGTGGTTCTGTTCACTGGATCTCCAGGATACATTCTTTCATATCCCAATCCATCCGTCTCACCAGCAGTTCCTCTGCTTCAGAGCCGAGGGGACCCTATACGAGTTCTGAGCCATGCCATTCGGCCTGTCATCGGCCCCACGGGTCTTCACCAAATGCAGTGCAGTGGTGGCTGCTCATCTCAGGCATCGGGGAGTCAGAATTTACCCCTACCTCGATGATTGGCTCTTAGCAGGTCCCACCCAGCAGGAGGTGGAGAGGTCCCAGGACCTGGCCTTCCAGACCTACTCCCAACTTGGCCTCATGATCAACAAGGCCAAGTCGGAACTCATGCCTTCTCAGGTGATGTGCTTCACTGAGGCAGAGCTCGATTCTCGTCAAACCAGAGCTTGGCTCCTGGTGGACAAGGCAGATGTTCTCTCCTCCTTTGCCCAGTCATTTCTGGTTGGGCAGTTGTGCCCTGCCCGGGACTTTCTGCACCTTCTGGGTTACATGGCTGCGTTCACCTCCATGGTCCGTTGGGCCTGATGGCACATGCTTCCTCTCCAGTGGGAGCTGGCCGCCCAGTGGACTCAGCGCCACGGTCATTTCGACCAGCTGATCGCTGTAACCCAGAAGACGTGGGACACTCTGTAATGGTGGACCGTCCCAGACCAGTTGCAGGAAGGGATCCCGTTTGTCCGCCCCAAGCTGACAGCTGTCCTTATGACCGATGCCTCGCCCATGGGCTGGAGAGCCCACATGGGGGACAACAGGGCCCACTGGTTCTGGACCCCCGAGGAGTGCCATCACCACATCAACCTGCTGGAGCTCAGAGCAGTCAGACTGACACTGTCAGCTTTCGCTCCTCAGCTCTGGGGTCAAGTGGTTTATGTCCAGACGGACAATACCACGATCATGTACTACCTCAACAAACAGGGCGGTACACATTCCCGTCTGCTGTACAGGGAAAGCGCTCCGCATCTGGACACTCGTGAGCCGTCTGGAGGCAGATCTCCTAGCCATCCATGTGGCAAGAGCCTCATACCATCTGGTGGATGCTCTCAGCCGCTTAGGCGAGACATCCCACGAGTGGTCTCTCCATCCAAAGGTAGCTTACAGCCTGGTCTCCCACTGGGGAAAACCATTGGTGGACCTGTTTGCCTCCAGGGAAAACACCAAGCTGAGGCTGTTTCATACCAACCCCCTTCAGCAGGGCTCGCTGCAGGGGGATGCCTCCTCGAGGCCATGGACCCCAGACCTCTTCTACGCCTTCCCTCCATTTGTCTTGACCCACAGGGTGTTCATCAAGGTGAGGAGGGACAAGGTGAAGGTGATTCTGGTAGTCCCAGACTGGCCATGCCAGTTCTGGTACCCAGATCTCCTCAGCCTCAGCAACAGGCCTCCGGACTGGTTTCCAGCATACCTAGACCTAATCTCTCTCAGTCAGGAGATGGTATACCATCTGGACCTTCAATTCCTGCACCTCACAGCCTGCATACCTGAGTGGCTAGGGTTCTGGGTTTTGGGTCTTTCCGAGGATGTCCTCACCGTGGTGGAGGCATCCAGAAAGGAATCGACCAGGAAATGTTATGCCTTCAAATGGAAAAGGTTTTCCATTTGGTGTCAGGGCAAGGGCCTGGACCCTCTGTCCTTTCCTGTGGCTAACATTCTCGACTACCTTTGGTCTCTCTCCAAAGGGGGTCTTCAGTCATTGACTCTTAGCATGTACCTAGCAGCCATCTCTGCTTACCGGGTGCAGGTTGGTAAGCTGACGTTGGCACAGGAGACAGTGGTCGGGCACTTTTTCAAAGGCCTGGATCACATCTCCCCTCCGGTATGTGAACCTCCACCTCCATAGGATCTACTGCTGGTACTGGCAAAGCTCATGGGCAAGCCGTTCGAACCAATGCACAAGTGTGAGCTGTCAAACTTGTCATGGAAGATGGCCTTCCTCGTGGCCATCACATCTGCCAGAAGGACAGGGAGCTCCTGGCACTCTTGGTGGACTCCCCCATCTGGTCTTCCACAGAGACAAGGTTGTCCTACGCCCCCACCCGAAATTCCTTCTGAAGCTGGTGTCAGAGTTTCACCTTAACCAGGTGTTAACTCTGCCAGTGTACTACCCCAGTTACACCTCGGAGGCCGAATACAGGCTCCATGCTTTGGACCTGAGACGAGCCCTCTCCTATTATAAGGAGAGGATGGCGGAATTTCCGGGAGAGGTTCGCCAGCTGTTTGTTACCTATGCTGAAGCCGCTTCTGGCAAACTTGCAGCAAAACAGATTACTGCAAGGTGGATTACATCTTACATAAGTCTGTGTCATGAATTGGCAGGCAAGGAGCCTCCCAGAGGGATAAGAGCTCATTCTACGCGCCACACTGCTGCATCGGTGGCTGCTTCCAGGGACATCCCCATACAGGAAATCTGTCTGGCTGCTACCTGGAAAACAGCAAACACCTTCGTTGCCCACTACCACATCGACTTTGAGTCACGCCAGCATACTGGTTTTGGGGCCTCAGTTCTCCAGTCTCTGTTTCCTAAGTAGGGGGTGTGTGCCTTGCCTCCCTCCTCCCGGAGAACTGCTAGGAGTCTGCCAAGAAGTGTGGATGAACAGCATATTCACGTCCCTAGGAAAAACAGGTTACTCACCTGTAACAGTAGTTCTAGGAGTGGTATATGTTGTTCATCCACACAGACCCACCCAACCTCCCTGGCTGCGGACGCACAAAACCTGGCTTCCAGTGGGCTAAGTTCTGGCATCATGGGGCGGAGCCGAGGGTTATACCACCCAGGTGGGTGGGAGGAGCCAGCTTGAAGACTTTCCAGCAGATTTAAAGGTAAATGGACACTGCCAAGAAGTGTGGATGAACAACATATACCACTCCTAGAACTACTGTTACCTGTTTTTACTTACCTTGTAGTTTAGGAAAAACATTTGTCAAAGATTTTGCAAATTCATTCAGATTACTTATTATTTGGAAAAATTAAGAAAGGGTGATCACACTAGGTGAAATATTTCTAATTTGTCTGCTAGTTTACAACAAATTCTTTCATTTGCATGAGTTACACAGATGCTGTACCAGTACCACCAAGAGAAAGAAGATTTCTAGGGACATGGATATGTTGTTCATCCACACTTATTGGCAGGTATCCTTGCCGCTTTAAATCTTGCTGGAAGGTCTTCAAGCTGGCTCCTCCCACCCACCCGGGTGGTAAAACTCTCGGCTCCGCCCCATGATGCCAGATCTTCCTTATCGCTTGGAAGCTCAGGTTTCCCTCCTTAAGCTCTGCGTATAAAGATTGGTTCCTAATTCTTGGTTTCCTGAAATAAAGTTTAGGTTTCAAGACTTGGTCAATATTTCCCTCATGACTGCGATGGACAAATCGTCCCGGTTTCGGAGTGCCCATGCGAGCAGAAGATGTCTAGAGACGGATCTGCACTCACGTGTCGTCTACTGCTTGGGCCTTGAGCGACCACGCGAGGCTGCGACCTGTGCTCTTCTTTTTCGGCCTACGTCCTGAAGACCGTGCCGCCGTCTGCAACTTGGGCGACCAGACGTTATCCTCCGGTAAAGTCAAAGGAGATATCTAGTTGGCGGTTTCCCGCGGGGCGTGGTTTCGGGCGGAACAGCTTGAGCAGATGATCGCCTCGAGGGAGGCTGGCGCAGGCCGATCTTCATCTTCCTCGGCGTGGCTTTTATCCTGCTCTCCTGGGATCCTCCTATTCAGCTTCTTTTAAGAGTTTGTCTGTCCTCTCCACTAAGGAGAGGGACCAACATCTTCAGGGCCTTCCTCTCGGGTCCAAGAAGAAGGACCACAAAGGTAGAGTCCCTCCGTGTCGCTCTTGGGAGGGAGAGGTCCCGCTCACCGAGTAGTCGACCATTGACTTCGGTCGATCCTTCGGCTCCGGCCACTGGCTTCACGGCATCCCCGTCAGGTCAGTTGACCGAGACTCCCGTCGACGCAGTCGAGATTTTTCTCGACCCGTTGGACGGGCTGTCGACTGGTGAAGCCGAAATCCCTCACTCCCCGGTTCCCCCGGCGGTGGTTGAGGTGTCTGTGGATTTGCCCGTGCCTCCGGTTCTGGAGTCCACGGTTGAGCCCTCCAAGCCGAGGGGAGAGCGGGTTTCCCCGGCCCTACCTCTGTACCCTCCTCAGAAAAGCCGAGGTTCGCGGTCTCGGACTTCTTCTCGGTAGAGCTGATCCCGCCATCATAGACGGTCTCGGTCTCGGCACCGTGGCAAGCGGCGTCGCCGCTCGTCCTCCTCCTCGGACGAGGGGAGGCTTCGACGCAAGTTGCGTCGACGATACGAGGACCTCATGTGGCAACAGCTTCTTCTGTCTGGGAGCAAGCGGACGTCGTCGCCTTCCCCACCTATCAAGTGGCTGTCACCGGAGCGGCCGAAGCAACCACTCTCCTTAGCCCAGGCTCCTGCTTCCAGAGCCTGTTGCTCGGCCGAAACAGGCTGCCCCACCGATTCCGGTGGAACCTCCGCCTCCACAGCCGGTGTTTGGGGCTCCGACCAAGAATTCTCGGTCGGCACAGGCTCTGCCCCATAGGCTGTCTGTCACCCTCACTCCCAATCGCCCTCGGCAGGTGGAGGGTGGCTCAGGCCCAAGGCAGCTCTTTGCGGACTCCTCTGAGTCCGACAACGATTCCTCCCTGTTCTCCAGGTGGGTCGACTTGGAGTCCTCAGGAGGTCAGTCCCTGTGACGATAGCCCTTCGTCCTTCATGGGTTTGCTTAGGCTCATCTCGGAGTCCACCGGGATGCAGCTCGAGCCCGTATCCATGCGGGCCAAGTATCCCCTCACGGAGATATTAGACCGAGGGGATTCTACTACGGAGGCCTTTCCGGTGGCCAAGGCCATTGTAGGCCCGGCCTTGGAGCTCTGGCAGCATCCTGCTTCCTGCCCTGCGCTTTCGGCCAGGATGGCTAGGAAGTATGCGGTTCCTCCTGGTTCCCTGTCCGGTTTCTCGGAACACCCCTCAGCCAAGGGGTTGGTTACCGACAGCGTCTTCCGACGTGCCGGAAATGCCAGGGACATAGACAAACCTCCCGACAAGGAGTCCAAGAAGTTGGACTACGCCGGGCAAAAAGTCTACGCTGCATCCTTCCTTGGCCTTCGTCAGGCCAGCTCGGCCGTGCTGATAGCACACTTCTCGCATGCCCTGTTGGGCTCCCTGGACGAGGTAGTCCCTCATCTCCCGGCTGACCTGCAGACCACGGTTAAGCAGGTGCGGGACCAGGGCAGGGCAGTGGCCAAGCAGCAACTTCAGACTGCTTTGGACATTGGTGACTCATGTGCCAGGTCAGTCGCGGCCGCAGTGGCTATGCGCCGTCGGGCATGGCTGAGGATATCCACCTTCACAGCGGATACCCAGCACAAGTTGGCGGATGTCCCCTTCCTGGGGACCGACCTCTTCGGCCCTGGAGTGGAAGGTCACCTCCAGAGGATCGAAAAGTCCAGTGCCACCCTGGACTCGGTCTCATCCACTCAGAGGGACAAGGGCCTCAGACCGCAACCCAAGCCCTTTCGTCCGTCTGCGCCCGCAGCACGTCCGGCCCAGCAGCATCAGGGCCAGCAGGCTCGACGCTTGGCATCCCAAACCCAAGCCCGCGGCTTCCTCCTCCAGGAAGCAGGGAGGTAAAGGCCCAGGTGGTCCCTGGGCCGGTCACTCCTCCAAGCCTGCTCAGTGACGGGTTGAGGGGTGCCACCCCCAACCTCGTCTCTCCACCCCAGGATCCCCCCGTGGGGGGACGGCTTCGCCACTTCCTTTCCGCCTGGTCTGCTATCACCACAGACCGCTGGGTGTTGAAAGTGGTGGGAAAGGGCCTTCCTCTGGAGTTCGAGCAGGCCCCGGCCTTCTGAGCCGTCGCCCCCCGGGGGGCCTCGGGGTCCGCAGCCTCACTGTAGGCCCGCCGAGTCGACATCGCTCTGCTTCTCGAGAAGGAGGTGATCAGAAAGGTGGCGGACCCTCCCTCAGACCTGGGGTTTGTGTCCAGGTACTTCCTGGTTCCAAAATGGACGGGGGGCTGGCGCCCCATTCTCGACCTGCACAACCTAAACAAGTTCCTAAGGTCTCGGACCTTCAGGATGGTCACTCTGGCTCAGATAATACCATCCTTGGAACGCGGCGTGTGGTTCTGCTCTCTGGACCTGCAGGATGCATTTTTTCATGTCCCTATCCGTCCGTCTCACCAGAGATTCCTCCGCTTTTGAGCGGAAGGATCCCTTTTCGAGTTCCGAGCCATGCCCTTCGGCCTGTCTCTTGCTCCCAGGGTCTTCACCAAATGCATGGCAGTGGTGACAGCATTCCTGCGGCGCCGAGGGGTCTGGGTGTACCCTTACCTGGATGATTGGCTGATAGCAGCCCCCTCCAGACAAGAGGTGGAGCAGTCCAGAGATCTGGCCCTCCAGGTTTGCTCTCAGATCGGCCTCCTCATCAACGAGGCCAGGTCGGAACTCGAACGGAAGCAGGTGATTCTCTTCATCGGGGCAGAGCTCGACTCTCTTCAAGCCAGAGCACGGCTCCCGGCGGACAGGGCCGAGGTTCTTTCCTCCTTTGCCCAATCATTTCTGGTTGGGCAATCGCGCCCTGCCCGGGACTTCCTGGGTCTCATAGCGGCCTGCACCAGCGTGGTCCGTTGGGCCCGCGCTGGAACATGCATCCCCTTCAATGGGGGTTGGCCAGCCAGTGGTCTCAACGCTGCGATCCATTGGACCAGCTAGTGACGGTGACCCAGGGGATGTGGAACGCTCTCCAGTGGTGGATTGTTCCAGCTCTTCTGCAGGAGGGCATCCCGTTTGTCCTCCCTGAGCCGACGGTCTCTCTATCGACCGACGCCTCTCTGATGGGTTGGGGTGCCCATCTGGGGGAGCACAGAGTGCACGGCCTCTGGTCCCCATGGGAGTCCCGATGCCATATCAACCTGCTGGAGCTCCGAGCGGTCCGTCTAGCTCTCACCGTCTTCGCTCTGTTTCTACGGGGTCAAGTGGTTCAGGTCCAGACGGACAATACCACGACCATGTACTACCTAAACCGCCAGGGCGGGACGCGCTCCATGCCTCTGTGCAAGGAAGCTCTCCGCATTTGGTCACTCGTGCGCGCAGCCTGGAGGCGGATCTCCCAGCCATTCACGTGGCAGGAGCCTCCAACACCCTGGCCGATGCCCTAAGCCAGATAGGGGCTGTCTCCCACGAGTGGTCTCTCCAGTTGGAGTTAGTACAAGATCTGTTCTCCCATTGGGGCACACCTCAGGTGGATCTGTTTGCCTCCAGGGAGAACGTGAAGCTGAGGCTGTTCCATGCCCGCCCCCCTCAGCAGGGCTTGCTGCAGGGGGATGCCTTCTCGAGGCCGTGGACCCCGGGCTCTTTTATGCCTTTCCCCCATTTCCCTTGATCCACAAGATGCTTCTCAAGGCAAGGAAGGACAAGGCGCAGGTGATTCTGGTAGCTCCAGACTGGCCCTGCCAATGCTGGTATCCAGATCTCCTCAGCCTCAGCTCCAGGCTCCCGAGGCAGCTTCCAGCTCGCCCGGACCTGCTTTCAGTCAATCAGGGGAAGGTGTTCCATCCGGACCTTCAATCCCTGCACCTGATGGCCTGGTTCCTGAGCGGCTAGAGTTCCAGGCCTTGGGTCTTTCCAACGAGGTCCTCAATGTAGTTGAGGCGTCCCGTAAGGAGTCGACCAGGAAATGCTATGCCTTCAAATGCAAGAGGTTTTCCATTTGGTGTCAGGGCAAGGGCCTGGACCCTTCCTCCTGTTCCTTGGCAAGCATCTTGGACTATTTATGGTCCCTTTCTCAGCAAGGGCTTAGGTCGACGACCCTAAGGGTGCACCTGGCAGCCATCTCTGCTTACCGGGCGCTGGCGGGGAAGCAGTGATGGCGCAGGAAAAGTGGTCTGGCGCTTTTTCAAAGGTCTTGATCACATTTCCCCTCCGGTGTGAGAACCTCCACCTCTGTGGGATCTACTGCTGATACTGGCAAAGCTCATGGGCAAGCCATTCGAACCAATGCACAGGTGTGATCTCTCTCACCTGTCGTGGAAGACCGCCTTCTTGGTGGCTATTACGTGAGCCAGGAGGATGGGAGAGCTCCAGGTGCTTTCCATCTAGTCTCCTTACCTGGTCTTCCACAGGGACAAGATTGTCCTGCGCCCCCACCCGAAATTCCTTCCGAAGGTGGTGTCGGAGTTTCACCTTAACCAGGTGTTGACTCTGCCGGTGTTCTACCCCAATCACACCTCGGAGGCCGAATATAGGCTCCATACTCTGGACCCTAGAAGGGTGCTCGCTTACTATAAGGAGCGCACGGCTGAAATTCGGGGAGAGGTTCGCCAGCTGTTTGTCACCTACGCTGAAGCCGCACCTGGCAGACCTGCAGCCAAGCGGACGATAAGCAGGTGGGTCACCTCCTGCATAGATCTCTGCTATAGGTTGGCGGGCATGGAGCCTCCCAGAGGGATAAGAGCTCATTCTACCCGCCATACCGCTGCATCGGTGGCTGCTTCCAGGGACGTCCCTATCCAGGAAATCTGCAGGGCTGCTACCTGGAAGTCAGCACACACCTTCATTACCCACTACCACATCGACCTTGAGTCACGCCGGGTTGCTGGTTTTGGGGCCTCGGTTCTCCAGTCGCTATTCCCTAAGTAGGGGGTGTGCACCTTGCCTCCCTCCTCCCGGAGAACTGCTAGGAGTCTGCCAATAAGTGTGGATGAACAACATATCCATGTCCCTAGAAATACAGGTTACTCACCTGTAACAGGAGTTCTAGGAATGGCATATGTTGTTCATCCTGACTCTCGACCTCCAGCTTGACGCACAACCTGAGCTTCCAGCCGCCAGATCGACGCCATGGGGCGGAGCCGAGAGTTTTACCACCCGGGTGGTTGGGAGGAGCCAGCTTGAAGACCTTCCGGCAAGATTTAAAGCGGCAAGGATACCTGCCAATAAGCGTGGATGAACAACATATACCATTCCTAGAACTCCTGTTACAGGTGAGTAACCTGTATTTCCAGGTCGCCAGTATAAATCTCCTGAAATTATCGCCATCTCCCGTCTGGTGTTTATTCTGGGTATTTTTGATGATATCGCCAATTTAAGAAAGACACAGAAACTTTGGAATGTCTTCAGCAGTGCTGTGCTTTACAGTTAATTTCTTTTTGCCACCTAGTCCCGGGCAGCATTCCTTCTAGCCTGGTCCCCCAGCCCTGTCCTCCACTCGCAGCTTACCTCTGGCTTCCTCCATGACTTGCCCCCATGGTGGGGTGTCGGGGATCCCTCAACCTGCCGCTACGGATCCGGTGCCGGTGGGGATCCCTCAACCCGCCGCTACAGGTCTGATGCCAGGGTTACTGCTTTGTTCATGGGGGGCAGCGCCTCTGGGAACTGGCTTGTTCATCCAGCCATGCCCAGGACACACTTTTTCTCCTCAATTTTTTCTCCCTCAGGAGATGAGGCGTGCAGTGACGCCCACGGAGGGAGTGTGCATGCATCTGCAAGTGCTCCTTTCAAGTGTCTGCCACTTCTCCTCCCTATTACTACAGTGTCAGTGTGCTGCCTCCCAGCCGCCGCTAGGGGCCAGTCAAGCACCGACTGCTGGTAACCCCCTTCCCCGGAGAAGGAGAGCAATCCATCGGATGCTCAATCCTTCTCCTCCCCTGCCAACCCCCGGCAGCCTGTGCTTGTTCCCGAACATGGGTCACTGCATGGCTCGTGATAAGGCGTCTAGTGCCTCAGCCCTCAACACCACCGGGCCTGCAGCGCTATGCTTTAAAAGAATAATTTAAAGAAGTTGGAAAGACCCTAGTCCATGAAACATCCAGGAATATTATAACCAATTAGGTTATGCGGCAAGCAATGAGAGAATTAGTTATTTAGTAATGGATAACATGGAAACATTTGAAACAATCTGGTTGCCTTTTTTTACAGTTAATTGCAGTAAATCCAACTTGAATAGACTGTTTACAGTACCCTTCAGCCTCTCGATGAATAATTTTTTCGTCAATAACATACAACTTGTAAGGAATCTGAGATGATATCTGGAACTCCTCTCTAATTAGCATCCGAACTGTCTTTGTCACGTTTAATACACTATGTAATATGTATATTTGTGAAATCCTTTTTTCCATAGTGGTAAGATGTATGTGATGTGTTTTTGAACTACAAAAACAAATAAATAAGTGTTATAGAAAACAAAATTCAGTGACACCACCAAAATCTAACTAAAGTGCCATTTATTTAATGTAACAACAAGGGAGGAGATTCCAAGAACGAAAATAACTGAAGAGACTGGAACTGAACATTTTGTTATTGATTCACAAAATCTATCACTCCCCAGACAGACGTTACTGATAGCGTGACATGCCCATAACATGTGCAGCGTGTTACATGTGACATCTACAGCAGGTGCCGTTCGGTAGATAATTGAAACGTTCTAGTCTTCTAGGAGACTAATAATAACAGTGTAAAATCTTAAGACTGTATAGATCTCCCGTGCACTTCCCTGCAGCAGAAATAAGTATTTACCCAGGCTTTAGACCACTCTTCACTACTAAATCATACAGCAGGAGGTTATTTATAAATCTAAACAAAAATTGCCAAAGAAGACTCAAAGCATCTTACAAGACTGGGGAAAATGGTCAGTTTAAAATGGGATAGAAAGATGAGGGGTATATGTTTTTCCCAGTATCGTGAACTGCTGCTTCGTGACATTCTCCCTGAAACAGAATGTGCTGATGGTGTGTGTTAGGGTCCTCCAACTGAGCTAGAGTGTGTGTGTGTGTGGCTTGTTGCTTCCTCTAACTCTGACTCCTCCCACCTACCCCCCCCCCCAAATTTCCCACCATCCACCAGTCATCCATCGTATGTACTGTACCTCCACTGAGCCAAAAAATGCAAACTAAACAGAAAACACTTAAGGATCTGGAAAAGCAGCTGCCATGAAGATGGAGTCCGGGTAAGTGTTAACCTCTCTAAGCTGTGTGTCTGACCTTCTTGTATCCTTATTTCTGAATGGAACCTGTACTTCTTGGCTTTCGGTTTTCTCTCTCTCTCCCTCTGTGGATTCAAAAATAACTTTACTGGTATGACAAGATATACAGGTATTGCCAAAGTTTATATATCAAACTATTCATAAAACAAAAACATACTACAGTGTACTTTAATATGTCCATCTCGCTCTCTGTCTACCCCCCTTCTCTTTAAAAGGGCAATATGTTTTCTTATCATCATGCATGCGTACTTCCAGCCTTTTGCCACTGAAATGTGGGACACACAGATAATCAGAATTTTAAAAAAAGTGTATGACAGTGGCCCTCAAAATGTGGGGCACCTCCTGAAACATGCAGCTATGAACTCAGAACAGAGAGGAAACTAGTGTTTCTGTTTGTGCAGAGATTCATTTTGATGCAGCGCCATAGATTATTATGAATTTCTGCTTTAAAAGTCGGACTTCTCCAGTTACCACAGCAGCAGCAGTTTCCCACGTAAGAAAATTAATTAATTTGGAAAATAACTCTGTGGAGTCATGCCGGGCAGATTGGACTGACTTCTAGTCTGTTTCTGCTTGTATTTTTCAGTTTTTCTATGGGATGGAGCATTTCTGAGGGAATTACTGGCTGTGATGCAGTGTGAGACAGGCATGCCTCTGTCTATCAGCAACAATGGCATCACAACTAGTAGGAAGTCTGCTGAGTTAGACATTAAACATGGGGTACCTCAGGGCATCTGGCTGAGGTTTAATTATTAGGAATAACATTCACACACCCTAACCTTCAAGGGCAGCCTCCAGTGTGCCTGTTTTGTGAGCACAGAACTGTTAGCACATAACGCACTGAGGGAGCATAAAGGGCTCCAGATGACAACTGCCATCTGGGGCCGGTCTCTGTCAAAGGTGGGTACTCCCTCATAATATCATCCGCCCTACGAAACTCCCGGAAAGTTGACATGCTTAGATTATTAAGAAACGCACTTAATGCTAAAAGACTGCTTCACTTCAAACTATTCAGCACCGAACTGCACCTGTAAACCGCACATATGGGTCTTCTGGACTGAAAGAGCAGAGTGCTGTTTGGTGAAAATGTAGACTTTTGCATGTTTATCCTGTTTTAGAGTGCACATTCCCTCCTGTTTTGTAAATACCCACTTTTCCCTGTTTTGAGACAGCTTTAGCACAATACTGCTCTCCCCTCCACTCTGTTTCTCTCCCTCTCCTCCTCTTTTAAATGCCGGCTAAAACTTCTCTCTGCCTCGTTCTGCTCCTGCCAGTACCCCCCGACTATGACTCTCCATCCTAGAAGTGAGAGGGTTGACATGATAGAGACCTTCAACTTCCTGAAAGGTATGAACAAGTTGATCTGCAAGGAACTATTTAGCAGAAATGGGGAGTCAAAAGCAAGGGGACCTGAATGTAAGCTGGTTTGGATAGGGGAGAGGCAAGAAGTTATATTTTCCAGAGAGAGTGGTCAAGCCATGGAACAGCCTACTAGCAGAGGTGTCGGATGCAAGAACCATTAATGCTTTCAAGCAGGGTTGGGATTCAGTAAAAGGCTTAATAGTTACATGGGGGGGAGCAGTAGGTCAAGGTGGGGGGGTGAGGGCAATAACCTTGACTAGACATTAGATCCTGGGGAAGGATAGGGTAAAACAGGGCAGACTGGATGGACCGATGGTCTTTTTCTGCCAACATTTTCTGTGTGTCTACGAAGCTTAAAATAAATATTTTTAACTTACAAGATGCAAGCCAAAGCACAAGACATAGTGTAATTAATAAGTCATATTTCTAACCCCGGTAATGCTCAGGAATTCATAACTTTGTGCAGTAAGCCTGGAGGGTTGGACTGCCCGGAGAGATGGAACACATGCAAATTAATGGAATTCTTTACATGTGAGCATCTTTCAAATACTGCCTCTACCAACTGTAGCATTCTGACCTCTTCAGATTTTTCTCTGTGCCTGAAAGTCTGGTTGCTTGGAGTTCCTGTCATCCTCTTTCGTGTGAAGAAAGATAAAAAATTAAAAAAAAATAAGTATGTTTAATTTCTGTCACTGCCTCTACTTCTTGTCAGTCTGGATCTTGTTTATTATTTAAAATGAGTCATTTTCTCAGTTCGGGATAACCGTGTGGGAACTGAGTTCATTTTAAGTTACTTCGGGGTTCTCTGACTAAAGAACCTTTATATTTGTGTATATTTAACTGTTTTTCAAATTGTATTTTTTATTTTAGTCTTTGGTAACTGGGTAAGGCCCACTAAGCACAAGTGCCTGTTTTCAGGGGTGACCTGGGAGCACTGGGCAGTTAAGTGACTTGCTCAGAGTCACATAGTATGCATGTGGAGGCTGTGAGAATCAAACTCAGGTCTGGTCTGTTGGATATACCAAGCTTGTTCACACCTTGTTCCTCTAACCTCTGGGCTATACTGCCAGCCCAAAATTTGTAACTGCCTTTTCTCGGTTACAGAACCGCTGAACCGGTTCGTTTTCACATCTCCTGGTTCAGTTCCAGTCAGTTCCGGAACAGACTGCAAAAAAAAACAAATTTAGTAAAAGAACCACAGCAGTCTTTCTTATTTAGCGGTTGGTGTTTTTTCTACTTTGGCTTCACCATGGCAGAGAAACCTAAAAAAAGAACTGGAGAGCCCAGTTTTAAAAATTGTCTGAAGTGTGGAGATGTGTTTGCTAAGGCAGACAAGCATGCCTTATGTGTAGCTTGTCTGGGTTTTGAACATCCTGACCAAGAATGCGACATATGTAAAACTGTCCAGGATAAAACCGTGGAAAAACGCCTTGAAAGGCTGAATAAAATATTTCCTAGGGGTTCCTCTGGCTCTGACCAGCTGACACCCCAGTCTGTTGTGGCTGAACCCACAGGTGTACTTACCCCTGCCCCGATACGGGCATAAAAGGGCCAAAAAGAGGTAAAGAACCGGTTGACTCCCCGATTCCCTCAAAAAAGGCTAAGAAGTTTAAGCATGCAGAACCCTCTCCTGCTAAACCAGGGACTTCTGCGCAGGTGCCTGTAATGTCGGCTCAGGAGATAGCCCAGGCATTCAAGCCCTGCAAAACATCATCCCTCAGCCTCCTACCCCTTCTCAGGGTCCCCAGGCTGGCAGTGCTGTGTTGCCGTCTTTACCAGAGCAACAGTATTTTGAGGAGGAGGATGAGCCATACGAGGAGGACGAACCTGTCTCCCCAGAGGTGTCCCCTGAGCAGGACTTTGGTTCACCTCCCAGGGTGTCCGAGGACTTTTCCTCACATTTTTCTGTTGTGAGCAAGATGGCAGATGCTCTGGATATTGCCACAACAGAGCAAGTGGAGGATAAGGAGGAGATTGAATATTAGAACATGATGGGGTTAACACCCACAAAGGCCCTCCTCCTGCCAGTCTACACATTTTTTAAGAAGGATGCCTTAAAGCTTCTGCAGACCCCTAACTTAATTCCTCCCACTGACGGAGGATAGACAAGAAATACCAGCTGGATAGGGAGGGAGCTGACTTCCTCTTCTCCCATCCAGACCATCAAGGGGTAATACAACAGGCAGCTTGTTATAAGGCTAAAGTCCCTCTGTCCTCACACCCTCCAGACAAGGACTCCAGAAAACTCGATAGTATGGCCAAGAAAGGCAATTTGTCAGCCTCCTTGGCCATGAGACAGGCTACCTTCCAGGCTTATGCTGCCCAGTACCAAAAATCCCTGTGGCAGTCGGTACTGGCAATGTCTATGAAAGCCCCCTCACCCTTATCAGATGGCCTGGCTGAAACTGCCAGGTTTGGGCTACATGGCTACTGATTCTAATGACACTGCAGCAGATGGATGACTAACACAGTGGCACAGAGGAGGTTTGCTTGGCTTAGGGCCACAATATTCACTCAGGATACTCAATCTACGGCCTTGGATTTTCCATTGGAAGGAAATTCTCTTTTTGGAGAATCCACTGTTGTTTGTATGAAGAAGGTGGATGAATGCAAGGCTACTTATAGAAACAACTCTGCCAAGGAGAGAGCTTCTTCATCCACCAGGCCCTATGAAGAGGGAGCAGACGTCAGTCCTTCATGTCCAGAACTTTTTTTCCAGTCAGTAGCCATGCCCCAGTACCAGCAGTATCCTGAACAGGGATACTCTAGGGGTAGGGGTAGAAGGGGCTCTAGGCGAGGGGCTCAGGCACAACCTCAACCCCAGCCTAAGCAAAACCCCCTGAGAAGAAGGCCGCCTCCTCCTTCCCTGTCAGAGGCAGACTGTCCCACTTCCTCCACGTTTGGCTAAACATCACCACAGACAAGTGGGTGTTGGAGGTAGTGGGCAAGGGTCTGTCTCTGTACTTCATATCTCTTCCTCCACAGAAGTCCAGGGTTTTCCTCTCTCCCTCCCTAGCAGAAACAGCACTGCTAGAGGCGGAGGTTCAAAAGCTGCTACAGCTCAGAGCAGTGGTACCAGTTCCTACTACCCTCAGAGGAAGAGGTTTTTACTCCAGGTGCTTTCTAACAACAAAGAAAAGTGGGGGGTGGCAGCCAATATTGGATCACAGAGCTTTAAACAAGCACTTGAAAAAACCAAAGTTCAAAATGGTAACTCTGGTTCGGATTCTGCCAACAATCCAAAAAGGGGACTGGCTAGCATCACTGGATTTGAAAAGTTGCCTATTTCCACATACCCATAAAGGAATCTTTCAGAAGATATCTCAGATTCAGGCTCCCATCGGATCATTACCAGTTCTCAACCCTACCCTTCGGCCTTTCTTCAGCACCAAGAGTATTTACAAAATGCTAGCACCTGTGGTGGCATTTCTTCAGACAGGGAGTGACTGTTTTTCCATACCTAGATGCCTGGCTGGTGGGGGCAACTCACCAGACCAAGTCAGAAATTCCCTAAAGCTCACCCAAGATCTGTTGGAATCCCTGGGTTTCATAAAAAATCTGTCCTATCCCTGCACAGAATTTACAGTTCATAGGGGCAGAGATCAGTACTCTTCAGGGCAGAGCCTTCTTGCCCCTAGATAGGGTGCACAGCCTTCAGTCTGTAGCAAACTCTTTTACTCTGCACAAGCCAAAAACTGCCAGGCAGTTTCTGCAGCTCCTGGGCCATATGGCTGAATCCACAGGCACAGTGCAGGGTTTCAGGTTTCACTTGAGAGACATCCAGTTTAATCTCAGGACTCACTGGAGTCAGAAAAAAGACCCCTTTTCAAAGCTTATTCCGGTAACCAGGGCACTGTTACAGGCCCTTCTGTGGTGGAAAAAGGAATCCAACCTAAGGCAAGGAATTTATTTTCAGAAAGAGAATCCCCCACTAGTTCTCACAACAGATGCATCCCTTCTGGTCTGGGGCACCCATCTAGGGGAGCACATGACCCAGGGTACTTGGACAGAAGCAGAGTCTTAAAAGTTTTCTCTTCTTTGGTGACGGGCAAGGTGGTACAGATCAGAACAGACAATACCACCACAATGTATTTCATAAACAAACAGGGAGGTACCAGATCAGGCCTTCTCTGCACAGAAGCCATGAAAATCTGGACTCTGGCTTATTCCCTAAAGGTATCCTTGCAAGCAATTCACCTGCCAGGAAAGGACAATACCTTGGCAGACACACTGAGTCGGATCAACCAGGCCCATCACGAATGGACACTGAACAAGCAAGTGGTGCAAGTAATTTTCAGGAGGTGGGTCACTCCAGAGGTGGACTTGTTCGCATCCCACCAGAACCACCAGTTGCCTCAGTATTGCTGCAGACCACCAGCTCAGGGCACAATTCCCCTGGATGCTCTGGTGCTAGACTGGTCAGGCAGGTTTCTCTATGCCTTCCCCCCATTTCCTCTGGTTTTCAGAGTACTACTGAAGCTCAAATCCCATTCAGCTTCTCTGATCTTGATAGCTCCAGATTGGCCCAGTTAGCCATGGTACTGTCTTCTGCTCTCCATGTCAGTGGGCAAACCAATAAGTGTGCCTCTTAGGCACAATCTCCTTCCCTCCAATCAGGGAACATTGCTATACCCAAATCTCCAGTCTCTCCACCTCAAGGCATGGCTCTTGAGGAATTAGAATACACAGACTTAAATCTTTCTGAAGCTGTATTAGCCATCTTAAAAGGGTATAGAAAACCTTCCACTAAGAAAACATGTTCTTCTAAATGGAAGAGATTTTCTCTTTGGTGCTCTGGTAGAAATTGCGTCCCAAATAATGCAGGCGTATCAGTTGTATTAGACTATCTCACTCATTTGGATTCACAGGGTTTACAACCCAGTTCTCTGAAAGTTCATCTTGCAGCAGTGTCTGCCTACCTTTCTGCTAGGGCAAAGGTGTCAGTATTCAAAAGGTTCTTTAAAGGTCTGATGCATTTGCATCCCCCTCTCAGGCACCAGTCCCTGCCTGGGATCTGAATGTGCGCAAAGCTAAGCTCATGGGGCCTCCTTTCGAGACCATGGCAACATCTCATCTGAAGTATGTTACTTGGAAAACAGTTTTTCTAGTAGCAATTACTTCTGCAAGACGAATTAGCGAGCTCCAGGCTCTCTGTATCGACCAGGACTATATATCATTCCACATAGATAAGGTAGTCCTCAGAACAAATAGACAATTTCTTCCTAAAGTGGTTTCAGACTTCCATCTGAACCAATCAGTCACTCTGCCTGTCTTTTTTTACAGACCATGCTAGTTCTGGTGAAAGAAGACTCCATAGTAAGAATGTGAAAAGAGCTCTCAGCTATTACATGCCAGCTAGTAAAGGCCATAGGCAAGATAGAAAGCAACTTTTCCTTACATATGGGGATGTAGGAAAGGGCAAAACAGCCTCAAAAAGATCAGTTTCTCGATGGATTGTCCAGTGTATTCAATTCTGCTACACTAAAGCAGATAGGGAGCCCCCAGCTGGGTTGAGGGCACACTCTACAAGAAGAACAGCTGCTAGCCTTGCAGCTGCTAGGGACGTTCCCTTAGTAAATATTTGCAAAGCAGCTACCTGGAAAGCAGTACACACCTTTACAAAGCATTACAACCTGGATATTTCGTCCAGAAGTGATGCCAGGTTTGGCACAGCAGTCCTGCATAGTCTGTTTCTAAAGTAAGTTCTGTGCTCACCTCCAGTGGTACTGCTTGGTAGTCTGCATAAAGTTACGAATATCCTGAGCATTACTGGGGTTAGAAGAGAAAAATACTTACCATAGTAATCTTCTTTCTTCCCAGTGATGCTCAGATATTCATAACTTCTCTCCCTTCCAAAACTTCAGCCTCTGCACTCCGCATGCTGGGGCCAACTAGCCATATCCTATTGTGGTTCATTTTCTCTATGCTTAGCTAATTTTAAGCAGCGTTTTCTATTTTCTCTTTATAGTTTCTCTGATGCTGTTTGGTGAACACCATTGTTATTTATTACTGTTTCTCCTTTTGGAGGTTTTTGTTAATTCTATATTTATTGGGGGTAAACTGAAATGTATAATTGTTAGGATTTTTTCTTAATGCCTGACTTACAAATGTGAAGAGGTTAGAACACTACAGTTGGTAGAGGCAGTATTTGAAAGATGCTCACATGCAAAGAATTCTACTTATTTGCATGTGTTCCATCTCTCCAGGCAGTTCAACCCTCCAGGCTTACTGCATAAAGTTATGAATATCTGAGCATCACCGGGAAGAAAGAAGATTACTATGGTAATTCATGTTTTCGTCTTACATATCTACTTGCAATACCACCCCCATGGTGTAATTCTTTTTACATTAACCAGTGCAACATACTCCTACAATATATGGAGACATAGAAAATAGTGACAGGAAAACACCTAGTGACTTCTCCAGTCTGCCCGAGCCTGTCTTACGTTTGGGGCTCTGCCCTTGTCATTCCTTCCCATCCACCAGTATGCCCACTTTTGTACAATTCCCATGGCCTGTCCCACCCCGTTTTAAACCCTCCCACAGTTTCAGCCCTAAAGACCTCTCCAGAAGCCTGTTCCAGTCCGTCACTGCTCTTTCTGTGGAAAAGTACTTCCTGACATTCTCTTTGAATCCTGCCACTCTGTCAGTTTCAGGAGTTACCCCAGTACCCCTCTTCCCACTCATTGGGAACAGCTCCATGCTGTCTACTTATCTACTCCATGGAGGTACTTGAATGGCTCGGTCATGTCGCCCCTCTTTCTCCATCTTCCAGCATGTATGTGTTTGAGATTGTCCCAGCACTCACTGCAGGACCTACCCTGTTACCTCTATATCATTTTGGTGTCTCATCTTTGCACTGCCTATAACCTGTCCCTACTCAAGTGGGGGACTCCAAAACTGCACACAGTACCCCAAGGGAGGATGAACCAGAAATCTATACGGGGCTGTATTACCTCTCTGCTTTGCACCCCAGCATTCAGTTTGCTTTGTGCCGATACCATCAAGTTCTCCATTATTAACCACCCACCCCCCGGTCCCTTTCCTCTGGTGTGCCATCCACTACCATCCCATGCATCCTGGGGTGGGGATAGCTGCTGGTGTTACACTGATGTACATACCCACAGATATTCCAGCTGTTGCTGTGCAGAGCTCCGCAGGCATTCCAGCTGTTACTGTGTGCAAACCCCGTGGTTGTTCCAGCTATTGCTGTGAGCAACCCCGGGGGTGTTCCAGCTGGAGCTGTGCACTTTCCTCAGTTGATTAGTACTAGCAGAATAAGCTAGATTATACACTGATCTACTTATTAATGTTAAATCAGGTTATAAGGCACATAGGTGTCCCCTGCGGCTTAGCCCATCATACACATTATAAGAGGGCTGGTCGCAGGGGGCCATGGGAGTGTACGACTTCTTGCATGGTGGGCAGTGGGTATGTCACAGGATCTCACAGATAAAAACAGTTACTATACCATATGTAAGTTTATAAAAAAAATGTACACCGGTTTTGCTTAATCAGGATTACTAGGTCCTGCTACAGTACTCCAGCAAAGCTGACAGTTCGCCTCCGTTTTTTAAATCCCATTTTCTCTGCCTGGCTTGATATGCCCCCTGATGGACCCATCCTGATTCCCCAGTGTCCCTGCCCCTTACTTGTGGACTTCCAACCCCACAAACTCGCCCCCTTGTGGTGGGGTCCAGCCATGCTGAAAGCAACTCTCCGCCTCCTACAGACCACAGAGGCAGAGGTTCCCTGGGTGCTCCCACAGTGGCTGGAGTCAGGGCTCATGTGCACTGGGGAATCATGAAGTACAGGCCATTTTGTCCCCCCTTTAACCCTGCCTATGGGGTGTTGACACTCTAGGAGGCCCTACCAGGTACAGGTGAACATGCCTCCATGAGCCCAGACCAACATCCCCCCTCCCACTCACTGCCAGCACTACCAACTGGGGTCAGCCAAGGGTCAGTCTCACAGCAATAGCCCTACCTGGAGGAAGCGAGCGTTCTCTTGGACTCTTGCCTTTCCTCCCCCCGTCTGGCCCTCGGAGGCTTAAGCTCATCCCAGGACTTGGGTCACTGGTATTGCAGGCAGCAGCACTGTCATTGGGCCGACCTGAGAGTTCCCCTTTAACCCTTTGTTGGCCATAACCCTCTGTGGAATCGCCAGTTTGGTGAGGTGGCAATGATTATAATGCCACGAATCAAGGACTGTGAGATCTGCAAAGGATGAAACAGCAGAAGTAGATTGTTTCTGTATGTATGTACTGTATTTACTTAGAATATATTTTACCAGCTAGGCAAGCAGAGCCCTGAGGCTTCTTTCCAGTTGTGACCTAGGGGAGGGGGTACTTAGGGAAGGAATGTGTATACATACAAGAACAAGGCTACAGTTGTGAGGCAAGTACATACATGTGATTCAACACGTACAGTTAAATAACACAAGGCTCACAACTGTAACGCTTATATGTAAGATTCAATGCTTACCATTATATAAATCAAATACAAAGCTCACAGTTGTGAAGAGACATATACATGCGATTCAATGCAGCACAAGTCACATTTGAGTTATGGAGTTGCGTTCTGCTTTCTAGGGGCAGAAGGATTTCAAGAGATCATTAAAACAAATGTAAGGGAGGGTACTACACTTGGTGCTTATAGGTGGGTTAGGTGAGGGTGCCGCAGGGGTAACGTGCTTGATTGACTGCAGGGAACAGAGTTCCTGTTTCCATGTAAGTGAACCCAGAAATGAAGACTAAACAGAACAGAAACACAGAATGTGCATAAAACGTAAGTTGAATTGTGTCTGAAATATTGTGTTTTTTTAATGTTTTCTCTAAAGTGACATCAGGACAGAAATGAAGTTATCCATACAGAGAACTGTGGCTGCTTCCAAATACTAGTTATCAACCAGTAATGTTATGAGACTGTCCCGGTGGCGCTGAGGGTTGAGGCGCTGGATGCCACACCTCACGTCACACCGGCGACCCGGGTTCAGGAGCAAACTCGGGGGTCGACAGGGGAGGGAGAGGATTGAGCATCTGGAGGACTGCTCTCCTCTCCCAGGGTGAGGGCTATGGGGAAGTCCGGCATCCTGGTGACCAACAATGGAGATTGGGGGGGTACTACAGGATGGAGACTTGCAAGGAGGGGTGAGTGTGGCAGACGCTGGCAGGGTTGTCTTGTGCCATGGCACGCCACACTTGGGGGACTGGGGAAGCAACAAAATTCTCCCTTGGACTGTGGAGATAAAGAGGGCACCAGTGGTTCTGCCCACATCTCACTGCCGGCTCCCTCACATCAGACTCCTCCTTAGGCGCCACCCAATGCTCAGGTAGGCCTTTGAGTCTGTAAGGTCGCCATGGGTGGGCGAGCCTTCCCTCGGAGGCAAAACGGGTTGCTGGGGGACTGACCTGCCTGAGGTCGGAGGGGGAGGAGTTCAGACTAGTACGGAGCTCAGGCCGGGAGTGAGAGGCAGAGACCGAGCGTGCATCTCAGAAGGAGGCCCAGTCTAGTGGTGCAATAAAAAAAACAAAAAACAGTAATGTTATGAGGCTGTGACATATTTCTGTTTGACTCTAAAGCTGTGTCTGTGGACAACATAACTGCTAACCAGCCTTCAGTTCCGAATTTAGAAACAGTCAGCCCCTTCCCTTGAAATACTGACTGGACCAGCTGGAAGGGGTGGCAGTTGGGCAAGGCACCGGTTAAATCTCTGCCTTTCAGAACATTCCTTGAGTGGGAGTGTTTCAGTTACCGGTTTGCTTTGAATGCCTGTAATCTAGTGCTGGCTCACGTAGTGAGGACTTGGATAAGGTAATGTTGGAAAATATTGGCAAAATGGCACAAAAGGGCAAGGTGTTACTGGTAGGGGACGTCAGTCTGCCAGATGTAGAGTGGAGCCTCCCTGCTGCAGCATCAGCTGGAAGTAGAGACATCTTGGACTCCCTGCAGAGGGGGCATTCCTCAGGCAGCTAGTGAGCGATATTGGACCTGGTGCTTACGAACAGGAACAGTGTTGCAGACGTCAGGGTGGGGAGCCATCTGGGGAACAGTGATCACCGTACAGTTTGGTTTAACATATAAGTTAAATGACAAAACAGAATTGTGTTCATCTAGATGGAATAGCTGGTTCTTTCATGTCATGCTTAAAGACCCGGACTTTGTGCCATAGATGACTAGCCCACATCCATGCTAATATTTAACCATGAGAAAACTAGTCTATAGTTCTAAAGTGTAGGGGTATGAGGTCTGTGACAACTCTATAGAAGGAGCATAGGAGATGGGGCAGCCCTGCCAGCCCTCCCCCACTAGTTGTGGGACCTCCTACCCCCCTAGATTCCCAGAATTAGAAACTGCAGTGAAGTGGGACGGGATGCACACTTATAGTACATTATAATGCATTAAAACTGTTGTTGCTCACCAGCCGCTCCTTTCCAAGCTGTAACCAGGAGGGAGCGTGCTAGGAATGAAATGTGTTGACCTAGGCCGGCCTGCCAGTGCAGCGGTAGCACTACAGCTTGCGATGCTGGCGACCCGAGTTCAGTAGTGAGCTCTGGTCACTAGCGGGCCTGCCGGGGGGAGAAGGATTGAGTGCCCGATGGGCTGCTCTCCTTCTCCAGGAGGGGTGGGCTGCAGTCCTCGCTGCGATATCACCACGTGAGTGACCACAGGTGGAGGTGCAGCAGAAGCACACAGAGTACGGGGGGGGTGGGCATCGGCCGAGGACCTGAATGAAGGCACATCTCAGCGTGCCTCCATCTCATTGGCCCTTCCCGATTGCCGACGTCCACAGGGGGCAGGCCAGAAAACCAGGAAATGCCCCACATCCGGGCCAGGTGATGGGCTCCCACACCAGCGACCATGGGATCCGAGGGACAGCTTCAGGTGCACTTTTCCCTGAGGACTGAGGGGAAGGGGGGACTCCACCCCACCCAGGGGGTCATCTGGGGGTTAACCGGCAATTAATGGAATGGAGCACTAATTAGGAGCATGCCCCTTCCCCCGGTCCCAGCGGTGCAGCCTGTAAGGTGCACTGGGAGACCCCGAGAGAGGGTCCGGACGTGGCGAGGAAGGGGATATAAAAAGAAAGTAAAAAAAATATATATATATTGACCTGTTCATCCAATTCTTCTGAAGCCTGATGATGATATCTGAGATGCATTGTAATGAAAACTCTCTGCTTAAGATGTGAATGGTGAAGTGACTTGCAAAAGGTTAATAAAAATTATATTTACAAAAAAAAAAAGAACAACTGCAGAATTCAGCCATACAAAGGCGAGGGTCTTACTTCAGAAAGGCTGCTTTTACTAAGGCGCGTGAATGTCTCATGAACAGACTGACAGGGGGCGAGGACCTGGGCAGGTGGAAGAAAAGTGGGGCAGACTAAAAGAGGACATAGTGACAGCAACAGATTTATTTGTTAAGCAACTAAGCAAAAGTAAAAGTAAGAGGAAACCACTATGGTTCCCGAAGGAGGCAGCAGAAAAGGTAAAGGCTAAAAACGTAGAAACATAGACTTTGACGGCAGATAAGGACCGCTTGGCCCACCTAGTCTGCACATTTCCCTACCTAGAGGATAAGCTGCAGATCCTATTTAACCAATAGCCTATTTCTTCCTACCCCCCCCCACAAAAATTGTCTGTCCCATGCATTCTTGAATTCTCCCACAGTTTTAGACCCCACAACCTCCTCAGGAAGGCTGTTCCATGCATCCACCACCCTCTCTGTGAAAAAATACTTCCTCACATTGCCACTGAGCCATCCCCCCTCTATCTTCAAATTGTGTCCTCTTGTTCTTGCACATCTCTTTTTCTGAAAGATGCTACCCTCTTGGACTTTGTTGATTCCACTGAGGTATTTAAATGTTTCTATCATGTCCCCCCTCTCCCTCCTTTCCTCACGGGTATACATGTTAAGCTCCTTTAGCCTCTCCTCGTACGGCTTCTCTTGCAGACCCTGCACCATTTTAGTTGCCCTCCTCTGAACTGCCTCCATCCTGTCTATGTCCTTGCAGAGATGGGGTCTCCAGAACTGGACGCAGTACTGCAGATGGGGTCTCACCAACTGTTTGTACAGGGGGATAACAATTTCCTGTTTTCTGCTGGTGATGCCTTTCCCTATACATCCCAGTATCCCCCAGCCCTCCCTACTGCCTTCTCACATTGCTTGCCAACCTTAAGGTCATCTGATATGATTACCCCCAGGTCCCTTTCCATTTTGTTGTTGTTACTACCTCCCCCCATTGTGTAATGTTCCCCTGGGTTTTGGTTTCCCAGGTGCATTATTTTGCACTTATTTGCATTGAATCCAAGCTGCCATACTTCTGACCATTCCTTCAACTTTGCCAAGTCCCTTCTCATCCTTTCCACTCCATCTTGTGTATCAACCCTGTTGCAGATCTTTGTGTCATCTGCAAAGAGGCATACTTTTCCTTCCAGTCCCTCTGCAATGTCATGTACCTTCTCAGCCCTTCTGAATGTAGCATTCAGAAGGTACAGAATGACCCAGAGAGAAGAGGGTAGGGACATGTATCAGGGAAGACAGAGAGAGGCAAGCAAAGCGGTAAAGAGAGCAAAAAGTGCAATATGAGGAAAGAATAGCTCGGGGAGTATCAAAAGGGGACGACATTTGTTAGGAATGTTAGTGAAGAAAGGAAGACAAAGGCAGGGATTATACAGTTAAAAAGGGGGGGACTGCGCGGAGGGGGATCAAGAAAAGGCAAACATCTTGAACAAATACTTCTGCTCAGTTTTCACAGTAGAAGTGAAATGGGAGGGACCACAAAGAGGAGCCAGAAGCTTTGAGGGGAGGGAAATGGAGGGTCCATTTTCGGTGGGAAGAGTCTGGAAAGCACTTGACAACCTGAAAGTAGATAAAGCTTTGTGGCCGGATGGGGCACATCCAAAGGTACTGAGGAACTTGGCAAAGTATTGTCTGCATCTCTGACGGACCTTTTTAACACATCACTGGAGACTGATGTGGTCACAGAGGACTGGAGAAGGGCAGATGTAGTCCCACATCACAGAAGTGGTAGCAGAGAAAGGCAGGAAATTATAGGGTTTTTTGCCTTACATTAGTGGTGCGTAACTTGATGGAAACACTATTAAGGAAAGGATTGTGGAATTTCTTGTATCCAATGGATTGCAGGACCCAAGGCAGCATGGATTCACAGAGGGAAGGTCGTGTCAAACAAATCTGATAGAATTCTTTTTTTTTTTTATAATGACATTATTTGTTACCTCTTCAGTGGATCCCCCACCCCTCAGGGGGTACATCCTCCAGCCCATTGGGTCTATCATCGGTCCTTCTGGGTCCTGGTATTTTCCTGTTTTTTCTCCCCTGCCCCCATGCAATGGGCACAGCAGCCATCTCCACCTCCTCAGAGGTGGCCAAGCACACCTGGGCACGGGTCAAACCCCTCTTGTGCTAACGCATGCAGCACACAAACACCCCACCCCGAGGAAGGAGAGCAGTCCTCCAGACGCTCAATCCTTACCTCTCCAGCCAACTCCTGAATGACTCGAGTCTGTTCCCGAACCCGGGTTGCCGGTGTGGCGTGAGGTGTGGTGTCCAGCACCTCAACCCTCAGTGCCACCGGGCCAGCTACTCTGATAGAATTCTTTGACTGGGTGACCAAAGAGCTAGATCAGGGAGGTGCAGTACACCTGACTTACCTGGATTTCAGCAAGACTTTGAAAGCCTTTCCACACAGGAGACTAGTAAGCAAGTTAGGTAACTTGGGGGTAGATAATGCAGTGGTAACCTGGATAAGTAACTGGTTAGTGGAGGGAGATGAGAGGGGACCTGAGGATCAGAGCTGGGACCAGTCCTCGTCAATATCTCTGTAAGTGACACAGCGGAAACACTGGAAGAGAAGGTCCACCTCTTTGCAGATGACACCAAAATCTGCAACAGAGTGGACACTCCTGGGGAGGGGAGGGGATAGAATGTGCAGGGATCTAAAGAGATTGGATGAGTGGTCAAGCATATGGAAGCTGGCTTTTAATGCAAATGAGGGCAAAATAATGCATCTAGACCATAGGAACCTGGGAGCAGAGTCCGAGATGGGTGGAGTGAAACTGTCAAAGACCAATCAGGAAATTAGGAAAGAAACCTTGGGGTAATCATTTCAGATGACCTGAAGGTGACCAGGTAGTGTGATAAGGCAATCAGAAAAGCTAGTGGGATCCTGGGGTGCATAGGTAGCGGTATCTCTAGCAGGAAGAGAGAGATGGTTCTGCCCCTATAGAGATCACTGGTAAGACCCCCACCTTGAGTACTGTATACAGTTTTGGAGACATCTCAGAAAAGACATAGAGTGAGAGGCGGTTCAGAGGAGGCCAACCAAAATGGTGCAGGGTCTGCAACAAAAGTCCAAGGAGGAAAGGCTTAAGGAGCTAAATATGTACACCCGGGGGGGGGCGGGGACATGAAAGAAACCTTTAAATACCTTATGGGAGTTAACAAAGTACAGGAGGAGAGTATCTTTCAGAGAAAAGGGTGCTCTCTAACAAGAGGGCATGATATGAGCCTGGGGGGTAAATTCAGGAGGGATGTGAGGAAATACTTTTTCACAGAAAGGGTGGTGGATACCTGGAATAGCCTTCCAGAGGAGGTATTGGGGGCAAAAAAAGGTAATTGGGTTAAAAAATGCCTGGGATAGGCACAAGCGAATTGTGGGGATAGGATAGAGGGGTGCAGAGATTGTGACGTGGATTAAGCAGGGTCTGTGAAACCAGACTGGGTGGGCCCAGTGGTCCTTATCTGCTGTCATGTTCTATGTAGTGTGTGTGTGTTGTTCCCAACGTATTATTTGCCAAGGGTAGCCCAGTGTTTTGTTTTCAGTGGGGTTCTGCTTTTACCAATTTTTACACTGTTTACCTAGGATAGCCCAGCTATGATTCAGTATTTCATTTTCAGTGAGGTTCTGCTATACCCATTTTTACACTGGATTACCTAGGATAGACCAGCTGTGATGTAATATCTCATTTTCAGTACAGTCGTGCTATTTACCCATTTTTACAATATATCTACCCAGGACGGCCCAGTTGACATGCGATATCTCATTTTCAATGGGGTTCTGCTTCTACTCACTTTTACACTGCATTTTACCAAGGTAGCCCAGCTAAGATATAACATCTCATTTTCAGTGAGGTCCTGTTTTTAACCATTTTCAAACAGGGAGGGTAAGTGACTTGCCCAAAATCACACAGTGAGCATTTGGCTGTGGTGGTGTTTGAACCTGTGAGCACACGGTTCTTAAGCTGCAGGTCTAACCACTATACTACACTGCTCCCTGTATGAAGGAGTGTCTGTGAGTTTGATCTGGGAGCAGATATAAATAGGTACCCCACCATTTTCAAAGCTATTTGGTTCAGTTACAGTTCCAGCGTTGGAGAGCAATAAGGTGTGAGTCTGGTGAGGGGCACCCATGTGGTAGGTGGGCCATTGGGCCAGGGGTGTGGTCCATCCCTGTTGTAGCCCTTGGTCCCCCATCATCCAGCAGGGCACCCCAGAACACCAAGATGGTCATAAGTTGTGATAACTACAGCAGTCTCAGGACGGCAGTGGGAACTTCCTCTTCCCATCTTCTGAGCAAAGGAGCGCTACGGACTATCTGGCTGGCTCCCTCCCGTTCTGGCACCCTTTCCAGTGCAGTTGACTCCCTAGCACCACAGCGGCTAAATCGACCCACATCAGATCGCATCAGCACTTCTACACGCAGACTCGCAGCGGGGCAGAAATGTGACTGCAAACAGGCTTTTAGTTTCACTAGCGTCTCCATCACACAGGTCACTGTTTTACCGATCAAGTTTATTTAAAAAAAATATATGTTTTTGTTTTGCTTATTATTTCTTCTCCCTTGGCTCCGGTTGGCTGAGACATCCTGACTGACCTCTCAGCCCACACTTCTGACATCAAGCCACCTCCTTAGTTCCCCTATGGCAGGGTGGTGAGGAGCCCCCCCCCTTAGCTCTACTCACTGGAATGGATCCAGATGAGGCGGTGCCATTCAGGGTTGGGCTGCAGAGGTCAGAAGCTCATGCTGCCTGACGGGAGCCATTTTTGGACTTTTTCGTCCCCCTCGAGATGAGGTATGCAATGACACTGACGGAGGGAACACGCACGCGTCCACACACGCTCCTTCTAAGCATCTGTCCCATCTCTGCCCCTCTCTGCAGTGTCGGCCTGCTGCCCCCCAGCCTCTGCAAGGGACCAGTCAGGGTCCCACCACTGACATCCCCTCTTCCTGGAGAAGGAGACCAGTCCCTCGGATGCTTAATCCTTCTTCTCCCCTGCCAACCCCCGGTGGCCCACGCTCATTTCTGAATACGGGTCGCCATAGTGGCGTGAGGTAAGGCGTCCAGCGCCTCAGCCCTCAGCGCCACTGGGCCAGCAGTCAAGTTTATTTTAAAAAGACGGGTCGGAGGTTGAGAGTGAAACCTTCAAACCCCTCTTCAGCTCCAGTGTGTGAATGCACTGGAAGTGGCTGCAGTACTGCACTCCACATACAAGAGCTTAACCAGTTCCACAGTGCAGCCATAATGTAACCATACCTTTTGACTCCTTCTATCCCGGCTGCTTTTCCTGCCCTAAAATCATAATCCTCGGGTTATGACAGTCAAAAAATGTCCATGGCAACATGGTGTGATGTCATAAGCAGAAGAATAGGCCTCCACGGCAGGTATAAGCAACAGGAACGGATGATGTTTAAAGGGGAACAGTCTGCACTACGAGCCCCACATCCAAGTGTGGGGCTGGTCCCAATTTGCACTTCGTGTCAAAACATTTTTTTTCTTATTTGTACATACTGTTTACTATAGTATAATAGTAGATTGTATCGCAGACTGGTTCTGCTAGCTTCCAAGTGACATTTTCTGTAACTACAAATCCCAGAATGGCAAAACAGCCACGGTGTGGCAGATGCTGGAGAGAGTTTCCCAGTGGTATGGAGTAGAAACAAAGTGTACAAAAAAAATGCTCCAAGGATTAGTGGTGTAGCTAGGAAAATAAGTAACATTTATAAGCCAGAACCCTTTGGTGACACTTTGCTATCCCCCTCCATCATTGCAGACATGCTCACATGAAAGGGGGTTGCAGCTGCAAACTAGTGGTGCTGCCTGCACACTCGAGCAGACGTAGATATACCAGGTGGTCTGTTTCTGCTGGCACATTCGTATGTTTGTTACCCTTGTACGCCCAATACTGTACTTCAAGAACTGCATAACAAGCAAAAAGTACAGCAATACTTTAGTTGTGTGCATTAAATAATGTGTTTAGTTAAAAAAAAAAAAAGAGTATAAAGGGTAAGTTGTGGAGGTTTTTTTTTTTAATATAGATTTTTTCTGGGGGTTTCTCCTATATCTCCCTGGGGCCCCTACACATGGCCATACATGTGCGTGAAGGCTCGCACGCACACCAGAAGTCAGCTCAGCCCCTTTCTCCCACCTGTACTGCCGCCCCACCCGCCTGCGTTACCCCAGTGGACCGCCACCAGTAGGGATGGAACTACTGGAGGGCGACAACCACCCACCACGGGAGGAGAGCAGCCTGGCAGCTTGCTTAATCCTGCTCCTCGACTCCCATGCCGGCACCCGACAACCCAAAGTCATTCCTGAACCGGGCTGCCAGTGCGAGGTAAGGTGTCCAGCGCCTCAACCCACAGTGCCACCGGGCTGACTAGTGGTGGAAGTTTTGAGGGTAAGTCATGGGAATGGTGGGTGAGTAGACTGAGGGGCCATCTGGATGGAAGCCAGCAGGGGTAGCACAGGAATAAAAACCTCTATGAAAAAACAGAAAGTACTGAAATTCCAGTTTTTTGTGTAACTGAGTTCTACTGGTATTAACAGTGAATGTTTAGCAGGAAACTGGCTCTGACCAAGGGCATCTTAAAAGCAGCAGTGTGTAAAGGAATTACCAAATGCTGTGCTGGCTGACACCTACAGCAGATGTCTGCAACTCGCAGATTTGGGGTCCATTCTTTGTGTTTTTGTATTTATTTATTTTTTCAGGCAGAAGCTCCATTGAGCAAGCTCATTTACAAGGAGGTCCTGGGTAGGACAGAGTACAAAACAATGCAGAGTAACTGGCAGAAATGACACTAAGGACATTTGTCACTAAATTATAAAACAATACTTGAACAGATTTAGGAAGCTAGTGAAAAGAAAAACACAAAATAATGGCCTGATTTGCACCACTACAAATTACGCCAAATAAACAGCCTGTGGAGCGTTGTAGGTCACTGTGTTGTGGCACAGCGCAGGCGGTGATTTGGTGGGTTCATTTACAAGTGCAGGCATTTTTGCTAGCGTGTAAACACACTTCCACCTGCACCGGTGCAGAACTGCAATGCCCCACGCCAGTATTCAGCTGTCAGTTTTTAGAAATGCAGTATCTGCCTGCCAAGTGTAAGGCATCTTTACACACACAGTCATCTGTATCGCAATGCGCGGTTCAGATCAGCTGCAACGTTACCTTTTTGGCGTGTACAGGCAATGGGTTCCGCAAGAGAACCGAACGTTCGCCAGTCCTGCACTCCGGGTTCGCAGAGTTTTGTTCCGTTCTACCTGGTCATGTGATAGCGCCCTTCCACTCATTTCTGTGCCAGGGTAACAGGGAAATTCGTGCTCTCTTGGCTGATTGCCTGTACATGGCACAAAAAGGGTAATGTTACAGTTGACCTGTGGCGCTCATTGCAATATAGATCACAACATGTAAAGGTGATCTGCTTCATAACAGAGCAAGCAGAATAAAGCACCGTCATGGAAAGAGCAGCCTGCGTTAAAACTGCTTGTAGTTGGTTGCTTCACCGGGAGCGGTTTGTTTCACCTTTCCTGTATTCACCCGGATCTGTAACAACGCACTTGAGTGAGTACAGTACACAAGATGCTGCATAGGAGGATACGTGCCTTTGGAAGTGAAATGTCAATATTATTACAGTTTTAGCAGTCCTCTGGACCTAGCAACTGGCAGGGCATTTTCTGCCAACCCAGACACTGGGAGAAATGTGCCGAACTGTGCCAGAAGTACTGTAGCCTGAGCCTGCACTGCTACAGACAGGCAGTGTGTAAACTCGAGCAGTCTCACTGTGATTGGAGCGACGGGGACAGAACGTACCACAACAGAAAACCCATGCAAGTAGTGTAAACGTGCCTTAACACACATTGCAAATCGAGGGTACAGACAGAAGAGAGCAGAGCACACATGGTAAATATGAAAAAAATTACTCACCTTAGTAATTGCTTTTCTTCTCATGGAGTCTTGCTATATTAGGACCACCCCCCAACCTGCCCCTCTCAGAACTTCTACTGGGGTGGGGGTGGCAAATTAGTGCAAGCACTGTGTCATGCCATTGTAGTTCTTCCCTTCACCCTCCTTTATTTAGGGTTAGGGAACTCGGGTTTTCTGGTTGAGTGATTTGTTGGCCCCCTTCCTGGACTTGAGTCTTTGGGGGGTTCCTAATAGTGCATGTCAGGGGGGGAAAACTAATGATACCATTATTCATTCTTATTATTGTTATTGTTGTTTCTATTGTTGTTATTACTACTAGTAGGTAGCCATTTGCCTAGTGTAGAGCTTTCCACACAGACTTGTTGTTAGTGTTAGCTTCGTAAAGATCTGACAGTTTCATTTGAAACTGCCCAGATAGAGCTTTGGTATAGCGCCCTCGCGCTTTAGAACTCCAGATTCTCTGGAGTTAACTCTTTCCTCTCCGGGGCAGTTCAAGTGCAGTGGCTAACTGCAATAAGTCCTAATATAGCAAGACTTCATGGTGTTTGAACATGTTCCATAGGAATATAGAATCCAAGGGGTCTGTAGCAGTCACAGCTCTCAGTGCTGTGCGTCACGGTCAGTGTTATAAACGAGTTAGGCCAATGAATGTGTGCAACTTACAGGATTCTTGTAAAGCGTCCCAGTGAGAAGGGGCCGTCCAGCTGAAAGACGTTTTAACAGAGTTGGCAAAAACCCCTGGGAATGCTGAAGAGGAGCATGTTGTTTTTTTCTGAGTCTGCACAACCCGGCTGACCTTGATTTAATGACACAGTATTATTCTCTGATGTGTTTATCGAGTGGAAAATAAGTTACCACAGATCTGAGGTTACAGAGGGACACGTTGCAGGGATGTTGGCTCCCTTTCTGACTTTTCATGGGAGAACTGGCAGGGAAGTCAGTATTGCCTCAGATGGCAGAGAGTTGTTAGGGTTACTCCTAATTCATTTTGTAGCTGAACAAAATGCACTAAAGTTGACTAGTTGTTTAATAAGTTTATGTTTATAGATTGTACACAAAGAAAGCATCCGGGTAATATTACTATACATAATAATAGTCCGACACTTCGGATTTATTCAGACCAGAAACAAATGGTGACCTAATCATTTTCCACGTACACACGCATTGGTGTCATCTAACACGAAAACTGCTTCTGACTTTTATCAGAGATCAGTCTTCAATGTAGTGCAGTATACTGAATAAAGAAGTTTCAGAATGAAAGTGGCTCTGACCAAATGAATGCCCCGAACCACCAACGGAAAGAACATGGAGAGCCCTGCTTTTTTCTTTCTATCCGAACTGAAGAGGAAGAGGAGCAATAAGCTGATGATTACATAGAAACGTAGACTTTGACAGCAGATAAAGACCGCTTGGCCCACCTAGTCTGCCCATTTCCCTACCTACAGGATAAGTGGCAGATCCTAGTTAACCAACAGCCTATTTCTTCCTATCCCCCACAAGAATTGCCTTATGTCTGTCCCATGCATTATTGAATTCTCTCACAGTTTTAGACCCCACAACCTGGGCGTGGTGCAGTATGAGAGGAAGCACATTTCCAGGCCCATTAATCACGATTAGTAAGTGGTTGCCTTGAGCCATAACCCAGATGGCCGTTAATGGACCAAAAAATTTGTCGTTTAACTCTTTAAAGAGAGTTTTCCAGGAAAAGATTTATGGTTAGTTAACATCAGCAGATCTCAGTAACACCCCCGACACCTTATCTTTTGCCCCCTATGTTGACAGTCTGGTGTCCACAGTTAACAGAAGACAAGTGCCTTGTACCGTAGTAGGAACAGTGTCAGTGGGACTGTTAGGTGCCTTAAACCCCATTGACACCGCCTTATTTGCAGCGGATCAACCCATGCGCACTGGTTGATGCGCTGCAGACGGCAGTGTAGACACTTACCGGAGTGCCCTAAGAATGCTGTGTATCCATTTTTTGCTCCGATTCAGGAGTGGGGACCTCAGTCGGATGGCGCGCATTAAGCTGCGTTGTAAACTCTCTAATTCGCTCGATCCGCTTTGAAGCCTAGTCTCCCTGCTGATGAAACCCAGCTCCCGGAATGTCCTAGCCTCCTCCATGGCACAACTGGCAGTGCAGCAAGAGCCAGGCTGTGTAAACTTTGACTTGTTCTGGGAGCATCTGTATAGCGAAAAAGGAGTGAAGGAAAATAGCAAGTGCTACGGCTGTGTAAACACGGCTTTATCGTGGCCAGCTCCATTCTGTCACTTATAGCTTATGGACTCCCTATCTATGCAGCTGCCTGTGACACAGTGCTGAACAGAGTAAAGCTGATCTGTAATAAGGCGTGCCGCTTTGTACTTGGTACAGATAACCACACTCATTGTCATACCCTTTACACAGTCAGTCAATGGCTGCCTTCACCCCTCCCCACCCCCGCTTTAACAAATTGCTTGCACACCGTTTCCAACTGATACATACCAGAAATACTCAGCTGGGCAAGTAGTCATTTATTGTCAGGGCTGCTAACTGGTTGAATGAACTGCCTGATATACTGCTGAATCTCCCCAGGAGTAATCAGTTTAAGAGATCTTTGCAGTTTGTCTTTGCAGTGCAGTGCGATTGAAACCATTAGACTGTTTTATTCGATTTCTGTCTGTACATATCCTGTGACTATACAACAGTCTGTATAGACTTTCTTTTTCAAAACTGTATGTAATTGTTCCGTCTTAAGTGTTTTGTGTCTGACTCGACTGCATTTCCTCTGGAACTGCTTACTGTACTTGTAATGTGTTTTGTGACTATGTATTTGACATGGAACCTTTGTAAATAAGCACTTGTGCTCAAAGGTAATCTCCAGAGTTTTCAATAAATGTACAATTACTGTATCTCTTATGCTTATAAGTGTGCATTCTCAAGTTCGGGAAAGGGGAAATTGTTTAACCAGGAAAGGCACACTAAGCTGAAGCTTGTTTCCAAGTGCGACTTGGGAGCACAAGGAAGTTAAGTGACTTGCTCAGGGTCACGTAGTATGCAAGTGGGGGCTGATGGGATTCAAACCCAGGTCTTCCGGGTTGCAGTTCAGTGCCCTAAACCACAGCACTATACTGCCTCCTGTGAAGCAAAACTGAGTACATCTGGCAGACGAAGGACTTGAGAAGAAACTCAGAACCACGAGAGACACCGGAACTGTACGTATAAACATATTACAAAAGATGTTTGAGGATTGCTCTTTTTAAAAAAATGGAACTCGAGCTCAAAATCAAAATGTTTGACTCTGCAGAAAATTATAGAAATCCCTGTGAGTGGAAATGGACTGTGCGGAAAGTTAGAACTTCAGAATTTTAGAACTAAACACATGAGACAACCTCTTATGGCTGTGAAAGTACCTGGAATGTTTAGAAATAAGCAACCCTGTCCCTGATTGGCTAAGAGCAATGCCATGATTTATAATTAGGGTTGCAGATTTTAAGTGTTTATTTTTGACCTTTTTAAAATCCTTTTAAAAATTGGTCGGTTATTTTCAGTGGAATCACACATGGAAACATCAGATTTCATTGTTTATCAGTGTACAGAATAGACCTGCTTCACCTTTTTTTTTTTTTTACAGCATTACTGCGATTGGAAGACTCAGTTGGGAGGAAATGTGAGGTGGCACTTGTAGTGCAGTCGGGAACTGGCCTTTCGCTGGGAGAAAGTGAGTGGCTGGGGATGAGTGGGCAAGCTGCTTGTCTGTGCCAGGCATCCCTGTGAAGCACAAGATAGCGCTTTTAGTAACCAGTGAGGGGGAAAAAACTTTCTGTTATAACCAAATGCCCGATTTTTCACCTTGGTGGAGTTTTATGTGAGTAATAATACCCGACAGTGTGGGCGTTATTGGGATATAACGGACTGCCCAGGGGCGTAATGAGGCCCGAAGCCGCAGGCGGAAGGCTTTATAGCCCATGGAAGGTCCGTTATATCCCATAACGTCCATCCTGGAAGGTATTATTGCACTTAGAAAATGGGTTAATAGTAGTTTTTTTTAAATGGGCACTGTAAAACAAAATTAATTTATTTAACAAAATGTTTATAAAACATTAGATGAATATAAGTTTTGAAATAAAGTAGTTCCTGTGTCTATAGTATCCTTCTAGAGTGTCTTATGCTTTTGGTCCCGGTTGTCATGGTTATACCCCCCCCCAATTGGAACAGAGCAGTGTAGCAGCGGTAGTACTGTAATATAGAGAAAGGCTATTTGAGATCAGGTGAACATGAAAAGTGTCTTCTGGTAATTTTTTTCTTTGCCTGCACATGCTACAAGTGTTGTGGGAAGACCGTGAGTGCAGTGAGAGTAAAGACGGAGTGGAACATCGGGAGCTTGTAGTGATTTTGAGGAAAGAGTGCTTGCTCTGCTGAGGTACAAACATGTAGGTTTTGTTTAAAACTAAATATACTGATGTGGGAACAGTGTGGTAGAAAGCTGAGAGTGCTAGCGGGTGGCCGGCCGCCGTTGGATTTTTTCTTCACTTTGGAAACTGTTCTGGAATGCAAGTTGTCACCAGGTAACTCTTTCGGGGGATCTTGGAGACTGTCATCTGTCACTTGGTAACACCAACAAAAAAATTGTAGTTTCTGACGTCCTCTCCCCACACTCCATCACGTTGCAGTTTGTGCCCTTTGCAGTCTGAGTAAAGAGCGCTGCTTTTGTGGTTCAGGTTGGAAGTGAGACAGGAAGGATGATCAGAAGTTATGGAGGCTCGCATGTTTTTGGAAAACCCAGCTCTGTTGATTACGGTTACGTGAAGCTGATGGCTTCCTTTCTTTCTTTAGTTTTTTTTTTTGTTAGGTGGTTATTGTTAGTTTAGTTAAAATGAGAGATTTGAGCGAGGGGTTTGTCCGGTTGCTAGCTCGCTAAGCGAGAGAGAAAAAATGGCGGCTGGTTAGTGTGAAAATTTGGGGTGCCCAAAGGTACGCTAGGTAATGGGGCACCCCGAATTGGCACTTGTTTCCAACTGGGCGTTGTAAAGAAATAACAGCCTGGGTTCCACGGAGTTTCATCCAGTTAGAATGTAGCTTTTGCAGTACCCATTTTCTAATGGTGATTTTCGGTTATAACCGAAAACCGGGAACCTTATTTATAATATATGTATTACGTCCCCGGGTGTCATTCGCTGCTGTATAAGAGTGGTTTCACGTGCCTTCGGCTGGAGCAAGAACAGTGAAGCAAAACTGAGCTGTTCTGGCTCCAGCTGAATGCAAGTGAAATCACTCTGATACAGGAATGAGTGGCGACGGGGAACATATCATATATTACTGATTGAGAGTGATCAGTAATATCTTTTTTTTTTAAAACTGTTCCCGGAATGTGCCCGTTTCTGGGGCATCTGCGTGTGAGATGCTCTTCACAGAGTAAGAGTGTCTTACATGCGCTGAGAAAAGAAGTGCTCTGATTGGTCGGGAGCGCTCCATCAATCTATAATACAACTATATGATGCACTTTATGTCCCTCTCAACCACAGAGTTCTGAAGTGGAACATACAGAGCATATAGAAAAGTGTATGGAAAACCATGTACAATAAAGGTGTGTCTCTACCAAGAGGTTTCCACGATGACAGAGTGGCCCCTGTTGTCATGGAAACCCAGAGGTGGAAACACAGCCTTGCTGTGCACGGTTTCCAGTATACTTTTCTGTATAGTGTAAGGGACACTAATGGAGGGGGGGAACACGCTCACAGCGATTGGTGACTAGTGCTGCCTATAGAAAAAAAATAAGAGGCACTTCTGTTTGCTCCCACTTGCCACCAACCGATATCGTTCGAGATTCTCTTGCTTGCTGACACAGACTGAACTCCTGGCCCCCCCCCCCCAGCACTGGTGAATACTGCACAACTTTAATACAGTGGGGAAAAAAAACTCTCTTTTACAGAGAGAGAGAAAGAGGCAAGTGGACTGATGCGCAGCTAAATGGTTCATGCCGCTTTGATTTTGCCACATGACAGTGTGACACACCTGCTGAATCGGAACAACTGTTCGTTACGCTTCAATAGGTACGTCACTATGGCAGCGGAACTGCGTTTGTGAGCTGACTGATTCCATGCAGAGCATGCATACCCCATACACTGTAATTTAAAAGCTGAGCGCAGTGCTGAACAAGCCCACCTGGATTCCTGGAAATTTCCAGGTCGGCCATCCCACACCAGGTTCCTACCCATCTTCCACACTCTGCTTATTTAAATTGGGTATTCCAACCACTGCAGGAAAATGAAAAGTACTGAGATCATGCCTGTATACCAAACTGAAGTGTATGAAGCTGATATGAATACAATCCCCTTGGGCCCCTTTACTTTCCAAGTGGGGCCCAGTCCAAATTTCCAAGTGGGCCCCTTGCACCCCAGTCTGACATTGGCAGAGCAAGAACAACACTACATCATACGATCCTGCATGGCCTTGGCCACCAGTGCGTAAACCTGAGTCACCCTCTGTGATAGTTAAAAGTTAGCATAGATGAAGCAATTAAAGGATTTGAAACTTTAGTTCTTATCCCCCTTTTCTTTGAGGCCAGCCACCATCTGCCCCACCCCCATCATCTTATTGCCCCCAGGACTTACCTCCTTTATTCCCCAGGGCTTCCCCCTCCCCCACCTGGCAGGGGTGGTGGTGCTCCCCAAATCCCGCCCTGGAATGGATCCGGTTCAGAGGTGGTATCTGCATATCCAGGTGCCTGCCCTGCAGCCCACCAGTGTAATTAGGCTGGTCAGGCATTTCCGCATTTTCTGTCCTGTTACCCTCTAGGATGTCGCCAATTTTGGTGCGCAAGCGCGCGCGCACACACACACACACACACACACACAAGTGTGCACTGTGTGTGGGGCACCTGCCAACATCCTTCTGCCTGCTAGCCACGCTGACTGCACTGCCACCCAGGTGGCAGTGTAGCAGCGGAGCTAGCTACCCTCCCTGGAGGAAGAGAGCATCCTCTGAAACACTGGATCCCCCGGACGATGCACGCTGGTTCCCAAACTTAGGTCGCCAGCGTCATGAGCAGTAGCGCTACTGCTGCCCTGAACCTGTGTTTAAAACAGCAGCTTCTACTGGGGAAAAATGGCTTGCAGGTTCACTGCAGTTTTCCTTTAAAGGAGAACGGCGCTGAACCTGTAAGCCATTTCCTCCAGTAGCAGCTGTTTTTAAGTACTGGTTCCAGTTCTCGTATTGTTCCCTCTGTCCAGGCCTTTCAGTAAGCACAGTGGGTGTTTCTGATTTGCACTCTGGTATTGAGCCCCATTTTGTAACTGTATGATGTACTTTATGTCCCTCTCAGCCACAGAATTCTATAGTAGAATGTGGATGCATTGTACCAACAATGGAGGAGCTGAGCAAGGGTCATAAACTACATCATACAGTTCTAAAATGGCACATACTACCTGTGTGTAAATCAGAAACACCCAGTGAGATAACTTAAAAGCCTGTAGAGATGGAACGGTAACAGAATTGAAACCAGTATTTAACAAGCATCTGTCAATGCCAAATGTTTGCTTGCTGGCATTGGCATTGGTAGTGTAGGAGTTAGAGAGCTGCATAATAGGAAAGGAAGTGAAGTATTGAACTGAAGCCAACCCCACCACCACCCTACAGAGACTGACAGGCATTCGGGTGTGTCTTTGGGTCATCAGGCATAACGGCCACGCCATTTCACCACACCCTACCCTGTAGACACCGACAAGTGTCTCAGTATGCCTTGGGGTCTTTGGGCCTTATGCTCACCCCATTCCATAAAGAAATATGGTGAGATGGGTGCGGTATAGAAGAATGGGGTAAACGTTTGGGGCCGAAGAGTCCAAGGCACACCTCGATGCTTGTCACTGGCTGCAGGGTGTGTGTGGGGGTGGAATGGCATGAGTATTACAGGCGACAATCCCAAGTCACACCCCTGATGCCTGTCATTCTCTACAGGGTGGGGCATTATGGCCGGAAACCCTAACACCCCAGGCATTCGTTAGTATTTTCACTCCAAATTTTCAGCATGTTCTTTTTGTGATCCTCACCTCATGAACAGTGGCAATATCAGTTTTGCAGCCGAAAGCTGATTTTGCACAGCGACTACGCCATTTGGCACCACAGGTACGAAAACACATTTCAAACAGGATGTCACGAGTGTTCATAGAAACTGCTCAGCTCAATGCACACCCATAATGTAATTAGTTTGGGTATTTTTTTACAGCAGATTGTCAATACAGGCATTTTGGGACCTCCAATCATGAACAGTGTCACTGTGATTTTCTTAATCTGTCCCAAACACTGATTTCCCACAGCGACCACGCATTTCTGTGCCGGAAGTGCGAAAACGCATTTCGACCAGGGTGTGAAAAATTACAGCTGTACTGTTCATAAGGAGGTGTGGAAAGATGCCAGTGTAGAAAATCTGGACTGAAAATATTACAAATTCGTGAACTTACAGGGTGCATGGAAACTGCGCAATGCGCTCGTAACAATCATTTATAGACTTTGATCCGTTCAGTCCACCGGTCGTTCGCTGGGCTCAGAGGTAAGTATGGGGGTGGGAGGTGGGTGCACAGAGGGTGGGTGTGGGTTGGGGGCAAGACAGTCAACGAGGGACTGTTTTTTTTTTTTTACATGTGTGTTTTTTTTCTTATTCAGGAAGACGACGCAGGACTCTTGCCACGCTGGGGTGGGCTCCCAGCATGGCAGCTGGAAGTTTATTTTGGGGGGTAGTGGTGCCGATGCGGGATTGGGCACCCCCGTCGGCCATGGCGACTTTTGTTATGCTGGGGTGGGCTCCCAGCATGGCACCTAGAAGTCTGTTTTTTAAGGGGGGTACAGTGGAGCCGACAGGGGATTAGGCACCCCCATCGGCCATATGGACTTTTGCCACGCTGGGGTGGGCTCCCAGCGTGGCACCTGGAAGTCTGTTTGGGGGGGCAGTGGAGCCAACGGGGGATTGGGCACCCCTGTCGGTCATACAGTGTGCGGGGGTGGAGGGGAGCACATAAACATGCTGGGGTGGGCTCCCAGCATGCTATGGAGATGTTTGTGGGGGGGACGGGGACGAACTGTCTGACAGTTCAGATGCAGTGCTGACATGTTGGCAGTATGCAAATTGCCTACACGTTACCACCGCTGATTGTGACGGTGTTTTCCTCAGAACTGTATGCCACTGCATCTGAATTACTGTCACAGACAGCTCAGACATTCATTGGCGGTGTAGCCACGCCTGCAAAAGGGAGTAGGGCATTGGAAGTGGGGGAGGCACACTTATGAAAACTCGTATGGTGGCACTGTTTCTTGCACATGCATTCAAGCAAACATAAAAATGGGCTTTTCCAAGGGAAAATAACATAATGATTCAGCACAGTTCCCCTTTAAGGGATTTTAAATCACCTTAATTAACTCTTGGAGAATCAGGGCTCTCAGTAAGATTTTTTATTTGGGGGGTCCAGGGCTGTCTTTAAAAAAAAGGGGGGTCCACAGCCCAAAAGTGGGAGTCCCTGGAAAATTTCCAGGTGTCCCCATTTAAATACATGGGAGCCGCACCCCTGTGCCCGCACAGCTTGTAACGTAAGATTCTGTAGAGAGTGGGGGGTATGTTCCATTGGTTTCTGTAGGGTCGTTTTAAACTACAGTTTTTTTATGTTTTAGAGGGTGAATTCAAACAAATTACGGCCACCGCTCAACTAACAAGGCCCTTGTTGCTCAACTAATGGTGCTTGTTAGTTGAGCAGTGGCCATAATTTGTTTGAATTTACTCTCTAAAACGTAAAAAAAATTGTAGTTTAAAATGGCCCGATAGAAACCAATGAAGCGCGCCCCCTGCGCTCTACAGAATCTTACATTACAAGCAGTGTGGAGGCAGGTGCGCGACTCACTCAATAGACTCCCGGGACTCTGTAAAGGAGTGTCTCGGGGACTTTAGCAAATAAAAAAATAAAAAAACGAGCTTCCCTGTAGAGGTGTGGGAAATAACAGATGTCCAGACAGTTGGTTAAGATGCATAAAAAACGCAAAAAAATTGCATTTGTCAGTTTATTCCCCAAAAAAATCAAATTAAAGTTCGCAGAAAGGAAAAATTGGTGTTAACTTCACACCCAAAATAAACAGGAAATACTTCTTTCTCAGACTCCTGAAAATATATTTTCCTTTCCTCTGTACGTTTAAGTATTTGTGTGAAAGCACACACAAACACAAAACTTCCTTGCACTGTGGTCAGTTGAATACTGACCCACCTCTCTATTGCTACTCCCTGGTGGAGAGTTTATATATATTTTATTCCTTGACCTCATAGCCCCTGCTTTAACAAACTCTTCTGCACCATCTGCAACCAGTGCATCAGCAGGGACTGGGCCAGGAATGCCGCTAAGCCTCCTTTGTGGTATACTCAGCTGGGCAAGCAGTCATTTGCTGTCAGGGCCTCTAATTGGTTAAAGGAAAACTACACCCAAAACCTGAAAAAATACATGTTGTGCAGAGTGTTTTAATTTGCATGTGAAGTTCTAGTGTTTCCTTCCCTCTGACTGGTATTAGGAGTTTTTCCCAAATTAGCCTACTAGCTTTATGCTAGTTTTACGACCCTTGGGGATCTCCATACCTGATAGTGTAATTGTATTTCTGGTTCCCACAGTGCATTTTGTTTCATGTGACTGTGATGTAAGAAGAGACCCAACATTCAGCACACACATGCCAAACAAACTAAATATCTTGGAAGCTTTACAAGCTGCACAAAAATTACCAGCAGCAAAGTTTTTCAGGACAGTAAAACCTTTAGGATGAGGTGGTCACCAAGCTGAATTCTACAGATTTTAAAATATAGCCATCTCTGTTGTTGTGAACTGATTGTAATGCAGTGCTTTCTGCTGGATTTATGGGCTCTGCTACATCACCATTACATGAAACAAGGTGCACTGTAGGACAAAGAAATGCAATAAAACTATTTGATGTGGTGATCTCCAGGGGTCGTAAAACTACCCTAAAGCTAGCAGGCTAATTTAGGAAAAACTCCTAATACCAGTCAGAGGGAAGGAAACACTAGAACTTCTCATACAAATTAAAACACTCTGCACAACATATATTTTTTCAAGTTTTGGGTGTAGTTTTCCTTTAAATGAACTGCCTGATATACTGCTGACTCACCCCAGGATTAATCAGTTTCAGAGATCTTTTCAGTCCGCCCTTGCAGTCCAATGCAATTGTAACTGTTAAAACTGTTTTATTCGGTTTCTGTCTGTGCATATCCTGTGACTTTTCCTACAACGATCTGTACTAATTTTTTTCAAACCTGTAAATAATTGCTCTGTCTAAAGTACTTTGAGCCTGACTGGACTACATTTTCTCTGGAACTGCTTACTGTACTTACACTGTTGTTTGCGGTGATGTATTTGACGTGGAACCTTTATAAATAAACACTTATGCACAAAGGTACTCTCCAAAGTTTTCAATAAAATAAAAATAAAAAAATAGCCATAGTGGGAGTCAAACTTAAGTTACCTGGGTTACACGTGAACTTTTGTTCAGCACATGAATTCACGCATACTGTCAAAAAAATGCTAAGCTACTAATTATCTACTTGTATTAGCCATGGTGGGAGTCGAATATGCGGCCTTGAGCCATGTAGTTGGCTTGCATACCATATAGTTTTTAAATGTTGTGTGAGTCTGTATATTTATATAGAATGCTTACCTGTGACAATTGTATGTTTCTGGGCACAAAACTATTACACATTTATACCCATTGTTACTGGCACTGCACTGTGTGGCACAAAGCACTTCTGTATGCATGTCACTTTAAATATTTTCATATAAATAACAGTCACCATAAGGGGGCAGTTACCCATGATGAAGTGCACACTATAGGTGCAAAACGTTGGCGGCTAGTCCTTGGTATCTGCAGTTCTTGCTGTCTTAATATAGTGTATCTTTTCATGGTCAGCGTAAGACTTTTTAGTGAGAAGGCTGATATAAGCCCAACGTTCTTGTTTTCTGTGGGGAACACACAGCCACCGTGTGGCAGGCAGCATTACTAACTGACTGTGCTAGGTAGCAAGCAAAGGAGGCACTGTCTATGCCACCTTATGACTCCCATCTGCTCCACCCATAGGGATTTACCCCATGTGAGCATATAGCTCCCTCACATTATGTGCCGCCAGTGGTCCCATGTCCCCCCAAACCACCCTCCCCCTCAGGAAAACCTTTTCGTTGGTAGAGAGCTAAAGTACACAAGCAAAAACAACAGTCGCTCATCGGTCTCCTCTTCTCTTTTTTTGTACTTGCTATTTATACTCCCCCCGCCCACGGCACTCTACTGCCTTTGGGTAGTCGCCTGTTGTCTTCTGTCCCCACCCTCTTACCTGACGCCGGGTGGTCAGTCCCCCATGTAGCCGTGGCTTGCCCCCCAGGCAGGATGAGGTGGGGCCCGTATATGCCGAATTCCTGAGTTTCATTGGAACGCCTTACTTCTGGACAGGTAGGGACACTGGGGATCTGGGCCTGGCACTCCGTCTACTGGGAGTGCTGCGAGATATTTTTCCTGTTTTCTGTGCTGCGTGCCGCAGACTGTGACGTCAAGGCGCTGAGCGCCGACATCCGTCATGCAGCTCCCCCTATGGGTGACTGGGCTTGCTGTACCTCGGGTCTCCTTCTGGGGTTGGCCAAGCACCGAGCCCTGATCCCACCCTCCCACCCCGGAGGCGAGTGGTTCCTGGGATGCTCAAGCCTCCCCCCTCCGATTCCCTGGGCTCGTTCCCAAACCCGGGTCACAGGCATCGTGAGTGGTAATGCTACTGCTGGGTCGGCAGTATCAGGCTCCTCTTGTGACAGGTCTTTGGTTCCCAACGTCTACCTTTATTTTTGTTGACTAGATCACCTGCCTTCTTAGGCTGATCGAACAGATATGAATTCCTGAGTAAAACACTCCATAGTGTGGGGGGTATTGCTGCACAACATGGGTCACCCCGAGTGACCTCAGCATGGACTGGAGGGTATCAAAGCTTTTCTTTCAGTTCAGGGTGGCAAAGTTGAGGTGTGGACATATGTAGTGCCCCAGGGGAATTGGGGGCACCACAGAAAATAGGGCATCCCCAGAGACATGAGGGGTCAGACAGTTATGAAGACCCTGGCAGCTTAATCGGAAACCCTTGAAAAGCTTAGGAGACCCTCTGAAACACAGAACAGGCCCCTCTCCAGCAGACAGTCCTAGCAGTTTAAATTCAGACTTTTAAAAGAAAACCATTTTTTTCCCTTCCTTTGTTCTCCCTTCCCCCTGCTCAAGACCGACACCTAGTCAGTTAAGGCCAAGCCAGTTTGGCCACATTCCTGTCCCAGCAGGGGAGAAGGAAGCCAGGCCGAGCCCTCTCAGCTAATCCCTGTGGCCAGGGTAGATTCAAATTAGGAGACTTTTTCTTTTTTAACCCTATTTTTATGCACCCTACTTGCCTCCTCTCTTCACTCACTCGGACATCCTCTAGCTGCAGGCTCCATTCTCATCCTGATCTGCCCCTAGAGTACCCAGTTCCACACTAGCAATCCCCCGGTGTACCCCCCAGGTAAGGGTGAGGAGGGACCCCCGTGCTTACCTCCTCAAACCAGCATACTGTGTGTTGTGGAAATGGGACAACGGAGTCTATCAGATGAGCCTGGAAATCCTCCAGAGAGGTGTCATCGCCTAGGAGACCGAGGTGTTTTTCTGGTATTCTTCCCCAGATGTTGGCATGCAATGAGGGCCAAGGAGCTAGCAGGCGCATTGAGACATGCCTCCTGCTCTGCCCCTCTGCCGACGTCCACCCAGTCCCCTTGTTGCTCCTCCTCCTTACCGCACCTTCCACCTGGGCTCCCCTAGATGGCGGTATTACAGCGGGAGTATGCAGTGAGCCTCCCCGGAAAAGGAGAGCAGCCATCGGGCACTCTATCCTTCTCCTCCCCGGTCGACCCCCGGCAAACCATGCTCATTCCCGAACACGGGTTGCCGGTGTGGTACGAGGTAAGGCATCCAGCGCCTCACACCTCAGTGCCACTGGGCTGGCCTCTGAGACTTTTCTTTTAAGCCGCTGACCTCTGGATGAAGGAGCCAATCCCCTGGCAGGTAGCCAGGACTGCCCCACCCTAGAGGTGGCTGTGCATAGGCTGGAGACAGGAGACCAGGGAGGGTGAAGGACAGTAAGACAATGGATGTCGGCTTCCCTGTTATGAGGTTGAAGCGAATCCCCTGGGTCCCTTCAGTGTAACTCCCTCCAGAAGATTTCCAGTAGCAGCCTCGGTCAGTTTTCTGCAGAAATTTGCCGTCTAGTTGGGTCCCCCAGTGCGGCGAGTCAGTCTATTTGGCCGGGAAACAGACCCAGTGAACCTTTCATGCAGCAGTCTGCAGCAGAAGAGGCCTTATCACTCCTTTGTGGTTGTGTATTCCCCAGGGTACAGAAATCCTTGTTGAACTCCAGGGGCTCCTGCACACACCTCATCTAGGATTCCTCCGGTGCCTCTTCCTTGACTCAGGGAGGGTTCCCGGGAAGCCCAGTATCACCTGCACCCACCTCCAATGAACTCCACCTACTCCAAGTGTTCGCCACAACGCCCCAAGTTCGAGTTGCCGGTAGTAAGTGGTAGCCAGCTGGTAGCTAGGGCCCACCAAAGTGAGTCAGGTTAGGGGCCGCCCTGGCTCTAGCTTGAAGGACTTCAGTCGTCCGTCGAGCTCGGAGTCACTCTACCCATTCTCCCGCATAGACATTGTCCCAAGGTATCGGTGGCCTATACCAAGGCCTCGCCGAGGATTGCCAGGCTCTGTGCCTCATTCCCCAAGATGGTATAAGCACCAGTGGCCCACGCAAGAGGCCACACCAAGGGTCACCATGCTCTTGATTGTACCGTACGTAGGTGTCGCATGTTCCAGTAGCTCATCAAGAGGTCACACCGAAGACTGCCAATTCTGAAGCTGCAGGGGTGAGGTGGTAAGGGTTCCGGGGACCTACCCAGAGGTCGTCCAGCAGATCATCCCACCCAGCACCCTTCCTCAACCGGATATCACCTGCCCCCCTGCCCGAGGTCACCGCAGCTGACAACCCCAGATAACGGTTCTCTTCACTCACAACCGGGCGTCAACACCCATCCTCAACCAGGTGCTTCCCTTTCGACGTTGCCTCAGTGACACCAGGAGTCGCCTTCTTTCCAGGGCCAGGAGGCCTACAGTGCTTTATTCTGTTTCTGGTTCACTGGGGGACGCCCCATTTTATGGCCTGTATAGGAAGCGCTTCCTTAGGTGCACACTCCACGGTCGGCCGACCAAAATACTAGAAACCCAAGCTTGGTGCATCGGATTGCTGTGTCCTTAGGACTTGAATAACCTGGACTTTTGTATGACACTAGTGGGGCCAGTTTGTGGTCCCAGTAATCTTATTCATTATTTCTCGTGTGTGATAGTGATAGCTAAGTCTTTTCTGTGTGCTTCAACTGTTGCTAATAAACCTTGCATCTTGGCTCTAGAGTGTACCTTCAGCCTCTCCTTCCAGATTTATCTGGCATCACCCTAAACTATAGGATTACGAACCTCCACAGCTCATCCACCACATGTGTATATATTTTGCCCCCTTTTTCTGACTGATTTGGACCACTCTTCCTCACAGCAGCCAAGACTCAGTCACATTCGTGTTCTCTGGCCATAGTAATGAAGAATGCATGGGGACCAGGGGCCTCTTCCCTCCTGCATCATGGTTTAGTCAGCTAAGCACATGTAACTGCTGCTTCTGAGTCCAAAGTGAGTTCATCTTTCAGCCATGTTGCAGCAGATCCACATGGATCCTCCGATTCTACACCTTCCTCCAGTCTCCAAACCCTCACATTTGCTGCTTGGATTTTATTCTCGATCACCTCCAGTTTAAAGTGGAGTACTTTATTTCTTTTTGTTAGCTATGTCGAGACCTTGGCCACTGTGAGAGCTGATCTGAAGGCTTCCTTTGCCTGGGAAAGTGCTGTTAATGAGTTGATCTCACATTGACTCAGCCTGCCGTTAAAGTCCTGTAGTTTGGAATCCAGTGCAGCAACCTCAAAATCTAGTGCTCGAATCACTTGCATTATCATTAATAGTAAACTCTTGCTCAGTCCCCCACAGCCGTCATTTTCACAGCCTGACTGGGCCCAGGCAGCCTGCTGTCCCTTCGTACTGCCAGCAACTCTGAAATCAGTTCAAAAATAATTAAAAAATAAAACAAAGACTAGTAAGTAACAGACAAATAAAGCGGGCGGTTATATATGTCATTGCACACTTGAATGAGTGGTGCAGCCACGAGTACACACTGGCAGTAACAGTGACATTTCAGACCAGATAACATGCATATCTGGAGTCACCTCATGGGATAATTGATGTATACCATGGGAATCCCAGCTTTATCAGTTTGTCCCTGTGTATTTCAGTGCAAAAAAAAAAAAAGTTATGTGTAGAAAGAAATAAGAAAAGAGTTCTCACTTCTTTTTATGTGTGTCTCTTGCAAGTAAAAACACGCTGTGTTACATAAACGGGATTATAACCTGAGTGATTTGATTAGCAGAAATTAATCACGTGAGTGTTGATTAATTTCTGTTAATCAATCACCTCGTTTGTTTGTGATGATCAGCCTGCGGCGTAGGAACCCACAGCCGCACTTCTTATTGCTCTCCGATTTCATGGCTCTATAGCAGCCATTTAAATCTATCACTAAGTGAGGTGTTCCTTCTCCCATTCAGCTCCCCTGATGATCCCTTGTACTGTCAGTAAGCAGTGTGCTTCTGTAACAGTGGTTGTCCCCTATGTCAGAAAATGTAAAAAAGTCATAGTACCTGCATAGTTGTCACTGTTTCCTACTGGGACAAATGGAATTATGCTGTATACTGCCCACCCCACCCCACCCCGATGGAGGTTTGTGCCCCTAGTCGATGTGTGTAAATGCACAGCACTGTGTTCCATGCAAAACCTGTAAGCTGCTGTTCCATCCTTGTCGGTATGCGAGGCACTGCACAGTTCAATACTGGAAGGAAAATGTACATTGTCTTCAATCTGTAGTATGAGACTGTCATGTCTCATGTTGTTCGTGCGTGAAGGCAATGATGGGGAATATGCATCACCCACCCCGAGAGAGAGAGAGCATCACAGCAGCTGATACAGAGTAAACCGTAATTGGACAACCACCCAAGTGATCACACAGTATGAGAAGGGGAAGCTGCATTAGCAAGTTGCGTTTCTTTTTTTTTTTGTCTCTCTGTCTTGTGTATATTGTATATATATTGTGTGCAATGCGAGCAACAGGGGACAGAGCTAATGACGATCACCAGACTTCTCGTAGCGGGACTGCAGAGTTTCCACAACGTTCACTATTCGGTAAGAGAGAGAGAGAGAGGATGCACTGTGTAACAGCAGGAGACACAGCAGTACCTGACAGTGTAATTTAGAGATCAGAATAAAAAGTTTATTTTTATTTATTTATTGAGTAAATCGGATTTACAACCTGTGAGTCATAGACTCATTTACAAAGGCTCCTCGTCATAGTACAAGACAACAACATAGTACAAAACATCAAATTACATGTAGTATACAATAATACAAAGTGGTAAAGGAAAACACAGGATATGAACAGTTCATACAACAGTCAGGGTGGTGCCTATACAATTGGGTAGCTATACAAGTCCTTCTAAGGAGCATGTGGGTGTCAATGTACAGTTCAGGTAGTAAGGAGAGTGCAGCCTGTACATTTAATAAGCTATCGGGAAGCTGATTTGTCATTTACCCAGTCAATCTTGTGTTGAGAATTAACAGCGGTAGGGTCCAAAGCACTTTAGCCCAAACTTACTCTAAGAGGTATAGGTGATACTGATGGTCTATGCACATTTTGGTGGCTCCTCGATAGTACTATGTAGACCTGTTTACCACAAACATCTGCAAAAAGAACTATTTTCCTGGAGCAGAACACACATCATTGTGGTACCCCGACCAAAAGTAGTGGAAGAACACTAAATAGTCCCCACATTTTTATGTTGATTGCGTGCATGCACAAGAAACATATTGCGGCAGCTTTCCAGAAGCAGGTTGTGGGCGTGGCACTGTGTGGCCAGTGGCCCCACAGACTTTAAAGGCTTGGCCGCCTTTCCCCAATGCCATGGCATGCTGCTGCTGACACTAGTTCAGCCAGCATGCCACCAACTTGAAACGTTTTAGCCGCTGCAATCAGGGGCCGTCTCGTCATTGCAGCGTCATCCGCCGCAATGTGGGCACCTCATTGCAGGGCTGTTGCTGGCACGGGTAGCCCAGTCCCGTCAGCATGTGTCTCCCTCCCAATTTCTGTGTTTGCGGCAGGTGCTCAGTCCCCATTGGCATATCCCCATTTCTCGTGTGCGGCCAGGGTGCCCAATCCCTGTTCGGCATGATGTACCCCTTTAGTTGTGTGCCGACAGGGTGCTCAACTCCGTCGCACTGCAGCTGCCCCAAAGAGTTCGTGGGCACGCTGGGAGCCCACCCCAGCGCGGCTACATTCCCTGAAAGGCAAAACAGTCCCGCGATGTCTTTTTTTTTTTTTGCCCCTGTAAACAAAAAACGGTCCCTCGCTGTCTCCCTGCCCCCCCCACAACCCGCACCCAACCACTGCGCACCCTGCCTCCCCGCACACCCTGTCACCCCATACTTACCTCCGGAGTCCAGCGCGACGATCTTCGGTGGACCGGGAACATGGCTGCACTCTTCAAAGCCGACCGCGAACTGAGGAAATGCCGGTAAGCCGTATAATGGAATAAATAGGGTTTTTTCAACTATGATGCATATCTCGGGCATTTTTCGGAATTTTGGCACCCAATTTTCAACATGGGGTTTTTGGGGGCCCCTCCTCGTGAATTCTGTCACTGTCATGGCATTAATCGGTGAAAAAGGTGATTTCGCTGTCACTGCGCGGAATCACCTTTCGGGACCGATTAACGAAACGACAGTGCTAGTGTTCATGAGGTGGCCTCTCAAAAAGCCTATGTTGCAAATTTGGTGGAAAAAATCCAAAAATGACTGTTTTACGTGTGCGCTAAGGAGTTGCTATGCACGCTCATAACTTCACACTTACAATACTTTCACGCCAGATTTTCAACATTGGCATTTTTCCACACCTCCTTGTGAACAGTATAGCTGTCATTTTTCACATTGTAGCCGAAATGTGCTTTCGCACTTCCAGCGCTGAATAGCATGGTCACTGTGGGAAATCAGTGTTTGGGACAGATTACAAAAATGACAGTGACACTGTTTATGAGCAGAAGTCCTAAAATGCCTATGTTGAAAATCTGGTGCTGATACTCCATAACATGACTGTGTTACGAGTGTGGGTTGCGCAGTTTCCACGCATGCTCGTACCTTCGCAACTTTGCAATATTTTCACTCCAGATTTTCAACATTGCAATTTTTACACACCTCCTTATGAACAGTGCAGCTGTCATTTTTCACATCCTGGCCGAAATGTGTTTTTGCTCTTCCGACACACAATAGCGCGGTCGCTGTGGAAAATCAGTGTTCGGGACACATTAAGAAAATCACACTGACACCATTCATGGGCACAGGTCCTAAAATGGCAGTGTTGAAAATTTTCTGATGAAACTCCATAAAATGACTGCTACAAGCGTGCGTTGTGCAGTTTCCACGCACCCTTGTAACTTCACAAATTAGTAATATTTTCACTCCACATTCTCAACAGTGGCATTTTCCCACATCTCCTCATGAAAAGCACAGCTGTCATTTTTCACATCCTGGCCGAAGTGGGTTTTTGCGCTTCTGCCACAGAATACCGCAGTCGCTGTCGGAAATCATTGTTTGGGACAATTTAGGATTGAGCAAGTGAGAGAGGGGGAGGAGTGACCAAGCTCTGTCAGACTGCTGCAGATTTCTTTGTGGGCAGGAAAAGGCACCAACGAAGGCAGGAGCCCAGTAAAAAAGGGCAGCCTGCAGCCCCGGGAGACACCAAACGAGCGAGTGAGGGAGTGGGAGTGCGTGAGGTCAGCAGAGCTCTGTTGGGACTGCTGAGGATTTCTTAGTGGGCAGGAAAAGGCAGCAATGCACACAGGGCCCCAGTACTAAAGGCCAGCCTGCAGCAGTGGGAGAAACAGAACGAGTGACTGAGAGAGAGAGGGGGAGAGTGTGAGCTCAACGGAGCTCTGTCGTGACTGCTGCGGATTTCTTTGTGGGCAGAAAAGGGCAGCAACACAGGCAGGGGCCCAGTACAAAAGGGCAGGCTGCAGCACTGGCAGAAACGGAACGAGCACGTGAGAGGGGGAGTGAGTAAGGTCAACGGAGCTCTGTTGGGACTGCTGCAGATTTCTTTGTGGCCAGAAAAAGGTGCCAACAGAAGCAGGAACCCAGTACAAAAGGGCAGCGCCAGGACAAACAGAATGAGCGTGTAAGACAGGGGGAGTGAGCGACCCTAACGGAGCTCTGTGGGTACAGCTGCGGATTTCTTCATGGGCAGAAAAATTTGCCAGTGCAGGCAGGAACCCAGTACAAAAGGCCAGCCTGCAGCGCCAGGAGAAACACAACAAGCGAGTAAGAGAGGGGGAGGGAGTGAGTGAGTGAGCTCAGCGGAGCTGTGTCGGGACTGCTGCAGATTTCTTTGTGGGCAGAAAAAGCCCCCAACGCAAACAGGAGCCCAGTACAAAAGGGCAGGCTGCAGCAGCGGGAGACAAGCCCAGTACAGAAGGACAGGCTCCAGCAGCGGGAAACACAGAATGAGTGAGTGAGGGAGAGGGAGTGAGTGAGCTCAACAGAGCTCCGTTGGGACTGCTGCAGATTTCTTTGTGGGTAGAAAAAGGCAGCACTGCAACCCAGTACAAAAGGGCAGCCTGCAGCAGCGGGAGAAACAGAATGAGCGAGTGAGAGTGGGGGAGTGAGTGAGCTCAGCGGAGCTCTGTCAGGACTGCTGCAGATTTCTTTGTGGGCAGAAAAAGGTGCCAACAGAGGCAGGAACCCAGTACAAAAGGTGAGCCTGCAACGCCGGGAGAAACACAACGAGCGAGTGAGAGGGGAGTGAGTGAGCTCAATGGGGCTGTGTCAAGACTGCTGCAGATTTCTTTGTGGGCAGAAAAAGCCCCCAACGCAAGCAGGAGCCCAGTACAAAAGGGCAGGCTGCAGCAGCGGGAGACAAGCCCAGTATAAAAGGGCAGGCTGCAGCAGTGGGAGACGAGCCCAGTACAAAAGGGCACACTGCAGCAGTGGGAGACGAGCCCAGTACAAAAGGGCATGCTGCAGCAGCGGGAGACACAGAACGAGCGAGTGAGTGAGGGGGAGGGAGTGAGTGAGCTCAACGGAGCTCTATTGGGACTGCTGCTGATTTGTTTGTGGGCAGAAAAGGGCAGCAATGCAGGCAGGAGCCCTGTACAAAAGGGCAGGTTGCAGCACCGGCAGAAACGGGATGAGCAAGTGAGAGAGGGGGAGTGAGCGAACTCAACAGAGGTCTATCGTGATTGCTGCAGATTTCTTCGTGGGCAGAAAAAGGCAGCAGTGTATGCAGGGGCTCAGTACAAAAGACTAGCCTTCAGCAGCGGGAGAAACAGAATGAGCAAGTGAGAGAGGGGGAGTGAGCGAGCTCAACGGAGCTGTATTGTGACTGCTACAGATTTCTTTGTGGGCAGAAGAAGGCGGCAATGCAGGCAGGAGCCCAGTTCAAAAGGCCAGCCTGCAGCGCCGGCAGAAACGGAACGAGTGAGTGAGAGAGGGGGAGTGAGCGAGCTCAACGGAGCTGTGTCGGGACTGCTGCAGATTTCCTTGTGGGCAGAAAAGGAAACAGTGCACACAGGGGCCCAGTACAGAAGTGCAGCCTGCAACAGTGGGAGAAACAGAATGACCGAGTGAGAGAAGGGGAGTGAGCGAACTCAACGGAGCTCTTTCGTGACTGCTGCATATTTCATTTGTGGGTAGAAAAAGCCACCAACACAGGCAGGAGCCCAGTACAAAAGGGCAGAGTGACACAGGGCGAGTAAGCCACCTCAACGGACCTCTGTTGGGACAGCTGCGGATTTCTTTGTGGACAGAAAAGGGTGCCAATGCAGGCAGGGGCCCAGTACAAAACTGCAGCCTGCAGCACCAGGAGAAACAGAATGAGTGAATGAGCTTCAAATGAGGATGGGACAGGACAAGGGGGAGGGTTAATGAAGGGGAAGGGTGGAAGGGAGGGGCAGCTGCAGAATAAGGGGTGCTAGCTGCACATTCGAGCAGACTTGATAGACCTCTAGGCCTTTATCTGCTGGCAAATTTCGTATGTTCGTATGACAGAGGGGCAGTGAGCGAATTCAACGGACAACGCAATCGACATTCGGCATTGACAAATGCTTGTTTTTCCTGTTATTGCAATACTTTTGGTCCATGTCTCGCCTCGTGCCTCACAACACACCTGGGGTGTTGATTAATCCCCAATAACTGTACACCCTGTTGTGGGTTATCGCTTACTTATATTTTTACAGATTTTCTTTCTTTTCCTTTTTTTTGTTGTTGAAATTTCTCTTTGTCCACCTGTCACCCCTGACCCATCAGGGGAGACATGGCAGACATCCCACTGCCTGGTACCCTGCCCTGAGTGGACCTCGAGACCCCATGGAGCCACGGTTTTGACCTCCCCCCTGGTGGGGACAAGATGGGGCGCTAACACCCCGTAACTTATATATTGTTGGCTCGGGTCCGTTGGGCAGGCACAGCACGTTGTGGGCACGTCCCCCAGCTCCCCATTTCCCCGGCGGTGTCAGGCTCTTTTCTCCTTTTTCTAGCATGAAATCCCAGATGTCATGGCACAACTGCTGACGTCCACACTGCACAGTGGCCGCCCATCCCCTGTAGTTGGGGCTTGCAGTACTCCGAGCCTTCGCCCGGAGTCAGGCAAGTGCTCGGGCATTGGCCTCTTCCCTCCCCGGAGAAGGCAAGCTGCCGTGGGACACTCAAGCCTATCTCCCCCTGGCCGACCCACCAGTGACCCGAGTCTGCTCCCGAACCCAGGTCACCAGCGTAGTGCATGATGTGGCATCCAGTGCCTCAACCCCGGTGAAGATCGGGGGCACTGCAGTTAGCAACACCGTAGTAGGGATGGTGTGATGGCAGGCATCCGTACGCAAGGTTCACCGACGCCATTGCATTACCGCACTCCGGGTACAAAAAAGGTCAGAAAAAAAAAACAGCTTCCTGGATAGGTGACAGTGCCCTCCAGGGCTCCCACCTTCACGTGCCCAAGGTCGGGCTCAATCCTCCTACTCTCCCGATCCCCCCAGTCTTCCTTGATCTGTCAGTAGGTGCCCAGGTCGACGGATTGGGTTGGAAGCGGGAGTGTCTGTCCCTGATTTCCCAAAGGAGAAGAGCTTCAGACAGGGAGGTAGAAGGATGGTGGTGAGAGAGGGTTGCCTGAGAGAGTTCCGTTGAATAGGGGTGATAAATAAAGTTCACAAAAAAAAGGCGGGGGGTTGTCAGTGTCCCTTTAAAACAAATTCTAACTGTATAAATACTTTATTATGAAATTATTCAAATTCCAAATTATTCACTGTATTCTTTCAGGTCATGCTTGTTTAAATATTTCAGATCCTTATAGCAGATACAAAATGGGGAAAACAAGGCATCTTACTAGACAGGTGTAAAAGGGTAGTTTTAAACAGAAGAAAGTTTTACTTGCACAGTGTTTGCCCTAATATGTACTGCAGCTTTAAATGGTGTAGCAGCAACACTACAAGGAAGGTGTGGCATAGCATGGGGCAGAGGAAGAGCTGCAGCAGCGACAACAGCACAATGGTAGGTTACAGACAACATTTTCTAAATAAATTGTTAGGCAGCGTTCTTTCACAAGGAAACCCGGCCTGAAGGTGGCTAGCTTTGTGTGTTGCTGCCAGTTCCTTTGGTAGCCCAGGAATGGGAGGGGGGGAGGCAGACGTTTCAGTGTATTAGGAAGGTAGGATGCATGGTCTGATTTGACTAGGCAAACGAACCAAGGCCTGCCACAGGGGATGGGCAGTGCCAAATTCATTCATGTCAAAACTTCAACCAGGAAAGGAATAGTGAGCTGATAAGAGCTCATTTACAGATCCGTCCGGGGATAATACAAAAGATGGAAGAATAAAAGATACATTAAACAGATGTGCGTCAGTAATTCGGTATCTAGCTAGTTCTGGCTTGTTTAGGGTTGTGTCATTGAGCCTAAGGTAATTTACAGTGATATCCCTACATACATGCACACCAACGTTACATCATGAAAAATATAAATACAACAAAAATCGCATTAAAAAGTAACAACACATCTCACTCTACAATATACAATATGCATACAATGTATATAGTATATGGAGGGATTAACCCACGACAGGGTATGGGTTTACTGAGCATTAATCCACGCCTGGGGGGGGTTGGAATGCTGAGTGATTTCAACCACCCAGGCGTGGATTAATGCTCTGTAAACCCATACCCTGGAGTGGATTAATCCTCTTATAACATGAGAGACATTATATTAGAGGTTTATGTAAAGGAATATTAAAATATATGTGTTTGAACATGGATTTCTACTAAAATAGTCCTTCTGCCTAGTGAATGTGTATGGAGGATGCTGTCTTTGTAGTTGTCCACTAGGTGGATTTGTTGTTATGAGCAGGGACACTGGTTTACCGCATATGCGGTGATGCGGACGGAAAAGCGGAATTCTGATTGGTCACGGAAAACGCGCCAAAACGGAAACTGCCTTTGTTCTCTGGAGCTCCGTGAACACTACACTATAAATTGCGTGGTAGTGGTTGGAGTGCCTGTTTACGTTGTTGCTTCCCGCTGTTGCTTGACCCATTTTTGCTTCAGACTCGTTCCTGCTCAGAATTTGAAATGTTGCTGACCCGTTGCTCAGAAGGACCCACTGAAACCTGGACAGTGATCACCACACATCCATTTAAAAAAACACAATGTGAGTCTGCTTTTGTGTTGGTAATGGTATGTTGCTGCAGTTAGTATCAGGAAGGAAGGGTTTAAACTGCCAGAAGAGTTACAGTAATTTTTTTTAAGAATGTGCATTCTGTATAGAAACATAGAATTTGACGGCAGATAAGGACCTCTTGGCCCACCCAGTCTGCCCATTTCCCTACCTACTGGATAAGCTGCAGATCCTAGTTAACCAGCAGCCTACTTCTTCCTACCTTCACCCCCTAGAATTGCCTTATGACTGTCCCATGCATGCTTGAATTCCACCACTGATTTTGACTCCACAACCTCCTCCGGAAGGCCGTTCCATGCATCCACAACCCTCTCTGTGAAAAAATACTTCCTTAAATTACCTCTGAGCCGCCTATCTTCAAATTGTGCCCTCTTGTTCTTGCACACCTCTTTTTTTGAAAGATGCTACCCTCTTGGACTTTGTTGATTCCCTTGAGGTACTTGAACGTTTCTATCATGTCCCCCCTCTCCCTCCTTTCCTCGAGGCTATACATATTAAGCTCCTTAAGTCTCTCTTCATATGTCTTCCGGTGCAGACCCTGCACCATTTTAGTTGCCCTCCTCTGGACAGCTTCCATCCTGTCTATGTCTTTGCGGAGATTGGGTCTCCAGAACTGCACACAGTACTCCAGATGGGGTCTCACCAACTGTCTGTACAGAGGGATAATAACTTACTGTTTTCTACTGGTGATGCCTCTCCCTATGCATCCCAGTATCCCCCAGCCCTCCTTGCTGCCCTCTCACATTGCTTGCCCACCTTTAGGTCATCTGATATGACTACCCCCAGGTCCCTTTCCATTTTTGTTGTTGTTAGTATCTCACCCCCATTGTGTACTCTTCCTCTGGGTTTTTGTTTCCCAGGTGCATTACCTTGCACTTCTTAGCATTGAATCTAAGCTGCCATACATTTGACCATTCCTCTATCCTTGCCAAGTCCCTTCTCATCCTTTCCACCCCACCCTGTGCATCAACTCTGTTGCAGATCTTTGTGTCATCTGCAAAGAGACATACTTTTCCTTCCAGTCCTTCTGCAGTGTCGCTTATAAAGACATTGAAGAGGACCGGTCCTAATACTGAACCCTGCGGTACCCCACTAGTAACCCTCCTTTCTTCTGAGTGGACTCCATTTACTATTACTCTCTGTGTCCTATTCCCCAGCCAATTCTTTACCCAGGCTGTCATCTTGGGACCCACTCCCAGGCTGGCTAACTTGTATATTAATCTTTTGTGTAATCTTTGTATGAGTCTGATTTGCTTGTATACCCTCTCCTCTGACTGAATAAACACCTAATCTGCTGTTTTTTTTTGGGGGGGGGGTTTGTTGCCCGATCGAGCTGTAAAGTAAACGCTGCCAGGTACGGTGAGGCCTGAATGCTCGATCTGCTGTATGACCAGAAATATAAATGTTTGGATATATTTTCTGAACTGCTCCATACAGTGTCCAAGCTGCTTATGTATACAGTTTAAAAAAAAAAAGAAAGTGCATTGTGTCCAGTGTGCTCAAATGTGTGCCCTAATACAGTCCCGAAGCTCGGGAGGGGAAGGGGGGGCAGAACTTTCGACCGCAAAACCCAAACTGAATAAAGTAAACACTTTATCTGCTTCCTTTTTTGTCTTAGTTCCCCAATATGTAAACTCTGATGTGCTGAAATGTGTGTCCTTGGTTAATGCTGTAGTTCTGAAGCTCTGTGGGGAAGGGAGTGGAAACCGGGAGAAGGACGAAGGCTAACTAAACAATTTATCTGCATGTTCTCGGCTATTTTTTTTTTCCTCCTTTTTCTGCTTGCCCAATATGATTAAGTTTGATGTGATACAATGTGTGCCCTTAGTGAGAAAGACTAAAGTCCATTGTGGAGTGTTTGCATTTAAGCTGCCCAAATGTGTGTCCTTACTGCTCCATATAGTCCTGAAGTTTGGAGGTGGACTGAACGCTAGATCTCTAGAGCTCTTGGGTGTTTTGTTTTTTGTATGGTGCCAAATCATAGAAAGTCCTTGTCTGCAGTCTGAGCTGGACAAATGTGTGCCCTTTATGTTTGGGGTTGTGAGAGAGTTCGTGCTGGTGGGTTGGCGTGGGAAGAGTGGCCGTGCTGGTGGGTTGGTATGTGGAGCGTGGCCATGCTGGTGGGTTGGCATGGGGAGCGTGGCCGTGCGGGTTGGCATAGGGAGATTGGCCGTGCTGGTATGGTGGGGTGGGGAGCATGGCCGTGCTGGTGGGGTGGGGTGTGGAGAGGGGCCCTGCTGGTGGGTTGGAGTTGAGTGTGGTGATGCTGGTTGGGTGGGGAGCATGACCGTGCTGGGGGGTGGAGAACATGGCCATGCAGGTGGATTGTCATGGGGAGAGTGGCCATGCGGGTGGGTTGGCGTGGGGAGCATGGCCGTGCAGGCGGGGTGGCGTGGATAGAGTGGCCGTGCAGGTGGGGTAGCATGGGGAAAGTGGCCATGCTGGTGTGATGTGGTGGGGAGCGTAATCACACTGGGGTGGGGAGCATGGCCATGCAGGTGGGGTGGCGTGGGGAGAGTGGCCGTGCAGGTGGGGTGGCGTGGGGAGAGTGGCCATGCAGGTGGGGTGGCGTGGGGAGAGTGGCCGTGCAGGAGGGTAGGCATGGGGAGAGTGGCTGTGCAGGAGGGTAGGCAAGGGGAGAGTGGCCGTGCTGGTGGGTTGGCATGGGGAGAGTGGCCATGCTGGTGTGGTGTGGTGGGGCGTGTGACCATGCTGGGAGGTAGGGAGCATGACCATGTAGGTGGGGTGGCGTGGGGAGAGAGGCCATGCAGGTGGTGTGGTGTGGGGAGAGTGGCCGTGCAGGTGGGTTGGCATGGGGAGAGTGGCCGTGCAGGTGGGTTGGCGTAGAGAGAATGGATGTGCAGGTGGGATGACATGGGGAGAGTGGCCGTGCAGGTGGGTTGGCATGGGGAGAGAGGCCATGCAGGTGGTGTGGTGTGGAGAGAGTGGCCGTGCATGTGGGTTGGCATGGGGAGAGTGGCCGTGCAGGTGGGTTGACATAGAGAGAATGGATGTGCAGGTGGGATGGCATTGGGAGAGTGGCCGTGCAGGTGGGTTGACATAGAGAGAATGGATGTGCAGGTGGGATGGCATGGGGAGAGTGGCCGTGCAGGTGGGCTGGCATGGGGAGTGTGGCCATGCAGGTGGGTTGGCATGGGGAGAGTGGCCGTGCAGATGAGGTGGCGTGGGTAGAGTGGCCTTGCAGGTGAGGGGGTGTGGGGAGAGTGTCCGTGCAGGTGGGTTGGGGAGAGTGGCCGTGCAGGTGGGTTGGCGTGGGGAGAGTGGCCATGCAGGTGGGTTGGCAGGAGGGAGAGTGGCCGTGTAGGTGGGTTGGCATGGGGAGAGTGGCCGTGTAGGTGGGCTGGCATGGGGAGAGTGGCTGTGCAGGTGGGCTGGCATGGGGAGAGTGGCCGTGTAGGTAGGTTGGCGTGGGGAGAGTGGCCATGCTGGTGGGTTGGCGTGGGGAGAGTGGCCGTGCAGGTGGGTTGGCATGGGGAGAGTGGCCGTGCAGGTGGGCTGGCATGGGGAGAGTGGCCATGTAGATGAGGTGGCGTGGGGAAAGTGGCCTTGCAGGCAGGTTGGCATGGGGAGGGTGGCCGTGCAGGTGGGCTGGCATGGGGAGAGTGGCCGTGCAGGTGGGCTGGCATGTGGAGAGTGGCTGTGCAGTTGGGCTGGCATGGGGAGAGTGGCGTGCAGGTGGGCTGGCATGGGGAGAGTGGCTGTGCAGGTGGGCTGGCATGGGGAGAGTGGCGTGCAGGTGGGTTGGCATGGATAGAGTGGCCATGCTGGTGTGGTGTGGTGGGGAGTGTGACCATGCTGGGGGGTAGGGAGCATGACCATGTAGGTGGGGTGGGGTGGGGAGAGTGGCCGTGCAGATGAGGTGGCGTGGGGAGAGAGGCCATGCAGGTGGTGTGGTGTGGGGAGAGTGGCCGCGCAGGTGAGCTGGCATGGGGAGAGTGGCGATGTAGATGAGGTGGCGTGGGGAAAGTGGCCTTGCAGGCGGGTTGGCGTGGGGAGGATGGCCGTCCAGGTGGGTTGGCATGGGGAGAGTGGCTGTGCAGGAGGGTTGGCATGGGGAGAGAGGCCATGCAGGTGGGGTGGTGTGGGGAGAGTGGCTGTGCAGGTGGAGTGGTGTGGGGAGAGAGGCCATGCAGGTGGGGTGGTGTGGGGAGAGTGGCTGTGCAGGTGGAGTGGTGTGGGGAGAGAGGCCATGCAGGTGGGGTGGTGTCGGGAGAGAGGCCGTGCAGGTGGGTTGGCATGGGGAGAGTGGCCGTGCAGGTGGGGTAACGGGGGGGAGAGTGGCCATGCTGGTGGGTTGGCGTGGGGAAAGTGGCCATGCAGGTGGGTTGGTGTGGGGAGAGTGGCCATGCAGGTGGGGTGGCGTGGGGAGAGTGGCTGTGTTGGTGTGGTGGGGAGTGTGACCATGCCGTGGGGGGCGGGGAGCGTGGCTGTGCTGGTGGGTTGGTGTATGGAGAGTGGCCGTGCTGGCTAGGTGGGGTGGCATGGGGAGAGGCGCTTTGCTGGGGGGGTGGGGAGTGGTTGACCATGAGTGACCATGGCGCCACTGCTACATGGCCACACCCATCTCATAACTGGAGTGACGGGGAGTTAAATGCACTGTGACTCACTCCAGTAAGGTTCAGCCAGCACCAGTGACCTCACCATACTCCAGCACTCAGCACACAAGTAAGTACAATGCATTTATCAGGCACCTCATTTAATCAATTCTTTTGTGAATAAAAAATATTTTCTTTTCAGTTTTGTCTAATGAAGTCTGGAAACGCAGTTTGCTTATTGCACTGCTAGGCATATAATTGGTGACAGAAATATGTTGGTGAAGCTTGCAAATTAGGGACAGACTGGGGGGAGTGAGTGGTTGCAGTTTACCCCACCCAGAAGTAACATCTGAAACTGCTGCTGTACTGTACATGGCTAGCCACTTGATATTAGGTTCTAGCATATTGGGGGGAGGGCTTTTCCTCCTGCGCTCCCATTCCAGTAGGCTAAGGTTTCTCACTCGGGGGGATATCCCCCCATTTACCCCTCCCCATTTCCAATCAGTTGGTTTGATAACATTACTAGTACTCTGAAAGAACGATGCAGAAAAAAGTGCGACATAGATTCTAGCATAGTTTCATATTTCTAAACTAATATGGAGGTGCACTCTGTCACCATGGACACCATGTGGATACTGCATCATGACAGGGTCTCAGAATTTACTTCCTGATAGGGTAAATGGCAACCAGGCACAAGTTTAATTTATTTTTAGTAAAGGTTGCAATATTTGGGAGGGAAGCCTAAACAAAATGGGGGGAGGGGACAAGCTAAAGATATATTTTTTTAAAGTTTGCATATTTTGGAATTATTAATGCATGTCCTGAAGGAGAAAAATCCAGCAGTATCAAGCACAAATCAAATGTACTCAAGCAAAATGGCATGGATTGGTGGCCCAGTGGTGCTGTGGTTTGAGGCACTGGACGTCACAGCTCGGGTCATCGGGGGTCGGCAGGGGAGGGAAGGGATCGAGCGTCTGGAGGACTGCTCTCCCTTCCTGGGGAGGGATCCATGATTTGCTCCGTTCCTTAGCGGCCCTTGATGGAAGTCGGCGGTAGATGCGGTAGCCACGACATGGGGCGGAGCTGCGGCGGACGTTAGCACGCTTGTGCCATGGACATCATTGCATGTCTGAGCACTGGAAGGGGAACAATGCAGAACCTCCCCCCCAGGCATTAGGGAGGCGACAAGGGCACCAGGGACCCACATCCACAGTGCTGGATCTTCCCCTCCCTAGTGGCTTCCGGGGCTCCACCCCGGACAGACCCTCTAATCTGCAGATAGGCCACCAGGTAGGTGAGGCGGGTCCTTCCTCGGGAGGTGATCGGGGGGCTGGGAAGTCCTCGTGGGGAGAGCTAGAGGAGGAAGGGTCACAGGCAGGGAGTAGAGGTAGTCGTGTCAAGAGTGTACCTCTGAGAGATGCTCTGGCATCTGGGAAAATAAACAGATTGTAAAAAAAAAAAAATTCATGGAGGGGTGGTAGAAAAGGCTCACCTACCCTGAAATCCCAAGAAAGGTAGAAAAGTGATAACCAGCTCCTGGCACCTTGTCAGGAGCTGATAACATCTTTAATGACTTACCCTCAACCCGGGTGCTCGACTATGTCAACTTGAAATAATCTGCTACTACATTCTGGGTCTCCTGAGCCAAGTCTTTGATTAGTAGGTGGGCTAGTGCCAGATATCTAGTCAGCCCTCCTTCTGCTAAGCTCCTTATCCTGCTCGACTGACTAAACAGCTCATCACTAAGAAGGTGGTGTGAGTAGGGCTGGTGTGATTGATGATGAGGGTGTGGGCCAGGATGGTATTATCAGTAGTGACACCAGGCAGTCTGACCAGTAACACTACCTAGCATCACTACTGACACTCCTCCCTCACTCCACGTGCACTCCCTTTAGTGATCAGATGCTTAGCAAGCGGAACAGGCGGGATAGCATATCAGGTGTGTGTGTCGGGGGGGGGGTGACTGGCTATTTGGTGGTAGCCCGCCCCTTGATCAATGACTGGGCTTGGTGGTTCACAGGATGGTATAGCAGATTCTTTTAATCTGAAGTAGTCGGATACTTGGGCTAAGGAGGGGAATGTCATTAAAGGTGCTGTCGGTTTCTGGCAAAGTGCCAAGGGCCAGCTATCAGATTTTTTTACCTGGAGTGGGAATTCAGGGAAGGAGTAAGTGGGTGGGCAAAAGTTTGGACTCGGAAGGGAAGGTGACCAAGAGACTAGCCCTGCATCTGGCCACCTGCAGAGGGGGAAGACTTATACTTCCTGAATAGTGAATACTCCTTGCTGAATACAAATAAAGACAAGTATTCTTTGCAGGGACAAATATTTTGGAAGCCCAACATTTTTGGTATTCAGGAATTAAAATTATTCACTACTCACACACCTCTAGTACAAGGGACTGCTGAGCACTGAAGATACAGAAGTTTCTGTCTGAAGATTGGAGACAGCTGGAAGATACAAAATGCTATACATAAAATGATGTAAAGAGCACCTTTCGCAGCTCTGGTGCTCACAGCCACGAAGGGAAGGACCCTTACCCGACTCCAAGTTCGCCGCTGTTAAAAAATAACAAAACATTTTTATATGGTGCCATTTTTGGGAAGGAAGGGATGGTATTTTTGCTCCGAGGAGCAGAGCCCCTGATCACTTCCACTTTCCAGTTTGGCGACACGTCCCCATACATTCCCATGCCGTTACATCCCAGTGTGCTAGTGTGGGTGGGGGTGCACTCCATATTGCCTATGGAGCATGACCTCACGCTAGCATGTTGTGATGTAACAGTATAGGAGTGTGTGGAGGCGCGTGTCTCCAAACCAGGAAGTGGAAGGGAACAGGGGGCCTGCCTTGAACTCGATACCATAGTTCAAGACTGGCCCCTGTTTACATAATTAGTCTCTGTGCTGTTTTCCACTGCTTTCTGCTCCTTTAGTTTGGCCGCGAGTCATTGTGGAGTGAGTGTGCACCCGTTCCCAGAAGTGGCTCTGAACCTCTTGTGGGTTTAGTCAGCATTTGTCCCTCACCAGGCCATATATCGACCTAGCTGCCCTTTCCCCGAGTCTGTGGTAGTGGTGCAGACTGAACCTTGTGCTGCAGCTGCTTGATCCATGTCCATTTTTCTGGTCGCTGCTCCTACTGAGGTAGGTCCACCATAATAAATATTAGTATGCGATGATCCAACTGGGGAAGCATGCTGATGTCAGTGCTGCAGGACTGCAGCTTAACTGCTTATGTCTGTGAAGAGAAAATAAAATTGCTTGCTGCCACAGTGTGGGTAAATTCCCTTCTACTGGGTGTTTGCTCCCCCTGTGTGTGTGTGGTCTTCTCTAGTTTGTGCCCCCTTTCTGCTGCCCCCAGTGTGTGCCCCTCTGCTGCCCCAGTGTGTGCTCCTTCTGCTGCCCCAGTGTACCCTGAGCTAGCTGTGAGCAGGGGTGGCTCCTGTCCATTTATTTGGGGGTTGATGTCCATGTTTGGTGTTGGCTGTGTCTGGGGAGGGGGTGTTGTGTCTCGAAGAGAGAGGTTCTGGCCATGTCTGAGGGGGATTCTGGCCATGTCTTGAGGGGGGGGAGGAATTCTGGCCATGTCTGGGGGGAATTCTGGCCATGTCTCTGGAGGTTTGCCGACTCTGAGCTGGGTGGTGGGTCTTCCATGTTTAAGTTCTCTGGACATCAGCTGGTGGTAGTTGCTGTCTGTGTTGGGGTGGGCTTTGCCAGTGGAGTCTCTGGGGGCGGGGCATCTGGGCCATCAGGGTGAGACTGGGGGGAGTGGTGGTGGTGTGGTACAACGTGCTGGAAAAATGGTTCTGGCCTCTGGCGATGGAGGAGGGAGGGGTGGATGGGCAGAGTGGCACAGAACCATTTTTTCCCCACACGTGCCAGTCCGCTGGGTCTGTGCCATGCTTACCCCCTCATACAAGGGACTGAAATGTATCTGTGTCAAAATTAATGACTGAGGAGATATGAAATCCTACAGCGGAAACTATTTACAAAAATCTTAATGTGTTTGTTTATGTAGTTTCACATTATTGTGTGGTTTGACAAGATATTCTGTGGTCTGTCCTCCTCATTTAGCACCCTGGCCTGTGACCCCACCAGTCCCTCCTGGGGCAGGGGGAAGGTACGTTGTTTGGTGGTCTTGGGGCGGTTTGCTGGGCATGTGTCTTAATTGTAAAATGCATTACTTCATTTCCTGTTTTATACTTCTCGGACCTGCTTTACCCTGTCTCCACCCTGAATATAAATATGGTTTTAAAAAAGTCATTTTTGGGTGGTCTGTGTTTGTGTCTGCATGTAGAAGAATAGAGACACACACTCGGACAAAAAAAAACTTTATTATGGGCTGGCAGTATGGCCTAAAGGTTAGAGGAACGAGGTGTGAAAGAGCTTGATACATCCAGCAGACCAGACCTGAGTTTGATTCTCACAACCTCCACTTGCATACTGTGTGACTCTGAGCAAGTCACTTAACCGCCTAGTGCTCCCAGGTCACCCCTGAAAACAGATACTTGTACCTAGTGAGCCTTACCCAGTTACCAAAGACTAAATAAATTAAATTAAACCACAACAATTCAACCATGCCCATGTTTCATCTGTGCCCTTCAAAACTGTCGGATGAGACAATTTTGAAGTAGTTGATGGTGGGGGGTAGCATTTACGGCAACCTGGGCTACCACAACCAGGCCCACCACACAATGTCATAGCCGGGTGATGCTGATAAAAACCACCAACCAAGTACTTACCTTTCAGGGTGGGTCCTGCATGGCTGTGCGTGGGTATCTGGAGGTGTCGTTCCCACAAACTTCCTGTGGTGTCTGTTCTCTTAGGTGGTGTGGTGGGACTGCCTTGGTGCCAGTGCAGTCCGTGTTTGCTTGGATTGGGGAACTACAGAGAACACATCCCGGGAAGGGAGAGCAGTCCTCCAGATGCTCGATCCCTTCCCTCCCCTGCTGACCTGAGTAGTTCCCGAACCAGGTGTGGCGCGAGGTGTGGCGTCCAGCTCCTCAGCCCTCCACACCACCAGGTCGTCCATGACAATGAGTTTTTAAAGGAGAACTACCAGCAGAGGAGAAGCCATGACTACTGCACAGGTGGGGGCTTCACCTCGCTGGTCCCACCTGCAGGCACTAGATTAAATAAGTAATCTTTGCACCTGACACTCAAACTGGTAAATTCTCCGGTGTGCCCTACATTTTAATTTGTAGTGTTGACGCTACCTTGCCCCTTCCTCAGTAGTGCCCTTGTGCATGGAGAGTAAAGTTTATATCTCCAATGCGCTTTTATAAATCCCACGGGTGTGCCTCGGGCACTATTGCCCTGCCTGTTGTATTGAGGAAGGGGCTAGGCAGCGTCATCAGCATGCAGCACTATGAGCAAGAGTGCATCAGTCATCATGTTCAATAGAGCCATACAATGCCAGGCTCACAGGAGGATGTACCAGTTTATACTAGTGATCAGGCACAAAGATTAATTGTATTTATGTTGACTGCTGAGGGGATAGGAGAGATGAAGCCCCGATCTGTACAGTGGTCATGGCTTCTCCTCTGCCGGTAGAACTCCTTTCATGTCTTTGAGCTCCGACATGAAAACTAAGAGGCTCCATTTTCATGAAGACCAAGTCAGAAAGTGGCCAGTGTACTGTGGGTGCTATTCCAATTGGTTTATTCTTGTATCTCTCCATTAGCATCTTCATTAATCACTTGTGGATTTTTAAACTGGATGCACTTTGTTTGCAAATAAACCAATTCAGGCAGCTTAAATGTTATGGACTGAACCGACTGAGTCCACCTTGGCGTCTGGTGGTTCGGCTAAATTCATGTCTGCGCTCTGACAGACAAGCTTTGGGACATGGCATTGCACAAGTACTGTCATGATGCCTCTGTGGCCATCACACCTGCGGCCATGGGGGCTGCAGTGCTGCAGCTGCTGCCGTAACACCTGAGGGGTGCGGGGCTTCAGTGCTGCAGCTGTCACACCTGAGGGGTGGGGGCTGCAGCTGCTGCTGTCACACCTGAGGGGTGGGGGCTGCAGTACTGCACCACCTGCCATCACACTTGAGGGGGGGCTGCAGTGCTGCACCTGCTGCCGTCACACCTGAGGGACGGGGGCTGCAGTGATGCAGATGCTGCCGTCACACCTAAGGGGTGGGGGCTGCAATGATGCAAATGCTGCTGTCACACCTCAGGGGTGGGGGCTGCAGTGAGGCAGCTGCTGCCATCACACCTCGGGTGGGGGCTGCAGTGAGGCAGCTGCCGCCATCACACCTGAGGGGTGGAGTCTGCAGTGCTGCACTACCTGCTGTCACACTTGAGGGGTGAGGGCTGCAGTGCTGCACTGCCTGCCCTCACACTTGAGGAGTGGGGAATGTAGTAATGCTGCCGTCACACCTGTGGAATGGGGGGTGCAGTGCTGTTGCTTCTGTCAGACCAGCGGGGGGGGGGATATAGTGCTGCTGCTGCCGTCACATCTTGTACCTAAAATAGCTTTTTAATTGGTACAAGGATGGATGGCTGTACAACAGTGGAGGTCAAAATTGCTAAAATGCATGTTAACACAGTTAAAAATTGTTGAATAAAGTGCACAAAACAAAACACCGGTAAAAACGGATTTTGGCTTGGCAGACACCGGTGGCAATACCGGTTTTTACAATGTGCAAAATGGAATTTGCCCTTTATCAATCGTGGTAAACCAGTGTCCCTGGCTTATGAGAATGCGGAATCTGCCTTCTCTTTTTCAATGTGTCTGTTGCTGTCAGTCAGGATATTGTGGACCAGCAAGGCAACTGTGGGTATATCATGGATTAATCAATGGTCAGATGATGTGTTCTGACCAATGAAATGATTGTATTTTAGATAGCCATGTTATAAACAATATTATGCAGTATACAGTATAAGCAACGTAGCGCATCAAGCTAGGATCAAAGTATAAAACCTTACAAGTGTGTAAAGTAATATTCAGTGCAGGGTAAGACAGCACAAGGTGTTTAAGGTAGATAAAATTGTACTTGGACAGGCATATCGGGGGGGGGGGGGACTCGAGCATATCAGGGCTAGAGCAAGCCGTAAGAGAGGGAAGAGAAGCAGCCACTAAGGACCATATCCCAAGCCAGCCAGCGGAATTTTGTGGAAGCTTCAGTACACGTTTGAAAAAAGCACGCCGATTCATGTTTTTTTTTGTCACAGCCACCGCTCCTCGGGGCTCTTCACTTCTGTAGAGACAAGCAGATGTCAGTTTACATAAATATGGGATATGCAGTGGGCTGACTCAAAATATGCAATTATCTTCAGTGAGGGGGCAGGACCATAACTCATAATGGCAGAGCCACAAGTGAGTTACGAAATCCCTAGCTCACTGCTGAGCTATTGGCTCAGCTAAAATCAAGGGACCACCTCTGGGCAATAGCTAGGGCTACAGGCGCTCAACCAGACATTCAAAACTACAAACCGACTTGCAACAACAGCACAAAACAAATATGACTGAAGAAGAGTACCTACTACAAGAAAGCCCTCACCAACACTTGGGGGAATGGGAGAGCTTTTTGGGACAATATTAAGGAAGTCACAGGGAAGCAGTCCAAATCCTCCCCAACCTTACTGAATGTCGACCGAGCCACCACCCTTGACCCAATGGTCATTGCCAGTACTTTCAATGTAGCCTTCACCGACCTCAGTGGTGTTCTCCCCCTGGACTTTTTCTCGGAAATTGACTCCACTGCTCAAAATTCCCTCTCAGTCACCTCAAATCACGCGCCTTTCCATTTCAAAATGGTTAAGGCGAATGATGTCCGCAAATACATAACTAAGGCTATCTCCAAGTCCAGAGCCAGTGGTGACTTACTGGACCTTAAACTACTATCCCTCACCCTTGAAGAGGTATTGCGTCCGCTTACCAGAATTTTCAACCTCTCCCTCAGCCTCAGTCAGTTCCCAAGTATATGGAAATCTGCTATTGTCACTCCGGTCCATAAAAGCGGTGACAAGTCCATTCAGGGCAACTACCGGCCAATCTCTATAATACCCCCCCCTCCAAGGCCATTGAGTGCATTATTGCTGACCAGCTTACAGACTACCTGGACAAACATAACATCTGGTGTACACAGCAGCACAGGTTCAGGCAAGGGCACAGCACATCAGCTGCCCTCTTGGAATTTACTAGAGTCCTTCACAACTCGTTGGACAAAGGTCATCTAACTGGAGCAGTATTTATCGACTTGACTAAGGCATTTGATACTGTTCACCATGGCCTGCTTACCAAACAGCTACTGAATGCTGGGCTCTCCCAGGACTCTACTGCATGGTTTAATGGTTACCTGGAACAGTGTTCACAAAGAGTAAAAATCCCAGGAGTACTCTCTGACTCCAAACCTGTCCGCTCAGGCATCCCTCAGGGATCCATACTGGGCCCACTACTTTTCAGCCTTTTCCTGAACTCCCTTCCACTATCCTGCCCAGAACAAATTATCCTCTATGCCGATGACGCTGTGCTTCTCACCCCCCCATAAGGACCCACAACCCTTACTACACAACCTACAGCTTGCTTTCTCCACTGTTGAAAACTGGTTCGCAAAACATAAACTGGTTCTAAACCACAAAAAGACCAAGTCAATGTTTTTTTGCAGCTCGCAAAACAAACACAGGCTATACCCCCTTGATATTTATACAAGTGCTGGAAATACCCTTGAACAAGTGTCATCTTTTAAATACCTTGGAATCTCACTCGACCCTAGCCTATCCTATGGGACCCACATTGATAGTGTTGCCAGAGTTGTAAACTCACGCATTGGAATTCTCAACCGAAACAGGCAGCATCTTACCCAGGCAGCATTGAAAGTTGCTATCCAGAGCTCTGTGGTCTCCATCATAGACTACGGCCTTATAATCTATGGCTGTGCCTCTACTATCGCCTTCAGGCACATTGCGACCTCCCCAAACAAGGCCTGTCGACTGCTTACTGGAGCCCACTGACTCACACATACATGTGAGCTTTACTCTCAAACGGGTTGGCTTCAACTCGCTAACAGCATTAAGTACCTCACACCCCCAGGTGTTACTGCCTTGTTACATCAAAACACCAACTGACAGAACACCAGGAGCTCGACAACCCAGATTCTACAAGTTCCTAGCTGTCGAACTACGCAGGGTCAATGCTCCTTCGCCTATAGGGCTCCTCTGTGGATGAATGGTCTCAGCCACACCATCTCCTCTGCCTCAACACTAGGTTTGTTCCAAACCAGACTCTGGGCCCATCTCATTGCCTCTACCACCTGTGACTGCCTCTCCTAGATGATGACCTACACAGCTTAAATCCTAACTTACATACTGCTTAACCCCAGGCCCCCCAGTCCCCTTCCCCCTGGCTCCTGAGGTGCCACTTCAAATCTCAGATGTTCATACTACCTCATTAGTCTCTCCTTGCCCCATCACAGCACTTATCCCCCCCCCACACCCTGCCCCCTTTTTCTGTTCTATCACTCCTTCCCATTTATTTTTCGACAAATGCCTCCGCCTGCATCTTCATCCTCCTCTCTCCTCTCATCCCTGTTTCTCTGCCACCCCGGGTGCCTGATCCTACTCATTCCTTGTGGGCATATGCATCCTAGCTGTATTCACCATCTTACTATAGCTGCCTCTGTTAACTACTCACACTTCTCCTCATCCTCTACCCCTTACTCTTCCTATAATTGACCCCTTTCAATAGCACTGTTGTACATGAATTGTTTACTGTTATTTCACTGTTGCTTCCTTGTTGTTTGTTATTTCTGACCTGGAACCTTTGTAAAAGAGCCTTGGCTCAAAGGTACTTGTAATCCTAGAATAAATAAATAAATACAGCATGACAAAAAAAATGTGCAATTGAAAATTTAAAGTTACAGGGCGGGATATTCAGACTGCGCCAGGCTGTGGCGCAAGCCTGGGTGCAGCGCAAGGTGGATGTGCAGGGGCATTGACAGGGTGATATTCAACAGAGCTGCGCCATGGCACAGCATTGTTGAATATTGCTCCTTGGCCACCCCCAGTGCACATGGCGCAGTGGTACTGCGCCAGCGCAAGTGGCCAGAGTGGAGCAGGGGGATACACAAGCGCAAGTGCCGTTGCGATAGGCGCAACTACCGCAATATTCAAAAGTGCACATGCAAATGGGGCCATAATGTATGCAAGGCACAAATGGGACCATTTGCATGTCATTATGGCCCCATTTGCATGCAGGTGCGCCGATTCCCGGCGACTTGCACCTGGCGCCCTGCCAGGCTACAGCCGTCGGGGACCAACGCCCCCTGCACAAGTGGCAAAGTGCCCCACTGCCCGATCGCGGGCATATGTTATTAAGAATGGTCCTGTATCCCTGGTGATCCAGTGGACTGCTCGCAGCCTGATTGCGGGCAGATGTACAGTACAACTACCCTCCCATATCCCTGATGGTCCAGTGGACTGCTCGCAGCCCAATCGCAGGCAGATGTACACTACAACTACCCTCCCATATCCCTGGTGGTCCAGTGGACCACTCACAGCCCGATTGCGGGTCTTTGTTATAAAGATTAGTCCTATATCCTTGGTGGTCCAGTGGACTGCTCGCAGCCCGATCGCGGGCAGAAGTACAGTAAAACTACCCTCCCATATCCCTGAACCCTACACCTCTCCACCTGTGGGTGGCAAAGTGCCTTGCGCATTGGCTGACAGATGCGCTTTTGGCCCTGTACATCTATATCTGTGGCCACATGGAAGCACAGGGACCATAGGGCCCTGCGCTTCCACAGCCCATCAGACAGCCCCATGAATTCTTCACATCCATTGCTGCACGAAAGTGCAGGGCCCTTGGACGGAGTCTTCCCTTGGTGCAGGGCTTCTGCATCTGTGAACTATCAGTACCAAGCACCTGCACATCACATGCATGCAAGCAGACGTTAAGCATTGGCAAATGCTTGTTGTAATTCTCTTTAATACAGCTGTTACTGAGTTATAATTTCTGCTTCCTTTTCAGATTAGTAAGGGAAGCCCTGTAGGAGACAAAGGGATTATACCCATACAGCGGAAGGATGGGGAGCCATGGCATGGAGATGAAGAAGCTGGCCACCTTCATCACCGGGCTTCTGGAATGTATGTGTTTCGCTGGCGTGGTCTTCGGCTGGGCCTCGCTCGTCTTCGTCCTGAAAACTGAAAACTACTTCTCCCATTTGTGTGTCCTGGTGAATGTCACCAACTCCACCAACTCAACTGGACAAGAAGGTACTCGTGGGGGTTGGGGGGGAAGAGTTGTTTTAGGGAACTTATATTTCATTACATTTATAAGTCTCCATAGGGTGAGAGCTCTAAGTAGTTTATAGGATAGCATTTCAGGAGGCCTTTAGTAAGTCCTGGGCCAGGTTTGTGGGGCTTTATATAAATAGCGAGAGAGAGAGGGGGATATGCCAAGATAAGAGATGATAAGAGGGTAGTAAATGGTTCCCCAGCCACGATCAAAATGTGAATTATGCATAGAATACAAGACGAATGCACTGTGAGAGTATAAGAAATAGAAAAGCTCAAATAGAATTGCAGCTAACTACTGCTATGAAGAATGTCATGAAATGTGGACAGTACCCAGAATTGTTTCCAGGTTTTTTTTTTCAGCAAGCTTAAGTTTTGCATAAGTTTTCTTTTCAATAGCATGATTTACAGTTTTTGACTGTCATATTTAAGCAGTAAAGCATGACAAGGTGTGTGTTATAGTGTAATAACGTCACTCCTGGGGTGAGGTTGAAGCACAAGGCGCGGCTGGAGTGCTTCCACCACCCCAGGAGTGACGTTATTACACAATAACACACACCTTGGAGTGCCTTATTGCAATTATACAATGGCTCGATGTTATACAAAATAAAAAAAATTTAAAAAACATTTTCGTAGATTTTTAGTGTAGCAGTATATCTTTGCTTCTGAAAAATATGAGTGGGCATCATCATCATCTGCCAAATCCATACAGTGATGTTATTGTGTAATAACATCACTGTCTTAGGCACACACTGACCAATCAGAATCCAGGAAATTTCAAACAACATGAAGTCTTGCCGTATTCTGACAATCTGCAGTTAGCTCCAACCTTTAAACTGCCCCGGAGAGTATAGGGTTAATTTTCTTTGCAGTGCATAGAACGTTGAGCTCGAGCTCGGTTGAGGTCTCTGTCTGCAGCACTTTGAAACCCAGCCGTCAGATTCTTTACTCCGCCTCACTGAACAGTCACTCCGGAGATTTCTCCTTCAGCTCGGTTCAAAAGTCGGTTAAAGTGTCGGTTTTAAGGCAAAATTATTCTGCATTGTCAGTTCAGGCTCTGTCTGCGGTACCGTGAGTACTAGATAGTTTTTCTGATTACTTTGTGGAAATTGTAAACTTGTTCGATCGGTTTGGCTGAACCGATCGTTTATATTGAATCCTTGTACTTTGCTTTAGAGTATGGTTACCGGTCCTTATCGGTTCTAAAAAAAAAAAAAACGTGTTTTAAACGTTTTTTTCCAATACCCGTGACACGGTTAAGAACCGATAAGGGAGTCTTGCCTGGCAGTTGCCAAAAAAAGGGTAAGTTTGGTTAGGTTGGCCATGTCTGAGAAACCCAAGAAAAAAAACGGGCCCACTGGGTTTCAACACTGCAGTGAGTGTGGGGAGGTCTTTGCTAAGGCCGATCCTCTCACCACCTGTGTTTATTGTCTGGGGCTTGAACACCTCAATACAGACTGCCAAATTTGTAAACATTTTCCTACGTCTACCCTGGAGAGGAGATTAGGTAGACTTAGGGAAACGGAGGCCGAGAAGTCCGCTGACCTGGATGGTCAGCCCGGGTTCAGTTCCGACTGAACCAGAAGGAGTGCACTCTGACCAGGGTGATGCTTCTTCGGGCAAGAGGAGAGCCGATCCTGAGGAATCGGCTCCTACAAAAAGGAAAAGAAAAGACAAATCAGCCGGTTCGGATCCGGAGGTTCATGTTCCGACCGCTGATGAGATTGCTCGAGTGATTCAGATTGTTGAATCGCTTCACCCGGTTCCGTCCGATCCGGCTCCGTTAGCTAGGGGTTCGGTTTGGTCGGTTCCACTGGTTCAGGATTATGCCCCTGAAGAATTTTATGAACCAGAATTTGAGGAGGAGGGGGATTATGAACAAGATGATGAGTATGATGGAGCAGAAAGTCTGGATGTGCCCATTGAACCGGACATCTCCCCAGACAGACCTTCTGGTGTTTCCCCTCCTAGGCTCTCTGAGTCCCCTCCCCACTATCTGTTTTACAGGAAAGTGGCTAAAACTCTCCAACTCCCTTTGGAGGAAGCTACAGAGGATCAAGAGGAGCCTGATTTTGTTGAAATGATGGTCATCTCAGAGTCCAGGAGGCTGTCTATTCCCTTTCACAAATCTGTTGGGAAACACACAACATTTTAAAGTATCCCAATTCTGTACCTCCTGTTGATAAAAGAATGGACAAGAGGTATACTTTATCAGGCTCGGACACAGAGTTTTACTACCAGCAATGCAGCCATGCTGGGGTTGTGCGGGCTGCAGCCTGTGACAGGGCTAATGTTCCCTTGGCTTCACCCCCCCCCCCCAGATAAAGACTCCAGGAGGATGGATGCCTTGGCAAAGAAGCAATACATGGCATCCTCTTTGGGACTCAGGCAGGCTAATTATATGGCCTATACAGCCAGGTACCAGAAGTCCAGGTGGGATACTATACTGGCACTGGCTAAACAGGCCTCCCCCCAGCTGGCCAAGGAGCTGGAGGAGGTGGCTGCGGATGGGATTGAGGCATCTAAGGTACAGTTTCATGCTGCTGTGGACTCCAATGACGTCATCAAGAGTCATGGCTACATCTGTTACTCTTCGGAGAATGGCTTGGCTCAGATGTACTAGCCTCTCACAGGACACCCAGGCTAAGGCCATGGATTTCCCTGTGGAAGGTAATTCTCTGTTTGGGGAGCAGACAGAGAATTATATGAAGAAAATGATGGAATATAGGACCACTTATAGGAGTGCATAGGCCAAGGAGAGGCAGGCAACTCCTCAAAGACAGCAATCTAGGGGCAGAGGCAGGCCTTTTCATAAGCCTTTCTACCAAGCACAGGCCTCTTCACCCTTTTCACAGAGGGGGTTCTTCAGAGGGAGAGGCAGAAGGGGGATGAGCAGGGCTGCATCCACTCCTCAGCCTAAGGCCCCTGCCAAGCAAACACCCTGATGGGCCTGCCCAGGTTGACTCTCCTATCCCTGTAGGGGGCAGGCTGGCTTACTTCATCTAGGACTGGGAATCTGTTACCTCAGACAAGTGGGTCCTAGAAGTAGTAAGCCAGGGACTGGTTCTCAGCTTCAAAAAATATCTGAAGATGAGAACCATATCTTTTCCACCTGCAAGTCTCTCCGAAACCCTTGCCCTAAAGGCAGAGGTTTCATCTCTTCTAGCCTTAGAAGTCATAGAGAGAGTTCCTACCCTACATTGGGGCAAAGGTCTGTACTCGAGGTACTTCCTTACCCCAAAAAAGACAGGGGGACTGGCGACCCATCCTAGTTCTAAGATACCTGAACAAACATCTTGTAAAACCAAGGTTCAAGATGGTGACTTTGGGAATAATTCTTCCCTTTCTAAGGCCAGGGGACTGGCTAGCCTCCCTGGACCTCAAAGATGCCTACTTTCACATCCTCATCAGGTGCTCCCACAGAAAGTACTTCAGGTTCAAGTTGCCCTCAGGCCATTATCAGTTCAAAGCAATGCCCTTCGATCTAACATCTGCTCCAAGGGTTTTCTGCCTGGCAGTAGTAGTTGCCTTTCTAAGAAAGCAAAAGATTTCCATTTTTCCATATCTGGACGACTGGCTCATAGTGGGTCAGTCTTCAGGCCAAGTCAAGTCAGACCTGCAAGTCACCCAGCAAGTGCTCAGTTCCCTGGGATTTCTTCTCAACTTCCCCAAATCAGTTCTCGAACCAGTGCAGCTTCTTACCTTTATGGGGCAGAGCTAGACACTCTCAAAGCAAGAGCCTTTCTTCCCCTGGAAAGGGCAGGAGTTCTTATAGAACTGGCTTCTTCCTTCAGCCTTCAGGTGTCCCGACCAGCAAGGCACTTCCTTCAGCTCTTGGGCCACATGGCAGCTTCTACAGCAGTGGTCTAAGGGGCAAGATTTCAGATGAGGGACATTCAGTTCCATCTGAGGGCCTTTTGGTCCCAAAGGAAGGACCCTCTTACCAAACTGATTCCAGTGACTCGGACACTGATCCAAGCTCTTCGATGGTGGCAGGATCAGGACAGTTTAAGGCAAGGGGTCCCATTTGTCACTCAGTCTCATTTGGTGGTCCTTACCATGGATGCTTCCCTTTTGGGGCGGGGAGCTCATCTGGGGGCTCTCTCAGCCCAGGGACTGTGGTCCCCTCAGGAGTCCTTCTCCATATCAGTCTCCTGGAACTCAGGGCAGTTTTTCTGGCCCTGCAAGCCTTCTCTCAGTCTGTGCAGAACAAGGTGGTTCAGGTCAGAACAGACAACACCACTACCATGTGGTACATCAACAAGCAGGGAGGCACTCAGTCAACGGCCTTGTGCATGGAAGTCATGAAATTGTGGTCCCTGGCTTATTCCCTGCAGACCTCTCTGATAGCAGTCCACCTTCCAGGAAAGGACAACGTGCTGGCAGATGCACTGAGCAGGATCTCCCAGGGCCATCACGAATGGTCCCTGGACCCACTGGTGTTGAAAGTGATTTTTTCAAGGTGGGGCATTCCAGAGATAGATCTCTTTGCAGCCCCAGACAACCACCAACTTCCTCTGTTTTGTTGCAGACCCCCAGTCTTGGGTTCAGTCCCCTCTGGATGCTCTGATTTTGAACTGGGAAGGGAAATTTCTGTATGCCTTCCGTCCTTTTCCTCTTCTGTTCAGGGTTCTAGTCAAGGTAAGGTCACAACCTTGCAAAGTGATTCTGATTGCTCCAGACTGGGTCAGACAGCCTTGGTACCCTCTGTTGCTGTCTCTAGCAGTCCATCTTCCCCTGTCTATTCCCAGGAATTACAACCTGTTAACCTCCTCTCAGGGGAGGATTTGGTACGCCAATCTTCGGTCTCTCAATCTCAAGGCATGGCTCTTGAAGAGTTAAAGTATGCAGATTTGCATCTGTCTCAGGGGGTTCTGGATATTCTCAAAGCCTCTGGAAAGCCATCCACCAGAAAAACTTATGACTCCAAATGGAAAAGATTCAGCATTTGGTGTTCCAAGAAGCATATCTCTCCAGACACTGCTGAATTGCCTACAGTCCTGGATTACTGTATATGGTCCATCTTAATGGCCTAGGCCTCAGACCACCTACTCTCAAGGTACACTTGTCAGCTGTTTCTGCTTTTCTGTCAGTGGGGAAGCCTTCCTCACTATCATCTCATCCTGTGTTCTGAAAAGTTTTCAAGGGATTGCTTCATACCAATCCTCCCTTCAGGGATCCTGCCCCTGTCTGGGACTTATATGTTTTTATTGCTCAACTTATGCAACCTTCTTTTGAGCCTATGTCCTTAGCAGAGCTTAAGTACTTGACTTGGAAAACTGTGTTTTTGGTAGCCATTACCTCTACCAGACATATCAGTGAATTGCAAGCCCTGTCAGTGGAACCTGATTTTATCTCCTTTCATAGAGATAAAGTGGTCCTTAGAACCAATAGGAGGTTCTTGCCCAAAGTGGTTTCAGACTTCCACTTGAATCAGTCTGTGTCTCTCCCTGTCTTCTTCACTGATCATTCTTCCTCAGGAGAGAGGAGGCTACACAGTTTAGATGTTAAAAGAGCCCTTAGCTACTACATAGAGCGTACCAAGGGTCACAGGTTTGATTCCCTCCAGTTGTTCCTCACTTATGGGGAAGGGCAGACCTGCTACCAAGAAAACTATTGCCAGGTGGATTGTGTCTTGTATACAGTTCTGCTATGAAAAACTGGGAAAAATTCCACCCTCAGGCCTGAGGGCTCACTGTACAAGAGGCACAGCTGCTTCCCTGGCTGCTGCCAGGGATATTCCTCTGTTAGAAATTTGTCAAGCAGCCACCTGGAAAACAGTCCATACCTTTACCAAGTATTACTCTCAGGATATCCAGGCTAGGAGTGATGCTCAGTTTGGCACAGCAGTACTTCAGAGCCTATTCCCAAAGTAGGTTCTCTCCCTCCTCCATGGAGGTACTGCTTGATAGTCTGCAGATTGTCAGAATACAGCAAGACTTCATGTTGTTTGAAGAAAAAAATTACTCACCTTAGTAATTGTGTTTCTTCTAATGGAGTCTTGCTGTATTCTGACCTCCTTCTCAGAACCTGTTTTTGGGAAGTGGGTAGGCAGGTGCAGTGTTGCGCCCCAGGGGTGTCTTCAGCACACGCTTCATGTTTCTGGGTGCTTTGTATTATAACCTTTATTTTGGATAGGTTTTTGGTTATGGGTTTCCTGACTTGAGTCTTCCTTTGGGACTCCAAAACTTTCTGTTGCCAATTGGCTAGTTAAAGAATTTTACAATTTCCATATAGATAGTTAATGAGTGTTTGCTCGTAAGAATCTGATGGTTGGGTTTCAAAGTGCTGCAGACAGAGACCTCAGCCGAGCTCGAGCTCAACGTTATATGCACTGCATAGAAAATTAACCCTATACTCTCCGGGGCAGTTTAAAGGCTGGAGCTAACTGCAGATTGTCAGAATACAGCAAGACTCCATTAGAAAAAACACAATTACTAAGGTGAGTGATTTTTTTCGGTCTTGCCATTGTATAATGCAAGTTAACACATTCATAAGGGGGGTATAATGTAGGCATGTAAGCTGACAAGACTAAGAAAGCAGTGTACAATTACAATGCAAGATAGTACAACAGTAAGATCAGAAATGGTAAGACGTAGTGACATGGCTTAGAGAAATTATGTAAAATGTTGTTAAATGCTGTCAAATGGAAAATGCCAATAAAATTGAAATTACAAAACAAACAGCATTTTAAAGGGAAACTCCAGAAAACCCAGAAAGGGCTTCTGGCGCATCAGTGGCTTTCGACACGCAGGTTATGCTAATGAGGACTGCCAACTAATGGCAGAGTTGGTAGCCCTCATTAGCATAACTCATGCACCAGAAGCCATCTTGGACAAACAAGATGGCCGCAGGCGGCTCTGCAGACATTATGGAAGGCGTGGTCCTTTAAAAGTAAAACGCCAATGCAGCAGGTAAATTAAAAATTCCACTGAATACTAAAAGCCCTAATTGAGCATTTCTACAGCAGCTGCTGCACTGTCTAGGTTTTTCAGAGTTTCCCTTTAAGAAGGTTCACTTCAGCTGGCCCAGTGGTGCTGAGGGTTGAAGTGCTGGACGCCACACCAGCGACCTGAGTTCTGGAGTGAGCTCGGGCACTGGGGGTCGGCAGGGACGGGGTGAGGATTGAGTGCCCGCAGGGCTGCTCCCCCCCCCCCGGGGGAGGGTTGGGGGTTTGTCCGGTGTACCAACGGCTCCCGGTGGAGATCAGAGGCACTGCAGTATGCAAGACAGCACGTCAGTCAGCATGGCCAATGTCGGCAGGGTTGCCATGCGCCATGGTGACGGGGTGCCCACGCACAGGGGGGCAGTGCGGAGAACACCAGAATACGGAAAAAGACCGGCTCTGCAGGGTAGGCAATGGTACCTGACCCCATGCCCACCGCCAGATTTGTCTCTTACGGTCTTCCAGTTCCTCCACCTGGGCCCTCACCTACAGTCATGGTCTGACTTGAAAGTTCACCCAAGAGGAGGGGTGGCCCCACCCCGGAACGGTTAAGCTGGGGGTACTGGCTGTGGGAGGAGGGGGGGGGGAGAGAGGAGGCATAGGGCCGAGATAACCTCAGGCAGGCAGGAACAGGCAGGATGCCTGAGAGAGGCTCCACAGGCTGTGACAGGAGGGAAAAAAAGTGTAAACAAACAAAAAAAAAAAAGGTTCATTTCTGCTCTCCCTTACTTTGGGGGTGGAATTTGAATTGATAACGATATACGGTATTGCACCGAGCGTTTGCCACACTACAGAACATCCTAAAAACATGTTCATAAAAAGTGTCTGATGCACTAAATTTTAAAGGGGAGCATTCATCACTTTGAGTCCCACACCCAAGTGTGAGGCTGGGCACAAGCTGCACTTTCTGTGCAAAAACACTTTTTTGTTACTGGCTGTGTACTGTAGTACAGGAAATTGTATCAGACTAATGTTGCTTGCTTCCAGGCTGACACGTTCTGTAACTACAAATCCCAGACTCCCCTGCAGCTGACATCAGAGCAGGACAGCAGCAGTGGGAGATTCAGTAGCCTGCAGTGCATGTATAATTTGGATTTAGAGCATACCATTCGTACACGCTGTATCCCAAAGTGCTTTACAAAGCAATTAGTATTTATTTCTGCAAAGCAATACAATATTTATTAAAAAAAAGAAATCAGCTCTAGGCTCACAGATCTGCCCTTTTACCCCTAGGCCAAAGTGCATTTCCAAGGGAATGTGTGTGTATGGGGGGGGGGGCTTCAAGGGACACATTCAGGATTTGTGTGATAATGCTGTTTTTCTTTCTTATCTCCCCGATCCGATAGACTGCAGCGGCCAGGATGAAGTCTTCTCCGTCATCTTCACCATTGCTGCCTTCATGAACAATTTCATGACGCTCCCCAATGGCTTCATCTTTGACTACTTCGGAACCACCGTTACCAGATTCATCGGCATGTAAGTCCCTTGCTTTTATTTTTTGCAAGCAGTTCCCTGTTTTTGCTCCATTTTCCACTTGGTCTGTTGTGATTGTACTGGCCAGGACCTTGCCAGTGAGGAGAGGGGAACCACCAGCAACAGAAATCTCTGGGAACCCATAGCCAAATGATCCCCCTCTTCTCCTGTGAAGGGTAACTCTACTGAGGTACCACGTGTGATCAGCCCCTCACCTTTCACCAGCACTAAATCCATCACAGTGTGGGGAAGCCTGCACTGTCCCTGCCCCACACTGTCACTGCCCCACACTGTACCTCTCCCTGTGGATAAACAGAGGGCTTCAGTCTCCAGTGCTGTCAGTCCCTCGCCTTTCACCAGCACTAAACCCATCACAGTGTGGGGAAGCCTGCGCTGTTCCTGTCCCACACTGTACCTGTCCCTGTGGACAAACAGAGGGCTTCAGTCTCCAGTGCTGTCAGTCCCTCACCTTTCACCAGCATTAAATACATCACAGTGTGGGGAAGCCTGCACTGTCCCTGCCCCACACTGTATCTGCCCCCGTGGATAAACAGAGGGCTTCAGTCTCCAGTGCTGTCAGTCCCTCACCTTTCACCAACATTAAATACATCACAGTGTGGGGAAGCCTGCACTGTCCCTGCCCCACACTATACCTGTCCCTGTGGACAAACAGAGGGCTTCAGTCTCCAGTGCTGTCAGTCCCTCACCTTTCACCAGCACTAAATACATCACAGTGTGGGGAAGCCTGCACTGTCCCTGCTCCACACTGTACCTGTCCCTGTGGATAAACAGAAGGCTTCAGTCTGCAGTGCTGTCAATCCCTCACCTTTCACCAGCACTAAATACATCACAGTGTGGGGAAGCCTGCACTCTCCCTGCCCCACACTGTCTCTGTCCCTGTGAATAAACAGAGGACTTTGGTCTCCACTGCTGTCAGTCCCTCACCTTTCACCGGCACTAAATCCATAACAGTGTGGGAAGCCTGCGCTCTCCCTGCCCCACACTGTACCTGTACCTGTCATTGTGGACAACCAGAGGGCTTCGGTGCTGTCAGTCCCTCACCTTTTACCAGCACTAAATGCATCACAATTTGGGCAAACCTGCATTTACCTACCCCACAGGGCAACTTTCACTTTGAGTAACTACAGGATTTTTATTGCTGCCATTTCCTCATGTGTCATGCAGTACTGCATACCTAAAAAAGAAAGGTAAAACTCTAAGCAGTTGGCTTTGATTCTACTGTTTGCTGACTTCTGTTCTTGGATTAGATTCCTCACCACTGCCAGTACAAGTCTGTGAGGCATGACCCTCACTATTCTTGCTTCCCGGAAGCCTGTCTCACACTTGTCGGTCATGAGCATGTGATGTCCTCAGGATCTTATCTGTAAACAGCAGGTATCCTATGCCTTCTCCCCCTGCCCCCCACTGCATTACTTCAACCTGGCAAGCTTACCTCTTTGCAGAAATATTAGTACAGTGGAGTGCTCCTGTAATGGATGTGTTCACGTAAGCAGGTTTTGTCCATTATCAGGGTGTCAGCTATATCCTAAAATCTTAAGATATGAATCTCGTTTACTGTGGCAGAATCAAAGAAGTCAAAATCAAAACATACCCCGTCCTCTGCCAGCCATGAGTATGGGGAACTGCTGTTTCTAGGATCGTGAGTATGTTATTCTATCCACACTGTTTGTCATGCCCCTTTTCCCTTTAAATCTTACTGGATGGTCTAAAAGCTGGCTTCTCCTACCCACCCAGGTGGTATATGCCTTGGCTCCACCCCTTGACTCCAGATCTTCCTTTCAGCTGCAAGATTCAGGTTCCCTCCTTACCGCTTCCACGTTGAGTAGGCCCTGGTGCTTAATCCTTTGGATAAATTACCAAAAATCAAACTCGTTAAGAGTTTCTTCACATAAATTCACGATAGCAACCGCGATGAGGACAAGTCCTTGCTCGGCTCGGGTTCTGCTGGTGTCACTGCAGGCAGAAGATGTCCTGTACTGACCCACATGCCACATGCGTTTACTGCCTGGGCCATGCTCATGATACCCAGGCCTGCGATTTGTGTCTCACCTTCCATCCTGCAGTTTTTGATGATCACTTTCCACGTCTGCAATGCAGACAACCGGAAAAACAACACCCGCTGGTCAAATCCAAAGATGGCCATTGTGTGGTTTCTGTGGCTGCGGGATCAGCTGAACAACTGGAGCAAATGAAGGCCTTCAAGGAGGAGGAGGCTTGCGCCGCCGAGCAATCCCCTTCAGTCTCGGTCTTTGTTCCACTCAAACTGGGCACTTCCTTCTCTGGATCATTCAAGGAGATATGCCAGTCTGTCCTGACAAAAGGAGAGGGCCCATCCGGTTCACACACCTCCCAATCCCACAAAAAGGATAAAGGATTGAGAGAAGATCTGTTGATGACGCTCTTGGGACAGAGAGAGATCTCGGTCCCAGGAGTCTCTCATCTTGACTTCGGTTGAAATTGCGACCTCAGCCGCTGGCTTCACAGTACCCCCGTCAGGCCAGCTGGCTCAGACGTGGGGGGATGACCAGGTCGAAATTGTAATCGACCCCGGTGTCGACTGATGAGGCAGACAATTCTTTATTTAGGACTCCGGTCCTACTGGCCACTGAGGAGGAGACCCAGCTTGCTAGGGCTCCATCTGTGGTCTCTGTCGCTGACATGGAGGAGTAGCGGTTTTCACCAGCCCCTTCTGAGAGCTCCCATTGGCCCCCCTGACAGACAAAGTCGAGGTCTCGGACATCCTTGACCGACAGGCTGAGGAAGTCTCACAAGTGGCGCTCCGAGAAGCAGCGATGCCACCATTCATCCTTATCCTCTTCGGATGAGGGGGGGCTTCGACACAAGTTGCATCGACACTACAAGAACCTCATATGGTAACAGCACATGCTGTCCGGTCCGAAGTCGACTCTGGCTTCAACTCCAGCCATCACTTGGCTGTCACCCTCTAGGCCGACTCCGACCCCTCCGAAGCTGGTCGACACCATCCCTTCACCCGCAGAGCCGGTGAAGAGCCTCCCAGCTTGGGCCGAAGCTGGCCTCTCCACCTATTTTGGTGGAGCCACCACCTAAGCAGCCTCCCTCAGTGGCTCCTGCCAAGGAGTCTCGGTCCATTCAGGGCCTCCCACACAGGCTGTCGGTCACCCTTACTCCTAACCATCCGCGGCAGGTCAAAAGTGACTCCGGTGGCCGGCCCACTGGTGCAGCGTTAGGGTTACCGCTCGCGGCGCCAGCAACCCGGGTTCGGGAATGGACTCGGGTGGCTGGAGGGTTGGCCGGGGGGAGGAGGAGAATTGAGCGCCCAGCAGCCGCTCTCATCCTCTGGGAAGGGAAGGGGGGATGCATGTCCCACAGCTCTACTGCCACCTGGGTGACCACAGGTGGAGGTGCATCGGGTCTGCATACAGAAGGGCCGGAGACCAGAGCGCTCGCACGTCTCGACGTGCGCCGCCCCTAGGTTTCCCTAGCGTGCTCACGTCCTGTGGGAGGGGACAGAAAAACAGAAAAAGGAACCTGTCGTGGAGGACAGAGACGGGACCCGACTGCCCCAGATAACCCATAACTGGGCTACCGTTGGATGCCGCAGATGGACCTCCTGACACACACTGATGGACTGAAGGGGGTAAAATGGGTCTCCTCCCTCCTCCCCGTCTGGGGGGGTAGGCCGAGGCAGCATGGAGGTCCGAATGACACCACAGTAGGTACCCGGAGAGGGATTCGGGGAGCACAGTCTAGGGATTCCCTGAAGTAGTTCCACCACGGCAGAGGAGAGGGGCTATAAAAAAAAAAAAAGTGACCTGGTGGTCGGCCGCTCTATCCAGACTCGGAGTCTGAGGATTCAGACCTGAATGTAATGATGATTCCATGAGTCTGTCTCGATGGAGGAAGGTCCCATGTCCTTCCTGGGCATCCTCCGTCTCTGAATCCATGGAGATGCCTTTGGAGCCTGTTGAAAAACGGGCCAAATATCCCCCGATATCTTCAGAAAAGGGGATTTTCCATCTGATGCCTTCCCAGTGGCCGAAGCCATAGTTGGCCTGGCCTTGGAGTTTTGGCAGCACTCAGCCTCCTGCCCTGCACCTTCAGCCCGAATGGCCCACAAGTATTCGGTTCCCATCGGCTCCCCTTCGGAGTTTACACAGCACCCCTTGGCTGAGGGGTTGGTGATCTGTATTTCGGCACTTGGGCAACTCAGGAGACACAGATAGCCCTCCGGACAAAGAGTCCAAGAAGTTGGACCATTCGGCCAGAAAGGTCTATACTGTCTCCTCGCTTAGTCTCCGACAGGTGAGTTCAGCCATCATTATGGCACACTTTTCCCACGCCTTCTTGGGCTCTCTGGATGAGGTGCTTCCTCATCTCCCCACAGACCTTCAGACCATGGTCAAGCAGGTCCGTGACCGTGGTCAGGTTGTTGCTAACTAGCAACTTCCAGACGGCTCTGGACATCAGGAATTCTTGTGCTCATTCAGTGGCAGCCGCAGTAGCCATGTGTCACAGGGCCTGGCTGAGAGTCTCGACCTTTATGGCACATACCCAGCACAAGCTGGTGGATGTTCCTTTCCTGTGTACTGACTTGTTTGGTCCAGGAGTTGAAGGTCACCTGCAGCATATCGAGAATTCCAGTGCCACCTTGGACTCCATTACCTCTGCCCAGAAGTAACCCCAGGGTTCAAAGAAGCAGAAAGGAAGCCTTTATGGCCTTCTACCCCTGCAGCCAAGCAGCCCCAGTACCAATTTGGGCAGCAGTAGGCTCAGTCTTGGCACCCTTGGCCCAAGTCAGGAGCTTCAGCAGCCCACAAGCCCAGAGGGAAGGGCCCCGATGGTCCCCCCGCTAGATCCTCCTCCTCCAAGTCTGCACAGTGACGGGATGGGGTAGCCAACCCCGTGCCCGCTACGACCACTCTGGGTCCTCCCATGGGCGGCTAGCTCCGCCACTTCCTTTCTACCTGGTCCACTGTCACAACTGACAGGTGGGTCTTGGAAGTGGTTGGTCAGGGACTGCCTCTGGAATTCGAGCAGTACCCTCCAAGCTGAGCCTGTGCCCCACAGGAGGAGATGGTATCCGCCCATACTTGGTCGGCTCTGAGACGACATTGCCCAGCTCCTTCGCAAAGAGGTAGTGGTCAGAGTCGCAGATCCCCCTGTCAACCCAGGGTTCATTTCCAGGTACTTCCTGGTCCTGAAATGAACAGGTGGCTGGTGGCCCATTCTAGCTTCTGCCAGAGAACACCAGGAGGAAGGAGCTGCTGGTATAACTAAACTTCTCTACTGGGACCAAGAACTAGAACTCTTGTACTGGGACCTTCAATTTAGGGTTAAAAAAAAAAGTTTGTATTTGTCAGAGTTAGTTGAAGTGAATTGTTATCTGTGTATCTGTTATCTGTGTAGTTATCTAGGTGCTTGTCACAGGTGTCTGAAGGGAATTGTTATCTGTGAAATTAACTAAGTGTAGAAAGATTTGCAAAGTAGGGGGAGTGGCTTAACTAGAAGGAAGCCAGGTTAAAACCAGATTTAAACACTGCCCTAAATGGCTTCTGCCAGAGAACACCAGGAGGAAGGAGCTGCTGGTATAACTAAACTTCTCTACTGGGACTATATTGCCCTCCTTCCCTCCCCTCCACCCTAAACCAGTTCTACTTTTGTAGGCACAGGATTTGACTGACAACAGGAACTTCCTGTTTGGGAGCAGGAAGTGAGTGATCACAGAGCCACCAAAGACTCACCATCCTAGAAGGGCAAGAGTAGCTCTCCGTCCCCCCCCCCCCAAGCTGCTGGAGGTCTGACTCTGAGCAAGTAAGGAGACTACTGAAAATATAGGAACTTCTTATCTCAGAACAGGAAGTTCAGAAGCTAAAAGGGCACAGAGGCAGTAAGTAAGTAGGGAGAGAAAAAAAAATAAATAAACAAACAGAGGAAAGAGTAAGTATTCCAAACAACAGTTAGGGGGCCAGAAATAAGACGTGATGGGAGTGGTGCAGTGCAGTGGCTGTGGAGCAGCAGTCTTCCGGGAGACATTCTGGAGGATGCGGTGTTGTCCCATCTGCAGGCACCTCTCTGGGCTGAGGGAGGAGGTTGCTCATCTCCAGGCTGAGTTGGCCAGGATTTGTGGGACCTCCTCTCCCACCCAGAGACCACCATGGTCACTGCTGTTGCCTCAGAGGTTGCCAAGAAAGAGGAGCGGTTGGACCACAGTGGGCTCAGGGAGGCTGAGGGTGGTGGAACAGAGGCACATCCCTCCAGTTGTACCTCTCCACAATTTCTGTGCCGTTCTGGAAAAGTGTGGTTCCTCTATGGAGGCACCCACAGTGGAGACCAAGGAGGATGCTGGGAACCTCCACAAAGGAGACCCACAGGAGGGTGGCATGGGACCCCACAGGGGAAGGAAACTACTCCTGGTGGGGGACTCCATTGTTAGGAAGGTAGAACTGGGGGAGGAAGGGGAGAGGGAGGTAAAGTGCCTGCCTGGCACCATGGCTTGGAGGGACAGGGAGCGAATCCTCAGGATTGCTGGAGCAGCTGCACAGGGGAGGGAGCTGGATGTCATTGTCCTCCTAGGGACAAATGACCTGGCTAAGAAAGGGATCAGAGCAGTGCAAGAAGCGTTTGTGGAGATGGGGAGGGGCCTTAGACAAATAGCACACACGGTAACCTTCTCAGAGGTGCTGCCGGTCTATGGCATGGGTGAGGCTAGGGTGCTCCACACCATGGGATTCAATCAGTGGTTGAAAAACTGGTGCAGAGCTCAGGGGTTTGGCTTCAATGGGGACTGGGGGTCCACCTGAAGGGATGCAGGCCTATACTGGCATGATGATCTGCATCTGTCCAGGAAGGTAACCAGGATCCTAGGTGACAGGTTTAAATGCTTTATTGGCAAGCATTTAAACTAGCCAAGGGAGGAGGCACTGGAGAGGAGCAGGGAAATCCTAAACCCCTCAAAAAATCAGGGTACTAAGTGAGGTGGACACCAACATAGAGCTATAAGGAGAAGCACAGGGTTAAAAGGAGAAAGCGATAAACGCAGTAAAGACAGGGATGGGGCTAAAAGGGGTAAGGCCATCAAGAAATGGTGGGTAATGAGTACCAATACCCGTAGTCTGGGACAACAGGCTCCCTGAACTGGTGGCCTTGATGGAAGAGGGATGCCTGGATATCGTAGCAGTCACAGAAACATGGTACACAGAGAACCATGACTGGGATGTTAACATACCAGGGTACACAACCTACAGGAGAGACAGGGAGGGCAGAAGGGGGGAGTAGCTCTCTATGTAAGGGAAGGGATAAAAGCAACTGAACAAAAGAGTAAACAGGGAGGAGAGGAGGCACTGTGGGTCACCTTAGAGACTGGAAATGGCACCACAATCTGCACAGGGGTTGTATACAGACCCCCATGTCAGGGGTAGGGAATGGACAAGGATATGATAGAAGGCATACTTAGGATGGCAGAGAAAGGGGAGATACTGTTGATGGGGGACCTTAATATGCCAGATGTTAACTGGAGCACCTTTGCTGCAGCCACATCCAAAAGCAGGGCCATTCTCGATGCCCTTCTGGTGGCATGCCTCAGACAGCTAGTTTTGGAACCTACTCATGAGGGAGCAATCTTTGACCTTGTACTCTCAAATGGGGACAGTGAGAGGATCTCAGATCTAGAAGTGGGTAGCCATTTGGGAACAAGTGACCACCAAACAGTGTGGTTCGCGATAAACTCAGCTACAGAGTCAAGCCATACAAAAGTGAGGGTTCTGGACTTCAGGAGGGCAAGATGGGAGAGTGTGTTAGAAAAGCACTAGCAAACAGGCAAGAAGGAGGGGTGGAGCAACAATGGGGAAGTATCAAAACTGCCATCACAGAGGCAACAAGCCTTTGTGTGAAGCAAATAAACAAATCAAAATGAAAGAAAAAGCCACTATGGTTCTCAAAAGAGCAGTGAAGGTTAGGGACATAAAAGATAGCATTTAGGAAGTATAAGGCAACAGAAGGAGCAGGACAGAGAACTGTACCAGTTAAGGCAGAAGGAAGCAGGGAGGGTAGTCAGAATAGCAAAGGCCCAAACTGAGGAAAAGATAGCCAACTCAGTTAAGAAGGGGGATAAAACCTTTTATAGGTGTATCAGGGAGCGTAGAAAGACAAAGGGAGGGATAGTGAAGCTGAATAGAACGGACTGTGGGTGGGCAGAGAGGGACAGTGAAAAAGCAGGGATACTGAATGAATACTTTTGTTCAGTATTCACAAAAGAGGAGGTGGGGGAGGTGCCTAATCCAATTAACAGAAGCACTCTGAAGAGGGGGTCGATCCCAGTCCTTTCACAGAAGAAAGGGTTCCGAAAGAACTCCTAAAACTGAAGGTGGACAAAACAATGGGGCCAGATGGAATTCACCCCAGAATTCTAAAAGAATTAAGCAGAGAACTAGTGACACCACTGACTACCATTTTTAACAAATCATGGGAGGATGGTGTGGTACCTGAGGACTGGAGGAAGGCGGATGTGATTCCTCTTCACAAAAGTGGGACCAAGACAGAGGCAGGAAACTACAGACCTGTCAGTTTGACCTCTGTGGTAGGGAAAGTGATGGAATCACTTCTGAAGGAAAGAATTGTTGAGTACCTAGAGGCCAGTGGGACACAGGACCCAAGGCAGCGGGTTCACAGGGGAAGGTCATGTCAGATGAATCTAATTAATTTCTTTGACTGGGTGACCAAAGTAGTAGACAGGAGGGCTGTGGAGATGGCCTACCAGACTTTAGCAAGGCATTTGACACAGTCCCACACAAAACATTATAGTCAAATTAACCAGCCTGGGAGTGGGTCCCAGGGTGGTAACCTGGGTAAAACATTGGCTGGACAACAAGGCACAGAAGGTAATTGTAAATGGAGTCCACTCTGAAGAAAGAGGGGTTACTAGTGGGATACCACTGGGTTCAGTACTGGGTCCAGTCCTTTTTCATGTCTTCATAAGTGACATTGCAGAGGGCCTGGAAGGAAAAGTATGCCTCTTTGCAGATGACACAAAGATCTACAACAGGGTTGATACACAAAGAGGCGTGGAAAGGATGAGAAGGGACTTGGCAAGGTTGGAGGACTGGTCAGAAATATGGCAGCTTGGATTCAATGCAAAGAAGTGCAAAATAATGCACCTGGGAAACAAAAACCCAGGGGAAGATTACACAATGGGGGGAGAGGTAACAACAACAAAAATGGAAAGGGACCTGGGGTAATCATATCAGATGATCTTAAGGTTGGCAAGCAATGTGAGAAGGCAGTAGGGAGGGCTGGGGGATACTGGGCTGTATAGGGAGAGGCATCACCAGCAGAAAACAGGAAGTTGTTATCCCCTGTACAGACAGTTGGTGAGACCCCATCTGGAGTAGTGTGTCCAGTTCTGGAGACCCCATCTCCACAAAGACATAGACAGGATGGAGGCAGTTCAGAGGAGGGCAACTAAAATGGTGCAGGGTCTGCAAGAGAAGCCATATGAGGAGAGACTAAAGGAACTTAACATGTATACCCTTGAGGAAAGGAGGGAGAGGTGGGACGTGATAGAAACGTTTAAGTACCTCAGTGGAATCAACAAAGTCCAAAAGGGTAGCATCTTTCAGAAAAAGAGATGTGGAAGAACAAGGGAACACCAATTGAAGATAGAGGGCGGGACGGCTCAGGGGCAATGTGAGGAAGTATTTTTTCACAGAGAGGGTGGTGGACGCATAGAACAGCCTTCCTGAGGAGGTTGTGGGGTCTACAACTGTGGGAGAATTCAAGAATGCATGGGACAGACATAAGGCAATTTTTGTAGGGGTTAGGAAGAAATAGGCTGTTGGTTAAATAGGATCTGCAGCTTATCCTGTAGGTAGGGGAATGGGCAGACTAGGTGGGCCAAGCGGTCCTTATCTGCCGTCAAAGTCTGTTTCTAGATCTGCACGACCTGAATTGGTTTCTCAGGTCTCGCACTTTTCAGATGGTAACTCTGTCTCAGATCATACCATCGTTCAAGCTCCCTGGATCTGCAGGACATGTTCTTTCATATCCCAATCCGTCTGTCCCACTGAAGGTTCCTCCACTTCAGGGTGGAGGGAACACTCAACAAGTTCCAAATCATGCTGTTCGGCCTGTCATCGGCCCCCAGGGTCTTCACCAAATACATAGCAGTGGTGGCAGCCCATTTTTGGCATTGAGAGATCAGGGTGTAACCCTATCTCAACAGTTGGCTCATAGCGGGTCCCTCCAGATTGGAGGTAGTGGGGTCCAGGGTTCTGGGCCTCTAAAACTGCCCCAGCCTTGGCCTCCTGATCAACAAAGCCAAGTCGGAACTCGTGCCCTCTCAAGTGATTTGCTTCATCGAAGCAGAAGTCTACTCTTGCCGAGCCAGGCTCCTGGCGGAAAGGGCAGAGGTTCTCTGCTCCTTTGCCTGATCATTTCTGGTTGGGCAATTGCACCCTGCCCAGGACTTCCTGCAACTTCTGAGTTACATGGCGGGCTGCACCTACGTGGTCCGAATGGCCCAGTTGCAAATGCGCCCCCTTCAATGGGAGCTGGCCAGCCAGTGATTTCAGCCTCTAGGTCACTTCAACCAGCGGGTCATAGTAACCCAGAAGATGCGGGATGCTCTCCAGTGGTGGACTGTCCTGGAACATCTGCAGGGAGGGATCCCATGTGTCCTCCATGAGCTGACGATCATCCTGATGACCAGTGCCTCTCTCACAGGCTGGGGTGCCCACATGGAGAATCACAGAGTCCACGGGCTCTGGACCCCCGAGGAATCCCAATGCCATGTCAACCTGCTGGAGCTCTGAACAGTTCAGCTGGCAATGGCTGCATTCCCTCCTCTCCTTCGGGGTCAAGTGATTCAGGTTCAGAATGACAACACCACGGCCATGTACTGCCTCAACAAACAGGGTAGAATGCACGCTCAGCCTCTGTGCAGGGAAGCGCTCCGCATCTGGACCCTCATGAGCCGACTGGAGGCAAAACTCCTAGCCATCCATGTGGCAGGAGCCTTGAATCAATTGGCGGACGCCCTCAGTCATGTGGGCGAGGTGTCCCATGAGTGGTCTCTCCACTCAGAGGTAGTTTACAGTCTGTTCTCCCAGTGCGGCACCCCTCAGGTGGACCTGTTCGCCTCCAGGGAGAACAGAAAGATGAGGCTGTTCCATGCCTGCCCCCCTCAGCAGGGCTCGCTGCAGGAGGATGCCTTCTCGAGGCTGTGGACCCCAGGCTTCTTCTATGCCTTCCCTCCACTTCCCTTGCTTCACAGGGTGCTCCTCAAGGTCAGGAGGGACAAGGCACAGATGATCCTGGTCACCCCAGACTGGCCCCACCAGTTCTGGGTATCCAGATCTCCTCAGCCGAAGCACCAGGCTCCCGAGGCGTCTTCCAGCATACCCAGACCTTCTCTCAATCAGTCAGGGGAAGGTATTCCATCTGGACCTTCAATCCCTGCACCTGACAACATGATTCCTGAGCGGCTAGAGTTCCAGGCTTTGGGTCTCTCTGATGATGTCCTCAGTGTTGTTGAGGCATCTAAGATGGAGTCGACCAGGAGGTGCTAAGCCTTCAAACAGAAGAGATTCTCCATTTGGTGTCAGGGAAAGGGCCTGGACCCTTTGTCCTGTCCGGTGGCTAGCATGCTCGACTACCTTTGGTCTCTCTCCAAAGGAGGTCTTCAGTCTGTGACCCTTAAGGTGCACCTGGCAGCCATCTCTGCTTACCGAGTGTGGGCTAGTCAACAGACGGTGGCACCAGAGAAGGTGGTCTGGCTTTTCTTTAAAGGCCTCGACCATGTTTCCTCTCCGGTATGTGAACCACCACCACCGTGGGATCTACTGCTGGTACTGGCAAAGCCCATGGGAAAGCCATTCGAACTGATGCACAGGTGAGAGATATCACATCTGTCGTGTAAGACCGCCTTCTTGGTGGCTATCACATCAGCCAGAAGGATTGGGGAGCTCCAGGCGTTCTCTGTCGAATCTCCCTATCTGGTCTTCCACAGGGACATGGTTGTCCTGCACCCCAACCAGGCGTTCCTTCCAGAGGTGGTATCGGAGTTTCACCTGAACCAGGTGATGACTCTGCCGGTGTACTACCCCAGTCACACCTTGGAGGCCGAGTACAGGCTCCATACTTTGGACCTTTATTTTATTTTATTTAGTTTTTGTTTACCGGGTAAGTGCGCTAGCCAACAGGTGACTATTTTCAGGCACGACCCGGGAGAGTACAATACAGCATAACACATGGAAGCAAACAATACAACTTAGGCAAACAACCATACATAGTACATTCCTAGTCATATAGAGACGGTTCCAGCTAGTCTAACATGGTTTAGTCTATACTAAGCATGACCAGCAGGCCAAGAGCAGCTTCAGGGGAGTAATGGTACAGGTGGCAGGTAAGGAAGGGGTATAGGACTCGAGGGACTGCTAGCTGCTTTACCGGAGAAAGCATAGGGAGACTGCCGGGTTTGGGGTTCCCAAACGGGCAGGAAAAGACAGGGGGAGGGGTCATGGGAAAACATGACCTGGCGGCCTTCGACAGCCAGCCAGGCAGAGTACCCAGGGGGAGTAAGGGGAAGTAAGAGGGATGCCAAGAACATCTCGGTGGCAGCTAGAGGGATGCCAGGTTCATGGCCCCACAGTCGGGGGTAGAAAAAAAGGGGAGGGATGGACGAGTGAGAGAGGCGGCTAAAGATACAGCTTTGGCGGTAGAAGGCGAGTAGGTGTAGCCGGGCAGGTGGTTCCTAGACTGGGCATAAGGACCGGAGCAGTCCCGGCCATTAACGTCTATCAGCAGAGGTAGATAAGAGAAAGGGGAGGGAGGCGGTAAAACCAACATGCACTTATGGCAAGTATGGGTAGAGCCCCGGTAGCGCAGAGGGTAAGAGACGGGGGAAGGGTGAGAGGTGTCATAAACTGACGGCCGTCAGCAGCCAGCCGATGCAGCCTCAGGGGTCTGGGGAAGTGAGAGAGGATCCCGGCCGGCAGGCTAGAGGACGCCAGGTTTATGTCCCTTGCGTCAGGGATGAAGAAAAAAAGGGGTGGGTGGGAGGAAAGGCGGCTTTAAAATACGGCTTTAGCGGTAGTAAGCGGGAAGGTGCGGCCGGGCTCGTGGTTCCGAGGTTGGGCATAGAGGCAAGGTGACAGTCCTTAGCCGGGGATCTCAAGCGGTATAGGAGGACAAGTGAAGGGGAGGGAGAAGGTGGGGCTTTATAGTACCAAACATCCACCTGAAGTAAGTTTGGGCAGTGTTTAGGTAGCGCAGAGGATAAAAACAGTACATAATATACAGTAAATATAGGTAGTAGAAGATAAGTGTATGCATTCATAAAAACTTATATATGATTATAACGATAATGAAGTTTGAGGAGAGGGGTAGGAATCAGGGGAGAGAGAACAAAGGAGGGTGGTATAGAGACCAGTAGCAGGGGAGTGGGGAGTAGGGGCAGGGAAGATACGGGAATCAGGTAGGATCAAAGCAGGTGCATGGATCTATGGCAGCCAAGTGTAGTTTCAATCCCCGTTTGAAGGAGGGATGGGAGGGTGCATGCCTGAGGTCCAGAGGGAGCTGGTTCCATAACTTGGGGGCTGCATGTTGGAAGGAGCCTGTTCCTTTGTTGGTGCGGCAGCGGGGAATTTCCAGCAGGTCTTTGTCAGCAGATCTGAGCGCGGTTAGGAATCACAGGAAGAAGGAGTTCGCAAGGGCGGCAGGCTGACTTTTTCTCAGTATAGAGTCATTTAGGCATGCCAGGAAGTAGCTCCTGACGGCCGAGGGGGAGAGCCACCCAAGGTCCTTATATAGCTGGCAGTGATGAAGAAGCCGTGGGGATTGTAAGGTGTATCGGCATATGTTATTATAGGTTACATCTCATTTGTGCAGTGCAGATTTGTGGGCAGAGGTAAATATGGGCGCACAGTAGGTAAGCGTTGGTAGCAGGATCCCTCTGGCTATGGCAAGCTTAGCGGAGGAGGTAAGTATATAACTTGTTCTATAGGCAGCTCCTTAACTGGGTAGTTAACGTTTTTGCAAGTGGCTTGGATACGAAGGTTTAAATCAAGCGATTGGTCTAGTAGGATGCCCAGGTAACGAAAGGTGGTAACTGTCTGCAGAGGATCGCCATTTAAATCTATGATGCTCAGGGGAGTGGAACACATATGGATCTTTTGAGTGGTGCCTAGTAGCATGGCATTAGTTTTGGCCATTAGACCTGAGATGAACGCTCTCTTATTACAAGGAGTGTATGGCTGAAGTACAGGGAAGAGGTTTGCCAGCTGTTTGTCATCTACGCTAAAGCAGCACCTGGCAGACCTGCAGCAAAGCAGACGATCGGCAGATGGATTACATCCCAACTATCTGAAACCAGCTCCAAGGTGTACTGAAGCTTCCCGGTACTGTCCCTGTCAGCCTATTTAAAAGGTTGGTTGCAGCAAAAGTAAAAGATTCGTGCAGCTGCTTCTAAATCCTAGCTCACTGTTCTAACCCTAGCCCACTGCTTCCTCTTACTTTCCTAGAAATTAACTGCCTTGTTACTCCAAAACAAGCACTTAGTACCTTTTTTCTGTACTTGTATTTTTCTGTCATTGTCATTTTTATGCAACATGTTAATGCTTGCCCATAATTCTGTACTTGAATTTGTACTGTTTCTTCGATTGTGCAATCTGTAACTACCTGTCTGTGTCAAAGGACCTCCTTGTGAATGAGCTTGCTCAACGGAGTTTTCCTATAATAAACTTGAACTTGAAACTTGAGCATCTTGCATTGATCTCTGCTTTCGGTTGGCGGGCAAGGAGCCTCCCATAGGGATAAGAGCTCATTCCACCCGCCATACTGCTGCGTCAGTGGCTGCTTCTAGGGACGTCCCTATCCAGGATATCTGCAGGGCTGCCACCTGGAATTTAGCACACACCTTCATTTCCCATTGCCACATTGATTTAGAGTTATGCCGGGATGCTGGTTTTGGGGCCTCAGTTCTCCAATCTCTGTTCCCTAAGTAGGGGGTGTGCGCCTTGCCTCCCTCCTCCTGGAGAACTGCTAGGAGTCTGCCAAACAGTGTGGATAGAACAACATATCCACGATCCTAGAAAAACAGGTTACTCACACGTAATAGTAGTTCTAGGAGTGGTATGTGTTGTTCATCCACACGAACCCACCCGACCTCCCTGGCTTCGATGCACAACCCTCTGCTTCCAGCGGGCAAGATCTGGCATCAAGGGGTGGAGCCGAGGCATATACCACCCGAGTGGGTGGGAGGAGCCAGCTTTTATACCATCCAGCAAGATTTAAAAGGGAAAGAGACATGCCAAACAGTGTGGACGAACAACATACACCACTCCTAGAACTCCTGTTACAGGTGAGTTACCTGTTTTTGCAGCTGATTGAGGAGGGAACAGTAAGCGAGACTGGCATGATTTTGCTGTACAGTACCTGTGCTGACTGAGGGATCAGGGGACTGAGCAGCAACCATCAAAGGAGGGGGAAGTTACACGGAAAAGCAACATGTGCTGTGATGTAATCCTGAGTGTCTGCTGTAAGTGGATTGGACTGTATATTATTTGTTTAAAAAAAAACATGATGTTTCAGGGTTAAAGTCACCTTCTGCACTACCCGTTACTTTATGAATTATCAGTCAACAGTAGCTGGCTTGTGGCACGGCAGAAGCGCAACCACTCGCGGGTGCCAGTTACCAGGGTTTGGAAGCGAGCCCTGATCATCGGGGGCTGATCGGGGGGGAAGGAGGATCGAGCATCCTAGAGATTGTCACCTAGATGACTACTCCTGATCCCCATATTTTATTAATTTATTTATTTATTTGAATGTTTTGGAATTACAAACCTTTGAGTCATAGACTCATTTCCAAAGGCTCCTCGTCTAGAACAGTATAAGACACAGTACTAATTAATACAAATAATATGATACATTGCATAATACAGATAACAATAGTAAATACAAGACAGTACATCAGGTGCAATTGTCAGTCCAATATTGTTTGTGTGTTGAGTATAGCTATTACAAGGATGATGGCTTTAAAGTGTTGTAACTAAGATACTTGGAGTGCTTATACAGAGCCGTAGCTAACACACCTGGAAAGCAGTGGCGTGATTGTCAAACAGGCATTGTTGTGCATAGTACATAGCGGTTACATGGATGATGGCCTATCCAGAGCTGCAGCCAGGACAGGTCACTGGGGGAGATAGGTAAGCTGGCATTCAGTCTGACTAAGAGAGCTGGCAAGGTCGGACATTGTCAGGGCGGCGTGCCGCAGCTAGTGTGTTATCACAGAAGCTGCTCCCTGCAATGTACTCGTTGGACTCTACTTGAACTACACATTATGCTACATGTATAAAACTAATTCATGCTGTAAGAAAATGTTTGCTCTTTCTTTGCATGTTAAGAAGTACAACCTGTGGTTTCCATGGTGGCAGCTCAACAAATACGGCTATGTATACAGTGGAGGAGCCAATTAGGGTGCTGGCACATAGACTTCATTTTCCTAGATAACACTTCAGCAGATCTTGGCCTTTCAGGAGTTTGTTTTCTTATTTGCACAGGGTAGGAGAATGGCAAGTAACCTGCACAATCGGTTCTCGGTGAACCCCAAGCAGCAGGTACAACCCATCTCCTCTGAGAATATCTTTCTTTCCTTCTTTCTTTCTTTTTCTTTCTTTGTTCTGTGCACACTGACCTTGTTTCTCTTGTTCTAGTCATTTTTCTCCAATGACTCCTTTTTTCTTTCTCCCGTGTTTTCTCTACATTTTTATCTTGTGTGCCAAACATTTTTTTCTTTTCTTTCTCCCTATTTCTCCTTCCATCCTTGCTCCCTCAATCCCTTGCCTGTTTCCCTCGCACTAAAATTGCATCGTTTTCATTCTTTTCTTCTTTTGCCTGTTTTGTCACCTCTGCTCTTTATTTTGCTTCTCTTTCTTTTCCTGTCTTACCACCTGTAACATCTTTTTACTCTTTTCACTTCTCTGATCTTTCTTTTTATCTATCATTTTCCCTCCATCCTGTTTTTTTTAAGAATCAGCATTTATATAGCACTTTTCATACACAGTGCATCCCAAAGCGCTTTACAAGCAATGCTAGACTGGTAGTGAAGTGACTGAATGTGTGATGGTGGCCATATCACACATCATCACCCACACACAGCCCGGATAATTGCATGAACTGGTTTTATGGGAAGGGGAATGTTGGCCGAAACACTGGGAATGTTCCCTACTCTTTGCGAAGAGTGCCCTGGGTTCTTTTACTTCCACCTGGACACCCACCAGGACAACACCAGCATGGGCAGAAGGGATCTTGGTTTAACGTCTCATCTGAAGGACGGCACACCCTAGCAGTACAGCACCCCCCCCCCCGCACGCCAGCAATTTTTAGGTGCAAGTCCAATCCTGGTGTGGGATGAGAACCCACAACCTTCTGGTCCAGAGGCGGATGTGCTACCAACTGAGCCACGCTGACACCTTTTTTTTAAATACTGACAATGTGGATACAGTTCACTATCCACACTGTGGTAGTTCTGCATTGAACTCTCCAAGCTAAACTCCTCCCACCATCTGGATGGTATAAAGTCTGTCTTTGCCCTGTGATGTTGGATCTTTCTTTCCAGAGGAAGGGACCGGTCTCCTCCTTCTGCAGTGTTGAAGGATTTTGAGTCTTCATTGCACTTTTTCAGGCGAATCTTCGACTGTTTCAGTCTGTATTCCACTTTAAAGTTGCTACAAGGGATTAAATTTGGCAGGAGCTCACAGGAATTTAGTTCCACCACCTGTTAAAAAATGCCTAGAAATCTAGATATACGAGTTGCCCCCTCCTAAACATTTCCAGTTTAACCACAGGTTTCTACCCTAGTATGTTCTATTGGCTGCTTCATCCTCCCACCCCTTTGCTATTAATTTATTTGAGTTGGGGAGCTTCATGCCCACACCCCTTTTAAAAAAAAAAAAAGGGTGCGCGAGGGCAAAGCCCGCCAACTCAAACAAACTGACAAAATCAAAATAAACAGCACGCAAAAACTTGAAAGCTTTACACTAAGCTAGTAGCACTGGTCAAATAATCTCCACTATTGCCCAGGCCTCTCCCCTTGTCCCTTTATTTTTTTCTTTCTATTTTCTCCCCAGTCATGCTCTGCCAGGTATATACTCTGGTTCCAGTAATGTACCCTGATCTTGCCCCATTGATTTTCCAGTTCACTCTGGGCCCCCCTCTACTGGGTTCCCCCACGGCTATACTCCCATGGTGGGGGCCCGGGGGGGGGGCAAAGAGAGCCATCTTCCTCCTCCCTTAATGCATCTCACTAAAGTGAGGTAGCCTCCAGTGCTGGCAGGCACTAGGACCCAGAGGAGTCAGGAACCCAGGCTGTCATGAAGGTTGTGTTATGTTTTTTTCCTCCCTGGCTTTTCTCCCAGCTTCTGTCCTCCTCCCTGAAGTGTGGAGTAGCTTCTGGGGTTCAGATGCATGCAGTGAAGGCCCTTCAGAGGGGAGCAAGCTCCCCTGTCCCACCACAGAGGTCACTGCCACACCAGTAGTACAGCGCTAACTCTTCCCGACTGCAGAGCACTGTTGAGCGGCAGCTGCTGCACTCAGACACAGACCCCGACACAACGTCCCAAGCTCGCTCCTGAATGTGGGTCGCTAGCACCACAAAGCAATGTGCTGCTACTGGGCCACCATTTATATCTGTCTTTTTCTCTCGCTGTCTCTCATTTAGGTCACATATGGGGCTTTTACACTACCGGATCTGCGCCGGTGCCAGCAGTGCAGATCTGTTGCAGCGGTGCAGATCCAGCAGTGTAAGGAGATGCCAAAACATTGCAGGCCACTCCATTGTGGCAAAATGCATTCCTAGGTTTGTTGGGTATGCAGAGCGGAGTACACCGGTACAGGCGTTTTTTGCAAGCATGTAAAAATGCTGCTTCCCCTGCACCGATGCACACCTATTCACAAACCCCTCCACCGGAAATGACCCTGAAACACCTGAAGGCCATCGGGAACGCTGCAGAGCCGCAGCATGTAAACGTAAAGGGCGGCAGTGCGAACAGAGCAGAGTTAATCAATTCAAGTCGGCAACACTCCAGCTCAGTGTAATGTAAAAGCGACTATTATCTCTTTCTCACTGAAATCGAACTGTCTCTCTATTGTGCCTTGCCACTTCCCTTCCCCCTTTCTTGTTCTTGGTCTCCTTCTTCTATCCTATTAATATAAAGCAGATCTTCTGGCTCAGGCTTTGGCTGGTGCTGTTGACACAGCTGCTTGGCTCAAGCCACCCCTCCCCCCCATTTCACAGCATTTCTTCGTTAATGTTTCCTACATTAGCAGTACATGACCAAACCGAGACCTTAAGAGACCATTCTTCCTCCCTGTCACAGACTGATTCTTCCCCAAAACTCGGTTTCCATTGCTACCAGTTTTCACTGCCCTTCTCTTACTTACAAACTAATGCTTGTTGCCATGTTGGTCCTAGTACAACAAGCATTTGTCAATGCAGATTGTTGTCTCGCTGGCATTGGCATTGGTAGTGCCAGAGCTAGAGATGCATAATAGGAATGCCAGTGAAGTACTGAAGTGACGCCAACCCCACACCCACCCTGTAGAGAGCGACAGGCATTGGGGTGTGCCTTTGGGTCGTCAGCTATAACGCTCATGCCATTGTACCTCACCCTACCCTGCAGACACTGACAAGTGTCGTGGTGTGCTTTGGGGTCTTTGGGCATTATACTTACCCTATTCCATAAGGAAATACGCTGACCTGGGTGCAGTATAAGAGAATGGGGTGAATTGTGTGGCCGAACAGTGCAAGGCACACCATGATGCCTGTCAGTGGCTGCAGGGTGGGGGTGGAATGGCGCGAGCATTACATCCGATGATCCCAAGTCACACCCCTGGCACCTGTCAATCTGCACTGGGTGGGGTGCTATAGTTGGAAACCCTAACACCATAGGCGTGCGATGGTATTTTCACTCCAGATTTTCAATATGGGCTGTTTGTGAGCCCACCTCATGAAAAGCGGCACAATCAGTTTGTTAGCTGAAAGGTAGTTTGGCACAGCGGCTATGCCATTTGGTGACACAGGGACGAAAACACATTTTGGGCAGGATGTGGAGAATGGCAACTGTATTGTTCATGAGGAGGCATAAAAAATGGCAACGTTGAAAATGTGGAGTGAAAATATGAAAAATTGGTGAAGTCATGAGCATGCATAGAAAGTGCGCAACACACGTCCGTAACCCAATTATTTTTGGGAGTTTGTCACCCATATTTTTAACATAGGCATTTTGGGACCTCCCCTCATGAACAGTGGTGCTGTGAATTTTGTTAACCTGTCCCAGAAGTTGATTTCCCACAGCGACCACGCCATTGTGTGCCACAGGTGCGGAAACACATTTTGGGCAGGATATGAAAAATGACAGCTGTACTGTTCATAAGGAGGTATGAAAAAAATGCCAGTGTTGAAAATCTGAAACAATTTGGGGCTTGGGGGACAGGACCTATGGGGAGAGGCTCGAAGAGCTAAATATGTACATATTGGAAGAGAGAAGGGACCGGGGGGGGACATGATAGAGGTCTTCAGGTGCATGAAGGGGGTAAATAGGGGAGGAGCTGAGGTTGCACCCCTGTGTTCCCCACGACCTGTGTCTCTTTCCCCTATGGTTACCACTCCTGTGTCTACTGTGTTGGAACCTCCACCTGGCATTCCTGAATCGGCCCTGGCCGGTCTGCCCCCCCCCCCCCCGAGCCTTTACATCATGATGTTCCTGAACCTGGGGTTTCTCGAGGTCTCAGTAGGCCCTCGCAGAAGACCTGTGCAGGTCTCATTCACACGCCTCCTGAACCTGCTGAACGCAGGAATGCTGTTCGCCTCAAATATAAAAGGTTTAGACTCCTTTCCAGGTCGCATTCATGTGAGTCACACCTTGTTGAAAGACAGTATGGGCTTTTCGGCTCAGGAAATTTACGCCCCGAGTCATACCTCTGGGATCCTAATTTTGATGTCTGTTTTGAGACTGCTGCTGGCCTGGAACTTTTTTGGGAATGTTATCAAACTGTTAAGCGAAATTCAGAATGGTCTGTGTTTTCAATGATTCCTTTGACCAAACCTGCCTATTGAACGATTACTGTGTTATTTAAGAATGAAGGCATTTCCATTTCTGACATTTTGTTCTGGTTATGATCTAAATGTTCTGTGCTTGGCATTCCTGATCCTATAATAGATTCTGAGGATATCTGGATGGGGGGGAGGGGTGGCGCATCCAGGTAAGGCTTCCTATGGAGAAAGGGGTCATTCAACATCTGCCTAGTTGTTTTTATTTGGGGAAAGACCGTGATTTTCTCTTCTATGCTGTACAGCCTCGATCTTGCTTCCGGTGCGGAGCCCATACCCACTTAAGCAGTGCTTGTGATAAAATGAAATGCTCGCTGTGTGGTGGGATCAGCCACGTGGCCTTGTCATGCCAAACCCCTATAAGCTGTAATCTTTGTGCTGACACTACTCACACCTTCAAGGATTGCCCTTGGGCCTCCCACAATGCTGGGGTGCTGGTTCTGATGCGGAGGATGAGCCTCCTGCTATGCAGCACGATGAGGCGTCCCGCTCAAAGGATTCTTCTCTTCAGCCTGATCCCCAGCATCCATCCCCTCCTCAGGCTATTGTGTCTCCTTTAGTGTCCCTTCTGGTGCATGATCCCGTTCCTCCTCTGGATCTTGCGAAGCACCCCATTCCTGTGGTTCCTCCTGTAGAGGGGGATGCATTGGCAGTTGCTGATACTGCCATCTCTTCACAGGTTTCTGTGGCAGATCAAAATATTTCTGTTCCTGTGTTGCCTTCTGTCCCTTCCACATCCCAAGCCCCTGTCATGCCTCCTCCACTTACAAAGGAATGGGAACAACAAAAATCCAGGCGGATGACGCGCAGTGCCTCCCAGAAAATGGGACAGGGTTTGATTGAAACGGGTGATTCTGATATTGGCCTTCAGAACAGATTTCTTCCTTTGACTAAACGCAAACAATGGGATGAGGAAGATGGGGATTCTGATTCCTCTTCCAGGATTTCCTCCCAACCGGAGAATATTACTGATTCTGAACTTTTCCTCTAGGACTCCAACAGGGGGATTAAGAAGAAAAAAAAATCCAAACATGTTGCTGGAAAGGTTTCCAAGGCACCACCCTCTGATAATTTGGTTCTTACTAACACCTGATAATGGCTTTACATCTAACTTTGGGCTCCCAGAATGCCTATAGTATTAAGAACCATAAAAGGAGGCTTATTATTTTCTCTGTCCTTGTGGAACCAGTCATATGACGCCTGTGCTTCGCGGACTGCACTGGCTGCCAGTACAGTGGCGGATCACCTTCAAGGTCGATTTGCTGACCTATAAGGCCCTACACGATCAGGGACCTCATTACCTGCAAGATCTCCTTCATCCCTACTGTCCCTCCCACTCTCTCTCCGATCCACTGACAAGGGATTGCTAGAGATTCCCAGGGTTCATTTGAAGACATCTGGAGTCAGGTCTTTCAGTTTTGCGGCCCCAACCCTGTGGAATTCTCAGCCTCGTCAGGTTCAAGATAGTCCGACCGTCCAAAGTTTCAAAACAGCATTAAAGACTTTTCTTTTTAATATGGCATATGCCAATTATTAGTATTGCAGCCATAGGATTTTATATGTTAATTTTAGTTTTATTAATCGTTTTAATGAATTTTGAACAGGCACCTTGGTTTTGAAAGGCACTTTTTATAAATAAAGATGAGGATGATGTATCACATGGACATTTGGGTGGTACAAGATACACGCCTGCATACACTTAGGGAAACTTATAGGGCATCTCGAGATTGGTTTTGGGGTCCTTCTTTTTGGTCTCTGGGGGAGGAATCATGTTCTGGGGTTGGTTTTTTGACTTCTAATACTGACCTCTGAGTCTCTCATCTCATTGATTTGATTCCTGGTAGGGTCTGCATCTTGGTTGCGAGACTTGGAGTTCATGATTTACGGTTGATTAATGTTTATAACTATCAAACAAAGTTTCAGAGGGTGGATCTCTTAAAGAAGGTGCAACCTTTTTTGTATACTACTAAATCTTGTGTTTTTAGGGGGTGATTTTAATTGTGTTTTTTCCCTTTCAGATAAGACTGGTCAAATGCAGAAATTATATGCTGATACTAACTTTCTGAACACCATGTATCGACAAGCTCGTTTGAAGGACTGTGCTGCCAAAGTCCATTGTTTACCTGATCACACCTTTTCTAGGGGGGTTTTAACAACCCAGACTGAGTTTTTTTCGCCTCTCAGTGGATTCCGATGTAACCCCTAGATGGCGCTATCCCAGGGGCTACTACCCCTGCCTGATTTGCCACTAACAGGTTGAGGGGCCTGGATCCAATGGCGGGTGCCTCCACCCAGAGGTCAGGGTTTGCAATAGTTAAACTAACTTGGTCACAGCCCTCTGGGACACTGCAACCCCCCTTTCTTCCCACTAGTGGCCCACACAATATATCAGAATTACCTTCACAGTATACACTTACCCCAGGTCTGGTTCCGCACTGGGACCTCCTGTGAAATGAGATACAGTGCAACAATCACAGTACAGTACTTTAACATAGACAAATACCTCAGGCAGTATAACTTTGCTGAAACAAGCAGCTCTGATTTATTTAGGGGGATATAACAAGGACAGGGGAAATCAGGTTAATTAGCTTATCACCTAATAATCTACCTATGGCTCTGTGCACAGGCCTATCCCTATCAGTTAATGTCCCTGGGTACCCAAGCCCTAGTGGCTAGTCCAAACCGTGGCAGCTGGTAGGGCCCTTTCACAGAGAAAAGGAGAATTAAACAGTCAGCAGTACAGTAATTCCATTTGGATTTAATGTGGCAATTCAACAGGAGCGACCCTGAATTAGTACTCACGACCTCCAAATAAGATAGGGTCCTTCAATGTCAGCAGGGCTCACTTGAGGTGCACAAACCTCTTCACACATCCATATAAAAGAAAGCACTATACCAGGCAGGCTGCATCTGTATCCCGATCGCAATTACTGCACAATACCCGGAGAACACAAGCAGATTCAGTTCCTGACAGACCGAGTCGATTTTCAGCAATTCCTCCAGTCTTCTACAGGGTGAGCCTGGTTTCTACTCTTCAGAGATCCTTTGATTCTTTTCACAGGACGGATTCAGTCCTAACAAGCTGTTACACAAGCTGCAGACCGGAACTCTGGGCCTACACACGCTTTTTGACTAAAACTGCACACTGAAAAGCACAGGGCCCTTCCTTCTTCACTGCCAAAGCTCAACTGAAACTCCAACCGACAAACCGGCACTTCCTTTGAGTTCCTCCCAGTTCTTGACTGGATTGGCTGTCACTCACAATAGACTGCTGCTGTTGGTCCAAAAGGCACTGAAGTCTAAACTACATCTCCCAGAGTCACTGCCCATACAATCCTCTTGTGGCTGGCTCAGATTATGAGTCCAAGTTCTGATTCGTCCAAGGCACCATTTTAGAGCTAGCTTACCCCACACTGATTGGTCCAGTTCAGCAGTTCAAAACTAGAATGGGGAACTAGCAGACACAGTTCTGACTGCAAAGAAAGCAGGTTAGACAAACTGTAATTTCATTATTACTCTAAATAATTTCTGGCAAACAGTTACATCTTTCAGATAGGTTCCTTTGCACTCCTAGTGACTGCAAAATGAAGTGAATTGGCAGCAGCTCGAGTGGTACTCAGAGAAGCACACAGTCCCCCCATACAAACTAATTATGTCTGCAAGCAGACAGCTCTTAAAGAGACAGTACCAGAGGCTCTAAAAACACTCACTGATAAATGGCTTAAATGCCAAACACCATTCAGGCTTGGAGCATTCAAGCAAGCTCCTGGAAGTCTTTTGGGAACCCCCATTTGCAGGGGGGTTACACCAGTAAGGACTTTTTCGGTCTCTCCTGTGGCGACTTCAGATCACAAGTTGATTAAAACTTTGGTGGGCACCCCTTTAAATAAACCACTCCCCAATCCTGTTTGGAGGATGAATTCGGCTTTGTTGGATGAGGCGGAAACCTGGTCTATTACACAGAAGGAGCTGGAGGCCAGGTTTTCTGTTTTTGAGTTGTATGATAACTCATTGTTTTGGTGGCAGAACACTAAACGTGACCTGAAGGGCCATTGTGGCTCCTTAACAAAGAAGGCTGCTAATACAAAATACCTCACTTATTTACGCCTCAGGGATCGCCTACAGTTACTTTTGTCTCATTCAATAGAAACTGGAGAAGTCCTTTCTGATGATATTCAAGTTGTCAAGGCTGAAATGTGTAAATAGCAATATGATAGGGCGCATTCACTATTGTTAGAACAGAAATTTGGGACACAGAGTAAAGCTCAGAATTTTATTCCATATGACTGTTGTGCATGTAGGGTGGATTCAAAATTCCTGTCTTCTGTGCAGAATGTTTCTGGGGCTATGGTATCTACTGGAGCTGGCATACAGGAGGTGGTACAGGAGTTTGTAGAAGATTCATTGCGTGAAAAGGATTTGCCTCTTCCTGGAATTGTTGCCTTTTTGCATCAGCTTGACATCCCTATGTTGTTGGAGGCTGATATTGCGATGTTGACTTCTCCTGTGACTCGTAAGGAAGTTGATGATGTCATAGGGGGGTTTACCGACTGGCTCGTCTCCTGGGCCAGATGGTTTTCCAGGGGAGTTTTATAAAAAATCTAAGGGACTACTTGGCCAGTATTTGGTGTCTGTATTCAGTGATGTTTTATCAGGTCTAGTTCCAATACCGTCAGCTTTGGCGGGTAGCATTTTGATTTCTTTAGTCAAAAATAAAGGTGACAAGGTGGTTCTTCGGAATTGGAGACCTATAAGTGTTATAAATGTCGATTGAAAAATTTTGTGTAAGATATTGTGTAAACGTCTTTCTTGGATTGCTCAAGAGGTTATTTCCCCCAGTCAGGTTTGTGTTATTCCCCATCGTACTTTGGGGGACGTGGCAAAGGTTTTGAGGGAGGTTTTTGATGATCCTGGAGTATCAGGTTATTTGATTTCCCTTGACCAGGCTAAAGCTTTTGATGAAGTCCCACATGTTTATCTTTTTCAGGTTTTGAAACGGTATGGTGTTCCCGACCTTTTTGTTAATTGGCTTAGGATTATCTATAGTGTAGCTTCCTCTTGCCCCCTGATCAATGGGAGACTTGGGAAGTATGTAAAGATTCGGAGGGGGGTTCGGAAGGGGTGCCCGTTGAGCCCTCTCTTATATGTATTTTCTTTGGACCCTTTATTGTGGGTTTTGAATTTGGGTATTGGGATCTCACCACTGCATGGTTTACGGGGTATTTCTTTCCCTATTGCACTTGCATATGCAGATGATACCACTATTCTGGTGTCAGATAAGGTATCTGGGGAAAGAACCTTGCTGGTTGTGGATGCTTTCTCTGGTATTTCTGGTTCTCAAGTTAATAAAGCTAAAAGTAAATCCTAATTGTTGATGTACCTGTTAAGCTTCTTGGGTTTTTGTTTGGAGCTCCGGATTCAGCTTCTCTGAACTGGGAGCTGCCTTTGGCTCTTGCTGAAGACAAGGTGAGTAGATGGAAAAGTTACCCTATGTCTAAGAAGAAAAGGGTATCTATGTACAAATCTTTTATTATGCCTTTATTTCTTCTTGTTAGCCAAATACACCCTTTGCGTGTTAAATTAGAGGTTAAGTTATATAGTGTGTCCTTTCAGTTGATTTGGGGAAGCCGTTTGAACCCTATTAAGCGGAGTTATACTTATTGGTCTATTGCTCAGGGGGGCCTAAATATGTTGAATCCTGTGATTTTCTTTTTTACTATATTTCTTTATAATAATTTTGTGCCCATTTTATTGGGTACGCAATCTGTTTGGGTCCCCTTTCTCAAAGACAGGTGCCTTTATTTTTGGCAATGGTGGGAGACTTTAAATTGGGGTAAATTGTCCGGTATTCCCCATGACATGTCTCCGTAGTTGATGGAAGTCTGCAGAAAACTTAAGGCTTGGCATGTTCCCATTAAAGATCTTCTGCATACTACTAGAAAGTTGGAGTATCAAAGGATTCTGCATACAGTGTGCTCTACTTTTTTCTTGCTTTGTTTTGCCCTATTCCATAGTACTTTCTGATGTATTGGGTCAATTGACTGAATCTAGAATCCCCCCTAAAATGTGGGATACTGTGTGGCTTTGCTGCCATTCTTGTTTAAATGTCTGGGGTAATCATTTTCACAAGAGTGTTTTAGAGAGATCTTGTTTGAGAGAGGGCTGTGGATCATTTACTGAAACTATGTCACATCTCTTTTTTCAACGTCAATATATTAAGGATCTGTGGGGATTATTGGTCTCTTCTTGGGGCATCCCTCAGATGCGGGTCATGACGTATGAGACGTTGGTCTGTGGTCAGTATGAGCCTGCTGTTTGGCAGGGTTATTATAAGGGACATCTCAGGTGATTTTAGCAATAGTTAAATGGGTTATTTGTCAAACTAGATGTCAGTTTGTGCTGCAACAAAAACAGTTACCTTTATTAGGTTTACAGCTTAAAATAGAACATGAAATTCGGGTGCTTCATGTTAAAGAAGGTTTGGCTTTTTCAAACTCTTTACTGTGCACCTGGTGGAGAGGATGGAGTGCTGTTCCTTTTTTGCAGGTCTCTGTATGACTCCCTGTCTGGTTGACGGGGTTCTGTACTTCTGATTAATGTTGTTTTTATGGTTTTTGTTTATGGGGAGGGGCTTAGTTTTTGTAGCTGTTATATTTCATGTTTTGACCTGCCTATTTTTCTGTTCATTTTTTGCACTGTTTATTTATGCACTTTTACTGGTGGGTTTGGGAGTTTGGTGGGACATTTTTGATTGCAGCAATTATGAGACTGTTTTTTCTTTTTTTTTCTGTCTATATTTCTGTTGTTCTGTATCTACTGTGTTTTTCCTTTTGTTTTCCTTTGTATTTTTGTTCAATAAAAATTCCCCTACTCTTTTCGATAAGTGCCATGGGATCTTTAGCATCCACCTGAACTACCACCAGAACAGGCAGATGGAACCTCGGTTTAACGTCTCATCCGAAAGACAGCACCTCAAAAGTGCAGCACCCCTCTCATGCTGCACTACAGTGTCAGTATTGGAATATTAACACAAGTGCCAGATGTGGGAACTGAACCCACAGCCCTCTGATCGCTCGGCCTCAGAGGCGATATGATTGAGACCTTTAAGTACGTTAAGGGTACCAATAGAGTTAACATTGAAGGTTTGTTTAAATTGAAGGGGAAAGGGACCACGAGGGGACATAGCCTGAAACTGGTGGTGGGGGAATACAGGAGAGAACTGAGGATGCACTACTTCACGGATAGGGTGGTAGTGCCGTGGAACATGCTACCTGAGGGGGTGATCGAACTGGAATCAGTGGGGAGTTTTAAGAAAGGATGGAATAGGTTCATGGGCAAGATACAAGTTAGGAGGGAAGTGAACAGAGGGGGGGACTCAGGGAGGCAACCTATGGAACGAGGGAGGGAAAAGGGGCAGCTGCAGTGACTTAACCGTAAGCTGCATTCGAGCAGACGCAATAGACCTTGTGGCCTAAATCTGCTGGCATTGTCATATGTTCATATAAAGGTAGTTCTTGGAAGATACATTTCAAGGTGTCATCCTCATTGAACCAACCAATATGCAGTAAATGTATTTATTTATTTAAAATTGGTGACTGGGAAAGGCACATTGAGCCGAGGCTCATTTCCAGGTGTGACCCGGGTACAAGGTGTACTCTGTAAAAGGCAGAGAAGTACAAACAGTTTCTTGTTACAAACGAATAGTACGATATAAAGACATTTCATGGTAGATAGTAAATAGTACAGGGCCTTTCTATTACCTTACGTCTTCTTCTTTAGGAGATTCCATCTGGTCTCTTCAGCTTGGCCAGAGCTCCCTACCAGGGCTGCTACCCTTCTCCACCTTCTTGTCCAGGTGACTAGTGCGCTTAGGCTCCTTTTTACCTGCTACCCCTGTGCCACTTAGGCCCATTCCTTAGTTTTTCTCTAAGTTGGTAGTCGGGTTTTTGTTGTTATGATTTTATATCCTCTATCCTTTTCCAATCTTTTTGGGCTAGAACTCCTTGGTCCTTCTCTCTTTTTCTCTCCCGCTAGTTTCACTACTGGCTAACAGAACTGCAGAAAGTAGGGGGCGACACTGGTTGCTGGCGTGTGCCATGTTGCTACATCTGCCTTGTGGGCAGTGCCATCACCAATGCTGGTCCCTTTAGCTGTAGACTGCAAAAAACGTTGCTCCCACGGGGTCCTAGTACCTCCAGCACAGACCCATAAGTGTGAATAAATGGTGAAGATACTGTAGTCTGGAAGGTCAAGAATTACGGGGACTAGATCATTTTCATTTTTGGCGCACGAAGTGCGAATTGGGGCCTGCTCTACACTTGGGTGGGGTCTGTTAGTGTGGACTATTCCCTGTTAAGTGACTTGCTCAGGGTCACAGAGTCAGTATCTGGCAGTGGTGGGATTCGAACCTGGGTCCCAATTTTCATGACTCTGTGCTCTAACCACTGGGGCAAACTGCCTCACAAAGATTTTGGGGCTTGGGGGGTGGAGGAGCTAGCTTCCAAGCAGATACGATAGACCATGGGGCCTATTCTGTTGGTTTTTAATATGATACTATGATATGTAAATATAAAAAAAATTAAATGTAAAATCTCACCCCCAGTAATGACACAAGGGCAGGAAATGGCATCCGTCACCAATTTCATGTGACATCTACATTTGTGACCATCTTGTGAGAGGCTTAATTTAAATCGCGGCACGTGCTGGTCAAAGTTACGATCGCATGTCTCCATGGCATGTGTCTTCTTTCCGTAAATGCATTTTATTTTGGTATCACGTTTTGTCATTTTTTTCCTTAAGGAGAACTGTTCCGTGAAAGCAGAAGCAGCAAGGTTTCGTATGGGAAGGAAATAAGTGTTTCTCTTCAGTCAGGGGCGTGGTTGATGTTAAGGGTGGGGGAGGTGGATGGAGGGGTTGGGTGTGCAATTTGTTTTTCTTTCTTATCTTCTATGACTCATTTCTGAAGCAATAACATGGCCTTCCAAACGTAGAGATAATCAAAAGGTTTTTGTTTAGTTTTGAAAGGGGGGTGTGGTAGCTTTGTGGAACAAAATGGATTCATATGACGAGCCCAGGATTGCAGGAACAGACGGCCAGCAGGAAGGTTGATGGACTGTCTTTCGGAACAAAGACTATTGATGCAATTCACAGCTACTGAGCGGCTCTGGGAGGAGGCTTGGTGATGGTTTGCCTGTCAGCATGGGTGTCCATGGGCCGCTGCGATGACCAGGACACTGCAGCATGTGTGGGCTGTTTGTTTATTTATTTATTCAAGAGTTTCACCAGGATGGCATACTGAGCTGTATAGCTCGTTTCCAGATGCGCCCCAGGGGGAAGGGGAAGAGGAAATACATCGGTAGTAGTACAATAGTGAACAGTTTGGTACAAGTAAATAAAATGGACAAAATACAGAGCAGCAGCGAATAACAGTAAGCAATGAATAACAATAACAGTGCAGTAAAGTACATTGTGACGGTACATCCAAAATATGTACAGAGAACAGCATTGGGATACGTAATAAAATGGCAGTTACATAGCAGGAACTAACAACGGTAAACAGGGTAACAGTACAATGAGTTGGAAGCATACAGAGGATAGAGACAGTATATCCTCATGTGAATATATCAAACCTCCAATAGTGAGTAACAGAAGAATTATACATAAAAAGTGAGTTAGGTAATCACATAGAAAGTGACCTGCGTAGGCAGCCAGTGAATAGGTAGGACCTATGTGCGTGGGCTGATTGGGGCAGTCTGACTGGGCTATGGCTAGGGGAGCCAAAACAAACACAGGGAGGCAGGCCGATGTGCAAAAGTGACTCAGATAAGAACTCTTTGATGTATGATGCCAGTGCAAACCCCATCTCACCTGCTCTCTGTCTGCTGTCATCTACCTGCTGCCTCGACTGACATGAATGCTTAAGTCCCTGCTTTTCTGGTGGGTCAGCACAAGGGGAAGGCTCTGTGGGTTAGCTAACACAAAGTGGTAAGGCTGAAGGAGAAACATTGGACCCACAAGCTGTGGAGATTGGCACTGACCTACCGCTGGCTTCAAAGTTTTTGGTCATTCTTTATTTATTCCCCCTGCACACTGGCCCGGCTTTCCTGGCTACCCTTCCACAACTGGCCGGCCCCTCCTTACCTTGTTCTCTGCTCTTCCACCATGGAACCTGGGTTTGCTCCACCCCCAGGCAGAGTACGGTTTTTGGGGGGGGGGATAAACTCCTTGCCGAGCCATGCGGTGGGTTGAGGAGGTGGTGCTGGTCTGGATAAACCAGGCCTCCAGAGGAGCTGCAACCAGGACCATTTTCTACGTTTTTCTCCCAGATCCCCTGATGACGTTGGCGTGCTTGGCAGACCAACTCACATGAACATGCCAAAGGTGCATAGAGTGAGCTCCCAGTTGACATCCTCCCCTTCCATACATCCTCCACCGTTGCACCTGTGATCACCCATATGGTGGTAAAGCAGCATGGAAAGCTTCCTTCCTTCCCCAGAGGCGGAGACCATCCTATGAGATGCTTGATCACCCCCCCCCACCCTCACCAGCCAGCCATGTGGACCCTGGCTTGTTCCTGAACCCGGATCACTGGCATCATAAACAGAAATGCCTGCTCTCTTCTTTTTTTTAACTGACAGATTCTCCCCCTTCTGTCTCCAGCACCCCTTTGTCTCTGATCACCTGTATCTAGTAAGTCACTGCTGCCACTTGACAGAGCCATAGTTTTGTCCTTCAGGTGGAGTCGGGGGCAGGGGGTATACCCCCGAAATTCCAAAGGTCTTGTCAGGTGGCAGTGTGATGGACACACAGGGCCCGGATGTAGCAGGGTCCTTTGCATCAGGCATTTTGGCCCTTTCACTGTCATTTTTGCCCCATATTAATGAGGCAGTAGGCCAAGCGGGGACACACACGACGGTGCAGCCTCAGTGCACCCAGCTGACGACCTGCTGTCTCTGCCTGCCAGTTGCTGTGCTGCTACCGACAGTCACCTAGGTGGCAGCATTGAGGCAGAGGCAGTGAACAGTCAGTCCTCCTCCCCCCAGCAGGCCCTCGAAGAGCCGTGCTCATTCCCAAACCTGGGTCAGCGGTGTTGCGAGTGGTAGCTGCTAGACTGTGGGTGCTCGTGCACACCTTTAACAGCCCCTCCACCATGGGACTGCTAGGTTTCACTACAAGAGTGGAACTCCAGCATTTTGTGTGCAAAAACGTTTTGGTTTCTTTACTGTTTACTGCAGTATAGTAGGTGGTATCAGACTGGTTTTGCTTAGTTTTAGGCTGCATCTTCTGTTACTACAAATCTCAGAATCCCCTACAGCTGATATCAGAGCAGTAGGCAGCAGTGGGAGATTTAATAGCCTGCAGTGCATGTTAGAGTTTATATGAACTCTGATCTTTTGTTTGCTGGTCCTGCTGTCCTCTCTGGACTAAGTACAGTCACAAAGGACTGTACTTAGCCCCTGGAGTAAAGCAGACTCGGAAGACAGCTGATCAGAGATTATACAAGCTGTAACGTGCACTGCAGGCAGTTGAATCTCCGAATGCTGCCTACTGCTCTGTTGTCAGCTGTAGGGGATTCTGGGATTTGTAGTAACAGAAAATGTCAGCCTAGAACTAAGAAAAATTAGTCTGATACCATCTACTATACTGCAGTAAACAGTAAGGAAACAAAAACTTTTTTTTTTTTGCACTTGCCCTGCTCCCACGGCTTTCGGAGGGGCCTCGTACCCTCCACTCCGCCCTCCACCTGGGCTATTCATACGCCACCCTAGCTTCATTGTGCTCGGGGGGCCGGGTTGTATGTTTTTTTCCCTGCTTTCTCCCTTGAGCCCCCGAGGACACTGACACAAAGGACAGAAGTCTAGGCAGACAACATACTGATGCACGCTCTGTTAAGCGCCCAGAGCTCTCTCCTCCCCGGCTCTTGAGAGAGCCACCATTGCTCCCTATGAACCGTGCTATCACTGGCCCCAGGAACATTGGGTGCATGACACCCCAGTTACCCAATCCTGGTGGAGAGGCATCCGTTGGGAAGCGGCTCGATCCTCCGCCCCCCCTGCGTCCCACAAGCCTGAGTCTGTTCCGAACCGGGTCACGGCGTAGCGCGAGGTGTGGCGTCCAGCGCCTCAACCCTCAGCGCCACCGGGCCGGCTAAACCAAAACGTTTTTGTACACAAAGTGTACATTGGGACCAACCTCATACTTGAGCGGGGACCCTTGGTACTGACTGTTCTCCTTTAAATCAGTTTTGTTGCACTTCTCTGTACTGGCTTTAATCAGTCCTTTTCCTTCCTGTTCTGTGGGTTCCTAAACTGCACACAGTCCTCCAGATGGGGCCTAACCAATGACTTGTGCTCTGACCAAATCGCTTCCCAACTATGACTGAACTTGTACCAAACCTGTGACTTGTGACAGTTATGCTGATGCAGGCTAGTTTTTTTTTTCAACTTTCTTTATTTTTAATGTTTTAGAAAAAAACATATTTACATACAGAACAAGCATGAAACATTTATTTATTTATTTGTGTTTTGGTGACTGGGTAAGTCCACTGAGACAATTACAGTCCCTTTTTCAGGGTCGACCCGTGGTTGAGAATTAATACAGCAACGGTGCAAATGTACAGGAAAGTCCTGGAGAACAGCAGTAGGACTGACATTTGTATTGCAGTGAATACAATAATATAAGACCAGATATACTTATTACATAAATAGCATACATCTAGTTTAGAGCTATTTACAGGCATAATAGCTACAACAGAACAGTAGTAGAGACAGTGAAATGTGAGAAAGGGCTTACAGATTATAACGGTCTAAAGTAGGGAGGGGAGAAGAGACAGGAAAACAGAAGTAGGGAGATGAAACATTATAGGAGCAACAGCAGAAGCAAAAACGGGAGGGAGGGGCCACAAGTGAGGCATATAAATTAGACTTAAATAGAGGAAGACAGGGATTACTCAGTATGTGTGAGGGGAGGGAGTTCCAGTCAGAGACAGCGGAGAATGAGAAACCCCTCCTAGTGGTTGCTAAGTTAGGGAGAATGAGCAGGGGATTTAAGGCAGAGCGAAGAGTGCGAGGCGCTTGCCTGGAGTGTACCACATCTCTAAGGCAGGGGGGCATGTAGAAGTGTACAAGTTTAAACATAAGACACATGGAGGAGTATTTTAGTTTGGCTTCGTAGGGTAACCAGCCCAGGGTGGAGAGGACATCACAGTGGTGTGAGCGGGAATTCGCCCCCAGGGCATACCTTCCAATTCTGTGGTAGGTCTGGGAGAGGAGGGGGAGGGAGAGTGAGGAAGAGTTAGTAGAGAGCAGAAGAGGGGCACCATAGGTTAAAAGGGGAATAAGAGATGCAGAGGCAATTCTTAGGCAGGAGGCAGCAGTGAGAAATGGGTGAATCCGATAGAGTAGACCTAGCTTTTGGTTCATAGTTTTGACAATGTTCATAGGTTCGTAGGTTAGTACGAACTCAGGAGGCAAAAATGCCCTTTCAGAGCTCGTCACCAAGTGGTGGTGATTTTATGGTTTACTCATGTATAAGATACTTTCCTTTCACCCATGTAGATATCCAATTTTATTTTAAATAGATCCATGGTATCGCTCATCACTATTTCCCTTGGCAGCGCATTCCACTCAGATACAACTCTTTGGTTAAACCAATGACCTCTTTTATAAGTTTTAAAGTTTTCTCCTTTTTAATTTTAAATTATATGTCCTAGTAATAATACTAGTTTACCGGGTGGCAGCACCCCTGAAGCCGACGCCTGAGTCCACTAAGCCGGATCCAGATTCAGCAGAGTCGCGGTAAAGCCGTAAACCACCAGAGGGTGAGCACCTTTGCCGAGCGCACCCCCAAGTACTCCTGTACTCTAGACTCCACCTGTTCTCCACTCCCCTGTCCACCCTCCTAACCTGCTATGCTTATAACTAGTTATTTATACAGATCCTCCTGGAGTATAGGGCTGCATTCCCCATGTATTTGCATCTTTGTCTGGTTCTCCCTCTTTTTTACCCAAATGTATTCCTTACTGCATGTAACTATGTGTGGTTTTATTTCGTATGTATGCGTTCCTCGCTCATTTCACTGCTGTTCTTCCTATGGATTACATTGTATTATCTCTTCTTCTTTTTCCCTTTTGTACTGATGTATGATCCTTTGTATCATTTATGACTTGTGAGATGCAGGTCCACCTTGCAAACGAGCTTGCTCAGCGGTGTCTGCCTCGATATATCAAGATTTTGATTGATTGATAACACTAGTAGTGTTTTTAGTAAAGCCTAGAGTTTCAAAAAGCAGAGGATCATGGGAAGCTTTGTATGTTAAACACAGGTCACCTCTCAGCTGCCTGTATTCCATTGGAAAGAGATTCATGGCTTTTTATCTTTCTTTGTATTCCAACTTTTTCATATTATTTATTCGTTTTGTAACTTTTCTTTGTATTCCTTCCACTGTTTTTTTTTTCCTTGAATAGTTGCAGACGCACAAAATTGTGAGTAATAGTCCAATTGTGACCTAACCCAGCTTGTATAAAGCAGTATAATAACTCGCAAATCTCTACTTTTTATATGTTTAAAAATACAGCCTATTATTTTTTGACATTTTTTTACCTTAAATTGAGTACGGGTATCAAAGGTTAACTTGTTATTCACTGTTATTCTCAAATCTTTTTAATTTGCGGTTTCAGTAAGCGTTACGTTACTTAATTTATATTTAAAGTTCAAGTTGTTGTATCCTAGATGCATAGCTTTACAGTTCTGTTCAATAAAGAACATTTTAGTTTCAATAGCCCAGGCACTGATCTTATTTAGTTCAATCTGAAAATCATAAGCAGCCTGTGTATTATTTATTATACATCCAAGTTTGCAGTCATCTGCATACTTGGTCATCCATATAGTGCTAGATTGCGGCATCGTTGATACCAGTAAATTAAAAAAGAATGGGACCCAAAACTAACCCCTGCGGAACTCCGCTACTGACTGATCTCCACTGAGACATGAATGTTGAAGGAGAGCGTTGGGTCCAGGGTGAAGCCCAGGTACTTGAAGGATAGGACCGTCTCCAGGGTGTCGCCCGTGTTCGACGCAATGTTAAGGGAGAGGGGAGCAGCCTTGACAGTGGCACGATGGGAGAATAGCGTACATTTAGTTTTCCTTGGACCACCTGTGCTGCCTGCTCAGCAGTACTGCCTCCCAGTTTCACTTTCAGCTTCTCACAGTGCTCTTTACAACCCAAGCTATCACAGTCCCAAACACACACAAAATGTACACCCTAACTCAGTGCCCCCCGAAAACAGAACCACATTTTAAATAAAAACACTCTTTAAGAAAAAAGCCATTCTTTCCTCTTTCTCAGCACAGCAATCCTGCAAACCAGGCACAGAGAAAAAACATGGAAAGGAACTTAAGAAAAAAATAAAATATAACAAAACTGAACCCCAGAAATCCTGTTGCATAAATCAAATATGCGGGGGGGGGTGCCTGTGGGATAACAATGTTATTTGTGCAGTTGCCAGTGACCACTTGTAACCCTCACTCATGGCTTCGCTACCCGTGAGGTTACTGAAGGTCACAGGCAGCTGTACAAATAACTTTGTTATCCCACAGGTGCCCCCTGCATATCCTATCTATATATGTATATATATGGTCTACACAATGGTCTGACTCAAAATACACAATTTATCTCCAAGTATGAGGGAGCAAGTACTGTAACTCATGAGTGAGTTATGAAAGTGTTGTCCCCTCTCAATTGGAGATGAACTGTGTATTTTTAGTCCAGCCATTGTGTTTACAAGTTATATGACATCAGTTTAACTGTTATAACTTTAAAAATCAGCTTTTTTTTTGTAGTCTGTTTATCCTCCCTTCCCTAGCTGGCCCTCCTTCCTGTCACTCTGTCCAGCCCCATCACTCTGGCTTCCCCAGAACTTTCCCCCTCTCACAGTCCGTCATGACTTGCCCTCTGTGGCAGGGTGCCGGGGAGTCCTCTCGACCCTCCAGAACTGGATCCAGATTGCAGAAGGAACCTAAGTCACTTGTGCAGGGTCTGCGGCAGACAGCATTCATCCCATCTGCCGTGTTTTCTGCCCCCCTTAGGGGCATGGCATGCAAGGATGTCAGGGCACGTGCCACATGCTCCCGGGCATCGCGTGCCAGCATCTGCCCTGCCTCTGACATGCAGGCCCAGGCTGCCTTTCCCCCAGCCTCTGCCAGGAACCAGGCAAGCAACAGACTGCCCCCAAGAGGAGAGTGATTTTGCAGACGTTTAGCCCTTCGACACCTGGGCTCATTTCTGAACCCAGGTCGTCGGCATCACAAGTGGTAACATTACTGCTGTGCCAGTGGGCCGGATAAACTGAGTGAAGTATGTCCTGAGAAGCTACGATAGAACATGTAAAAGAATTAGAGTGGCAGTCTGAAGCAAATAGTATGGGTTTGTTTTGAAAGAAGCCCTTGAAGGGTAAAAAGGTTAAAACAGGAAAATTAAACAGCAAATATAAAGGGAAGTCTTTATCAGAATAACAACCAGGATTGACCTATCCCCATTCAGAGGGAATTTTTATGGTACAAAGGGAAGCCAAGTCATTGATAAAGATATTAAGAGGCACCTCCTGATGAAGCCTACAACGTCGAGCAATTGGCCTTAAAGAAATATGAATAAAGTTTATTTTAGAGAAGAATTACAGTGCTGTCCGTTATTCCATTGCATCCCCAGACGACTTCTTTTTTTTTTTTTGTAGAGACTTTTTTCCAGGGTGATTACTCACATGTGGGTGGCAGCATAGCTCAAGCTTGAGAAAAGCATTTCCTGTGGGACATCTTGTTTATTTTTTTCAAGATACTTGGACGTTTTCCAGGCTGCCTTTTCCCAGCCTGTGCCAGGGACCAGGCAAGCAACATACTGTCCCCGAGGCGTGATTATGCGTATGATTAGCCCTCCGACACCTGGGCTCACTTACTGAACCCAGGTCGTTGGCATCAGAAGCGGTAACAGTACTGCTGTGTCAGTGGACCAGCTAAACTGAATGAAGATTTTACTGTTTTTTCTGTGGTTTGGACTGCTGGCTTCAGTGCTGCACAGGCCTATTATGTCATCAGCATTGTGTTAGCTGCTGTCTGGTTCTGATAATAGAAACATAGAAACATAGAATTCGATGGCAGATAAGGACCGCGTGGCCCACCTAGTCTGCCCTTTTCCCTACCTAATGGTCCTAAACATCTGCATAATCACTCTCCTCCTAGTTAATCAACAGCCTACTTCCTCCTACCCCCGCTAGAATTGCCTTATGTCTGTCCCATGCATTCTTAAATTCCCCCACTGTTTTTGACTCCACTACCTCCTCAGGAAGGCTGTTCCATGTATCCACAACCCTCTCCGTGAACAAATACTTCCTCACATTACCTCTGAGCTGTCCTCCCTCTATTGTCAAATTATGCCCCCTTGTTCTTGCACATCTCTTTTTCTGAAAGATGCTACCTACCCTCTTGGACTCTGTTGATTTCCTTGATGTACTTGAAAGTTTCTATCAAGTCCTCCCTCTCCCTCCTCTCCTCGAGGGTATACATATTAAACTCATTTAATTTCTCTTCGAATGTTTTCTAGTGCAGACCCTGCACTATTTTAGTTGCTTCCTCTGGACAGCCTCCATCCTGTCTATGTCTTTGCGAAGATGGGGTCTCCAGAACTGCACTCAGTACTCCAGACGGGGTATCACCAACTGTCTGTACAGAGGGATAACAACTTCCTGTTTTCTACTGGTGATGCAGCTTCCTGTGTATCCCAGTATCCCACCAGCCTTCCTTACTGCCTTCTCACATTGCTTGCCCACCTTAAGGTCATCTGATATGACTTCCCCCAGGTCCCTTTCCATTCTTGCTGTTTTAGTATCCCCCACCCTCACCCCATTGTGTACTCTTCCCTGGGTTTTTGTTTCCCAGGTGCATTACTTTGCACTGAATCTAAGCTGCCATACATTTGACCATTCCTCCAGCCTTGCCAAGTCCCTTTGCATCCTTCCACCCCACCTTCTGTATCAACCCTGTTGCAGATCTTTGTGTCGTCTGCAAAGAGACATACTTCTACTTCCAGTCCCTCTGCAGTGTCACTTATAAAGATATTAAAGAAGACTGGTCCCAGTACTGAACCCTGTGGTACCCTGCTAGTAACCGCCTTTCTTGGGAGTGAACTCCGTTTACTATTACCCTCTGTGTCCTGTTGTCCAGTCAATTTTTTACCCAGGCTAACACTTTGAGACCCACTTCAAGGCTGGCTAACTTGTATATTAATCTTTTGTGTGGGACTGAGTCAGATGCCTTGCTAAAGTCTAGGTAGGCCATGTCCACATCCCTTCCCTGGTCTACTACTTTGGTCACCCAGTCAAAGAAATCTATTAGATTCTTCTGACACGATCTTCCCGCTGTGAACCCATGCTGCCTTGGGTCCTGTGCCCCACTGGCCTCTAGCAACTCAACAATTCTTTCCTTTAGAAGTGATTCCATCGTTTCCCCTACTACTGAGGTCAAACTGACAGGTCTGTAGTTTCCTGCCCCTGTCTTGCTCCCACTTTTGTGAAGGGGAATCACGTCCGCCCTCTTCCAGTCCTCCGGTACCACACCAACCCTCCATGATTTGTTAAAAAGGGTAGTCGGTGGTGTCACTAGTTCTGCCCTTACTTCTTTTAGAATTCTTGGGTGAATCCCATCAGGCCCCGTTGCTTTGTCCACTTTCAGTTTTAAGAGTTCTTTCAGAACCCTTTCTTCTGTGAATGGACTGGTGTCAACCTCCCTATCCAGAGTGCTTCTATTCTTTGATTTAAGTACCTCCCTCTCCTCTTCTTTTGTGAATACTGAGCAGAAGTATTCATTCAGTATCCCTGCTTTTTCACTGTCACTCTCTGCCCCATTCCCTCCCTTTTATTAAGTTTCTGTATCCCTCCCTTGGTCTATCTTCGCTCCCTGAAGTACCTATAAAAGGTTTTATCCCCCCTTCTTAACAGAGTTGGCTATCTTTTCCTCAGTTTGTGCATTTGCTATTCTGAATGCCTTCCCTGCCTTCTGCTGCTTTAACTGATAAAGTTCTCTGTCCTGCTCCTTCTGTGTTTCCTTATATTTCCTGAATGCTATCCTTTTCTCCTTAACCTTCCCTTCCACCTCTTTTGAGAACCATAATGGTTTTTTCCTTCATTTTGTTTTGTTCATTTGCTTCACACAAAGGCTTGTTGCCTCTGTGATGGCTGTTTTGATTATTCCCCATTGTTCCTCCACCCCTCCTTCTTGCCCATTTGCTAGTGCTTTTCTCAGGCACTCTCTCATTTTCCCAAAGTCAGCCCTCCTAAAGTCCAATACTCTTGCTTTTGTATGACTTGACTCTATGGCTGTGTTTACCGTGAACCACACTGTTTGGTGGTCACTTGTTCCCAGATAGCTACCCACTTCTAAATCCAAGATCTTTCCCCGTCCACATTTGAGAGTACCAGGTCTAAGATTGCTCGCTCCTTCCCTCCCGAGCGGGTTCCAACACTAGCTGTCTGAGGCATGCCCCCTGTAGGGCATCGAGAATGACCCTGCTCTTGGATGTGGCTGCAGCAAAGGAGCTCCAGTTAACATCTGGCATATTCAGGTTCCCCATCAACAATATCTCCCCTTTTTCTGCCATTCTAAGGATGCCTTCTATCTTTTCCTTGTCCATTGCCTCCCCCTGAGATGGAGGTCTGTATACAACCCCCATGCAAATTGTGGTGTCATTTCCTGTCTCCAGGGTAACCCACAGTGCCTCCTCTACTCCCTGTTTATCCTTTAGTTCCATTGTTTTTATCCCTTCCCTTACATAGAGAGCTACTCCTCCTCCTCTTTTACCCTCCCTGTCCCTCCTGTAGCTTGTGTACCCTGGTATGTTGACATCCCAATCATGGTTCTCTCTGTGTACCATGTTTCTGTGACTGCCACAATATCCAGGCATCCCTCTTCCATCAAGGCTACTATTCTCTGCAAAGGCCAAAGAAAGTGACTGTGACATATCTTACTTCAGATAAATGTTTATCTGCAGGTTAGACAGCGTGATAAAAATTAGAGAAAATTTATCATCACCAGTAAAGATGTGTGTTTGTGTTTTTTTAATGCTTTGGTAACCGAGTAAGGCCCACTAGACACAAGGGCTGTTTTCAGGGGTGTCTTGTTAACACTGAGGGGGTTAAATGTGAACATACATATGAAGATACGAAGGTGCCAGCAGAACAGACCTAGCAGTCTATCAAAGTCTGCTTGATTGTGCAGCTAGCTCCCTAGCAGGCAGCTGCCCCTCCCCCAACCCCCTTAACCTCACATTGTTGTCCTTCTCGCCCACCCCTGTACCCTGTCCCAAGCGTTCTTACAGCCAGCCACATTTTTGCATGATATCACCCCTTCTGGTAGTGTGTTCCACCTCGCAACTACTCTCTCTGTGAAGTGATTCCTCCTCATCTCCCTCCTGAATCCCCCCCCCATTCTCAGCCCATGCCCTGTAGTCTTGCTTCTGCTCCTTAGTTTCAACACCCCTCTTTGTTGGCACCCTTCAGGTATTTGAATGTCTCGATCATGTCCCCCGTCTCCCACCTCTATTCCAGTGTGTACATATTCAGTTCCTTTAACCTCATCTCATAATCCATTCCCTCCATCCCCTGAATCATCCTCATTGCCTTCACTGCACTCCTTCCAGCAGTTGACATCCCGGCTCAGGTACGGTCTCCAGAACTGCACACAGTACTTCAGGTTAGGCCTAACCAGCGCCCTGTAGAGGGGCAAAATCACCTCCCTGTGCTCGGATGTGAATCCATGTGCTATATACCCTAGCATCCTGTTTGCTTTCGCTGCCACCCTCCTGCATTGGGCAGTATTGTTCATGTTTGCTGTTATCAATACCCCCAGGTCCTTTTCCTCGTTGGTGCTCCCCAGCTTGATCTCCCCTAGCCAGTATTCTCTCCTTGGGTTCCTTGCCCCAAAATGCAACACCTTGCATTTTTTTGCATCGAACCCCAGCTGCCACTTCCCTAACCATTCCTCCAACTTTGTCAAGTCCCTCTGTAGTTGCACCTATCCCCCTTCATTGTCTACTACTGCACCCATTTTGGTGTCATCGGCGAACAGGCTAATCCTGTTCACTACCCCCTTCGCAGTGTCTGAGATAAATAACTCAAACAGCACCAGGACCAGCACCGAGCCTTGCGGCACCCTGCTCATCCCAGATCTAGGTTCCGAGATTTCCCTACCACCACCACGCTCTGCAGCCTACCCCTTAGCCAGTTTGAGATCCAACATACCATCTTTGTCCCCACTCCCACACCGGATAACTTCACCTCTAGTCTCCCATGGGGCACTGAATCGAGGGCCTTGCTGAAATCCAGGTACAGCACACCCACAGCATGGCCCCATAAATGACTTGCTCAGGGTCACATCGTATGCAAGAAGAGGTTGTGGAAATCAAACCCAGATCTGCTGAATTTAGCAAGTCATTACTGTAACCTCCAGGCTACACTGCCCCTAGCTGGCCCTCCTCCAGGCTCATTCCCAAAGTTGGGTCGCTGGCATCGCAAGCGGTAGTGCTGCTGCTGTACCGACGGGCCAGTCTTCACCGCGTACTTTCCTTACCTGCTTCTGAAGCTCAGGGCAAATGTAATGGATGTCGAGTCCCTTTGGGTGGGGGCCCTAAAGGACCAGCAGCAGCATGTCATGCTGCCATGATGCTGACCCAGGTTTGGGAGGGGAGTTGGGGAACCGCATCACAGCAGGCCGTGCCTCATGGCAGGGCACCCTGGCCAGGGAGGGTTGGTAGTTGGTTGTGGCATCACAGTGAAATCTGCAGGAGGGGTGTTGGAGCTTGCGTTGTCACGCAGGGTGCTGAATGTGTGTGTAAGCCAATACCTGGGTACAGTCCATGCCACGGGGAGGCGGGAGCCACACAAGGGAGGAAAACAGGGAAAACCTCCATGCACCATGAGTCATGTCAGTAATGGTCACTGGATCTCTTTGGCCCCACTTTGTTTCTGTGTTTTTTTTTTTTTTTTATTTGCCCCACCATCCACGAGTCCAGGATCCTCACTTTTTCAGGCCCCACATTGCACTACTTCTCTGTTCACTGGACTTGCTCTCACCAAGACCGGCCACTGTCCAATCCCAGTGTGTCTCTCCAGTGCTTGGGTCAGTTCTGTCCCTCTCTGAGGGGCTCCTTCTCCCATTTTCTATTTTTAGCTAGTATGTAAGATTTGTTTTCCTTTTTGGTTTCTGTTATCTGTTGTATATTGCTTATGTTTATGCAATAATGTTATTACACCTGTATATGATTTGTTGATTTCTCTTTTAATGAAAATGCCCCTTCTCCTGCTCCAAGCATATCTCTTTAAGCATTGCAGACTGGCCTGCTGAAACATGATAGCATTGGCCCCCATACAGCTGCCAGGTGCTGGTCTCCTGAGCGGTCATGTCTCCCCCCCTGGGAGAAGAATATCCACACCAACGCTCTCCCCCGCTGACTATCTCCTGACGTCCCGGGCTTGTGAACAGTGAGCCCAGGTCGCCAGGTTAGTAGCGTGATCCTTCAGTGTTCAACACTACAGAGCCAGCTGTGTTACCCCCTGATCACTGAAGCAAGTATTTCCTTCCTCTGATTTTGAACAGAATGTCGCTTATTTTTACATTCACTGTTGTTTTTTCTTTTGTTCACGGATTTCTTGCAGATCATTCTACACCTGTGCTACCTTACTGATAGCATTTTCAACAGCCGGTAAGTGGACACTGGTGTGTGTGTTTTTCTGTGTGTATTTGTGCATGTGTTTGTATTTTCTACATGTAAGAAAATTTGTGAACTACATATATTTTGTGTGCATTTTTTTTTTACATAACTTTTTGACCCTTCAAGCTGCCACCACCTCCTGACTTTGGCCCCCTTCGAGTCCCTCAGCACCTTCGCCAGCTCTCCCCACCATCAAGAGGGTAGGGCTCTATAGGGAACTGGGCCAGAGGAGCCAACAACCATTACGTAGATGGCTCAAGGCACATTCTTTTTGGTGTTTTTCTCCCTGCCTCCCCGACCCCCGCGGCCAGAGCTCATTCTCGAACTTGGGTCGCCAGCATGATGCGAGGTGAGGCGCTTGCAGCGCCTCATCCCGCTGCACCACAGGGCTAGTCAAATCACATCCTTTTTGGTGTTCTTCTCCCTGCCCTCCATCTCCCCTGACATCGGGCTTGTGCCTCTGAGCATCACTTACTCCTTAAATATGCAAGGTGAGCCGGCCCAGTGGCGCTGGGGGTTGAGGCACTGGATGCCATACCTCACGCCACGCCGGTAACCCGGGTTCAGGAACAGACCTGGGCCATCGGGGGGGGGGATTGGCAGAGAAGGGAGAGGATCGAGCTTCCGGAGAACTGCTCTCCTCTCCCAGGGTGGGTTGTTGGGGGCACCCGGCATAGCAGCAGCCTCTGGTGGAGATCAGGGGTAGCACAGGTGTCAGGCTGCAGAAAAAGAGGGCGGGACGTCAGCAGGCACCAACGGCGTAAGGGTCATGCAGGACGCCATTGCACGCCGCATCCCAAGGGGAGAAAACTATGGCAAAAAAAAAACCTACCGTGGCGGTAGGCAATGGTGGGGATCCATGGCGGAGCCCCATGCCCAGTGCAGGGCCCTACCAAGCTGCGCTCCCAGTCACCCTCCTCCTCTCTGGTCGCTCCAGTAGATTTGTAGATGGAGCGCTAGGGGAGTTGGCAGTCCCACACTGGTGGCTCAGAGCCAGGGGGGTCATGCAGCTGGATGGGGTTGGGGTGAGGTACCAGAGAGCATGTGACTCGGGGGGCTTCAGGCAGACAGCAGACCTCCAGGCCAAGTATCCCACCAGAGGAGGCGGTCATAGGTAGGTGAATAAATAAACTATACAAAAAAAAATATGCAAGGTGCATCTTATTAACGGTGACCAGCAATGAAAAATGAACCGTCTTTCATTATTTATTCCCAAACTGCCCAATCATTTAATATTTTCTCTTGTTTTCTATACAGGGGAGTTAGGCTGGAGGAAGTAAGAGTGGGAATAGGTCCCCTCCACTGAGTAGGAAGGGGAGTGGGGGGTCCAAAGTGGGAAGCGGTGTAGGGATGAGGGGGCAGGTCCGGAAGGGGGAACAAGGGAGACTACAAGGGTAGAGGTGGTGGAAGAGACAGTGGCAGAAGAGGCAAGATTCAAGGGGGGTGCCAGGAGGGTAGGAGTTGGGGTGCAGAAAGAACTGGAGGACAAAGGGTAGCTGGGGGATATTAAGTGGTACAGCTGAGAAAGGTAGGAGGGAGGACTTGCAGCTAGGAATGGGGGGCAGAAGATGAGATTGGGGAGCAGTGGGGGAGAAGATGGGGCAAAACAGGAGGAGCGGTAGGAGGGGGAAGGAGAATGGGACAGAGGAGGAAGGATTATAGTTCTAGGAAACTCAGTTGTAAAAGGAGTCAGTGGGGAGAAGAAGGGGGAAATGAACCAAAACAGGAAGCTAGTGTATATGCGGGAATGACGGCAGAGGGGGTGTGCCTAGTGATAGGCTGACCATGCAAGGGGTGGGGGAACCTCATATAAGGATACACTTGGGTTCTAATGACCAAGTAGGCAGAGAGGTAGAGGTAGTACAGTGGGAGGTTTAGAGCAGCAGTGCAGAGTTGCGGGGGGGGGGGTGACTAGGCTGGTAGCTTTCTCAGAAGTGCTAGCAGTACAGAGAGCCAGCACAGCAAGAAAGTGTAGAACTGAAGACGTCAATTGCTGACTGAGGGAGTGGTGCAAGGTGAAGGTTTTGGACACATAGGGAGTTGTGAGGTGACCTGGAATGATAAAACTCTCTATGCACCTGATAGGCTACAGTTTAGTAGAGGGGATCCTGGCTACTCAAGGAAAAAGTGGGGGGAGTGTGTAGGCAATAGCCTGAATATAAACTTGGTGGGGCAGAATGGGTCACTGCTTCCAGCGTCTCCAGGAGGAGGAGGGCCTTTAGGTTCCCCCCAGGTTAAACTGGCAACACAATCAGGGAAGGAGTGGAGAGCAGAGGCGATGGGGGCAGAAGGGAATGGATCCTAAAGGTGGAGGATATTGGGATAATGTCATAGAGGATTCCAATTGGAGGGTAATCAGAGAGATTGGGGGGGAGACAGGAGGCAGGAGGGGCCGGGGGGGGAGACAAGGTGGAGAAAGAGGGAAAGTAGACAGGCCAAGGAGAAGAGAGGCACTGAGTCATGGTGGAGGGTAATGTCCCTAAATGCTAGAAGTCTGGGGAACAAAATGAATGACCTGCAGGCGTTGGCTGTGAACAGGAAGGTGAACATAGCAGCAGTCACAGAAACATGGGCTACACCAAACCACGACTGAGACCTCTCTATTCCTTGGTACAAGTTATACAGAAGGAACAGACAGCAGGAAAAGGGGAGGTGTGGGGCTCTACGTAAGGGAGGGAATAAGTAGCACAAGAGGAGACAGATGAGGGGAAGGCAGAAATGCTGTGGGTACAAGGGATGCAGGGTGAGGCTGGGGTAGTATACAGACCACCAAACCAAGAAGAAGAAAGGGACAGGGGGTTGGGGTCCATAATCAAGATGGCTCCCGGCAAGGGTGAGGTGGTGATAGCGGGGGATTTCATTCTGCCCAAGGTGGACTTGAGGATGCCATACATGACCTGTACCAGGAGCCAGTTGATCCTGGATGTGGTTCAGGGGGGTTCTTGGTTCAGGGTGTCACTGAGCTCACAAGGAAGGGGGACCATCCTGGACCTAGCGCTAATGACCGGGAAGCATGTTGAGGACATTGAGGTGGACAAGCCCTTGGGAGGAAGTAACTACTGTACAGTCTGGTTCAGAGTGGACGTGGGCAGGGAAAAGACAAGTACTAGAACACACATACTGGACTGCAGAAAAGCACACTTCAGGAGGATAGGAGAATTGTTAAGGGGCACCTGGCTAGCCTCAGAGAGAAGACGGGGGGGTGAATCAGAAGTGGTCCATCATTAAGAACAGGATAGCAGCTGCCACAAATGAGTGTGTCAGCTGGGGAACAAGAACAGTAGACAAGGGCCAAGCAGTTGGCATTCTGTACTTGGACTTCAGGAAGGCCTTTGACTCGGTATCCCACAGGAGGCTGATCAGGAAGCTGGAGGATCTAGGGGTAAGGGTGAAACTGAAGAGATGGGTGGTAAACTGGCTAGAGGATAGAACCCAATGGGTAGTTGAGGGGGAGGGGTGCTTTCAGTGTAAAGGGAATTTATCAGCATTCCACAGGCTCATTGCTTGGCCCATTGTTGTTTTTTTTTTTAATACTAAATTTATTCATCTTTTCTTTTATACATTAAGGCCAGATATTCAAAGGGTTAGCGCCATAACAGGGTTATGACATGCTCAAGTCCTACATTACGCCATTCTGCAGATATTCAGCAGGAGGCAGTTAAGCGAACTGAAAACAGGCTGAGCAACAGCGCATGCAAATGAATGCATGCTCAACAGGAGGGAGGAACCATGCATAAACTGCACAGCCCGATATTCAGTCGGGCTGTGCAGAGTTCAGCTCTGGCGCAACCCCAACCTCGCGCCTGAAACTTTGAGCCAAAAAAGGCTAAGTTGAGGGCCACCCACAGGTGAGCTGCTGTATTGCAGGGTGCAACACAGCAGCTGCCACCGGTACTGGCCCCCAACTCGATCCCTGTGCCCCCACCAGCCCGATGCTGGCATCAGTAACTCCCCTCTCGTTCACATCCTGGTGGTCAGTGGACCGTAATGCCCGTCGCGGGCAGAATGTATGATTTCCCCCACCAAACATTTCCTGGTGTCTAGGTCACTCACCTCACTCACCTAAGCCCACCACTGGGCCCCCGCAGCCGGTGGCGGTAGATCCCACCCGCCTGCCGCTGGCCGACCGATCACGGTGGCTGCACGCCCACTGTGTAAGCTAGAGCCACGGGCGTGTAGCCCATATTGTACATGACAGTCCAGATTTGTGAATGACATTCATTCACAAATCTGACTGTCATATAGTATGGGCTGCACCTATTGGCTCTAGCTCTGCACCAATGGGCATGCAGCCCTACTGGCAGTCAGGCGGGCGCAGGCGGGTGGGATGCTGCTGGCTGCCGGGGAGCGGGTGGGGGCTTCGTGGGTGGGTGGGTGGGGGACACTAGACACCCGGGAGATGTTTGGGTGGGGGGTTGTCAATATACATTCTGCCCGCGATCAAGCATTACGTCCACTGACCACCAGGAGATATTCGAGTTGGAGGGGGTACTTTACTTACCGCCAGCATCGGGCATGGGGGTTCTTATTACATTCTGTCCGGCGATCGGGCACTGGAGGGGGTTCTTATTACATTCTGCCCGCGATCGGGCATTGGGGGTTCTTATTACATTCTGCCCGCGATCGGGCACTGGGGTTCTTATTATATTCTGCCTGCGATTGGGCATTGGGGTGGGTTCTTATTACATTCTGCCCGCGATCGGGCATTACGGTCCACTGGACCACCAGGGATGTGAACGGGAGCCATATTGATGCCCGCATCGGGCTGCAGAGTGCGCCGTCCCTGACGGCTGCTGCCTGGCAGGCGCCAGCGCAAGTCCTCGGGATCGGTGCACCTACATGCTAATGGCATGCAAATGGGGCTATAATGACATGCAAATGGCCCCCTGCGCCTTGCATGTATTATAGCCCCATTTGTATGTCACCTTTGAATATCGTGGATTTCGCATGATGCGCACTGGTACTCGCCACATAGGTTGACTGCTCCACTCTTTCAACTTGCGCTTCATGCAGTTCCAGTGCGCCATGCACAGTGGCTGTGGTTGGGGAGCGATTGCAAGGAGTTGCCAGCGCAACCCTTTGAATATCGCCTCGCCACACCCCTGCACAACTATTTTGCGCAGCGCAAGGGCTTGCGCCTTTGAATGGCGCAGTTTGAATATCCAGCCCTACCATTCTATCGATCAAATCAACATTTTACAATTGACATCTTAAATGGACATGTTGATTTTCCAATTAAACTGTTATTTTCTTCAATTAGACATAAAAAAGAAAAAAAAAGTATACCGAGACTTAATAAAAAAAAGATAAAATAATTACATTATCAAAAAAAATTTTAAAAAAAGAAAACCAGGGAGAGAGGTTAATAAAACCAAGTGGAACAGATGTTATCAGTTGGGTTGATTCTTTCTACTGCCATCATAAACAAGTCATCCTAGAACGAGGGGGGGGATATTACAATAATCGGACTAGCACACATTCCTCACATTCATTCCTAAGTAAAGAAAGAAAGAAATTTAAGAGAGGTTCTTAAATTAGATGAGCCATGGGGGACATGAGGGAAAGAGTAAGGGAAGAAAAAAAGGGGGAAGCATGGAGTGAATGGGAAGGAGGGAGGAGAGGAATGGAGAGAGAAAGGAAAAAAAAAGAAAAAAGTGGGGAAGGAGGGGAGGTAGAGGTATAAAACTTCTAATTCTTAGTTTCAAGTCATTTCATCTATATATATAGCTCCCATTTATTCCATCTAACATCGTAAGCACTCCCTTCATGATTTATGCTATATGTTATTCTTTCCATTTGTCGGATCTGGCTAACTATATCCAGCCAGTCCTGTACAGTAGGAGGTGACTTCTGTAGCCATCTCTTAGTTATGGATTTTAAGGCCGAGATTAACAAAATGGACCAGAGGTATCGAGCATCGTTATCCATGGCTTCATCTGGGCACAGACCTAGCAAACAGTGCTCAGGGCCTAATATCTTTGTCAGGCCAAACAAAGCGGCCAGGTGTTTAGTTACGCCGGACCAGAAGTCAGAAACTCCCGGGCAGTACCAAAACACATGGGCCTGGTCAGCTATCATCTCCCCACACTCCCGCCAGCAGAGTGCCTGTACTCGTGCTCTCATTTTACTGAGCTTTTCCGGTGTACAAAAATACCTAATCCTTACCTTCCAGGCATATTCCCTCCACCCTGGTGATGATGTTGTTTTCCAGGTGTTTCGGAATACTATGCCCCATGTTTTAGAGCTTAATATTATCCCCAATTCTTTTTCCCATTTCCTTTGAGTGCTGTTTATGTTGTATGCTAAGTCTGCAATCCTGTTGCCATATAGCACATCGTGATCGTGCCTTTTCCATGGTCACCCTCCCAAACTTGCTCAAACACCCTCGGATATGGTCTCTCGTCGAGCCATGACATATTATGTCTCAATTTTTGGGCTAGATAGTCCCAGAGCTGAAAATAGAACAAGTGATCCCCTGGTGACCAACTGTACCTAGCCCGAAGGGTTTCAAAGGACATAATATCAGGCCCCTTAAAGAGCTGCCACGCTGCCACGACCCCCTGTCCCATCTGCCCTCTGTACCAACTGTGTAGAGCAGCCGGGGCAAAAGCCACATCATAGCACCACCATCTGTACTTCCATAGATTTTTAGCCGTACAACCTTGCCTGGTGCCCTGAATCCGTCCCTGTAGGGTAACTTGTATTGTGTGGCTTCTCAAGGCAGATATATCAATTTGTGCAGGTGGGAAGAATAAGAGAGCTGTTAAAGGAGGGGAATTCACTATGGAGAGCTCCATTTGTTGCCAATGCTCCTTATATGAGGGGTGGGACCACAGCAGAGCATTTTTCATTTGCACTGCCACCCAATATTCGTATAGGTCCGGGCAGGCCCTCCCTCCACTATGCTTAGGCAATGTTAGCACTTTTTTAGATATCCTGGGATGGGATTTGGCCCAGAGAAACAACAACATTTTTTTTTGCCAGGCTCCTACCACCTTCTGTGGAATAATACATGGAACAGCCTGGAACAGGTAGAGGAATCTAGGCAATATATTGGTCTTAATTACTTGAAGTCTGGAGTAGAAGGGGAGCGGTAACAGTGACCACCTCTCTGTATCTGCCCAGACTCTTTTCACTAAGGGAGGGAAATTATCTTTAAACAGATTTTTAGGGAAGGGACCAATCCGGACCCCTAAGTATTTAATAGTGTGACAATCCCATTGCATGGGATATTTAAGTCTTAGTCCCTGGGGTACGTCCGCATTAATGGCTAAAACCTCGGTCTTGGTCCAATTAAGCCTATAACCTGACAAATTAGAGTAAGTTTCAATTTGCTGAAATACTTTCGGAAGTGATTCTTTGGGCTGAGGTAAAGTAAGATATCATCCGCATAAAGTGCGATTTTATGGGTCGTGTTACCCCACCTGAACCCCTCTATTCCTCCATTTGCCCTGATACTCTGAGCCAGTGGCTCTATATAGAGGGCGAATAGGAGCGGCGACAGCAGGCAGCCCTGGCGAGTGCCTCTAGTAAGATCAAACGGCCTTGATACAAAACCATTAGCTCTCACATATGCTACTGGGGAAGTGCACATCTTGGTTACTATATTAAGAAGAGTCTTCGGGAACCCGAAGCCGACCAGGGGGGCCCATAAAAAATCCCATGACACTTGATCAAAGGCTTTCTCAGCGTCCAGGCTCATAATAACAGCTGATTTTCTGTTAGCCTGCATTTTTTCTATTATGTTAATTGTTCTACGGACATTATCCAGGGTCTGACGGCCCGGGACAAAGCCCGCCTGGTCCATATGAATCAAGTCTGGCAGAACTCCTTCTATTCTTTTGGCTAAAATTCCCGCCATTATCTTATAGTCTACATTCAATATAGATATTGGGCGGGTAAGACCCACAAATAGTTATATCCCTGGCCGGCTTCGGGATCACCGAGATAATCGCCCTCGTCCAAGAAGGGGGCATCGAACTGGTGTCTCCAGAAAGGTAATTATACGTCCTACACAGCAGAGGGGAAACCTGGTCCTTGAATCGCTTGTAGAACTCACTAGGGAGTCCAACCGTACCAGGACATTTGCCGGTTTTAATTCTCCCAATTTCAGCTCTCACCTCAGCTTCCGTGAAAGGACGGCTCAAGGTCTCCCCCGTGCGAGGGACAATTTGGGCAAACCCAAAGGGGACAAGAAGGAATTCATTTCCTGTTCCGTTGGCTTAGGGCCTCCATTATAAAGCTTTGCATAGTATTTTGTAAATGCCTCTACTATGTTTTCGGTTTTGTAGTGAAAACTCTGGGTCTCCGGGTCTTTTATTTTGGAGATCGTCGCTCTGCTCCGAAATTGGCGTAGCCGACTTGTTAGCAATTTCTGGGCCTGGGGACCTCCCTCATAATACCTCTGTCTTAAGTAAATGAGACGCTGTTCTAGCTGATAGTCAAGGATCCTGATGTGTTCCTCCTTTAATTTTGGTATAAGTTTGCCTCTTTCTCTATCGTGATTCTGGTATTGTAATTGCTCCAGGCTATGAATTTGTTCCTGCAACTCATTACATCTTTTCTCCCTGTTTCTCTTCAATCTAGATGAAAATTCCACCAGGGTCCCCCTGACTATGGCCTTAATTGTGTCCCAAAGAATACCTGGGGATATTTCAGGGTGTTGGTTCATTTGAATAGCCTGCTCAATGGATTGAGATATCTTGTCTTGTACCTCTTTCAACTGAAGGAGAGAGAGGTATTCAGCCTCCAGAATTTAGAGCTTTTGGGGGGACCTATTTTCAATCTCATGTATACAGGACTGTGGTCTGAGAGTGGAGACACCCCAATCTCTGAGGATTTTCATATTTCCAGAGTTTCCCTGGTGGTAATGAAATAATCTAACCTGGAAAACGTCTGGTGGGGGGATGAAAAGAAGGTGTATTGTTTACACCTGCCATTCAGGGCCCGCCAGACATCTACTAAGCCCATCTCTGCCAAAAAGCCGGGCCACCTTCTGAGCCACTCCCTTCTCCCTTCTCGGCAGCTGGTTCGAGGAGTCCAATTTGGGATTTAATCTCAAATTGAGATCTCCCCCTATCACCAAACGGCTCTCCGCCCACCCCAAAATTTTAATAAAGAGATCTCGATATAAAGTGAAGTCTGAACCTGGAGGGGCATACAGTGACACCAGAGTTATTTTTTCTCCCCCTGCAAACATGCCTTTGGCTGCTACATACCTGCCCTGCATGTCCACCAACTTATCTTTTAGGACAAACTGCGTAGCCCTAGGAATAAGTATTGCGGCCCCCCTTCTACGGCCATTGGAATATTCGGATGCTATCACCTCATGATATCCAAATTTTGCCAGTTTACCATGCTCAGTATTATTCAAGTGAGTTTCCTGGAGCAATATAACATGCACACCAGTTTTCTTCAAATAGGACATGACCCTAGAGCATTTGATAGGGAGTGCTAGCCCATTAACATTGTAAGTTAAGATTGTTGGGTCAGAATTAGCCATCTTTATAGGTTACGTTAAAACCTAGTTTAAGTAGATATAGTGCCTATCCAGTCCCCCACAACCCCTCCCTACCCCTTCAATTATCTTAATGGCCAGTAGATCTCCCTTGTAATAATAAAGGAAAAAAAACATAGCAGGTTTCACAACTGCAGCAGTACTCCATAACTTTAGAACTATATACAAGTTAGCTTCCACGGTGGAGGTCATCCTTGCTCCAGGAGACCTCTGTGTGTTCAGCTTCCCCTCTGTGTGTTCAGCTTCCCCACCTGAAAGAGGTGAGGATAGTCGGACAGGGGAGCTGGAGCTACAGTACTCCTCACTGCTAACAAGCAGTTCTCCCAAGGAGCCTACGTTGAAAGACTCAGAAGAAAAGGCTCCTCTCTTAACTAAAGTCTGCCCACTTAGGATGCAGACCGCTTTAAGGGATGTCAAGTTGCCTTTAGCAAGCCCCAGCAGTTACTCTTTTCACAGCAACTTATATTCAGTAACTGCTCAAGTAGTTCCCCCCCCCCGAGGCAACCCACTGACATTTTAAAGAAACCACCAGCAACAAGCCTGTTAATTATCTGCCTATTGAAACTAAATCAATGTGTTCTTCTTTCCCCTTTGAACACGCATAAATCATATAGACATTTCGAGTTTTTTTTTTTGTTATGCTCATATTCAAGCAGCAGGATTGTTATTAATGCGGCCCTTTTTCCTCCTGTTAATACACAGAGGGCATCGTGAACAGTCACGAGGTGCAGGGAGATGCTTGGCAGCCACGTTGCTCCAGGCCTCAGTCATATCCCCGGATTCAAAATCTCACAGTTTATGTAAGAGTTCTCATATGTCCGTCCTGGGCCTGTGTTAGGTTATTATTGCCCTGGGGTCTCCGCTGAGTCTCCTTAATTCCTGTAGCGCGCAAAACATTCGTGATGGATCCTCTTCCCCTTTTCCGTTTGTTCTGCGTCATCAACCATTCCATGGGTGCCTTCCATAGGGCAGACTCTCCTTGCCCAGCGATCCCCTCCGGCACTGCTTCCATCCAGCCCCGCTGCACAAGAGCTTTCCCCACTTCCTCCAGTGAATCATACGCTTTCATGCCTTCAGACCAGAAGACGTGGATCCTAGCTGGGTAGGGTGTGTTGAATCTGATGTTTTTTGCTCTCAGGATTTTCAGGATGGGCCCATATTTCAATCTTTGCCTCTGAACTTCCACTGGATAATTGTGATCAAAAAATAAACGGCTGGAGAGGTATTTGATCTCCTTCTGCTGCCAGGCTCTCCGGAGGATATCCTCCTTTATTTTAAAACTATTGAACTTGAGCACTACTGACCTGGGCCTGGCTTCTGGTGGGGGTTTCGTCTGTAAGGCTCTATGCGCTCTTTCTATGCCCAGTTGAAATCCCGAGGGTAACTGCAGCACGTCTGTTATTAGGTCTGTAATGAAGTCAGTCATTGTCTGGCCTGATTCAGCGCCATCCGGGAGGCCATGTATTCGTATATTCTCTCTTCTCGAGCAGCCTTCCAGGTCTATGCATTTATTCTGGAGCTGTTCAGTGTGTTCCACCAGGGTTTGCAGTATTAGGCCCATTTTGGTAGTATCATCTTCGGAATTACTTATGCGAGTCTCCGCTTCCTCCAGTCTCGTTTCCAAGCCTTTGAGCTGCTGATTAAGCTGCTTAAATTCAGCCCTATTCTCCGCTCTCATTGCTCTAATCTCTGTAAAGAGTTTCTCAAACCGAGATCTGGATAGCTGATCGATTTCTGTGTCTGTATCCAGAATACTCTCGGGGAAGGGCTTCTACTTTCGTCTCCACGAGTCATCTTGAATCCTGAAGCATCGGGCCGTTTATTAGCGTCTTTTAATTTAGATCTACCTCTGGTGTCCTTAGCATGTTTGGTAGTTGCCATTTCTGGAAGTATTGAGCTGGTTTCTATAATTTAGGTGGCTTTTTTGGCCTCTGGGAGGCAGAGCTCTCTCTAGCTGGCTGCTATCGGCTCCGTGACGTCACCGGAAGTCCTGGCCTATTGTTGTTTAATGCATTCATAAATGACATTGGAGATGGCATAAAGGACTAAACCTGCCTTTCTGCAGATAACACCAAGCTCTGTGGCAGGGTTGATATGGCTGAGGGGATACAGGACCTTAAGGAAGATGTGGGCAGGCTAGAAAAGTGGTTGGGAATGTGACAACTCGGGTTCAGTGCAAAGAAGTGCACTCCGTCACATAGGAAGGAGGAGCCTGGGGACAGAGTTCAGCCGGGGGGGGTGGGGTCCTGGTAAACAAATCAGAGGATTAAAAGGACTTGTGGGTGATCAGTGACTTGAAACATGGAATGCATCGTAGGGAGGGAGCAGCCAAAGCCAACAAAGTGCTGGGCTGTATTGCCAGGAGGATCACAAGCAGGTGGGAGGTGGTCATATTGCCACGCTACAGATCCTTGGTGAGACCACATCTGGAGAATAGTGTATCTTACTGGTGCCTCTATCCAAAAAAGGACAAAACCTGTCGGATGCGGTCCAGAGAAAGGTGATGAAAATAGCTCAGTGTGAGCAGGGCACGGCATATGAGGAGAGGCTAAAGAACCTCAAGATGTACTCGCTTGAGTGTGGGGGGGGGGGCATGACTGAAACCTTCAAGTACCTAAAAGGTATCAACAAGATAAATACAGTGGACGTCGTTAGCCTTAGTGGGAACAGAACCACAAGGGGGCACAACTTTAAGTTGGTAGGGGGAAGGTTCAAGGGTGAGTCAAAAAACATTTCTACACAGATTGATGACAGGGTGGAATGAACTCCCTGAACTCCCTGAAGAGGTTGTCTCCCTGGAGACGGTGGATGGATTCAAGAGGTGATGGGATAGGGTGAAATGGAAGCTCAGCATCAGTTGGGGCAACAAAGGAGAAAGACATGGATAGTTTGATGGGGAAGGGGTGGAGCTCTCAGCAGTTACTTAGAAGGGGCCAGACGTGATAGACAAGTAAGCCTTTTTCTGCTGGCAATTTTGGAATGTTCGTATAATTTCAGTGCTGGGTAGTTATACATTTTTTCACACATGGTGAAACAGTAGGTATAAAAAGGTACAAGACCATATTCTTTTGTGCCACCTGTAAGTAAATACATGTAACATCACCATCACCTTGCATACAGCTCTCTTCTTTCATTATTTATTTCGAAATTACCAATTCCTTTCATTATTACTCTTTGTACTGGTTTTGTAAGTTTAAAATGGTGTGCTTGCTTACAGAAATGTTGATAAAGGAGGCAGTGTGCACTAGTGGTTAGTACAATGGGTTGGGGAACAGAAGGTCACAGCTCCAAACTCTGTTAGAGCCAAATGCTCACTGTGTGATCTTGTGCAAGTCACTTAGCCTCCCAGTGCTCTGGTCCATCCAGCTGTGGACATGAACTGAACCAAGGCCCCTCTGGAAACAAGGGGGAGGCGATGACATCACTACCACCACAATTCATGAAACTGCATTCTGATCTGTTACTAGTAGAGGGTAGCTGATGACATCACTACCACCACAATCCATGAAACTGCATTCTGATCTGTTACCAGTAGAGGGCAGCTGATATCACTACCACCACAATCCATGAAACTGTATTCTGATCTGTCACCAGTAGAGGTCAGCTAATGGCATCACTACCACCACAATCCATGAAACTGCATTCTGATCTGTTACCAGTAGAGGGCAGCTAATGACAGCACTACCACCACAATCCATGAAACTGCATTCTGATCCGTTACCAGTAGAGGGCAGCTAATGACATCACTACCAACACAAATAGAAAGCTATATGCACAATGACAATGGTGTTATAACATATGCAGCCACCTGCTGGTGACAGAACTGAATACGGTTTCAAGACTTTCTGTAGCTGCAGTTTTATGTTAAACTTATATTTCATTCACTTTATAATGAAATAACAATATAAATTTCATCCATCTACGGAATATAGTTCGGGTTCCATGTTACACATGTATCCCCCCTACAAATGGGGGTTCCTAAAAAGCTTCCTAGGAGCTTGCCTAAGTGTTCCCCCTGCCTGCTGGCGTTCGGCATTTAAGCCGTTAGAATGGCACTGTGAGTGCTGGTAGAGCCTCCACATACTGTCTCTTTAAGAGCTGTCTGCTTGCAGACATAATTAATGCTTTTCCAGGGGGGCTGGTGTTTCCCGGCTCGAATCCCGTCTGAGCTGCGGAGTAGTCGCTCCATTTTGCGGTCGCTGGAAGTGCAAAGGGAGCCCATCTGAAAGATGTAACTGTTTGCCTGTAATCATTTAAAGCATTAGTAAAATTGTAGTTTGTCTAACCTGCCTTTATTGCAACTGGGACTCTGTGTGTTGCCCCTCCATTTTGGACCTAAACTGCTGTGCTGGGCCAATTGGGTTTAGGGGAGCTCTAAAATGGAGACTGCTTGGACCAGCCAGAATTTGGACTCTCTCTCTGGAGCCAGTTTACAAGGGGAATGTATAGCTTGTGATTCTGGGAAGTATAGTTTGGACCTTGGCGCCTTTTTGCACCAACAAAGGGAACTCTGGAGTGATTGACAGCCGAATCCACCAACTGGACCTGTTGGAACCTAAGGGAAGTGCCCTGTACTGAAGCTGGAGAGTCGGATCGTCGTCGCCTGTGAAAGGAGTAGGAGCTCTGTATTTCTCTGCGGTGTACAGTTCGCGCAGGAAGCGCATGAGAGGCCTTGAAGTTGGCCTGCTGTCGTCATAAGTGTTAGTCGGATTGAATCTGAGTTTTCTGAGAGGAAGGAAGACTGAAAAGTGGAAGCCAGACTTACCCTGTAGAAGACTGGAGATATTGCTGAATCGCGATCGGTCTGTCAGGAACTGAAGCTGCTGTGTGTGCTCCTGGGTATCTAGCAGTAATTGCAATCGGAATCGAGGAGCAGCCTGCCTGGTATAGTACTTTCCTTTTACATATGAATGTGCGTGGATCTTGTGGGGCATCACTCTTTCGTGTCCCCTGTACTGTGTGCAGTGTGGTGAAGCTGGGAGCGAACCCCAGCGTGTCTCGGACTAAATCCGTGGGCTATCAACTGCCTAAGGGTCCAGCCACAAGGGCCCTGTCTCTATGTCTTGCTGCTTCTGGCAATCCAGGGAATATCCACCATTTGGTTCTCAACTTGGGTATTGCGAGTACAAATCAGGGTATTCCCCTGCAGCCTGTTATCAATCACAAGTGCCTCACCTAATTCCTATTGTTTCACTCTTCATGGACTTAGCCATCCGGCTCCGGATTACAATTGGGTGTTGTGTATATATTTTCTTCTACAGGGCCCTGTCCATCTGCACCTGCCGGCCAACCCCGGGCAACGGACCTGGCTAGCCCCCCCCCAACCTGGGTACCCGGAGTGTGACTTGTTAGACCCTGTATGTGTGCACAGTCCTGTGATTTAATTCTGCCAATTAACCTGATCTCCTCCTCCTGTGTTTCATTTCCCCCTAAATAAACCAGATCTGATGTTGTTGAACTTTAAACTGTCTGAAGTGTCAGTATCTACATATCAAGCATTGTACTGGTTTGTGTATGTTGATTAACCTTATTTTACAGGGGGTCCTCAGAGACGAGCCTCAGAATCAGTCTCGAGGGTAAGTGGTATTTCATGAGTGAACAGTGTGTATATGTAGGGTATTAGGACTGTAACTCCTGTGCACTGTGTGAGCCACTAGAGGGAACCAAAGGGGGTCATGGTGTCCCAGAGGGTTGTGATCAAGCTAGTCTAACCACTACAAACCCTGACCTCTGGGTGGAGGCACCCGTCACAGAACCTAGGCCTCTCAACATATCAGTAGTCAACCAGGCAGGGGTAGTAGCGCTTGGGCTAGCGCCACCTGATGGTTACACACAGAAACTGCAGTCTTCTTTTTTTTTTTATAGCTGTACTTTTTTTAATTGTTCTTTTTCCTCTCCTGTCTGACTGGCCCCCTTCTACTGGTCCCCCAGCCCAGTGTCCTACAGGGCTTACCTTGTTCAGCATCTGCCCCCCGCCATTGATCCGGATCCAGTTTTGCTGGACATCACCTGGATAGCTGGGTATGGGGCCTTCAGGGGAACAGTGTCATCCTGTCAGTCAGATGTTTTCCCTGTTCTCCCAGGGTGTGGACATGCAATGCTGTCATTACATACGTCACACATTCCCGCACAACGTGCGTCGATGGCCACCACATCTCCATGCATATCTGGTAGCCCCGGACTACTTCCCTCTAGCCTCCAGTAGGAGTCAGGTACATTCTGGGCTCTACATTCCCCCACCCTCGGAGGAGAAGAGCAGTCCCTCAGATGCCCGATCCTCCTCCCCCAGCTGACCTTTGACACCCAGAGTTCACTTCTGAACTCAGGTCTTCAGTGTCACAAGCAGTAGCACTGTCGCTGCACTGGTGGGCTGGCTACAGTTGTAATTGTAATACACGTGAAAAAAGTTGCCACTGGGCCATCAGTGTGGCTGAGAAAGGCAGTACCTTTTCTGTGTTTTTTTTTTTTTCTCTTAACCAAACACATTTCGTTGTCCTGTGTTGTTTCTCAAACTTCTCAGTTCCTTTATCTTTCCTTCCTTTCCAGACCTGGCTGTGCTGCTGTTCCCAGCTCTGTCTTTCCTCTCCATCGGTGGGATCCAATTACTGGTGACCAATATCCAGGTAACTCTCCAGTGCGCTGTGCGGATCTCTACAGTCTCTCATGTAGCTTCGTGTAACTTCAGTAGCTTAGGCTGAAGGCCTTGTGTTATGAGCTGGCTAGATAGACCTTATGGCCTTATTCTGCTGGCTTCGACATACGTTCATGTGTAACTCAGTTCAGAATCTTCTCATCACTTTGATTATTCAACCATGCAACGTAACAAAATAGGACACTCCAAACTAGATAAATGTTGGAAACATGGGTCCCTAAAAGCCATTCTGTGCCATTCCCTTTGGTATTGTCCTGAATTTTTTGTTTAAATTAGAAGAATATTCATAATACCTGTCAGTCTGTAATAGGGTGGCATACTCCACTCTCCCCTTCAGTTTTTATACTGGGTGATACAACACCTTTAAGGCAAGTACAACATTCCCAGCAAATGTGGACTCTATTGGCCATCCTTGGCTTTCAAAAGGTTAATTTAATGTCCCGCGCAGCCAGTATAGTGTTATGCTCATGCAACTGTGTTAGTTTGGTTTTGGCCGTTCGCACTCTCTGTTTCAGAGGAATTACCACCCTGTAGGGGTACCAAAGGCAAGGAACCCTCGGAGAGGGTTCCACCCCTAGAAGTGCCACAGGACTATTCCCGTGTCTAAAGGTACCTTAGGAATGGTCCTATGGAGAGAAGTGCTGCAGCTGGAGAAGGGGAGGATAGTGGGGCAAAGAAAAAGTGCTTCACAATGAGGCTGAAAGGAACTGCTTATATAGCTCAGGAAGTGGGAATGGCTGGCTGCTTGGCCATCGAACTCCAGGCAAAGCCTTTCCAATTCAGTGTCCTGCGCACCCAGTGGTACCAAAGGCAAAGAACCCTCAGAGAGGGTTCCACCCCTAGAGGTGCCACAGGACTATTCCCGTGGCTAAAGGTACCTTTGGAATCCCCAAAAAGAAAGGTAGTACAAGCATATCCCAAAAAGAATGAGGTGACACGAAGCATATAAGCAAGTAGTGACTGTGACGTAGTAGCAGTAACTGTGACGTAGTAGCAGATAAGAATCGGGCAGTTTGATAACATAATGAGATGCTCAGGTTGATGACATAATGAAATGCCCAGGTTTGTGTAGCATGAATCTCAGGGTTTGTGTTGAGAATGAGGGGATTCTCTAAGGAGAGAGGGAATGGCTGGGTCACCATCCGCCTCCATCCAACAGCAGAATCTACCTAAAGAAACTAGGGAACAACTGTGCTAACTAACAGTTATTACCTGAGGCAACGGAAGAGAGAAAAAAACCCTATGAGGAGGAAATCTCTGGGGAACCAAGGCCCAGGTCGCCTTCCCTCCAGGCTTGGGATATTTTAGTTAGTGACGGCTCTGCAGCTGCAATTTGGAAAACCCAATGAAAGGGAGGTGGAAAATATTCCAATTTAGAAGAAGGCTCTCACTCAGACCATCTAGCAGGAACGCCATGGAAGGTTACGAGAAAACTGCAACAATATACACAACCAAGGCACAGGAGGAGAGCGACAACTGCTGAGGTTCTCACCTGGCCTACCTGCCCTAATCTCAAACCAGGTGAACTACAGTCAGTCGAAGGGGAAAATGCGGTGAAGGTGCCTTGCTAGGGAAACCACCTAAGCCAATGGATAACCATTATAGTGGAACACTAGAGCCAAAGGAGATCAGAGTAACCACCCTTCACAGCTAGTATTAAATTCTACACCAGGAGCTGCTGTCGTGTAGCAGGCAGCTGAAGTCAAGCGTGGGGCAAGGACATTCCCAGCTGTGGGCCAGGTGAGAAGGATCCAACCCCAAGGTGGACCCACTCAAGATGCGGACTAAATACAGAGCGAGACCGTCGGCCGCAGGAACTCTGCGCCAGAATTGAATGGCTGGCATGCCCCCAAAACTGAATGAGAGCTGAAAAGCTGGCGAGCAGCGGATTGAGCACTGGTGTGCTGAGATCGTAATGAGCAGTGAGTGCTGAGACCTTGCAGTGTCTAACGCAGAACTGAGTGCAGCAGAATCCCAGAGTCTGAAGCTGAGGGGATGGCAGTAGGCATGAAGCAATGATTTGCATAAGCAATAAGCAATAATTGCATAAGCAAATGTGGACCTGCACGTAGGTCAGTAAACAGAGTAGTAGTAAGTGGACCTGCACGTAGGTCTGCATAACATAACAGCAATGAAACAACACTGATAGAGGGGCAAGCCAGCCAGGCAATGAAAGTCAAATCAAGGTGACAAATACTCAGAGGATTTTTGGCGGTGAAGGCAGGATTCAGAACAGAAATAATTAGCCACATGGGGCCATGACTCCCCAAACACTTCCCAGTCCCCACCATAGGACAAACAAGAAAGTGATGGAAGGGCTGAGAACCACATGCAGATATTAAAGCTAGTTTAACAGCTACAGCAGTAGCTTGCAGCTGACCTCTGAGTATAACAGGGTGATGTGAATAAACATAGAAGCAACATCTGAATGGAGTACACCAAGTTGTTAAAACTCGCAATAAATATAAATAAGGAGACACAATGCTGCTGAAAGTAGGTGTAACCAGGCAGGGCAATGAAGCTGCTGCAGTGAGTTAAGTAGAATGACAGCATGATTGAACTGCATAGCTAGGTTCCGAGTAAACCGAGTCAGGTGAAAACAATCGAGTATGCAACATGGAGCAGCTATGGTTGAGCTGAAACACACAGATAATGATTGCAGTTGCATGTAGTAGTGTGAGAGTTGTGAGTAACAGAGCAATTAGTAAGAGCTCTGATGTGATATGCTAGGAGCTTAGAAACAAAAGCCCCCCAAAAGACAAAACCAAAGACAAACAAAGACAGAAGAAGCATACGCAGTCGAAGGCAAAATACAAACCAGAAGCAAGAAATAAACACAGAAATCCAGCAGACAGGCAGGAGCAGCAAGGGGGGAGGCCCCAACCAGCTCAGAGAACAGACCGACAGAGCCGTCAGCTGCAAAGAAAAAGTGCTTCACAGTGGGGCTGAGAGGAACTGCTTATACAGCTCAGGAAGTGGGAGTGGCTGGCTGCTTGGCCATCGAACTCCAGGCAAAGCCTTTGCAATTCTTAAACCCTGGAAAGAACCTAGAATTCCCTCACAGAGGGAATGGATTGATTCACGAGGACCATTAGCTAGTAATGAAATCATTCGTTATACAGTTTTAAACAATTTGAAAGTATTTAACACAGTATGGGGCCCCTTCTTGGAATATTAAACATCACACTGGAATGTGTTACTCATTGCAGCAATGAAATGCTAAGATATACCTAATACAAGAGTCACCGTCACATGGGATTGTGCAACAGATGAGTCAGGGTGTGGCTAATTGTTTTATATATTTTTTCTATAATAATGTGTATTGTAATTAAAAAAGCACATGAAACCACAAATTACAATGAACATGGAAGCACTGCAAAAGAGAATGCACTGTGTATAACCAACAGTTAAACAGAAAACCTACTACTCCTATACATTATCAAAACTAAATCTAACTGGACAGTTACCGAGATGAAAACATATAGTAATAATATAAACATTAAGGAAACTAGGCTGGCCTAGTGGCGCAGAGGGTTGAGGCACTGAGCTCTTCACCTCGCGGCCATGCTGGCGCACTGGTTTGGGGAACAACCTCAGCCGTTGGGGTGCCAGTGTGGGAGGGTGGAGGGTGGAGCAGGATTGAGCATGAAAGTGGGCAGCTCTTCTCTCCCAAGGGTGGTGAGGGTGGGTTGGCACCCCCCCAAGCTCCGCTCCTACTGGGTGGATGTCTGGTGGGTAACGTAGGCAGAGAGGGGGTGGCAAAGTATTGGGAGGTGGTAGGGGCTGAGCTGGCACCATGGGGTGCGAAGCATACTTCCACACGCTCACATGGCTGTATGCCGGGGCCTCGGGGGGGGGGGGTCATGGGAGAAAATCTGTAAAAAAAAAATGCATTATGTGTCCCTGTCGCCAGTTAGGCTCATGATGTCTGGGTTGTCATACATGTAAGGCACACTGATGAGTCCTGGTAGGATGAAACACGTGTCTGTGTCTTCTGTTGGCACCTTTTGCAGACTGTGTGAGAGGCCTTTCAGCACCATGCATTTCTGCTTAAAGTTGAACCAGCATAATATTTTGTGGTGATTTGCATATACAGCCCTTGATGCATTGCATTATGGGGGTATGTATAATTACAAGGAGTACTTTTCTCTCCCCTTTCCTGCAGATTGGCAATTTGTATGGAAGTCGACGCTCCACAGTTATCACCCTGTATAATGGTGCCTTTGACTCTTCGTCTGCGGTCTTCCTGGTCGTGAAGGTACAGTAGAACCATTCATTCATATGCACGTGAGCTGATCTGAATACATTCTCAGGTTCTAGATAGATAAACAGACAGAGCGACATATATTTCTACAAGTTCCCTTTGAACATGCATGCTCATTTTTAGAGAGGCCCTGTCCCACGCTGGGGTGGGGAAAACTAAATAGAGGGATGGATATACAGATAGACAGATAGATAGATATTTTTTAAAGGGAAGCCCTTTGAACATGCCTGCTCATTTATGCAGAGGCCCTGTCTACATACTTGGGGTGGGGAAGGATGGATGGATGGATAGATAGATAGACAGACAGACAGACAGATAGACAGACAGACAGACAGATGGACAGACATACAGATAGTTCTACAGGTAACATTTTAAACATACAGAGAGGTCATGTCTACATGATGCTGGTGGGGAAGGACGGACAGATGGATAGACAGACCGATATGTCTATAGGGTAGCCCTTTGAACATGCTTGCTTGTTTATGGAGAGGCCCTGTCCCCATGCTGGGGTGGGGAAGGATAGATAGATAGTGTCAGTGGCTCAGTAGGTAGCACACTCGCCTCTGAGGCCGGGAGATCAGAGGGCTATGGGTTCAGTTCCCACATCTGGCACTTGGGTTAATATCCCAGTACTGACACTGTAGTGCAGCATGAGAGGGGTGCTGCACTTCTGAGGTGCTGTCTTTCGGATGAGATTTAAACCAAGGTCCCATCTGCCTGGATTGGTGGTAGTTCAGGTGGATGTTAAAGATCCCATGGCACTTATCGAAAAGAGTAGGGGAATTTTATTGAGAAATATGACTGCATTACATACAAATCCAAAAAGAAAAAAAAAGCAACATTCTGTGAATCATACATACATAAAAGATACAGAAAATCATTAAGCACACCAAGGAGAACAAGTAGTCCATACATTTTTTAGCTTGGTCATGGGAGCTGGATACAAAGTCATAGTCCATGAGTCTAGTAAGAGCTTTGCAAATATTTGAAAATAGTAACTCATACGAAATTTCCTTTTGTTGCACTATCTACATACATCAAGATTGCCAAATAAAAAACCTAATAATACAAAATATGACATAAATAGTGTCACAGTTATAATGTACAAATGTGTTGCCTATTGGTCCAAACATTATAGAAGGGTAATCAATACTCCTAAAGTCTGTTTCATTTCAGTGATCTGCCAGAAAGACCCAGAGTGATTTATATACTAGACACAAATGTTTCTGACTTTCCAAAAGTGGGCCACAACCAGGTCTAGGACAATATCTATCCGTCACCTGTTTGTGTTTACTATTACCCTTAACACCCAACCTCCCATAGTTACTCAGCCATACACAATCCCATGTATACGGGGGGAGTCTTTTATTTCTCAAGTAACTTAAGATCTGAGATTTTCTGGAAACAGGGCAATCAGGAAACACAATTTCCACTGTGCGTTCTGTGGCCAGAACATATTATAAACCTTCTTCTGTCTAAAGTCTGCAAATGACGGGGGGTAATGTCCCATTTAATAATTTGCTTCATCAAATCAATCACAAAGGATGGTAGAGTAGGGATTCTAGCCAGTAATTTAGGTTGTCGGTTTTGCCAACACAACATACATGGTTGTTATCACAGCTCCACTAATGATCTCCAAAAAAAACTACTCCTGGCCTCAAGACTGACCCCAAATTGGAGAGCAGAAAAGTACTAAAAAAAAGGCTACTGGATTAAGCATGTTGACTTCCCCTTCCGAAATAGGGAGATAGGTTAATTCTTTCTTAATGGGATTCAATTGGGACCCCCAAAATGCCTGAAAATAGATGTTAAACAACCTTGTTTTAAGATGTGATGGTGGCGGAAATATATAACTGATACACAAAAAAATCGGGGTGAGAACAGTTCTAATAAGGAAAACTCTTTTTTTTCTTGGAAAGCTGTTGTCCCTTCCAACTGCCCACCAATCGGTCACCCCTAGTGAGGGTTCGTTCCCAATTTCTGCTAGCCATATCCCCAGGTCCAAACAATACCCCCAGGATGGTGATAGGATCTCTGGAAATAGGGATGTCTGCTATCATACCCAAAGGCGGCACTGGGGTAGACCCAATAACTACACCCCTACTTTTCGTATAATTAATTTTAGAACCCGAAAGGCGAGAGTAACCATCTATTGTCTTCAATAGGACCGAAGGCGAAAACTGTGGATTCAATAGTAAAACAAAATCAACAGCATATGCTAATACTTTTTGTTGTGGCACTGTCGGAGAAACATCTATACCCTGTAACTCATGATTAGACTGCAATAATCTGATAAATATATCTATTACGAAAGTGTAAAGTGTAGGACTCGGAGGGCAACCCTGCCCAACACCCCTACCCACACCAATCTGCCGCCCATACCACCCATTCACATTGGGTGTAATTACTGCCTTATGATACATTGAAGAGATCCAACCCACAGAACGATGCAGAATCCCAAAGGCTTTCAAAACTAAAAACAAAAATGCATGGCAAGCACGAACCCCTGTAAGAGGTCTGAATCCCCTCTAGAAAAAACTTTCCACATCCAAATAAGATTATCTTTCTGCTTTCTCCCGGGGACAGCACAAGTTTGGACAGAGCTAAGAAGCAATGGAGTGACCTTAGAAAGTCTAGCCAACAAAATCTTATTTAAAAGTTTCAAGTCTGAATTCAAAAGACTCAGGGGACGCCAATTCCCTAAATTGGTTTTATCACCTTTCTTAAATAAAAAGATCAGTATTGCTTTATTCATAGATGGGGCAAAATCTCCAGAATGCAAAATATGGTTAAACAACAATACTAATACAGGACTTAATTCGGTTAAGAAGGCTTTATACAAACCCGCACTAATACCATCCAATCCAGGGGCTGAGTGGGAGGCCAAACCCCTTATGACCTCTTGAATTTCCTGTAAGACAGTGTCAGCCTCCAACACTGTGACCTTCTTATCATGAATAGACAATCCAGGTAATGGTAAGTCAGCCAGACACTTGAGTATCTCAGCATCTGTTAGAACATGTGCAGCTTGTAACATACCAGACATATATAGGTCTACTACTTGCAGAAGGCGGGAAGGATCACTCACAGTATCACCTTCTGCAGTAGTTAATGGTGTAATCAGTCAAGAGCTAGTCCTATCCTTACACTCCTTAAAAGGATCCAATGACCTAGAGGTCATTTTCGTCCCAGATCGTAATTCTTGTGTCAAAGATTTTCCCCTGTCATATTGCAATTTAACCATTTGTGCCTTAATATTAGTAATTAATAAGCTATAATCCTGTGCTGTAGTTTAGTCAAGGATACCAAATGCTGCAATTGGTGTCTAAGCTTTAAATAGGCCAAATAATTCCTATGAGCTCTGATACGGGCTTGTGTCTGGAATAGATGTTTCCAGACTTTTTTGGTATCCTCCCACCAATCCAAAAATTGAATCATAATACTCAGAGACTGAAAGCCTAGCTGTCCAGTCCTTTACCCACAGCCATCTAAGTTTAGGATCTTCTAATAATGTTTCATTTAATCTCCATCTATTTTTTTTTTACTCCGTGGAGCACCTTCCCAAGCAAAAGTGGCCGTCAGAACACTATGGTCGGAAAACTCAAATGGTTGTACAGAAACTTGTAAAAGTTTCACAACCTGGGATAAAAAAATAAAATGTATCCTGGTCTTAAGTGTACCACGAAAATAAGTAAAGCCCCCTGTAGGATAAAGGACCCTATAAGCATCCGTCAAATGGGCAGTATCCACCATTTGTTTCAAGGTTAGGGAATTACAAGATAGCTTCTGCATACGGAGACCTATATCTGCCTGAGCTAAGCCACAATTGAAATCACCTAACCAAACTACTAAACATGAGGTATGTAATAGAGGCTGGATCTCCTGAAATAAAGCTACTCTCAAAGCTTTGGTTTGAGGAGCATAAACTGCAATCACCCTGAACCTTTCTGAAAAAAGGGAAACATTCAGACAAAGAGCCCTCCCAGGGTGAATGTCTATCAAACAAGAAATCTGTAGCGCAGGATTAGAAAAAAAGAATACCAAGCCCATCACATGGTTCATCCCCAGTGGACCAAAAGGAGGGTCCCAATGACCAACTTCTGGTAGCATGCTGAAGGTCAAAATGGGATTTTATTTGGGAGTCCTGTAAGCAAGTAATATCAGAACGTAAGTCCCTCAGAGCTGAAAAGGCTCCCACCCGTTTTTTCATACTCTTAATCCCATTGACATTTAAAGTAGTAACACTTAAAGAGTGCATAAGGATAGAAGTTAAAAGGACCCCCCCCCCAAAAAAAAAACCTAAGGGGGTTTACCTAGTTGTCTCCTTCTAGTCCGTTTAGCAATGGAGTCTTCAGGCTTACAATCAGTGTTGGGAACAGAAATGATAGAAGAAGTATCAGTGTCATCCCCTGAGTGACCCCCTGTATCATCTTCCAATGGAGCAAAAGGATTCCCCACCTGCAACGGGTCTCGGGGGGAGTACTTTAGGGACAGTTTTAACCGAAGACGTTGTTTTCCCACGCCTATTACATTTCCTAGGTTGCACAGTCTTAAAAGGAACGTCAGTCGAGGGAGGGGGAGGCATATCAGTCTCAACTTCACTAACTACCTGTAGCTCCTGTTGTAACCCATCCAGTTCAGATGGCATGTTAACTGTAGGAAGATCAGAAGGCTCCAGAGGAGTAGCTGGAAGTGAATCAGCAAGTGCAGCTACCGTTTGTGGCTCTTGATGTTCAGGCCGAACAGATGCGACCTGTTTTGCCAGAACCTGTTGGGCCTGTTTGATAAGTCCTTCATGTGAGGGGCAATCCTCCCGGTTATGAGATGCCCCGGGACAACAACCATAGGCATGTCCGGTCTGTTCGCATAGATTGCACTTAAACAGATTCGGACATGCAGAGGCCAAATGTCCGTACTCCAAACAGTGAGTACATCTGGAGGTATCACAGGCCGAGCTAAGATGTAATCAAGACCCACATTTAAAACAAGATCGGGGTTGTCCAACATAAAAAATGGAACCTCCGTCTCTCCCCCCAAAAAATATACTAGGCAGATGTACAGGGCCTGAGTTAGTAGATAGAAGTTTAACTTTAATTTTCCAACCCCCATCCCATATTTGTTCACTATCCAAGGTAGGTGTGGGCCTCCCTAAAATCTCGCACCTTTGATGCAGCCAAAAAAGGATGTCCTCCACATTGACCCCTTCGTTCTTAAACATAACAGTAATGGTCCTAATGAAAGGTTTAGTAAGTGGAACAGCCTGCAAAGGAATCCAGAGTGAGTCATTTTTCTGTGCTTGATATTGGGCCCAGAACCTATCAAGGCTAGACACATTCTTAAAACTAACATCGAAATTCCCATTACCCAGAGAAATTAGGGCAAAAATCTCAGAGGAAAAGAATGTCTTAGCAGATTTCAATAAAGTTTTTGCAATAAATAACCTAGTTGGAGGGTCTTCCAGCCACCCCTTGTATAGTAGCCGTACCGCATTCCATCTGGGAGCAGGTTCTCCACTGACGTGGAAAAGGTCAGCCAGTTTAAACAAGGGAGCCAGGGAAGAACCTTCCTGATCAGGACCCAAAGGCCTTGGAGCTAGGACCTAGTCTAAACTCCTCTGAGAGGTTAGGCCCCTCTGCCTGCCTAGGTGGTGCCTTAGTAGTCCCTAAAGGAGCATTAGAAACAGAAAAAATGAGAGTCATTACCCTGGGGTGTGATGGAGCCCTTTGTAGCAAGTCCGGTGGTGGTCACTGTGGAAGAAGAGGAGGTGCACATCTATTAATAGGCAAGATCCTTGGGATCTGGCGACCATCGACCAGGTTGGTCCTTAATCCACCCTGCAGCTTTCAGAGCAGCAGCTGGAGTCCAATTCATATCATGTAATGGATCCGGAGGTAATGAATCCAAAGGAAAGGATTTTTCAACAGTATTGCTCCAGTCTTTCTCCTTCGCTCGATCCTTAAAAGAGAAGGTGGTTTTGGAGACTACATCCGTCTGTTTAATTAACCCGGTGCTTTCCACAGCCTGACGGTGAACTCCTAGCCGAGACTTCCCGGTTTTGTCAGTTGCGTCTGAAAGAACTACAGGCAACTGTAGGCAAATGGTATCTTTACCGTTGTCACTGCCAGCCACACAAGAAGCTTCCGTGCATAGGGCAACCAAGTCGGGAGGTTCGGTTACAGAGGAAACCTCAGTAGCAACTTCCTGGGACCGGACATGCTGTGCATCACCTATAGATACCACGGGAGAGCCTGCTTGCAAAGCGAGGAGTTCCACATCGATGTCTTTGACTGGATTCAAGCAGCTGTGCTTGCGCCGTAAGAGAGCTGCATACTGAAGCGCCACGGCTCCCTGCAGAGGTCGGGAATCCTCTGGTGGTGAAGCAACATCAGGTAATTCAGCTGTCGGCAGAGCAGAAACAGTAGAAGGAAGGCCAAAATCCATAGCATCAGCGTCTGAATCTAATAAATCCTCCGCATCCAGTGCAAGATCTACTGCCTCTCGAGTAGCAAGGACAGGAGCAGAGGCCTGAGCTCCTGTCCCTGAGATATCCTTCCCCTCCGCCTGTCCCGGAGAATTGGACATCTGGGATCGACGGCCGGAAAATCCCCCATTGGAGAGTAGGGGAATTTCCCCAGTGTCCTGGCCAAATTTCCCTCATTCACTAAAAATACCACCAACAGCTTAATCTGGTTCAAGGTCAGTTGGCATTCATCTGTATCCCCCTCCCCCGGGTTGTGCCTGAAAATAGGCAGGATTTGTCTAGTGCACTTACCCGGTCAACAAAAACTAAATAAAATAGATAGACAGCTGAATAGATACTGTCTATAGATAGATAGACAGACATATAGACACAGACAGAAGGATGGATCGATGGATAGATAGACAGATATTGTCTGTAGATAGATACTGTCTGTAGATAGCTAGATTGTCTGTAGATGGATAGATAGATACTGTCTGTAGATAGAGAGATACTGTCTGTAGATAGATAGATAGATACTGTCTGTAGATAGATATATACTGTCTGTAGACAGATAGACAGATACTGTCTGTAGATATATAGATAGATACTGTCTGTAGATAGAGAGATACTGTCTGTAGCTAGAGAGTTACTGTCTGTAGATAGATAGATAGATACTGTCTGTAGATAGATAGCTAGATAGATACTGTTTGTAGATAGATACTGTCTGTAGATAGAGAGATACTGTCTATAGATAGATAGATAGATACTGTCTGTAGATAGAGATACTGTCTGTAGATAGAGAGATACTGTCTGTAGATAGATAGATAGATACTGTCTGTAGATAGATACTGTTTGTAGATAGATACTGTCTGTAGATAGAGAGATACTGTCTATAGATAGATAAATAGATACTGTCTGTAGATAGAGAGATACTGTCTGTAGATAGATAGATAGATACTGTCTGTAGATAGATAGATTGTCTGTAGATGGATAGATAGATACTGTCTGTAGATAGAGAGATACTGTCTGTAGATAGATAGATAGACAGATACTGTCTGTAGATAGATATATACTGTCTGTAGACAGATAGACAGATACTGTCTGTAGATATATAGATAGATACTGTCTGTAGATAGAGAGATACTGTCTGTAGCTAGAGAGTTACTGTCTGTAGATAGATAGATAGATAGATACTGTCTGTAGATAGATAGATACTGTTTGTAGATAGATACTGTCTGTAGATAGAGAGATACTGTCTATAGATAGATACTGTCTGTAGATAGAGATACTGTCTGTAGAGTGAGAGATACTGTCTGTAGATAGATAGATACTGTCTGTAGATAGAGAGATACTGTCTATAGATAGATAAATAGATACTGTCTGTAGATAGAGAGATACTGTCTGTAGATAGATAGATAGATAGATAGATAGATAGATAGATACTGTCTGTAGATAGATAGATGAATCAACTAATAGATAGACAGACAGACAGACTCACTTTATGGCAACACCAAAATGGCATCACATGTATGTTTGTAGACAGGGTGTGGAGGTACATTTTATTTACATAAATTGAGGACTTGTGTGTGATAGAAGAGATGTGTGGAAAACAGCAGACACCATCACTCTGGCATAAGTGTGTGAAATCCGCTGATGATGCCGGCTGCACCATTAGGTGCCATTATCTCATGGTTATGCACACCTGGGGGGGGGGGCGATCATCAACTGGCTTACCTTGTAATGACTTCCGAAAAGTTAAACATGTGATCAGATTCCACCAGTCACAGCACAGGATTGTCCCAACTCATTTTATATTACAAAAGTAACACTTTGTCTTCTTTAGTTTCTTATCCTGTCCACCGCCGGTGTTGAAATTGATGGTCCATTGGCCTCATCCCCGGTGCTTCAGGTTGCCCTGTCAGTCCAGCACTGCGCCAAAAACTGCTACCAAAAACTTTTGATTCGATGCAGAAAATATATTTTGTTATTAAAAACCAGTGGCCATGGCAGCACCCCTTCTGCCGCTGGTTTTTTTTGCACTTGTAGCCCAGCTCCATTGTTTCTCTGGAATCGTTTCTGCATTCTTTGTCCAGGTGATCACTCCTCGGAGATGGAGAGGGAGGGCGGCCGACTTTTCACTCCCTGCCCAGAAGATCGCGCCTGGGGTAAGGAGAGTGTGGATGGCTGGCATTTCTCCATCCCCTGCCCAGGCAGTCCTGGAGCAGCAGTGTAATCGGCTGAGAATGTAGCCATTCCTCATTCCTCCAGGATGGAGAACATGTGTGGCTGCATTACCCATGAGCGCCGAGGCAGGGCAAGCAGGAATCAAGGGGGGGGAAATCAGGTAAGCAGGTACGATAAGAAAACTGTCATACTGATGGATTTTTCAAACTATTTTTCAGATTCTCCATGAATACGGAGTTACACTGAGGTCCATGTTCCTTTTCTTCTCCAGTTGCAGCATCCTGCACATCCTTCGGACCCTCTTCCTAATGCCACGATCCCACATCCCGTTTCCTGTCCCAGATGACTACACATATGGGTAAGGCAAGTTGGCCAATCTGCTAATGTTGGCTCAGGAGAATCGGTGCTCTGCCTGTCACCTGTAAAGGCCATTGAATTCCACACTCAGTGCCAGTAGCATGTATGCAGTCCCATGTAAACCACTGAGAAGGTTCTTTCGCTCCACTGGTCAAAAATCAGCTTTATTATTTTTTTCCTTAAAGGGGAACAGTCAGCACACAGGGCAGCACACTCGAGTGTGAGGCTGGTCCCAGTGTGCACTTTGTGTGTGAAAACATTTTGGTTTATTCTCTGTTTACTGCAGTATAATAGACTGTATCAGACTAACTTTGTTTACTGCTAGGCTGACATCTTCTGTAACTGCAAATCCCAGACTCCCCTGCAGCTGACATCAGAGCAGGGCTGCAGCAGAGGGAGATTTATCAGCCTGCATCACATGTTAGAGTTTTTACGAGCTCTGACCACAGGTCTGCTTTTCTCCAGGTGCTAAGTACAGTCCTTTGTGATAGGGGTGTAGCCAGGAACTTTAAACTTGTATTCAAATTGACATCGCTGTTGCCCCCCACCCCACGCAAACACAAAATCAAAAGATCTGCTGCCCCGTGACAAATAGTAACCCCCTTTATTAAAATATGCATATTAATAAAACTGTCTTGCTGCTTAACACTGTTTATTTTTTTTGCTAATTGTTTTACTTCAGACTGAATGTAACCTTGCTGCTTCAGTGCTTTAATTACACAGTTTCTTTATGAGAAAATGATAGACTGTGTTTTCTGTCGATGTTCTCCAATTCTACGACTTTGCTTACTTTTCTCTTTAGTTTAACAGAAGCAATAGCAGGGCTGTTCAAGAGGAGTAACATTATCAGTGCTGTGGTATGTTTTTAAAATGATAAAAATCTTCATTTTAACACCAATATATGTATGTGCAAATTAACATTTCAGTGTGTAATGCAATAGCTGCTGTGCACACTAACCTTTAAAGATATAGAGGATAATGTATGGTCGGCTATCCATAGCAAGCGTGGGTAGCTATCGAGAGGTAGCCAGTGGCGACCATTGAAACCTTGAGAGCGAAGTGCGAGAGGTTTTGGTCACCATGGCAATCTCGAGATGGCTACCCACAACCCACGCTAGTTATGGATAGCCAGCCATACATTGTCTTCTATAGTGTATGGTCTGCTATCCTACCAAAACTGAGCCATTTAAAATGAATTGCTCCTTACTTCATTGTTTTCCTTTGCGACTTCGATCTTTCTCTCACCGCCACGGCCCTGTCTGAATCAGGAGAAGTTCGCGAATCGCACATGCACGACTGCATTCTAAGTTGTTATGCTCCACTAGCTACATAGCTAGTGAAACATAACAGTGTTTTTGAAGGGATGATTTCCATCCCTAACAACGTTCCACCATACACTAAAAATTAAATATTCTATACTTACTTTAGTTTCCCCTTTTCACAAGGACTCAAAACTAGAAGCGATGTCATCAAACACCCCTTGTTAAAATAATTTACATGGTTGTAAATTCAAATATCCTGTTCCTATTAATTAATTCAATCATAGTGAAGAGGCTGTGTAAAAAGCACCAGATTGTGCCCAGAGTATGACAGAGTTCTCTTTGTTCGCTTATCCTCTGCAGTTACACACTTTAACTCACCCCTCTCAGTCTGGCATTCTGAACTTTCTTCAATGACACTGATTCAGGAAGGTCCAGCAGCGGAAAATCTGGTTATTTTGATATATTTTTTGACAGCACCCTGGGGGCTTTAGCTTGGTGTTTATTCACAAACCATTAGCCCTTTGCTTTGGGCGGTTTAATTGTTGCCATCTTCCAGATGAGGGGGAGAGAGAGAGAGAGAGAAAAGCTTCTAAATAAGATTACACTGGTGAAATAACTTTACAAGACTTGGGTATTGTGGCTGGCACGGTGGCACAGCGGTAGAGCTACTGCTTATGACGCTGGCAACTCGGGTTCGGGAATGAGCCCAAGGCATCAAAGGGCCGGCGGTGGGGGGGAGATTGAGTATCTGTAGGACTGCTCTCCTCCTCCAGGGCAGAGGGTGGGCAACAGCTCGCGGGACCGACTAACCCCTAGTGGAGGCCAGGGGGTGTCACAAGACTGAGCTACAAGAGATGGGGGGGGTGGCAGACATTGCACATCACGTCTCCTTCAGAAAAAAAAAAAGGGAGGGGGGAATGCTCTGACACAGTGACGACCGGTCCTGCGGACCCAACCTGGTAGCTGGTGGTGCTCCTTCATCTGGGCCTGGTCTCAAGTGGCGTGAGGCATGGCCCACTGCCCTCTGAAGGGGAGGCAGAGGAAGCGGGATGTGGTATGGAGGACAGGAGTTGAGGTAAGTCCACCTGTCACCGGGGAGGGCAAACCTGAGGCAGACGTGCAAGAGGGGGCAACACCCTCCCAAGCCAGTGGAAAAAAAAAAGACATGGGCATTTCTTCAGATCAAAATACAGCAAACTGGATTTTAACAGTGGCCAGTGGGTACCAGTTAAACAAGACCACGACTGATAATCTGATTATATTTATGTGTCGGGCAGGTTAGAAGGTTAGCTCTCTGAGATGCGCTCCCATTTTTCCTTGCAGCTATGTTTCATTTAAGCAATAATACATAACAGGGTGTGGTATATCATGAGTTCTAACCCCAGTAATGCTCAGGATATTCATAACTTTGTGCAGTAAGCCTGGATGGTTGGACTGCCCGGAGAGATGGAACACATGCAAATGAATGGAATTCTTTGCACGTGAGCATCTTTCAAATACTGCCTCTACCAACTGTAGTGTTCTAACCTACTCAGATTTTTCTCTCCGCCTGAAAGTTTGGTCGCTCGGAGTTTTCTGTTGTCCTCTTTCATGTGAAGAAAGTTCAAAATCGTGAAAACCGTAAGTATTTTCAATTTCTTTTACTGACTCTACTTGTTGATAGTTTAAAAATCTTGTTTATTGCCTGAGTTAGTTGTTTTTCTTGGTTCCTCGCGGTTCGGGATAACCGTGAGGGATCCGAGTTAGTTTAGGTTTATTTTCGGTTTTCAGATTAAAGAACCTGTTATTTTTGCTTTGAATTTGGTCCTTTTTAAAAGTTTTTGTAACCGCTTTTCTTCGGTTACAGAACCACTGAACCGGTTCATTTGGGCTTCTCCCGGTTCGGTTCCTATCGGTTCCGGAACCGACCGCAAAAGCATTTATTTGAAAAAAAAACAAAAAAACGCATTTTGCCTTGTTAGCAGTTGGTGTTTATTTTGTATTACCATGTCAGAGAAACCCAAAAAGAGAACCAGAGAACCCGGTTTCAAAAATTGTTTAAACTGTGGAGATGTTTTTGCCAAGGCAGACAAGCACACCTTATGTGTAGCTTGTCTGGGATTTGGAACATTTGGACCAGGAGGAAGTTTGCAAAACTTTTCCTGAGAAAATTTTGGAAAACGCCTTGAAAGGCTAAATAAGAAATTTCCTAGGGGTCCCTCCGTCTCTGACCAGCTGACACCCCAGTCTACTGTGGCTGAACCCACAACTTTGCCTACCCTGCCCCGATACGGGCGATAAAGGGGAAAAAAGAGGGAAAGAACCGGCTGACTCCCCGGTTCCCTCAAAAAAGCTGAAAAAGACTAAGCATGCAGAATCTTCCCCTGCTAAATCAGGGACTTCTGCGCAGATGCTGGCTATGCCTTCAGCTCAAGAGATAGCCCAGGCTTTTAAAATTATACAGGCACTGCAGAACATTGTCTCACAGCAGCCTGCCCCTATTCAGGTTCCCAGGCCAGCAGTGGTAATTTTCCTCCTTTTCAGGAAGAGCAATATTTTGAGGAAGGGGATGAACTCTCTCAGGACGATGACCCAATTCCTCTAGAGGTATCTTCTGAACAAGATTTTGGTTTTCCCCACAGGGTGTCTGAGGATTATTCCTCCCATTTCTCATTTGTATGGAAAATGGCAGATGCTCTGGACATTGCTACTACAGAGCAGATAGAGGACGAGGAGGAGGAGATTGAATATTTAAATATGATGGGGTTAACACCCTCAAAAGCTCTCCTTTTGCCAGTGTGCATATTTTTTAAGAAAGACACCTGAAACTTTTACAGACCCCTAACTCTGGTCCTCCTATTGATAGGAGAATAGATAAGAAGTACCATTTGGACAGGAGGGGAGCTGATTTTCTTTTTTCCCATCCTGACCATCAAGGGGTCATGCAGCAGGCAGCCTGTGATAAGGCCAGAGTCTCCCCTGTCCTCCCACCCTCCGGACAAGGACTCCAGAAAAATAGACAGCATGGCCAAAAAAGGCTTCCTTGGCCATGAGACAGGCTACTTTCCGAGCTTATGCTGCCCAGTATAAAAATTCCCTGTGGCAGTCGGTACTGGACATGTCCATCAAAGCCCCCTCACCCCTGTCTGAAGACCTGGCTGAAACTACCAGGTTTGGGTTGGAGGCAGCTAACTACCAATTCCAGATGGCTGCTGATTCTAACGACACTGCAGCCAGGTGGATGGCTAACACTGTGGCACAGAGAAGGTTTGCTTGGTTCAGGGCCACTAACCTTACTCAGGATACTCAATCCAAGGCCCTGGATTTTCTCCTAGAGGGAAACTGCCTCTCTCTCTTTGGGGAACCCATGGTTTCAGACATTAAAAAAGTGGATGAATACAAGGCAACATATAGAAGCAACTCTGCTAAAGAGCGTGCTTCACCATTCACTAGACCCTATGGAAGGGGGGGGTAGGGGAAGGTCTTTTACGACCAGACCTTTCTTCCAGCCAGTAGCCGTGCCCCAGTACCAGCAGTACCCACAACAGGGATACTCTAGGGGGAGGGGTAGAAGGGGCTCCAGGAGGGGTTCTCAAACCCAACCTCAGCCCCAACCAAAGCAAAACCCCTGAGGATCAGGCCGCCTCCTCCATCTCTGTCGGAGGCAGACTATCCCACTTCCTCCAGGCTTGGCTAAGCATTACCACAGACAAGTGGGTGCTGGAGGTAGTGGGTCAGGGTCTGTTTTTGGACTTCACATCTTTTCCTCCTCAGAAAAACCAAGGTTTACTGCTCACCTCTTCTAGCAGAGAGGGCATTGCTAGAAGCAGAGGTCCAAGAGTTGCTACATCTCAGAGCAGTGGAGTGAGTCCCTACCACCCTGAGAGGAAGAGGTTTTTACTCCAGATACTTCCTAACAACAAAGAAAAGTGGGGAGTAGCGGCCAATACTGGATCTCAGAGCTTTGAACAAGCATCTGAAAAAAACAAAGTTCAAAATGGTCACTTTGGCTCGAATATTGCCAAAAATCCAAAAGGGGGACTGGCTGGCATCACTGGACTTGAAAGACGCCTATTTCCACATCCCCATAAAGGAATCTTTCAGAATATACCTCAGATTCAGGCTCCTTCAGGCCACTATCAGTTTTCAACTCTTCCTTTCGGTCTCTCCTCAACACCAAGGATATTTACAAAGTGCCTAGTTGCTGTAGTGGCATATCTAAGAAGACAAGGAGTGACTGTTTTCCCTTATCTAGACGACTGGCTGGTGGTGGGAAACTCACCAGACCAGGTAAGGAACTCCTTAAAAATCACCCAAGTCCTCTTAGAGTCCCTGGGTTTCATCATAAACCAAAAGAAATCAGTCCTAACCCCTGCTCAAATTCTGCAGTTCATAGGGGCAGAAATCAACACACTTCAGGGCAGAGCCTTTTTACCCTTAGACAGGGTGCAAAGTCTGCAGTCAATAGCAAAGTCCTTTGTCCTGAACAGCTCAAAAACTGCACGACAGTTTCTACAACTACTGGGTCATATGACTGCATCCACAGGCACAGTCCAGGGATCCAGATTCCACATGCAAGCCATCCAGTTTCACCTCAGGGCTCACTGGAGTCAGAAAAAATACCCTTTTTCAAAGCTTATACCCATGACAGGCCCACTATTAAGGGCCTTCTTGTGGTGGAAACAGGAATCCAATTTAAGGCAAGGAGTGCCTTTCTAGAAAGAAAGCCCCTCTTTGGTACTCACAACAGATGCATCCCTATTGGGCTGGGGTGCCCACTTAGGAAAGCACAGACTCAGGGAATCTGGTCAGCAGCAGAGTCCCTTCAGCACATAAACTTACTGGAACTAAGAGCAGTGTTACTAGCACTAAAGGCTTTTTCTTCACTGATCATGAGCAGAGTGGTTCAGATCAGAACAGACAATACCACCACAATGTATTACATAAACAAACAGGGAGGCACCAGGTCAGGCCTCCTCTGCACAGAATCCATGAAGATTTGGACACTGGCTTACTCTCTGAGGGTCGCTTTACAGGCAATTCACTTGCCAGGAAAGGACAATACTTTGGCAGATGCACTACGTCGCATCAACCAGGCCCATCACGAATGGACTCTGAACAAGCAGGTGGTACAAGTCATTTTCAGAAGGTGGGGCACTCCAGAGATAGACTTGTTTGCATCCCACCAGAACCACCAGCTCCCGCAATATTGCTGCAGACCACCAGCACAGGGCACAGTTCCTCTGGACGCCCTGGTTCTGGACTGAACAGGCAGGCACCTGTATGCTTTTTCCTCTTTCTCCCTGGTCTTCAGGGTGTTACTGAAGCTAAAGTCCCTGTCAGCATCATTGATCTTAATAGCTCCAGATTGGTCCAGGCAGCCATGGTACTCTCTTCTGTTCTCCATGTCTGTCAGCAGACCGATACAGTTGCCCCTCAGACACAATCTGCTCACTTCCAATCAGGGAACATTGTTGTACCCCAATCTCAAGTCTCTTCATCTCAAGGCATGGCTCTTGAAGAATTAGAGTATGCAGATTTAAATCTTTCAGAAGCTGTCCTAAATATTTTGAAGGGTTATAGAAAACCCTCCACACAGAAATCTTATTCTTCCAAATGGAAGAGATTCTCTCTTTCTGGTGTTCTAGTATGAACCATATACCACGAAACACTGGCGTTTCAGTAGTCCTGGACTATCTCACTCATTTGCATTCACAAGGCTTGCAACTCAGTTCACTTAAGGTTCATTTAGCAGTGGTATCTGCCTATCTTTCTGCAGGCACCAAAGTATCAGTGGCATCTGATAAACTTTTCAAAAGATTTTTTAAAGGACTAATGCATTTACACCCACCTCACAGGGCACCAGTGCCTGCTTGGGATTTGAATGTGTGTATAGCCAAGCTCATGGGCCCTCCTTTTGAACCCATGGCTACTGCCCACTTGAAATACCTTACTTGGAAAACAGTCTTCCTAGTGGCTATTACTTCTGCAAGGAGAATTAGCAAGCTCCAGGCACTCTGCATTGACCAGGATTATCTCTCATTTCACAGAGATAAGGTAGTCCTCAGAACTAACAGTTTCTCACTAAAGTGGTTTCAGATTTTCATCAGAACCAGTCAATGAGCTCCAGCTCATGAATATTTAATTAGACTTGTATTGTAAAGCTTGGCTTAGTGGTGCCATCTGGTGGCATGCTGCATTGAAGTTGGGAGACCCAAGTTTGGTTTTGGAGCCTGAATTCCCCACACCCTGGGCCACTGGGGTCTGGAGTGGAATGCAGAGGCAGCAGGAGCCGACCCCAGGGGAAGGGGAAAAGCATTCTGCTCTTAGAGCAACACCAGTAGGTGGGAAGCAGAGGTATCCTTGACGCTGTTGGTGACCACACAGCATCTAGTACTCCTCGTCTACAGGGCGGAGCCTCAAGTGTCCATAGGCTTACAGCTGGGGGAAGTGTGAGGGCAAAAAATGGAAGTAAGAAGGAGGCAGCAAATGATGGCCTTTGACTTACCCTCTTGCCGCAGAATGACCAGAGGCCCATCTCCAACCATGGATGTTTCTCCATAGTGCACAGGTGGGAAGTCAGGGCCCCACCATGGGAGATAAGCCACGGGGCAACTGTAAGACTGTGTGGATCTGGAGAGGAGGTGTTCAGAAAAGTAAGTATGTGGGGGAGGGCAGCTGGGAACACTGGATCTGATTTATATATCTTGAGTATATAATTGCCTAACTTTCAGTAAAGAATGGATGGTTTTTTTCAGTAGTTTTTGTCTGCTTTAACTATTAACTGGTCCCCAGCCCCACCGCCTGGCTTCTGTGGAACTTACTATACTCTGCTGGTAGTGCTTTGCCACAAGACTGTAGAAATACCCAGTCATTTGTGTGGGGCCTGCAGGGGTCTGGGCCCTCATCCAGGGATTTTTCCTCCAGTTTTTGCCCCTGGCCACCCACGACACATGCAGTTATGCCGTGTGAGCTCTTCGCCATCGAGATGCCTGTTGGCATTAAGGTGGTGAGGACCCTTCCCTGACGTCTCACTGTGCTGCCACCAAGATCCACTGGGTGGTAGCCCCCTAGCAGGGCACACATACACCCCTCCCCAAGGGAGGAGAGCTTTCCTCGGGTTGCTCAATCCTCCCTCTCCCGCCTAACCCCCAAGCAGCACACCTCCATTTCCAAACTCAGGTCCCCACCAAAGTGGGAGGTGAGGCACCCAGCACCTCAGCAGTGTCAACCACTGGGCGGCCCCAAGAATACAGTTTTAAAAATGAATAAATATAGGGGGCCTCCCATTGGCCCAATGAGTAGCTGATGTCAAGGCACACAAGCTGACGTCTGCCGCATCTTCCTACCTCTGTAGCCTGAGCTGCATCTTCCTTTGGCCTCCACCAGGGGTCGGTCGAGCTCTGAGGTCTTGCCCACCCCCCACCCCCAAGGAAGAGAGCAGTCCTGCGGATGCTCAAGCCTCCTCCCTCCGACCGGCTCTCTGATGCCTCGGGCTTGCTTCTGAACCTGGGTCATCAGCGTCGCGAGCAGTAGTGCTACTGCTGTGCCAGCTGACCAGATGGAGATGTTTGATCTAGTGCGCCCCAGCAGGATGCGGGACACATGCTGGAACTCAGTGGTAGTAAATTCAGAGGTAATGTCAGGAGGCACTGCCTCTCCCATAGGGCAGTGAACCTATGGGGAGAGCCTACCAGCAGAGACAGTGCATATGAAGAAGGTACAATCTTTCAGGGTAAACCTGGACAAATGTCTGCATACCACGGGAATCACAGGGTGCCCAGGGTACTAGAGTAGGTTGAGACATCCCAGTAAATGAGTACATGTTTGCACAGCATACTTATCCATGCCTGGTTATGAAGCGTTAGGGGGACCTGATCAGCCTAGAGCTCCATTCAAACCTTAAATTTCTTTATCACTTGCCGGACCGATGGCGCTGAGGATTGAGGCACTGGACGCCACACCTCACGCCAGCAGCCTGGGGTTGGAAGCGACCTCGGGTGCTGGAGGGCTGGCTGGGGGGGGTAGGAGGATCGAGCATCCCAGGGACTGCTCTCCTCCTCTGGGGAGGGTGGGAAGGGACTACCACGGACATACTGGCACCTGGTGGTGTCTAGGGGTCGATGCATGCTGAGGTTAGCTGTGGGGTCGGCATGAGCCGACATTAGATGTGCCATGCATGGCAGCATCCTTGGCGTCACTGCACGCCCACACCATGGGGAGGGGGCATATTCAGAAAAAGCCTCCACATGCACTGTGAAGGTGGATCCAGCGGCGTCGCGTCAGACGCACCCAAGTCAGCTCCCCTGAGGTCCACTCCCTGGCCCTCCACGTTGTGCAGGGTAAGTATCCACCGCAGTGCGGCTGGGGGGGTGGACAAAGGGGTCCGAGAGCTCTGTCTGGGGCAGGGGCTGAGGAGACAGCAGGATGGGGGGAACCATAAGTTCAACCCCCCAGCCGAGGAGTAATGAATAAAGTTAAAAAAAAAAAATTCTCTTATCACTGTGTATGTTGGTATGTTCATTAGAAAATAATTAACCCTTAGACTGCCAACAGAATTAGAACGTATTGGAGTTGTGGACTGATATATCTGTCTGCAGTCCTGCAAGGGTTAACTGTTGAACAAGGTCGGAGAACTGTTATTAAATAAAATGCTTTTTTCATTTCTGTTCTTCTCCCTTTCTGGGATAGCCTGACCTGCGGGAAGTCTCAGTCCTTCACGTTGGTGAAGGGGGATGAGGTACAAGAGAAGCCCGATCCCGAGCCTGGGGGGGAGGAGGAGGCAGAGGAGGAGACCGCCATGAACTCCAATCAGAAAGTCCCAGGCGAGAGTGGGAGAACTCTCCTTAATGACGGTGAGTCATTTTTTCTTTCTCACTCTGTTCATCTTTCTCACTGTGTGTCTGTCGCTGTGTGCCTCTGTCTCGCTCATACTGGCTCTTCTCTGGTTTACAACCAGTGTTAAAGATGCACTGCTTCACAGGGATGCCCTTTGGAAGATGGCAAGAAAAACAAAGCATCCAACTGACTGGGCAGTGTTTAGAGCTGCCAGAAATCAGTACACCAAGCAAATTAGGGCTGAGAAAGCTAATTTCTTCCAGTCGGAGCTTGACTCTGCTTCCAACTGCACAGCAAAATTTGGGAGAACCTTAAAAGATATAAATGGCTCCAGTCTGGCCTTCACTTCCCCCAAAACTTGCTACTGGCAACTCCTCCACTGCAGACAAGCAGGAGCTACTTGATCTGTTTAACAACCACTTCGCCACGGCTGGGTTAGCATTCGACACTTCGCCAGCCCGCAACCTTAGATCCCAGTTATTTGTACAAGATCCTGCCTGCTAAGCTTCATCCGCCACTGTGCAGGATGCAGCCTTCTCCTTCAGCCCTGTCTCCATGAAGCAGGTGGAAGACCTACTCCTGAGCTTAGATATCAGAAAGAGTGTGAGTGCCGACCAACTAGAACCCTACTACCTAGAACTGGCTTACCATGTTTTGGCTGTTCCAATCACTCACCTTTTCAACTTGTCCCTTGCCCAGGGGCTGTTCCCTCAAGCTGGAAAATTGTCCATGTTATTCCATTATTTAAATCTGGTGACCCAGGTGATTTAAATAATTGTCGACCAATATTCCTACTCCCCACTCTGTCCGAACTGCTCGAAAAGGTTATCAATGAACAACTTAAGACAGCACCTGAAGATCTCCAACCTCCTCAATCCGGCACAGTCTGGATTTTGCCCTTACCACAACACTGTTTCTGCACTCGCCGAGGTCCCCAGTGACTGGCAAAATGCACTGGATGCTAAACATCGTGTGTGCTTTGTTCCTTGACCTGAGCAAAGCTTTCAACACAGTGGATTACGATCTGCTCCTGGTCAATCTCATATAGGATTAGACAGCATGGCTTTAAAATGGTTCTCAAACTACCTTATGGGACGGCAACAGCAGATCAAGCCTGATGGAGACCTTTCCCCTCTGAAAATCTTTCAACAGTTGTGCCCTAAGGATCTATTCTAGGCCCTGTACTATTTGCCTTATTTATTAACATCAATTCAAGTATTAAATCAGCAGGCTTACGCTTGTTTGCTGATGACACCGTTCTTTATGTTAATAGACGCACCCCAGAACATGCCTGCAGGAACCTCCAGCTTCAATTCAACATCCTGCAGAAAAATCTTTTGCACCTAAAGTTACTTCTAAATGCAAAAAAAAAAAACAAGACTATGCTTCTCTCTCCTTCCTTCTATGTGCTTAAACCAAGCACTGATGTTTTTGTCCCGTGTTTAACCACTCTGCTGGGTGAGCCCCTGAATTTGTGGAGAAATTCAAGTATCTAGGTGTTTGGATTGACTCAAAACTATCTTTTGTTGACCACATTGAAGAACTCCTGAAAAAAAATTAAAGCAGAGACTTGGCCTCTTCCTTAGGATCAAGCATCTACTTACCCAAGAATCTAAAATTAGGTTAGTCCAATCCACCTTTATGTTGCTATTGCCAAGTAGTGTCTTATTAAAACTAGACACAGTTTACCACAGAGCTCTTAGATTTATTACTGCTGCGCCGTACTCCACTCACCACTGCACTCTATATGAATTAGTAGGCTGGATATCACTCAGTTTTAGACGTCAAAGAAATGCTGTCTTCTAGACATACAGAGCTATTATTAACAAACTTCCTCATTATATCTCAGATTGCCTGCACCTTCATATTGCGGGTTGTTACCTCTTAAGAATCTTCTCCTATATTTTGCTCATCGTCTCTAAGATCAGAACTCGCTATGGTAGATCTGCAGTAAGCCACGCCCTCCCTGTTCTCTGGAACAATAGACAAAAAACTCAGAAGCTTACTAGCCTTGTGAAGCCGTCCTTCTTCAAAATCCTTTTGGACGCACCTTCAAGGAGACATGTAATTGCCGTCGCTGATGCCCCCTGTCATGGCATACCTTTCTCATTTACCCTCTTTTTAATGGCACCATTCTTGGGTCATTAAGTCCTTGTCCTTATCCACCCCCCCCCCCGGACTTACAGACCCTCCTGTTACTCCTTCCCACCCTAGTTTGTTATTCCCTCACCATATTCTGCCACATTGTACATATGTATACGGTTATGATGTATATTGTGTGTATATTGTATTTTTGTTACTAGGTTGCATTTTTTTTTTTTATTATGTATTGATGTATCCTTGCCGCTATAAAACTGCATTGTATTCTGAACCTGCCCAGGTCCACTTTGTAAATGAGTTCTCTCAGTGGTGTTTTGCCTGGTAAAATAAAGATCGATTGATTATTCTATCTCTCTCACTCTGTCGCTCTCTCATATGGGTTCTTCCTCCATCTCTTTCTCTCTCACTCCCTCTCTCTCTCTCTCATATTGGCTCTTCCTCCATCTCTCTCTCTCTCGCTGTCTCTCTCTCATATTGACTCTTTCTCTCTCTCTCTCTCTCTCTCTCTCTCTCTCTCATATTGGCTCTTCCTCCTTCTCTTTCTCTCTCACTCTCTCTGTCTCATATTGGCTCTTCCTCCATCTCTTTCTCTCTAACTCTCTCTGTCTCATATTGGCTCTTCCTCCATCTATTTCTCTCTCTCTCTCTCTCTGTCTCATATTGGCTCTTCCTCCATATCTCTCGCTCTCTCTTTCTCTCAGTCTCTCATATTGGCTCTTCCTCCATCTCTCTCTCTCTCTCATATTGGCTGTTCCTCCATCTCTCGCTCTCTCTCATATTGGCTGTTCCTCCATCTATTTCTCTCTCTCTCTCTCACTCTCTCTCTTGCTCTGTCTCATATTGGCTCTTCTTCCATCTCTCTCTCTCTCTCTCTCTCTCTCTATCTCTCTCTCTCATATTGGCTCGTCCTCCATCTCTTTCTCTCTCTCTCTCTCTCTGTCTCTCATATTAGCTCTTCCTCCATCTCTCTCTCTCTCTCTCATAGGTTGGCTCTTCCTCCATCTCTTTCTCTTGCACTCTCTGTCTCTTGCTCTCTCTCATATTGGCTCTTCCTCCATCTATCTCTCTCTCATACTGGCTCTTCCTCCATCTCTCTCTCTCTCTCTCTGTCTCATATTGACTCTTCCTCTATCTCTTTCTCTCTCTCTCTCGCTCATATTGGCTCTTCCTCCATCTCCTTCTCTCTCATATTGGCTCTTCCTTCATTTCTCTCTCACTCTCTCACACTCTCTCTCTCTCTCTCATATTGGCTGTTCCTCCATCTCACTCTCTCACACTGTCTCTCTCGCTCTCTCTCTCATATTGGCTCTTCCTCCATCTCACTCTCTCACACTCTCTCTCTCGCTCTCTCTCTCATATTGGCTCTTCCTCCATCTCTTTCACTCTGTGTCTCCCTCCCTCTCTCATATGGGCTCTTCCTCCATCTCTCTTTCTCTCATATTGTCTCTTCCTCTATCTTTCGCTCTCTTTCTCATATTGGCTCTTCCTCCATCTCTCTCTCTCTCACTGTCTCTCATGTTGGCTCTTCCTCCATCTCTTTCTCTCCCTCTCTCTCTCATATTGGCTCTTCCTCCATCTCTTTCTCTCACTCTGTCTCTCTCATATATTGGCTGTTCATCTCTCGCTGTCTCTGATATTGGCTCTCTTCCTCCATCTTTCTCTCTCTCTCTCTCTCTCTCTCTGTCCCTTCCCCTTGTTGCTTCATTCCCCTTCTTTCTTTCATTATAAGGACTCATGTATAAGTACTGTTTACTATCACTGTGCATTTTATTTACTGGTGTCATTTACTGTCTCTGAGTGCAAATTAGTGTCTTACTCTCAGTGAGTATTTTCTAGTATAATTTACTGTGTGAGCATTTTTTTTGTATAATTTGTCAGTGAATATTTACTAGTAACCTCTACTGTCAGAGAGTATTTTCTAGTTTGTTATCAGTATTTACTGCTATCTTTACTGTCAGTGAGTATTTACTACTAACCTTTACTGTCAGTGAGTATTTTCTAGTTTACTATCAGTATTTACTAGAATCCTTTTACTGTCAGTGAGTATTGTTTAATGTTATTTACTGTCAGTGAGTATTTACTGGTAGCCTTTACTGTCAGGGAGTATTTTCTAGTTTACTATCAGTATTTACTAGAATCCTTTTACTGTCAGTGAGTATTTACAAGTATTTTTTACTGTCAGCGAGTATTTACTAGTAACCTTTACTGTCAGGAAGTATTTTCTAGTTTGCTATCAGTATTTACTAGAATCCTTTTACTGTCAGTGAGTATTTACAAGTATTCTGTACTGTCAGTGAGTATTGTTTAATATTATTTACTGTCAGTGAGTATTTACTAGTAGCCTTTACTGTCAGGGAGCATTTTCTAGTTTGCTGTCAGTATTTACTAGAATCCTTTTACTGTCAGTGAGTATTTACAAGTATTCTGTATTGTCAGTGAGTATTGTTTAGTGGGATTTACTGTCAGTGAGTATTTACTAGTAGTCTTTACTGTCAGGGAGCATTTTCTAGTTTACTAGCAGTGATTACTAGAATCTTTTTACTGTCAGTGAGTATTTATAAGCATTCTTTATAACCAGTGAGTATTTTTTAGTATAATTTACTGTCAGTGAGTATTTACTAGTATATTTTATTGTTAGGGAGTATTTTCTAGTTTACTATCAGTATCACTGAATATTTACTAGTAACCTTTACTGTTGGGGAGTATTTTCTAGTTTACTACTAGAATTTACTAGAACCATTTTAATGTCTGTGGCCCGGATATTCAGACTGTGCCGGGCAGTGGCGCAAGCCTGGGCAGAGCACAGCTGGGCTGCGCCAGGGCGTGGACCAGGTGATATTCAACGGTGCTGTGCCATGACTTAGCACCGTTGAATATGTCATAGAGGGCGCTCACACTGTGCATGGCGCAGTGGCACTGCGCCAACGCAGGAACAGGAGCAGGGGGATGCGCCAGTGCAAGTGCGGTTGCGCTAGGTGCATCACCTGCGATATTCAGCACAGGGCATGGAAATGAGGTCATTATGCATGCAAGGCGTAAATGGGGCAATTTTCATGTCATCATGGCCCCATTTGCATGCGATGTGCTGATCCCCGGCGACTTGCTCCTGGTGCCATGCCAAGCTGCAGCCGTCTGGAATCGACACCCCTATGTGCCACTGCAGCCTCGCACCAGTACACCCGATCGTGGGCTGTTGTAATATGAGGATTCCCTGGTGGTCCAGTGGGAATCCCCCCTTCGCCCGATCGCGGACATATGCATTACAGACTCCCTGGTGGTCTAGTGGGTAGCCCCCTTCGTCCGATCACGGGCTTATGCATTACGCTGAACCCTGGTGGTCCAGTGGTAGTCCTTCGCCTGATTTCGGGCTGCCATTCCAAGAAAGTGTCACCTGGTGGCCATTGTTATCCCCCTCCCCGCTCTCCCGCAGAGGTCCCACACCACCCAGCACCCCCCCTTGTCATGGGCTGGCGACAGCACCTCACCTGCATGCCGCCTGCTGAATGATAGCAGCATACAGTATGCTCTGTACGCCTATTGGTCCACTGCATGGACCAATGGGCATGCATACCATACTGTACTACACAGGCCCAATATGTGAATGAATGTGTTCTGCTGTTATTATTTATGAGTATCCTTTACTGTTAGTATTTACTAGTTTGCTATCAGAATTTATGACACGTCCTTTACTGTAAGTGAGTATTTTCTAGTTTGTTCTGCAGTTATTATTTACGAGTATCCTTTGTTGTTAGTGGGTATTTACTAGTTTGCTGTCAGTATTTACTAGTACCCATTACTGTCAGTGAGTATTTTCTAGTATGTTCTGCTGTTATTATTTACGAGTATCTTTTACTGTCAGTAAGTATTTTCTAGTTTGCTGTCAGAATTTGACACATCCTTTGCTGTCAGTGGGTATTTTCTAGTATGTTCTGCTGTTATTATTTATGAGAATCCTTTACTGTCAATGAGTATTTACTAGTTTGCTCTCAGAATTTATGATACATCCCTTACTGTCAGTGAGTATGTTCTAGTGTGTTCTGCTGTTATTATTTACGAGTATCCTTTACTCTCAGTGGGTATTTACTAGTTTGCTATAAGAATTTGACATATCCTTACTGTTATTGTTTACGAGTATTTGACACATCCTTTACTGTTGGTGAGTATTTTCTAGTATGTTCTGCTGTTATTGTTTACAAGTATCCTTTACTGTCAGGGAAAGGAAAGGGAAAAGGGGAAATTGTTCAACCAGGAAAGGCACACTAAGCCGAAGCTTGTTTCTAGGTGCGACCTGGGAGCACAAGGAAGTTAAGTGACTTGCTCAGGGTCACACTGTAAGCAAGTGGGGGCTGTGGGATTTGTCAGTGAGTATTTACTAGTTTGCTGTCAGAATCTGACACATCCTTTGCTGTCAGTGAGTATTTTCTAGTATGTCTGCTGTTATTATTTACAAGTAGCCTTTACTGTCAGTGAGTATTTAGTAGTTTGCTAGCAGTATTTATGATGCATCCTTTACTGTCAGTGAATATTTTCTAGTATGTTCAGCTGTTATTATTCATGAGTATCCTTTACTGTCAGTGACTATTTTCTAGTATGTTCTGCTGTTATTATTTACAAGTATCCTTTACTGTCAGTGAGTATTTACTAGTTTGCTATCAGAATTTATGACACATCCTTTACTGTCAGTGAGTATTTTCTAGTATGTTCTGCTATTATTATTTACGAGTATCCTTTACTGTCAGTGGATATTTACTAGTTTGCTATCAGAATTTGACACATCCTTTACTGTCAGTGAGTATTTTCTAGCATGTTCTGCTGTTATTATTTACAAGTATCCTTTACTGTCAGTGAGTATTTACTAGTTTGCTATCAGAATTTATGACACATCCTTTACTGTCAGTGAGTATTTTCTAGTATGTTCTGCTGTTATTGTTTACGAGTATCCTTTACTGTCAGTGAGTATTTACTAGTTTGCTATCAGAATTTATGACACATCCTTTACTGTCAGCGAGTATTTTCTAGTATGTTCTGCTGTTATTATTTATGAGTATCCTTTACTGTCAGTGAGTATTTACTAGTTTGCTATCAGAATTTATGACACATCCTTTGCTGTCAGTCAGTATTTTCTACTATGTTCTGCTGCTATTATTTACAAGTATCCTTTACTGTCCGGGTATTTACTAGTTTGCTATCAGTATTTACTAGTACCCATTACTGTCAGTGAGTGTTTTCTAGTATTTATTTATTTATTTAGTTTTTGTTGACCAGGTAAGTGCACTAGACAAATCCTGCCTATTTTCAGGCACAACCCGGGAGAGAGGGATACAGATGAATGCCAACTGACCTTGAACCAGATTAAGCTGTTGGTGGTATTTTTTTAGTGCATGTTCTGCTGTTATTATTTACAAGTATCCTTTACTGTCAGTGAGTATTTACTAGCATGTTCTGCTGTTATTGTTTACAAGTATCCTTTACTGTCAGTGAATATTTTCTAGCATGTTCTGCTGTTATTGTTTATGAGTATCCTTTACTGTCAGTAAGTATTTACTAGTTTGCTATCAGAATTTATGACACATCCTTTACTGTCAGTGAGTATTTTCTAGTATGTTCTGCTGTTATTATTTACGAGTATCCTTTACTCTCAGTGAGTATTTTCTGGTTTGCTGTCAGTATTTATGATGCATCCTTTACTGTCAGTGAGTATTTTCTAGTATGTTCTGCTATTATTATTTACAAGTAGCTTTTACTGTCAGTGAGTATTTACTAGTTTGCTATCAGAATTTGACACATCCTTTACTGTCAGTGAGTATTTTCTAGTATGTTCTGTTTTCATTATTTGCGAGTATCCTTTACTCTCAGTGAGTATTTTCTAGTTTGCTGTCAGTATTTATTTACTCATATTCATTACCATCAATGAGTATCTACTAGTATCCTTGACTATCCATGAACATTTGTCATTGATTTCCTTCCAGAAGAAGCAGAGATGTCGAAGAAGCAGGCTGTGCCGGAGGCAGAGCCCATGCAGTCCTTCAGGAGCTGTGTGTTCTCATCCCTCTTTCTGTGGCAGATGCTGTGGCTGTCCGTCATGCAGCTGAGACACTACCTCTTCATTGGGACGCTGAACCCCCTGCTGAACCATTTGGCTCATAATGACTCCCAAAAAGGTAGCTGCAAAATACAAAAAAATAAAAATAAAAACAGTTCTGCGCTACCACTGCTGTAATGGGGACCTGCTTTCAAGAGTCAGCCTAGAACACCAGCAATCAGGCAGCCAGCTGGGAAGAGGGCAGCTCATGGCAGCCTGTCTCAGACTGGAGAGGTTTAGTGGTGCATTCCACCACCACCGTGGTCCCCGACAGTGTGTCCATAGAGCTTGCTTCTCCATTGGAGGCAGAATGCATGCGCATGTCTGCCTACAGGCTAGCATAATGGTGCCAAGGGGTAGAGGGAATAATAATAATAATTAACGTATGTATACGAGGTGACAATTAGATGTTTTTGGTGCAGTGTTGGCCACTGCTTAGCTATTAAATCACAAATTGTAGTGCGACAGAAATAATGTGACCTACTGGGAATTGAACCTAGGCCCCCGGAATACCATCCTGGTGCTCTAACCAGTGACTTTTAGTCTCACATGGTTGGAGCTAGGGTTCCTGAGCACATTTCCTTTCTCTAGAAGGCACCAGGGATGGGAGATGGAGGTTGGATGACAGAGCAACGCATATGCTCAGCGTGTGTATGCCCTTTGGCTTCACCAACGAGCCTGCGTCCCAGGTCTGGGAGTAACTAAGAAAAGACCCCAGCCGAGCAGGATGACTCTCTGCCTCTACTCGCAGGCCTCGCACCACCAGCTGTGGCACCGCTCCACTGACGCTGGCTTTAGTTGCCTCGAGGGGACTTAAACCTCTAAGGACCCTGATGAAAGAGCTCAGCCATGGGGGGGGTGAAAGTGGAGATGGGTATGTCCCAGAGAAAGTGGGTGTCAGGGTTGGGGCTGGAGGGTGGACAAAGGAAGCAGACTAGTGGAAGGGAGCATGATAAACAATGAATATTTAATAATAAAAAAAAAAGGAATGGAACACAGAGCAGGAAATCCCCGGTCTGAGGAGAGGAGAAAAATGGTGGGAATGCCACAGTGTTAACCCCGATGACAGCCTACTTAGTCCCACTCCACACCATAGACCCCGACACCATACCACCGGAGAACCCCACCCGCTCACACCACCCTGTTTATATGCAGTTCCTCCGTCTCAGTCAGGGAAGACAGCAGTAGAGGAGGCTCTTACTCCAGGGCCCGAGGAGGTCCCCGATAGGGACAAGTTCTGCCTAGGGTGACGTGTGAAACATGTGGCAGTCAGTAGCTCCAGGGATAGTGAGGGCTGAGTCTGGTGGGTATAAGGGGCTACAGTGGGACACAAAATAGTTGGGTTCAGGTGAGCAGGGAAAGGAGGTAAAAATATGTTAAAAAAACACACGTATCAAGTCGGCCCTGAGGTGTGGTGGACTAAGGTATTGCACCCCATGTCAGCGGCCCGGGTTCGGGAATGGACTAAGGTTGCTCATGGGCCAGCTGGGAGAGCGTCCACTGATGACTCTTCTCCTTCAGGCGGGTTGGGGGAACCAGAGCGAGTTGTTGATTGGCTGCCATCCAGCAGAGGCTAGGTGGTGCAACAGCGACTGCCTCCTGACTTGACTGGGCACAGATGCAGCGTGCCTGTGGTGTTTACAGTGCAGGAGCACTTCACTGAATATGTGCCAGCCTGGGAGCGGGGAGAAAAGCATGGAAAAAGAACCCCAGCTGGCAGGATGATGGGCAGCAATCCTGCAGGCTTCGCATCACCTCCTGAAGCACCCACTCTCCAATGGAGGCAAAAGTAGATTGGGGTAAAACCCAGGTTGGTGGGTGCTGGGACTTGGGATCGCCATCAAGAAGGCAAGAAGGGAGCTTGTTGGGATCCACAGGAGGTATAAAGAGATGATGGAGGGGAAAAAAACACATCTCTGTTCATGACTGGAATACACTTTTTGTCAACTGACAAGCCACTGCTGCTTTAAAGATAGTTTCAGTCATTGCTCATTGAGATGGTAGTCTGTTCCACAAATTCCCCACTCTTTGTGTGAAATACTGTTGGCGTTGGGAACAAGCCCAGGATGGCAGGGTCTGGGAGGGTGTGGAGGGTTGCATATCCTTGAGGACAGTCTCTTCTTCCGGGAAGGAAAGACCACAGGCTTCCCTGCTATACTGCCACACGGGTTACCACAGGTGGCTGTTTCACTGGAGTTGCTTGTGGGAGAAAGGATGCTGACTGGTACCACACATGACCACACACACTTGGTAGCCTTGCCACCCGCATCCTGATGGCTGGGTGAAACTTAAGGAAGAAAATCCTGGTTGGGCGACAACATGCCACCAGCACTCTTTGGCCCCGCCATCCCAACTGCCCACCGCCTTTGAGTCGTTACTGAGTGGGGCTCGGAGGTGGCCAGGCTGAGAAGGGCAGTTCAGATGATGGAGATAAACAGACTTAAAAAACAAAATGCTATTTATGAATTTATTTTCTTTTTACAGAGCTGTTTGGCCCTTGAGCTGTAACTTGTTCCTCCGGGCCCCCTGTCAGCCCTGGGGATTTTCCTGGCGTGGGGCCCAAGGGGGCTGGCAGCTGTCATTTAGATGATTCCAAGCACATTTCTTTTTCAGTTTTTCCTCCCTTTCCCGCCAAGCCCCTCCCACCTCACTTGACATCAGACTATGCCCCTGATTGCCTCAGACATAACAATGCACTATGAGTTGATGACACCCCCCCACACACACACATGGGAGCTGGCTTGCCACGTGGGTCCACTGCTACGCCAGAACTCTGATGTCTCCCTCCTGGGGCTGCTCATGCTGCACTCAGCAGCCCTACCCCTAACTTCTCCTGGCATCCCATGTCGATTCCTGAACTTGGCTTGCCAGTGCAAAAACACAACATTCTTTCACTGACCCAACAGTCTGGCCACTATTTTTAAATATAAGTCTAATTAAATATTCATGAGCCTGACGAGGCTTCTGATTGGCTACTGGATCAGTCATTAACGGTTCCATGTGATAACGGTGACCGCGTAATAACAGTCGCCATTTGGGTGAATCTACATCGCCGAAAATGAAGTTCGACGATGTAGGCTCATGGCAAACAGCAAGGCAGCGCTCAAGATGTAGGTTTTCTGTTTTTTAAGCGGGGACTGTGCCCACCACACCCCCCTCCTAAAGGATTCTTATCTCTATGGGGTGCATGTTGGGGGGGGGGTGTGTGCAAAAGTTAGAAAAATAAAACCTGACCTGGCGCGAAAACGAGCACGCCCAGAACCGAACCCAGCACCCTCCCAACCGACCACGCCACACAGCCAGTTCAGCAGCCCACCACCACACTATACCCCACAAACCCTTCCGCCCGTCGCACAACGTGGTCCCTCCCCATCCCCCTGTATACATAGCGACATCCTGTTGCTATATGCGCCAAACCCCCTATCTGGTTGCCCTTCCTGCTAGGAAGCCCTGTGCAAAAGTGCCATGACTGAGTCGCCCTTTTTGAAAGCACTCAATCGCGGTCACCTCGTACACGGGATACAGTGATTAGCATATTAGAAATGACTGATCCAGCTGCCAACTAATGCTGTGCAGCATGCAGTGCTCATGCTGCTCCACTCAAAACCTAACTATAAGTAAAGAGAAAGGTAAAAATGAAAGCTGTTGTTGCAATTAGACTTTTTTTTTTTTTAATCGCTTTCTACCCTCCTCCTACGACCTGCAGATCCGACCTTAGGGACCGCCAAGGAGTCATCCTCCTGCCTTACTCGCCCTACCCAGACTTACCTCGCTGTCCCCCATGTAGCGGTGGCTTCCCCCCAAAGCGGGGCCGAGATTTGGCGGACAAGCATCCCAATACTTATATCTCGTTGGACAGGAGGTAGTCGGGCAGGCGAGGGCACATTGGAGGCATGCTTTGGGCGCTCCTTCTTCCTGGGCTTTGCAGGTGTTTTTCCCTTTTCCTGTGTGGGGGAGTGGTACACACCCTATGCTAAGGCTTCACTGCTGACATCGCCATTCCGCTGTCCCTCTACATCTGCTCTGCGTTTGCTGTGCCGCCGACCTCTGCCAGAGGCCAATCAAGCGCTGAGCACAGACCCCCCGCGCAGGAGAGGACAGCTGTCCTCCGGATGCTCAATCCTCTCCCTCTCCTGCTGACCCCCAACGGTCCAGGCTTGCTTCCAAACCCGGGTCGCTGGCATGTCGCGAGGTGTGGCGTCCAGCGCTCAACCCTCAGCACCACTGGGCCAGTGTGATTAGACTTATAACAACCTCAAAGCTGATAATTTCCTTGGATTAATGACTGACTGGAGAAGGTGGCCCTTGACTGCCCCTCGGGCCACCGTTACTCCCAACTGGTCATTTAATCCCTTAAAACTTACCAGCGTCTCGGTCATTATTGCTTAAATGTTTTGTCTAAATCTTCCTCCACTGGAAAACTGCTGATGCTTAATATTCTCTCAGCTGCGGCACTGGCTTTGCTGCGGTCCACTCCCTCGGAGGCCCGCTGGCCAGGGGACTAGAGGATGGTGAGAAGGGGAGGGGGAAGGGTGTTATGGGTAGCCACAAGGGATTCAACCAGTTTTCTGTCATCCAGACAGCAAATCACTTTGCACCCCTGGAGGAGGCTTAGGTGCCTGAATCCGTTGGAGGGGACTCTGAGTCATTTGGGGGAAATGGACAGGACAACTTGGTAACACCTGTGGGGGCTGAGTAGGTGGAAGTCAGCAAGGAGAGTCTTAGTGACTGGGGACTCAATGATTAAGGAAGTGGGAAGGGTGCGTGAGGGAGTGAAAGGGAGTCAAATGGTCAGATGCCTTCCTGATGCATCAGCCATTGTGGATATCGATAGACTAGGGAGGATGATGGATGGCAGAGAAGTGGGTGGGCTAGCTTGGGTGCTGGTACACTTGGGTACTAGTGAGCTGGTGAACCAGCCTGTGGAGGCAGTGAAGTGGAACTTTAAGAGGCTGGGTGACAAACTGAAGGTACATTCGGCTTCAGAGGCCCTTTCCGAGGTTCTCCCTGTGTGGAACACGGGGACAGTGAGCGACAGAATAAGAAAGGAAGAGATTGAAGAGTGTAATGGGTGGATGAATAGATGGGGCCAAGAGGGAGGGGTACCACTTTGTGAGGGACTAGGTGGGATTCAGGGACAGGAGGCTGTCCAAGATCGATACTCTTCACATGACAAGGGAATGGGCTGCAGGGCTATAGATAGGCTTATAATGTGACCGGTGGTAGTGGTGGCCTGTAGATACTACTTGTACGCTTTACAAGCAGTCGTACATGTTCGCTCACTTTTTAATTTTTTTTTTCTCTCACCACAGTCAGTACCTTCACCAACGCCTTCGCTTTCACACAGCTGTGCGGCATGCTGTGCGCCCCTTGGAACGGGGTTATCTTGGACCGACTCAAGCTTAAGAAGAAAAAGGATGGGGAGTCGCAAGGTGAGAATCTCAATGGACACATCTGATGTCATGGACTTTGAACTCCTAACTCCAGTCAGAAGTGTAGTAATCTACGTAGGTATAGGGAGAAGTCCTTGGTGCACAGACCCCCACACCCCCCCACACCTAGTTCCATCTTGCTTCCATATTTTTTAATGAAATAATTGAGTGGACTTGGGCTAAATAGGTTTTTACTTTGTGTACCCCCAATTTCCAAATCTTGGCTATGCACATGGTTTGGTGGGTCTCGGCTGAGCTGCTGCTGTGCAGTGGGGTGGGGGAGGAGAGCCACGTCTCCTTGAATGCAAAATTTTGTACATGCAGTACTAGTCAGCCAGCTTTTCGTGGAACTAAAGGTGACCAGTACTGAAAAATGAAAACTTGTGTTATATAATTAATGGGGAATAATCAGCTCTAAGAGCCCCACACCCAAGTTTGTGGCTGATCCTAATTTGCATTTAGGCTGCCAAAACATTTTTTTTACTGTTTACTGCAGTATCGTAGATTGTAGCAGGCCAGTTCTGCTTACTTCCAAGCTGATATTTGCTGTAACCAGAAATCCCAGAATCCTCTGCAGCTGATGGCAGAGCTGGACTGCAGCACTGGGAGATTCCGTAGCCTGCAGTGCATGTTATACAAGTAAGTGAACCGAGGTGTATTGATACAGCCATGCCTGCCTAATGTAAAGAGGCCAATGAGGTCACTGAACTTTTTCCGGTGCCCTTGTGCTGGGATGTCAGCACTGGGTTCCGAGCTCCTCGACCAATCCAATTTCTGAATTTTTTATACCCATTTCATAATAAATTATATCAGCAGCAAACAAGATCAGGCCAGGTGCAGGGACAGGATAACATAAGGGGCAAAGCAAAAGGGGAGGGAGCGTCAAGTAAATGCTAGGGAAGATTAGATGGACAAGACGGGGGGGCATGGTGAGTCATTGGGCAGCCTTGTAACCTTCCCCCTCCCTCCCTCCTGTGGAGTCGCACCAGGGAGGAAGAGCTGGCTCAATATGCCTTTCCTGGTCATCAGATTTAAATCGTCCCATCAGCGAGTGGTCCTGTTCCCATAGTACACTGTGTAGGTAGAGGGAAAACAAGGGGAAGTTAAATGCAGAAATCTGTGGAATAGTGGCTGAAATGTGTCTAAAAGGTATGCTCTCCTTTGCCGCCCCACTGGCCTTGTGCCAGTGAAAATTGCGTCCGGAGGCAATCCATGGCCAAGCCAGCTGCTGCTCTGCAGTGCATCTCAGTCGGGGAGGGTTGGTGGCAGACTCTGCCACCACAGTGACCCCTGTGGTTGGGTCATGGAGCTTGTTCCTGCCACATGGAGAAGCTGTGGCTGTATGTGTTCGACATAAGCATAGGTTCCAGCCAGGGGAGGTGGGAGGAACAAACCGAGGGAGAAAACCCCACTAGCCAGCTGAACAAAAGCCAGGTTCGGCCTGACCAAGGTATATCCCTGCAACAACAAGTTATTAGCCGGAGAGAACAATCTCTTTTTTTTTTTTTTTTACTTTCTTTCTTTAAGGTTTTACACACAAACAATGCATACAGAGAGAGTACAACCGTACTCAAGTTATTTGATTTAGTTCACATTGAGACATGTTATAATATGCTCAGTATCACAACAACCTTAGAAGAGACATGGAGTAAATATATGTCTCGCAGGGAACTCCAGGTATGGGACAAGGACAAGTGTTCTAGTTACCCAAGTTACTAAGAGGGACTTGTTTACAAAGAATAGATAAATCCTTGCCACGACACAGAATTCTCTTTATATATGGGGATGAACTAACATTCTAACTTGCCAAAGGAGGGGTATGGGAAGAATAGAGATGGTTCAACTCTGTCTTAGCTTGCTGGCGTATGTCATGTCTCACTTGTGGGGCACTGATATAATACCCTAAAGGTACTCTTTATCAGGGGATGAAATCCAGTCTCACCTCAGACATATACAGCACCCAACGTCTCCATAGTATCTCAAACCTTGGTACCCTCTTATTGATAGCCACCGTTAAGGCTGTTCTGTATATAGTGATCATAAGATCCTGCCACATTTGTAGTGTAATTGTCATTGGTGACAGCCAGTGTTTTGTTAGCACCTTTTGGGCTGCCAGGAAAGAGATTTTTAAGAACTTGCTTATTCTGGGGTTTCTATATTCCTTTGGCAGGTCCAAAAAGAAATAGCACATGGAGGTAACTTGCAGCCCAGGATCTAGAATTATCTGTAGGGTCTGTTGTAGTTCCTGAAAAAATGAAAACAGTGCAGGGCAACCCCACAATATGTGCCCTAAAGATGCTGGTGAATGCCCACAGTTTCTCGAGCAAGTTAAATGGTTACCCCCCCCCCGATACTTCCCTTGAATTGCTGGAGTCCGGAAGTATATAATAAATACCTTCCAGGAAAACTCCTGCCAACTAATCGCCGATAGGCCCCAATGTATCCTCCCCTGTGTCCAAAACCATAATTTTTCTGTGATCTGGATCCCCAAATCACATTCCCATGCTTTTTTGATCGAGAGGGCTGTATCTCCTTTCCAAGAGAGCAGAGCTTGATATAAACTAGAGATAATGTGAGTTGTAGGAGGGTCACCCTCCACTGCTCTCTTAAGGATATGAGCAATTTGTGGTGGAGGGGGATTTTTGACACTTAGTTGTGCCTGGAGTTCTTTTATGTAGTTTCTAATTTAAAATATTGAAACCTATCCTGCCAGGAAATTCCATAGTTATTAACCAGGGTTTGGAATGCCTTTATCTCTTTTCCCTCCAAGAAATGCCAGATAAGATGCAGGTTGTTCGTCTCCCATTTTCTGAACCCTGCATCCCATTTAGCGGGGAGGAAGGTATCCAAATATGGAACTGAAAGCAAAAGATGCCTCCAGTGCCTAGCCTTCCGATCCCTCGGTATTCCAAACTATATACTTAAGGTTGGGGCTGTATACAGATTGCCTTCATGGTGGACGGGAGGCCTCTGTCTCTCTCTCTCTCTCTTTCTTTCTTTCCAAGGAGGGCAAAATTAAGATTTTCAAGTGACCCCTCCCGTAACTCTAATGTTTTCCATTTAGCTAGGTAACTCCAATTCAGCCAGTACAATACAGTCCTCAATTGAGCTGCTTGGTGATATAATTTAAAATTTGGGAGAGACAAACCATCTTCTTTGGGATTTGTAGCACCAAAAGGCACACCCTTGGCCTTTGAGACCCTCATAAAAAGTGGGATATTCCTCTATTGAGTATATTAAAGTATGATTCTGGGAGAAGGCTGGGCATTGTTTGAGCCGAATTTAGGGAGAATTACCATTTTTATTGCCTCTACTCTATGTGCCAGGGGAATAGAGACGGGGGTCCAACATTCTAACTCCATTTTGATATCTTTCAGAATTAGGGTAAAGTTAAAAGAGAACAACTGGTTTGTTTGCGGGCTTAATTGAACTCCCAGATATTTAATATGGGTAAAATTCCATTTAAAAGGAAACTTCTTCACAGTCTTGTCTGAGGGATCATATTGTAATTTTAATACTTCAGTTTTGGTCATGTTCGCTTTGTATACAGCTAATAGGCCAAATTCTATCAGGTGTGCCCAAAGGGGCTCCAACGATTGCTCTGGGTTTTTTAGATAGATCAACAGATCATCTGTGTAGAGAGCTAGTTTATGTGTTTCCCCTCCCAATTCCCATCCCTGTATTAGCTTGTCTTGCCGAATCATCTGAGTTAAAGGTTCTAGATGTAGAGCAAATAGGAGAGGAGAAAGTGGGCAGAAGCCCTGTCTAGTGCCCCAGTATAAGTGGATTGGGGATGTAATGCTACCATTAATTTTCACATAGGCTTTTGGGTTCGACTAAATATTGATTATATTTTTTATAAAGAAATCCAAAAATCCAAACTCCTTTAGGGTCAGTCCCATGAATTCCCACGCTACCTGGTCAAAGGCCCTTCTCAGCATCCAAACTTAAAAGCATAAAAGGGGCCGTCGACCGGGCAGTGTGATGCAACATATGCAGCGACCTTTTGATGTTGTCCTGGGCCTGCTTACCCAGAACAAAGGCAGTTTGGTCAAGATTAATCAGACCTGGGAGCACCGCCTCCGGTTGCTTCGCTAATATTGAGGCATACATTTTATAGTCGATATTAAGGACAGAGATAGGATGGTAGGACCTACAATGTGTTACATCCTTTCCTGGTTTAGGAATACTGGAAATAACTGCGTAATTCCATGTTTCAGAAAACACCTCCCCTGACTGAGCCTCATTACAGGCCTTCAACAGGGGTGCTCTAAGTTCGGTTAGAAAAAACTTTAAAAATTCTGGAGTAACTCCATCTGGGCCAGGGAATTTTCTAGTTTTCAATCTTTTAAAGGCAGAGTCTAGCTCCTGTGAAGTGACTGGGGCATCAAGGAGGTCTCTGGATTCCTGAGTCAGCTTTGGGAATTGTGATTTATCCAAATAAGACTCTATTTGCGTACTGTCAGGGGCATGCTCTGTATTATAAAGCTTTAAATAGAATTCCCTAAATCCAGACCTTATTTCTTCAGGTGTTTTAAGCATAACTCCATTCCTCGGATCACGAATCCGAGTAACCATGGACCTAGCGGTCTGTTGTCTAAGACGGTGTGCCAAGAGACAAGAGGCGCTAGGGCCAGTCTCGTGATATCTTTGACGCAAATGCTGTAGTGCTTGTTCTGTTTTTACAACAATTAATTTTTGGATCTGCTGCTTAACCGCTTGCAAAGCCATTGAGGCCGCACTATCCCCACTGGCGTGCCTCTTTTGTAAATCAGGCATCTGTTTTTGTAATTCTTCCATCTGATGGTTTAGTTGCCGTTTAAGATGAGATGCAAATTTAATACAATCTCCCCAAAAGATTGAATTTACCGTGTCCCATAGAACTGCCCTCAATATTTCAGGGAAGTCGTTTTCCTGTCTGATTTGTATTAACCTTGCCTTGGCCTTCTCCGTAAATTCCCTCAAGTTTAACATATAGTTATTGAATTTCCATAGAGTTAGTCCCCTTCTAATGTTCCATTTTAATCTTAAAAGCAGTTGTGAATGATCAGAAAGAACAGATGGAATACGAATGCAATTTTATGCAGTGTCAGTGGCTCAGTAGGTAAAACACTCGCCTCTGAGGCCGGGGGATCAGAGGGCTGTGGGTTTAGCTCCCACATCTGGCACTTGGGTTAATATCCCAGTACTGACACTGTAGTGCAGCATGAGAGGGGTGCTGCACTTCTGAGGTGCTGTCTTACGGATGAGACATTAAACCGAGGTCCCATATGCCTGGATTGGTGGTAGTTCAGGTGGATGTTAAAGATCCCATGGCATTTATCGAAAAAGAGTAGGGGAATTTCCCCGCTGTCCTGGCCAAATTTCCCTCATTCACTAAAAAAAAAAAATGCCACCAACAGCTTAGTGTGGTTCAAGGTCTGTTGGCATTCATCTGTATCGCCCTCCCCCGGGTCGTGCCTGAAAATAGGCAGGATTTGTCTAGTGCACTTACCTGGTCAACAAAAACAAAATAAATAAAAAATAAAAATCCTCCACCTGGCTCTGATGTCCCCCTGCGATCAACAAGTAATCAGTTCTAGCGCATGCCCCGTGTGGGTAAGAGTGATGAGTGTATTCTTATTGTACAGCCTTCAGGCATCCATCCAAAAAGCCCCTCTCAAATGGTCTCTGATAACCCTGCTGGTAGGATTTTGTCTAAAAGACCTAACATTAGAGGTGTCCACTTGCTCCCAAATCTGATTGAGGTCTCCTCCTACTGTTAAAAGGCCCTTCTGTAGCTCCGTCATTTTATTCAATAGGAATCGTAGAGTTTCCTTAGTGGAGCCCGGAGGGGCATATAGGGAAGCCAGTGTAATGGGTGAACCCTCCAGATTACCTGACAGTATAGCTAAGCGGCCTTCGGGGTCCATGTAACTGGCTGTCTTCTGAAACTGGACTCCTCTAGCAACTAATATGGCAGAGCCTCTTCTGTTCCCCTTCTCAAATGAAGCTACTACCACCTGTTCATACCCAAATCTCCCCAACTTCTGATGTTCAATTCTACTGAAGTGTGTTTCTTGCAGTAATACAAAAGAGGGACCTTGTCTTTTAATAGCAGACATGATCTTGTAACGTTTTACCAGACTATTTCGCCCATTAACATTATGGGAAACAATTTTTATGATGTTATTATTCTTATCCCCCATTAAGGCATGGAAAGCTAAGTCTGTTTATACTGTATATCATTTTATGTTGTGTCACCTCTGATATTCCTCCCATTTTCCCTAAGTCCCCATTCTGCTTCCTTCTTCCCATAATAATCAAAGTTTCCCCATATTGTATTTCATGTTCTCCTCCTCAACATTTAAATTCACTTTGCCTATGAATTTTGTTGTCTGTCATACCTACGTAAATCCAATCATACACATCAAAAAATATACTGTAACATATAACTTTAAAGCTCTGTTGGGGAGGAGCCAACTGGGCATTCCACACCCAGAGATAGTAACTATTTACATAGCGACTCCCAAGGTAGGGGAACAAGAAAAATGCTTCCCTAAAGACTCGAGTCCCCTGAACTCGAGAAGGAGGAGAAGGGGCCATCACAGTGGCTCATTTCTCCTGGACCCTACAATTAAGGGGTCCTCGCCCCCAAGGAAGGCTAAACATCCCCTGTGGTGCCCATGGAGGGGGGGCATGGTGTCAAAAAGAAAGACCCCTTCAAGAACGTCTTTAATAAGACTATGGGCACCAAAAGGCAGCATGGCTGCAGCATGTGTAATAGCTCTAGGAAACAGAGGGCAAAAATGCACCCCTCTCAATCGGCAAATTAGTGTTTATGCTGTGGTCCCAGATTAGAAAGTAAACCCATATCAAATAACTGGCTGTGTCCTTTCCCTGAAACCCTGGCAAATTAGGACCAGTAATATAAAATATATTCAGACAGAGTAAAAGTAAAGTCCCCTGCGGAGAGAGAAGAAAAAAAAAAGTTAACCATGCTAGCGGTTCTGTTAAAATGTCCTGTTTCAACGCTCCGGATAAAGCAAACGTTCCCTCTCTGAACACTAGAGGGCACCCAATAAGTGGTTTACATCCACATGTATGGCTACTTAGCTAGGAAAGTAATTCAACACCATCTAATAAATGTGCAGTATGACTCCTGGATTCCAGATTGCCCAAGTGAGGTGCATATTCACTTTCCCCATCCAAAAAATAGAAAGCTGGGGGGGGAGAGAGAGAGAGAGAAAAGACAATAGAAGAAGGGGCTTCATGGAGACCTTTTCAAATGTTCAAGCTGTGATTGCTGAGAGCCATCGTCGCATTCACAGGCATTGCGAGACCCAACGCCCGGTCACAGAGGAGAATCTCAAAAGGAAAACCCACTTTCGTCTGCTCCAGTCTAGTCCGGTTTCAGGTGTCCCCTCCGCTCTCCGATATCCCGTCCCCTGCAGCCCGGTACATGAGTAAGTCTGTGCAGCATACTTTTTTTATATCCTGTAGAGTCGAATGCGCTGTTTTCTTTGCTCGACTGGTGTTCTGGGCCCAGTGGATCGCCATGCACTTGGTAGACTGACAGGTTGATCCATAGATCGAGGGGTTTCCAATATTGCATGCCCTTTAGCTTTCATTGCCTCCTCAAGGTATGATAGAGGTCTGCACCAGACTCCCAGTGAACCCGCAGGTGGGAGGGATAGGGTGTCTGGAATTTAATCCCCAACGCTTTTAACTTTCTAAGAATAGGGGCGTAGGTTAAACATTGCTGTTGAATAAGAGGGGGATAGTCCTGATCAAAAAAAAGCCTTGTTCCATTGTATTTTACTTGACCCTGTTTCCATGCTGTTCTGAGGACCGTCTCTTTCTCCCGAAAGCTTGCAAATTTAGCTACAATTGATCGGGGCCTGGCAGACTTTGAGGTAGGTCTGGGCACCAGAGCTCAGTGTGCCCGCTCAATCCTGAAATTAAAACCCTGCGGCAGCTCCAGTACATGGCATAGGAGATCCTCCACAAAATCGGACATTTCACCAACTTCCGCAGATTCAGGTAGGCCAATTGATTCGTAAATTATCCAGCCTTGAATGTGCCTCCAAGTCCAAGCATTTAGCAGATGTGGATTCTTGTTGGTGAATTAGGAACTCTACCGCTTTAGAAATGTGTACGAGATTGTCTTCTGCGGTCGAAATACGTTCCTCTGCATTAGTCACTCTAGAATCCAACCCACTCAGATCTGTATGGAGTTTATTAAATTCAGATTTTGTTTCGGTTTGAAACTTTTTAATTTCTGACAGTAGTGTTTCAAACCTTGACTGAGACAGGGTCTCCATTTGTGCTTCAGTGTCTTCTCCCACCATACTCGCTGGTGAAATTCTCCCACTGGTGACTTAATCCAGGTTGATCGCTCCTGTTTTTGAGGTTTTTGGATCGGGATCTTTTCACCTTTGGGGCTCCACTATGCGATTTATGCATAATTAAGCAAATTTCCCCATTCTGAGCTGAGAGGAGTCGTTGATTTTGCTGATGGGCAGAGAGAGCTCCTCAGTTAGGCAGTCATAGAGTTGGTGATGTCACCGGAAGTCCAGACAGAACAATCTCAATTGAAAAATAAACGGTCTGTGCTCCAAAGTTTGCTACGTGATGTCAGACACTTTTCAGTTTGCCTAGTTAGTGTCCCTGTATCTTCATGGGCATGGATTTCTCTGGGAGGAAAGGTGGAAAGTTAGTTGTAATGCTCAGCTCCCCTCCCCCCATCCATCAAAGGCCTTCTCTCTTCACCCCGAGGATGACTTCAGTTGCACCATCCCCACATCCATTTGGAAGGCACTACAGTGTAGTAGTTAAGAGCACTGAGCTGCAAACCTGGAGACCTGGGTTTGAATCCCGCAGCCCCCACTTCCATACTGTGTGATTATGAGACAGTCACTTAACTTCCCAGTGCTCCTAGAACGTACCTGGAAATGAGCATCGGGTTAATGTGTCCTTCTTGACCAAAAATTGCTAAAACAAAATTCAAAAAATCCATCAAGGGCCATCTCTCTCTCCACCTCTGATGATGGCTCCAAATGCCTTGCCCCCACATTCATCTAGGGCCTTCTCTTCCCACCGCTGAGGAAGGCTTTAAATGCCCTGCCCCTACATCCATCAGGGGCCTTCTCGTTCAAGTCCTGAGTAAGACTTCATTTGCACCCCCCCCCCCCCAACAGTGAGATTCATCTGCCTAGATTCTGAATGTTAGGGCCTTGTTCCCGGGAGGGGGGATGTGCAGCAATGGCTCTTGGTGTGGTTTCTCAGGGGGCCCTGGATCAGAGGAGTGCCCCCACTATACAGAAAGAGGCATTGCTGCAGACAAAATCAGTAATTCCCAGTGGGGACCAAAGGAGAGAGAAGTAGAACGTGTTACCTGTGGTGAAAAGTTACAAGTATCTATGGCTGCATGATAGCACAGCTTGCTGCTGTGCCGAGGAGCTGGGCTCGGGGGCTGTCGGCAGTATGCCAGTCAGTGTGTCCCAGCCTGGAGAAAGTTGTGTCAGGTTCCCCTGTCAAAGCACCCTCTGCTGGTGGGCCAGGGAGCTCGCTTCCCCAGGCATGTTGCATGCTCATGGCCAACAGGTGCATTTGCGTGCCAGTGAGGGTGGTGGGAAGGCTGCGGGAGAAAATGTGGAAAGTTGCCATCTCAGCTGGGCTTGTAGGCCCACTCGGCCTCCATAGTGCAGGGGCCCCCCACTTTGGAGGGATGGCGGGGACAGACGGAAGTGGGAGGCCACCAGGGCCACAAGCCCCAACCTGAAGAGCAGGAGGCTGAGTAATGGAGAAGAACAAACTATATAAAAAAAGTACAGGTTTCCAACAGATGGGACACACCCCTAGAATCTGAAATCATTTGGTCTTGTCCCAATAAATGTAATAAAATTATGAACTCTACTTGGTCCCACTAGACCCCTCCCAGGAGGCACCAGGGGTAACGGAACCTCTGTTATCTTTTCCAGTAGAGACCGATCCCTTGGCAGACCTGCGTGCCTGCATCCTGTCACTGGCCATCACGGTGACCCAGTGTGTGCTGTTCTCCCTCTGCGCTGCCATCCCAGTTCTGGAAGTCCAGTATGCAACCTTCATCTTCCAAGTGCTCAACCGCTCCTTCCTTTATGGCGGCAACTCAGCCTTCATCTCCGTAGCGTAAGTAAATTGTTGTCTTTTTCTTTCTCCCTTTATGTTTTTGATTCATTGTTTTTATTCTTTGCAGGTGTACCCTTGTACTGCACTGGCAGGCTTTTGTCCCCTGATGTTTTCTCTACATGGGACATCAGCATAGGGGTGTGTGCAAATGCACCGCAGGTGTGGAGCATGTCACTGCCGACATCCCCCACCCGGTGAGTTGCTTTTGAGCACACTGCCACCTATGATAACCCTGTCAGTTGGTGACGTGGTGCCTCCAAAGAACATGTCCTCCTCCTTCTGTGGTTGAGTGATTTTCCTCCATTTTGCTGCCTAGGGACATCACTGAAAAGGACGCTAGAGCATAGGCACACATATGCCGCTATCAGATGTCACCCTCTTGCCCTTTAAGTGGCTGCCAGCTGCATTGCCACCTGAGAATCCCCAGTTGGCAGTATTAGTACAGACCCCACTGTCCTCACCCCCCCCCCCCGAGGAAGAAAGCATTTGCTGGGATGGTTGATGCTCCACTGCATGGCTGACCCCCGGTGCGTAGAGCTTATTCCCAAACCCACACCACCTGCACAGTGCGGACTTGCGCCGCTGCAATGCAAATGGGCCTTTTTTATAATTCACAATTTATGTTCACCCAGTGGCGACCTCCTACTTCCTCCTGTCAAGCCATTCTAGTGAAGCATTCTCTCATGGGGGTATTGCTCTGGTGTGGTCTGGACTACCATGACCTCGACTTATTGTCCCACAGTTGTACTGTTTCACAGTTAGGCCTACATCAGTCATCCAGACATGGAGCAGCCTATGACTGTCAGACTGCATGCTGAGATTGAAGGGGAGGAGCACTGGAGACAGGCCCTGGAGATACGGGCACAAGGGGTTGACAGGCCCTGGTGATATGGGCACAAGGGCTCGACTGTCATTGTGCTCCTGGTGGGTAGTACTTTTCCCCGTTGTGAACTTTTTCTGCTCCATTCAAACTTGGGGCCCATGTCGTAACAAAGGGATTCTGCACTGGCGGTCCTGTTTTGTGTAACTAGGCTGAGATTCAGACTCAGGGACCTTGTAGAAACTGAAGGTCTCCACACCAGGGCACTAGTGTGGTGAGTCACTGTGCTGGGATTCAAACTCGGGGACCTTGTTGTAATGGACTCTACACTGGTATTTCTGTTTTGTGTTACTAGGTTGAGATTTGAACTCAGGGTCCTTGTAGTAACGGAGTGTCTCCAAATTAGTGCACTAGATGAGCCACTGCACCAGGGTGGGACAAATCAGGTAGCCAGGTGGCCAGTGACTACTTGAAAAATTGGTTTGGCTACCAGATTTTGCAAGTTATTGGCCAACTTGTCTACCTGTGTATAAAGTGATTTTTGAACCCTTAAAAAGGATGGCCACTGCAAATATTGGTTTGACTACCAGATTTTGAAAGCTACTGGCCAAATTGACCACCTGCTCACAAATGGATTTGTCCCATCATGCGCTTCGCTGGGATTCAGGCTCAGGGCCCTCATAGTAACAGGTCATCTCCACACCAGTGCACTAATATGGTGAGTCACTGCGTTGGGATTCAAACTCTGTGCCCTTGTAGTAACAGAAGATCTTACTTCGAGAAGGCTCTTGCAGTAGGTATTCACATATAGGACTAAGCCACCAGGCATTAGGACCCCACGGAAAAATTCCTAGCTAGCAGTCTCTGGCGGGGCACCACACCCATGTCAGGTGATTGGTGTCATACGACACGGTATAAAGGGGCGGTCTCCCATGCCCGCCTTCCAGTTCTTTCCTGCCATCGGCTTGTGAAAGTTCCTCGTGGTAGAACTGCGCTCGTCAGTCATTCGTTGGTCTCTTAAGTTTTCGAACTTTTCGACCTAGTTCCAAAGAAGATTGGAGATCTGAGGCCTATACTAGACCTCAGCTCCCTGAACATGTTTGTGGAACACAAATGTTTCAGAATGCTCTCTTTGCAAAGCCTTCTACCTCATCTTCAGCAGGGACAGTGGCTGTGCGCTCTGGACATGCAGGATGCCTACCTGCATAGCCCCATGTGCCCTTCCCACCGCAAATTCCTTCAGTTTTGCTTTCAGGGGGACCACTACCAGTTCAAGGCCCTCCCATTTGGTCTTTCCTCAGCCCCCTGAGTGTTTACCATGTGCCTGTCTGAGGTAGCAGCCTGGGTCTCAGTCATTCCTCGTTAATAGTCCACATGGCCGCTATCTCAGCCTACCATATTCCCTTTGGAGACAGGACTTTTGCACAGTTGGAAGTCTCCAAGACCTTCCTCAGAGGGGTTCTCCATTTGAGACCCTCCATCCGCATTCCTGCCGCTCCTTGGGACTTTAATTTTATTCTGGAGAAGCTTACTCTGCCTCCTTTCGAGCAGGCAGCTACAGCTGATTTGAAGTTCCTTTCTTGGAAGACCCTCTTCCTAGTGGCCATTATGTCTGATCGGCGCATTTCCGAGCTTCAGGTCTTGATGTGCAAAATCCCGTACCTAATTTTTCACAAGGAACGAGTGGCTCTACGCACCAACCCTAAGTTTTTCTCTAAGGTGGTGGACTAATCTACGCTGAACCAATCCATTGAGCTACCACTTTCTTTACGCAGCACTCCAATCAAGGGGAATACCTCTTGCATACTTTGGATGTTCACAGAATACTGAGATACTACACCAATCGGACTAAGGATCTGAGGAAGACTGATCATATCTAGGATTCAGTGCAAAGAAGTGCAAAATAATGCACCTGAGAAACAAGAACCCAGGGGAAGATTACACAATGGGGGGGAAGTAGTAACAACAACAAAAAAGGAAAGGGACCTGGGGGTAATCATATTAGATGACCTTAAGGTTAGCAATCAATGTGAGAAGGCAGTAGGGAGGGCTGGGGGTATACCGGGATGCATAGGGAGAGGCATCACCAGCAGAAAGCAGGAAGTTGTTATCCCTCTGTACAGACAGTTGGTGAGACCCCATCTGGAGTACTCGTCCAGTTCTGGAGACCCCATCTCCATGAAGGACATAGACAGGATAGAGGCAGTCAGAGGAGGGCAACTAAAATGGTGCAGGGTCTGCAAGAGAAGCCGTACAAGGAGAGACTAAAGGAGCTTAATATGTACACCCTTGAGGAAAGAAGGGAGAGGGGGGACATGATAGAAACTTTTAAGTACCTCAAGTGGAATCAACAAAGTCCAAGAGGGTAGCATCTTTCAAAAAAAGAGACGTGCAAGAACAAGGGGACACAATTTAAAGATGGTGGGGCGGTTCCAGGGCAATGTGAGGAAGTATTTTTAAAGAGAGGTAGTGGATGCATGGAACAGGCTTCCTGAGGAGGTTGGGGTCTAAAACTGTGGAGAATTCAAGAATGCATGGGACAGACATAAGGCAATTCTTGGGGGGGGGGCGGGTAGGAAGAAATAGGCTGTTGGTTAACTAGGATCTGCGGCCTATCCTGTAGGTAGGGAAATGGGCAGACTAGGTGGACCAAGCGGTCCTTATGTGCTGTCAAAGTCTATGTTTCTATCAGTTTTTTGTCTCTTTTGCTCATAAAAGAGAAGACAATGCTGTTCCTAAGCAATCCCTATCAATATGTCAGCGTGGCTCAGTTGGTAGCACATCTGCCTCTGGACCAGAAGGTTGTGGGTTCTCGTCCCACACCGGGATTGGACTTGCACCTAAAAATCGCTGGCATCCGAGTGCAGTATTGGGGGGTGCTGTACTGTTGGGGTGTGCCGTCCTTTGGATGAGACGTTAAACCGAGGTCCCTTCTGCCCATCCTGGTGGTGTCCAGGTGGAAGTAAAGAACCCAGGGCACTCTTCGCAAAGAGCAGGGAACATTCCCGGTGTCCTGGCCAACATTTCCCTTCCCATAAACCAGTTCATGCAATTATCCAGGCTGTGTGTGGGTGATGATGTGCGATATGGCCGCCACCACACATTCCATTCAGTCACTTCACTACCAGTCTAGCATTGCTTGTAAAGCGCTTTGGATGTATGAAAAAGCGCTATATAAATGCTGATTCTTCTTCTTCAACATGGTTGGCTCATTGTATCACTTTCTGTTACGACAAGTACAACAAGACCCTTCTGGATCAAGTCAGAGGTAACTCCACCAGAGGAGTAGCTGCCTCTGCGGCTTATTTCAAGAATATGTCAGCGGCAGACATCTGTGCAGCCACAACTTGGACTTTTGTCCATACCTTTATGAAACACTACTGTCTGGATATTGCCTCTCACTGTAGAGCAGACTTCGGGTTGGCTGTGCTACAAGGTCTCCTTTCATGAGACCCGTTCAGCCTGAGGTTCCATGCTGTGGATGACAATCCTCCTCCCGAGTGCTTTTCCTTGTTCCAGACTGCTTGGGACTCAGTCCGATATATGAATACCTACTGCAAGAGCCCTCACAAAGTAAGATAGTACAGTTAAGTAAGACCTTACCTTAACAGTAGATCTTCGAGAGAGGCTCTTGCAGTAGGTATTGCCTTCCTGCCTTCCGTCCCCCTAAGCCTATTTGCTCCATTTCCATGGGGGGAAATATCCTCTTCTCTCTCATCTTGCCTCTTTTGGCCTTTGGCGGGAAAGAACTGGAAGGCAGGCGTGGGGGACTGCCCCTTTATACCGACGTCGTATCACGGGGGTCACCTGACATGGGGCGATCCCCCGCCAGAGGCTGCTAGCTAGAAATTTTTCCATGGGGTCTTAACGCCTGGTGGCTTAGTCCTATATATGAATACCTACTGCAAGAGCCTCTCTCAAAGATCTACTGTTACAGTAAGTTCTTACGTAACTGTACTGTCTCCACACCAGTGCACTAGCATGACGAATCACTGTGCTAGGATTCAAACTCAGGGCTATTATAGTAACAGTCGATCTCCACACCAGTGCACTAGTGTGGTGAGTCTCTGTGCTGGGATTGAAACTCTGGACCCTTGTAGTAACAGAGGGTCTCCACTGTGCTGACATTCAAACTCAGGGCCCTTGTAGTAACAGAGGGTCTCCACACCAGTGCTCTAGTGTGGTGAGACACACTGCGCTGGGACTGAAACTCAGGGCCCTTGTAGTAACAGAGGGTCTCCACACCAGTGCTCTAGTGTGGTGAGGCACTGCGCTGGGACTGAAACTCAGGGCCCTTGTAGTAACAGACGGTCTCCACACCAGTGCTCTAGTGTGGTGAGACACTGCGCTGGGACTGAAACTCAGGGCCCTTGTAGTAACAGAGGGTCTCCACACCAGTGCTCTAGTGTGGTGAGCCACCGTGTTAATCTGCACTTGGTCCATTTTAAAATGACCCTCTTTGTGTCTTTTCTGCTGGAAGCAATAATTGCACCGGCTTTTGTCTCATTGTATTGTTTTGTTTAATTTTTTTTTTTTTTTAACAGTTTCCCTCCGTGTCACTTTGGGAAGCTGTTCGGGGAGGTGATGTCCCTCTCAGCCGTTGTCTCCCTCCTGCAGTACCCATGCTTTGCCCTCATTAATGGGCCGCTGAAAGAGGATCCCTTATACGTAAGTATCTGCCTTTTTTTTTTGTTCTGTTCTCAGTTTTTTTTTCTAGATCTTGTTTTATCTCCTCATTCTTGGACTTACTACAGCTCAACCAGCATCTCAGAGCTGGCTGTCCCTTTGTGTTACGTCTGCCCTCTTTACTTGGGCAGACAGTAGACATACATTCTGATCTTGCTGGGAATGAAACCACGGACCCCACATCCCAAAGTCAGCCGCTCTAATCATTCTGTTAAAATGACATTCCTCCTAGCTGGGAGGTAAGCATGCTCCATTGACTTTCATACACTTGCAATCTCATGGACCACCACTAGTGGTCTCTGTTACAATTACAGTTACTCACCACTGCTTTTACTGCTATTCACAGCTTTTGCCACTGGATGAATGTATTGCTTTCGACTGTTATTCACAGCTTTCACGACTAGATGGCGCTGGTTTGCACAGCCTACCTTTTATCATGTACAGCAATACTTCCCCTCTGTTTTAAGGAAAAACATCCCATCCTCGTCACCACTGTTTGGTTCATCTCATCTACTTGTGCAGATGCCTTTCAAGCCTTTGGTGGGAATCAAACTGGGAACTCGACTCCCAAAGGCAGAAGCTCTAACCATTCAATTAAAGAGACATTTCCCCTAGCCGAAGGTTATAATGCTTCATTCACTTTCATACTTGCAATCTCATGCACCCATATCCACAGCTTTCACTATTAGATGGCAGTATTGTTTTTTGACTGCTGTTCACAGCTGTCACCACTAGATGGTATTATTGCTTTTGACTGTTATTCACAGTTTTCACCACTAGACAGCTGCATTGTTTTTGACTGCTATTCACAGCTTTTACCACTTGATGGCTGAATTGCTTTGACTGCTAATCACAGCTTTCACCACTAGATGGGACTGTTTGCACAGACTACCTTTTCTCACAACTTTCACCACTAGATGGGACTGTTTGCACAGACTACCTTTTCTCATGTACCACATTACTTCGCCCTTTTTTAAGACAAACTGTCCCATCCTTATCACCAGTGTTATGCCTACCCCCTCTATGTAAGCAGACCCCACTCTGGCCCTAGCTGGGTGTTAAAACAGAGACCCTGAATCCTGAAGGCAGCTGCTCTAACTATTTAGCTTGAAGGGAGGTTAGAGGGCTCTTTTTTCCCCCATTATCTGTTTCTCCTCTTCCTCTGTTCCCTGGTTCCTGAAGCATCTCTCCTCCAACCCCATCACCAACCTTCTCGTAGACTGACCGATTATCGACCACTTGCACAAGGCCACACGTGGTGGGTGGCCAGCCACGTTGGTCGTGCTATGCCTGCAGGGGGCGCCAGGTAGAGCTGAGGCCTTTTCCTCCTGTTTTCCTCCCATATTGTTGGCCTAGAGTGATGCACGCACACACATTGGTACGCATGCTTGCTGGCGTCTGTTAGTAGCCCTTCCCTTTCTGGTGCGTGCTCCTGTGCTTCCACTAGGCCTACACATGGTGGCAGTCTGACAGCACAATGCAGAGTCCCCCACTCTGATGGAGGAGAGCTTTCCTTGAGACGCTCGATCGTCCCTCCACAGGCCTTCCCCATCAAACCACTCGTTCCTGAACCCAGGTCATTTGGCACACTGAGTGGTAGTCCAAACATTGCACCAACAGGCCAACCTTAGAGGACTCTTTGGACATTATACAATGCAGTTTCATTGGTTATCACTAGAGTGTGCAATGCGCAGCAGTATAGGACTGTGTTGTTTTGTAGCTGCTTGAACTAGGGAGAACTGCTTTAGGTGTATAGAATATCAGTAAATGTGAGCAAAATTGAATTTATTTTTTTCAATTAAATCAAAAATATTCCCCTATAGAAGGTTGGAATTATCCACCCTTTTTCAGAATTTATATATGAATACCTCTTGTTTCAAAATGTCTGCATGCACAAATAAGTCTCTGTGCTAATTGGCTGAATCAGCACCAAACATTTCTACCCAAAAAATAACTGACCCTATGAAGAGGAATGTGGAGCTGGACAGTCGGTGCGGCAGTAGCACTACCAGACAAGAGGAGGCAGTATAGCGCAGTGGTCTAAGGCTCTGAGCTGCAAATTTGGTGACATCCAGCAGACCAGACCTGGGTTTGAATCCCACAGCTTCCACTTGCATAATGTGTGACCCTGAGCAAGTCACTTAACCTCCTTGTGCTCCCAGGTCGCTCCTGTAAAAAAGCTTTCAGCTTAGTGTGCTATACCTGGTTAAACAACTAAATAAAAAAAAAAAAAAGACATGGCACCGTCAACCCAAGTTCAGGAACAAACTCAAATCACTGTGTGCCGGCCAGGGGAAGGAGGACCGAGTACCCCCAGAGGACTGTCTGTTCTTCCGGGGTCATAAGTCTCTGAGTAAGGACTTGGTTGGTCTGAAAACTTAGACATTGTTTTCTTTTTGTAACATCTATGTTGGTCCAATAAAAGGTATCAAACTGTTTGCTTCTGGATCTGTTCTTCCGGGGGAGGGAAGCATAACTGTTGCCACTGCAGCACTGCCACTTGGGTGACCATTGGGGGGGAAGTACAGCAGGTAGGGGGCTTCGACTGAGCTCCGCTCTTCATGCTCTGCATACACAAGCACTGAGCCCCTTGCATGCTGACATTCAAGGGGCCAAGATTGGAATAATGAAATACCCTGACTTGTGCAGGATGATTCAGAGCGCACCAGGACCCCGACTCCACTGTACCTCCCCCAGAACTCCAGCCTAGGCCCTTGGGCTCTAACCTCCACCACTGTCTGCTCCTCTCCCACCCAGGAACTCCCTGCCTCGATACTTGAGCCCTGATCCCGCCACTGTCCATTGCTCTCCTGCATCTGCACCCAGACCAGGGCCCAGACCCCAGACTCACCACAGTCCAGTACTGTCCCTACCCAGGAACTCCTGCCTCCATACTGAGGAGGAGGAGGAGGCGGAGGAGGTTCACTGCAGCTTGGCCAGACCCACTGGTGGGGAGCAAGCCCAGGTCTGAAATAGGCGAAGGTAAGCACCATGGACACGGGGGATGGGCTGTATCCACCGAAGGCAGGAGCCAACAGATAGAAAGGGTGAAAAAAAGGTCAATTGTTAAAAGGTGGGAGAGGAATGGTTTAATAGGAAAGGCACACTAAGCCAAAGCTTGTTTCCAGGTGCGACCTGGGAACACAAGGAAGTTAAGTGACTTTATTTATTATTTATTTACGAGTTTTACCAGGAAAACATACTGAGCAAACATGCTCGATTCCAGATTGCTTAGGGTCACAAAGTATGCAAGTGGGGGCTGTGGGATTCAAACCCAGGTTGCCAGGTTTGCAGCTCAGAGCCTAAAATCACAGCACTATACTACCTCCTAAGACGGAAATATTATTGGGAAGGGCAGAAACCAGGGTTGGAGATACAGAAAGTCATGCTTTTTTAAACCTCTCCGTTTTGCCTCCTTCCCAGGTAAACATTGCACTCCTCATCTTCATGCTGTTGGCATACGGTCACCCCATTAATGTCTACCTGTACTGTCGCCGGAGGGACCGTGAAAAGGCCAGCACCAGAGCCTCACCACGTGCCAACATTCTGCACAACAAGGAAAAGGGGCCTGAGCCTGAAGACTCCACTGTCTGTTGATGACAGAGTTTACATGTGCTTGACCAAAGGGAGAAGGAGTCATCCTTGCATACCACATATGGGGCCAATGCCAAGTCTTGTGGTATAAGCTCCCAGATTGTGAAAATAGAAGGAAGTCTGGGTTTCTTATGCATCCAAAGCTACCAATAACATCAGTATTTTGCTGTGGCTGGCATCAGCAAGACCTTCCCTATGCTGTTGTCGGGATTCCTCTGCTTTTTCCTGACTGCAGTGGACTGTGGTTTCTGATTCCCCTAAAGGATCACTTATTAATGACGTCATCATCATCATATCAGAGAAGGCTCTACATTACTCTCCTGTTAATGTCACCGGAGTGTTTTTAGTCATCTGCAAAAAAACGATTTAGGTTTGTAGTCGTTTCTTGATAACATCATCCGAGTCTGTTGGATTTCATTATGGGGAGGACTCGTGCAATTTCCAGCTGGCATCACCAAAGCTCGTTAGCTTTACCCTATATAGCTAAAAAGATTAGTTTGAGAGCTGACTGTAGCTGTGCACGAAGGGTCAGAACATGGCTTTCCATCGTGTCCAAGATGACCACCAGTACGGACAGGAAGTATTTTGCGATGGTGGTGGATTCCTTGCTGGAATTGCAAAGCAAGTACACTGGATATGCTGGTTTTCTTTTTGTTTTTCAACTTTTATTGACCAGGTAAGTGTAATGAGCCACGGTTCTTTTTCATACACGACCTGGGACCGTAAAATGATACAGTGAAGATGTTACATTGAAACAATGACAACAGAAGTACAACAATTAGAATGCAATACATCAAGAACAGTCACAAATTCAGTGAAAACATTTACAAGTTAAGAGACTGTTCACAGATTGAAGATGGTGTCAGTAGGCCACAGGCGGCAGGCCACGTCTGTAGTAGTGAGAGTTCTACTTATCCCTGTATTTTATCCCAGGAGCTTCCTGACATCTTGTTATGGTATTATCTGATCAGAATCTGTCTTGTGACCAGGGCGTTCAGTTATTTGTTTTTTGTTGGAAGTCAAAAACTTTCATGAGTTCAGATTTGAAGTTATTGTAGTGTTTTGTAAATGAAATACTTTCCAAGGCCCCCATTTTGAACATCCCATATTTCGACAGACCAATTTTTTAGTCGTTTATAGAAGTATTATGGTACTTGGGAAATACCAGTGGATCATTTTCGATTTCCATGCCAGCAAATGTGGAGGTCACCTAATTCTGTCTTTCCTCGTTTGAGAGTTCTGAAACCCCGCTCCCTTAATTTATGGGAAGTTTGAGGAACGCTCTGGAACCTTGTTTGTTTTTGCAGGAATACTTCTGTGGCATCAAGAGAACCTCTGAAGCGACATCAGAAGGAATTGAACCCCAACCTGCTTTTTCTTTTTATGACATCATCAGAACATGTTCATGCGCGTGTGTGTGTGTGTGTGTGTGTGTGTATGTGCTTTATGTGTAACTTTATGGGTATTTTGTAATTACGTATTGAGAATGTTCACGTTTGCTTTTATAAAATATCCCAGTGATGTTCTGATCATTTTGAAGTTGAACTTGATGGGCGGAGTTCCAGAAACAAGTCATAAAAAGGGAATTATAGAGGGAACGCTCCCGGCCAATCGGAGCACTCCTTTCCTCTGTGCATGAGACAGTCTTATTCTTTGAAGAGTGTCTCACCATAGCTACCCCGGAAATGGGCACGTTCAAGTAAGTTTTTTTATTTTTTTATTATTATATTATTGATCGATCTCTATCAGTAATATATTAGTAACACCACCGAGACCACCGTTACGGTTGTAAGAGTGGTCTCACATACATTCCTAGAGTATCAGAACCATTAAGCTTCGGTGAGCGGTTCCCATACCCTAAGAAAGCTTATGAAATGGGCCGGCCCGGTGGCACTGAGGGTTGAGGTACTGGACGCCACACCTCATGACATGTTGGCTACTTGGGTTCGGGAACGACCTTGGGTCGTCGGGGGGGGGGCTGGAGCAGGATCGAGCAGCCCAACAACAGCTCTCCTCTCCTGGGGTGGTTGTCCCCCCCCATAGTTCCGCTGCCACCAGGTGGAGGTCCGGTGATGGCACAGGCAGGAGGGTGCCTCGGAACATGGCACGGATGAAAGCGAGGAAAATCTTAAGATAAAAACATACTAGAAAAAAAAACAAACACGTGAGACCACTTAAGCTTAAGAGTGGTCTCATCGGCAGTATCACTATACAGTAAAGAGCCAGCACTGGGATCCTAAAGCTATATAACTTGTAACACACTCTGAGTTTTCTTGGCTGGGGGGGGGGTGAAAAATATCCTCTTAAGGGAAGCAATGTTTTACATAAGGATTAACATGGACATGGGTGACCTCAAGCTCTCAGCTTCTTAGGGAACTTCTGATGGCTACCTCGCCCTAAAGCAGCCTCTCTCATGGACCCAACTAGATCTGGATATCTCCTCTTGCAAAGCAAACTTTAAAAAAATTCAGAATATGAGGGCTGCCCCAGTGGCCCGGTTGTAGCTGATTGTGCAGTCATGCAGCTGACCGAAGTTTCAGAACGGATGTCTCTCGCCATGTAGACAGTCTGGGTTGTTGTCACTTCCTGACAAAGCGTCACATGACAGACACAAAGCGCCAAGGGTGAGAGTGTTTCTTCCCCCGGACTCCTGTCAGTAAAATTTTATATGCTGAAAACCAGCTTCTGTTCCAATTTGTGGAGCTTTTTGCTATCTGGTGAGTGCGCTGTGGTGTTTTGCTGGGTTGTAGGCAGCTGCCAAAAGGCAGTGTGCCTCATCTGAGGAGGGGTGGCGGTAGGCTCCATGTTAACAATGACCCCTTCTGGAGGGTCAGGGAGTTTATTTTTTTGTATTTATTTGAAGTCTGGTAAGTGGGAGAGTCACACTGAGCTAAAGCTCATTCCCAGCTGCGAACCGGGGAAGGGGAACAGTGGAAGAACAGCAGCACAATACACAGCAGTGAAACATCTGAACAATGTATGGTAAGAAAAATCAGTCCGAATAAATACTAAACAGTTGTATGTGCAGAAAATAAGTGCAGCTCAATGAGAACGCCAGCAGGTGCATGTTCACAGGTGTCAGCAGTACTTGGTGGACAAGAACAATACTGACAACAGGCGATTGACCTGAGGGGTGAGTTAATTGCTCGATCTCGTAATGGAGGGAGAAACTGTAGTGGTATGGAAGTTAAACCAAAGACGGAGCAGGGACCAAACTGGGTGCTTATCAGGATGGTTAAGGCTCGGCTGTGGTGAATCAGGAGGAAGGCTAATAGGAAGAGGTGGGGAGGGTTCCAAGTTTGTACTGGTGCCTGAGGGGCCGGGGAGAAAGCGGAGGAAGAAGAGTTTGTTCCAGACTGAGAGTCAATAGGAGAAGTTAGATTGCCCAAGAGAGGAGCGGGCTGAGGCATAGCAGAAGTGCAATGATCCCTGGAATGGAGGACACAGGAAGCAGGAGGGAGTGGGAAGAGGAGAAGTAACAGGGAAGGGAACCAAACCAGGAGGTGCAGTGAACTTGGCAATGAGGAGGGCAGGGGGATGGAAAGGGATGAAAACAGTGAATAATGGTGGGTGGGTGGGGAGGAGCTTGTAGCAAAACTGCAGAAGCAATTGCTGAGGGTGTCCAGTCTGGCAAGGGGGGTGGAAGACGCGGTGCCACAGACCACATTCCCGTAGTCGAAGACAGCGAGCACTGTTTTGGTAACAAGCTTCCTGAGGACATGTGGAGAGAAGCAGTGTTTGTTGTGATACAGGGCACTAAGCTTGGGGTCGGAGTTTTGCATGGATGGCATTGAAGTGGGCTGAGAAATCCAGCTTGTTGTCTGGCCACACACCGAGGTACTTGAAGGACTGAGTTACTTCCAGAGGCATGCTATCCAGAGTGAACATTGGGGGGGGGGGTGCAGTGAGTCTGAACAGTTTCTGACTGGTACCAAAGGTCATGGATGCCGTTTTTAGTGTTGTCTCTGAGCTGCTTGGATTGGAATCAGTGTAGAATGTTGTTGAAGTCCCACTGGAGCGGGTCATCCATAGTTGCGTTGGGGGGCCTGGAGGTGAAGATGACTGTGTCATCTGCATACATGTGGATACCTGAGTTGGCACAGGCAGAGGGGAGGTCATTCAGGAAGATGGAGAAAAAGGTGGAACCCTGTGGGACCCCAGCCTGGATAGGAAGGGGAAGTGACAGGGCACCTCCAACCTCTACCGAGTATTGTTGGCCCGTTAGGTAGGAACGGAACCAAGCAACAGTGGGAGCTGATAGGCCAGCAGAACTTGCTTGTCCAGAAGGAGTGGATGGGACACCGAATCAAAGGCTTTGGCTAGACTGATGAGTACAGTGGCCATAATGTTTCCCTTATCCATCCCAGAGGAGACAAAATCAGTGACCCACAGCAGGGAGGAGACAGCGGAATGGTTCTTCCAGAAACCAGACTGGAAAGTGAGAGGAAGTTGGAGGATGAAAGGAAGTCACGGAGTCTAGAGTGAACCACTTTCTCTGGCAGCTTAGAGAGGGAGAGGAGGAGGAGGGAGATGGATGGAAATTCCAGGATTGAGGAACAGCACTTAGAGAAAAGGAAAGCTTGCGTAGGTGAGTAAGGGGAGCTGCAGTGGCAGGAGCTGAGAGATGTAGGAGCTTGGAGTCCAGACTGTCAGGGCTGGAGTTTGACAGGTTCAGGGAGGAAAGGCAAGCATGGTTTCCTGGATGGAGATGGGGAGGGAGTGGGGGGAGTAGAGCCAGGTGGGGAGGAGAAGGGAGGGCACAAGTTGTGAAGAACTCATCAAAGTGAACAGCAACAGAGGTAGGGTTAAGCTGGCCCGGTAGGGTAGAAGGCTGAGGCACCTCGTGCCTTACATCTTACCACGCCGGTGACCCAGGATCAAGAGTGAGCTCAGGTTGCCAGGGGTTGGCCAGGGAGGAGAGGATTGAGTGTCCAGAGGACAGCTTCCCTCTCCTGGGGAGGGTGGGCCATGTGTCCCATCAAAACAGTACACCCAGTGGAGGCTGGGTATACGGCTGCCAGGACCATGTCGGGAAGGGCTGGGGGCGACGGCAGACGTCCGCACATAGGGTGTGGGAGCACACCCATCTCATGCTGGATGTCATTGCACATCTGCCCCTCCAGGGGTAATCGAGAAAACCCCCGCTAGCTGGGAGGAAGACGTTACTCCAGCCACCAGGTCCAACACTGGTTTCAGCTCACTTGGGTCCTGACTGCCTCCTTCCTTCACTTCTGACTACCATAGCATTAGATGGGTACGTTTGCCATGGAGCTAAATAGACTCCCTCTGGGTGGTCATGACCGTGGGGTGTTCCATGCAGGTGAGTCGCGAATGGGATGGGAACATACAGAACCTCAAGGCAGAGAGGAACTCAGGCCGGATGGGAACGGCTGAGAGATGGCTGATGGGGCCCCCGCCAAGTGGTAACCAGAAGGGAAAATGAATTGACAAAAAAAACAGAGGTAGAGTCAGACACAAGTCAACCTTTTACCACAAGGAGGCATCCTCTCTCCCCATGAAGCCGCCATCTGCCACACTGCCACCTGTGATCACCCAGGAGGCAGTATCGTGGTGGAGCAGCCTGCTTTCGCTCAGCCCCCGGCTGCCTTCCTGTGACCTAGGCTCACATGAAAAATACATATGTATTAGTACATAATTAAAAACATTTGCAGTGTAGAAAATGGGATTAAATGTTACATAAATGGGCAATTTTGGAACAAATAATGAAAAATATTTTTATTTTTCATCACTGGTCACTTACTGTGAGTTGATCTAACCCTAGACAGGATCTTGAGGCATGAGGCAAAGCCAAATGACTTGTGTGCCTAGTGTTAGACTAACAATTATAGCCCAACCCCCTGGTGTATCTAAATGCTAGTATTAAACGTTTTTGTTTTTATTTAAGGTTTTTATAGCAATATTACTAATTGTTTTATTGTACACAGGGGCTGCTGTCTATTAAAACACATATTTATAATTTTCATTTTATTTATTTGGCGGGTACACTGGTCTGAGGGACCGTTTTCAGGAATGACCCAGGCCAGTCAAGGTGGCACATACAACATAGTCAAAGAACTATACCTAACAAATGAGGAGGGCAGTATAGCGCAGTGGTTTAGGGCTCTGAGCTGGAGACCTGGGTTTGAATCCCACTGCCCCACTTGCATACTGTGTGACCCTGAGCGAGTCACTTAACTTTCTTGTGCTCCCAGGGTTAAACAGTTTTCTCTTACCCTAAATGGTGCAGGTAGAATCAATACAGACAGCCATAGAATCATGCTATGTGGATAAATGACAGGGCCCACAATACAAGACCCTGAAATAAAGATAAATACAGTTAGGGCCCACAGCATTAAGCCCCACAACATGCGCAGGTCCACAATAAAAGGAAGAGATTAGCAGCATAGGATACTGTAACATCATGACAGGATTGGATCTGAGACTCCAGTTCATAGCTAGCGACATAATGTCACATGATGTAAAACATGACTGACAACTAAGTAGTCAGCTGCTTTGAGAACTGCCTAGAGGGCTACATCACATGTAATCATTAGAATGCATTTCAGCCAGTCAGAATGCTATATTTCCAAATAATGCTTGATAATTTTCAAAAGCCGTTTTTTAGCACAACAAAGGGAATAATTCTTCATCTGTAGTTAAATGGTTAGCACTACAGGGAGTGACAGGGTTAACGTGAGTGGACTATCAATGTTGCCAGGACCCTCAAAATGAAATTGCAGGCCTTGTAACTGACAGTGGGACTATTTATTTTGTAAAATGTAAGGTAAACCCCTTACAATCAAAACTAAATGACTGGAAGGATACTATATTATATTTTGTTTCTGTGGTTGTACTCCCCCATCTTAGCTGGCTTCACTCACATCAACACCCCCCTCCCCAGCCCCATCACCTGGCTTCTCCCTGGACTCACCTGCCCCAGTTATCCACAGCTTGCCCCCCCATGGTGGGGAGTTCTCTTGATCTGCCGAACACGGATCCAGTCTTAGGCTGAGCCCTGGGTCACCAGTGCAAGGCCTGCGAGGGATCGGTGCTCATCTGCTAGCTAGGATAATTTCCTCACATCCCCCCCCCAGTTGGAGGGGCGAGCGTGCCATGACATTGATGGTGGCACTTTGTCTGCTCCTAGCCACAGTGCACCCAACAGACCCAGCGTACTTTCCTCAAGCTTCCGCTGTGCATACACCAGGCACCGCACCACCTGCTCTCCAGGGGAGTGCAGTACCTTGGATGCTCAATCCTTCTCTCTTCCCCAACCCGGCTCACCCTCCGACACACAAAGTTTGCTCCCAAACCCGGTTCAACGACGCCAGAAGCGGTAGCAGTACTGCTGCGCTGGTGAGCTGGCCTATATACTGGCTGTATATGGCTGTATGAAAAAAGCAAGAATTACAGAGTTTGTTCAAGTAGACAGAAGGAATCCTTACCCTAAACATCAACTTAGTGGTAGTGCTCCAAAATGGTAGATACTCCTGAGGGGGGATGGAAAGAAAGAGTAGGAACCTGAGAAAACCGAGGGGGGGGGGTATGGCAGCTGGGTTTCAGTGTAAAAAAAAAAAAAAAAAAAAGGAAAATCTTGCATCTAGGGCACAGAAACCAAGAGGCGGTGTATGAAACAGAGGAAGAGGTACTGACAGTCACAAAGCAGGAAAGGAGCCTTAGGGTTATTATATCTGATGACCTCAAGGGGTGGGGCACTGCAACAGGGCAGTAGGCAGGGCCATTGGGATGCTGGGGTGCACAGGAAGGGGTATCACCAGTAGAAGGAGAGAGGTGGCGTAACCCCTGTATAGATCATTGGTGAGACCCCACCTGGAGCACTGTGTCCGGTTCTGGAGACCACATCTCTGGAAGGACACAGACAGGGTAGAGGCTATCTAGAGGAGAGTACCAGATTAGTCCCATGTGCGTGGTTCCTCCTTATGCTTACTACTGTAGGTTTTACTCCCCCCCCTTTATCACCTTACCACTATGTCCAACTCGTCTCCCCATCCCCTTGCACATATCTGATCATCCTCTACCTTATCTAGGTCTCAGTCCCACTTCACTTTCCTGCTCCATTTGCTATTGCTTTATCTGTTTTTTTATGAAGGTTCTTTATAGCAGTCAACACTTATTATTTTTATATGATATATTTTTCTCTGAAACTCTGGGTGCTATTCTTCCCCTCGTTGACTAAACTTGTACTGACTCTTTATCATCTGTATTGTATTCTCATCAGCTGAGTCTTGTTCTGTATCCCCTCCATTGTCAGGTAGCACCTTGTTGTACCTCTGTGTCTGAAAATAGGCATCTCTATGTCTGGTGCACCCTACCCAGTTACCAAAAACAAACTAAAATGGTGCCCTATGAGGAGTAACTGAGGGGTCTTTATATGTACACCCTGAAAGAGAGGAGGAAGGGGGGGGGACATAATGGAGACCTATAAGTAACTCATGGGGTAAACATGGTGCAGGAGGGGAGTATTTTTCAGAAGAGAGGGTGCACCAGGACAACAGGGCATGCAGCTGGGAGGGGGAAATTTTAGGAGGGATGTGAAGAAGTACTTCTTCACTGAAAGAGTGGTGGATGCCTGGAACAGGATTCCAGCAGAGGTGATTGGAGCGAAAACAGCGGAGGGCTTCAAGCATGCACAAGATAGGCACAAAGGAATCTTAGGAAAGCAGGGGGGTAGACGTAGATCAGGTAGGGTCTGCGGTGACAGTATAGGCAGGCACAAACTGGGCAGACTGGGTGGGCCAAACGGTCCTTATCTGCCGACAAATTCTACGTTTCTATAAAACTTTTTTTTTTTTTTGTGGTGGATGGGCATTCCCATTTCACAATTTTGTATAACCACCCTGAGAACCATTGGTGCTCGGATTTGCCAAACTCTGTTCCAGTAGGATTTGTTTAGGATTTTGGAAGGTCAGATTCAAAACTGGAACCCGAAATCCTAATTCCAGAGTCCTAAAAACAGATCCGGATCTGATGAAGCCGAGTCAGTATATCAGATTCCGAGCACTCCAATGGAGAACAGCCTCTCTGACACAAAGTCGCAGTGCAATGCAAAATGTTTTTCCAAGAAGCTAGTGGCACTTAAAATTAACAAAAATATTTGCATATCTGTCAGATCTACTTTTCAGACAGCCTCCTGTGCTGCACACCATAAGTTTTTTGTTTTTTTTTGCCTCGACCCCATACCAGGTCTGCAAAGCTATTTTTTTTTTTTTTTTATTAATTTCTTTGTGGTCCTCGGCTGGGGGGGATTGTACCTTTGGTTCCCCCCTTCCAGTCAGCCTTCACAGCCACTGCTTTGGTCATGGCCAGAGCTTCACCTCCTCGCTGTAGCCCTTCCCAGACTGCATCGCAGTGGGTACTTATCCACCACTATGGAGACCTGGAGGGCGGGCCCAGGAGGGAGCTGACTTGGGCTTGACCATGGTGGCGCCATCAGGGCAGGCATTGTGCTGCCAAGGATTATTTTTCTTGTAGCCCCCCCGGCGCTGGCATGCAGTGGTGTCAATGATGCTGCAACGCACGCTTCTGTATGTTGCTTGTCAGATGCCACCAGCGCTGTCCCTTGCTGTTGGTCCCCAAGCTTGCACAGCCCCCAGCCGTCGCTAGGAGCCGGCACCTTGGTGATCGTATCCTCAATCCTCCTCCTCCTCCTCTCCGGCCGACCCCATGTGATACGTACCCATTCCCAAGCATGGGTTGCCGGTGTAGCGCGAGGTGTGGCATCCAGCGCCTCAACCCTTAAGAACCACCGGGCCGGCTGCAATGCTGTTTCTAAGCTAAATGTGGCAGCCATCTTTTTTCTCAAGAAAAGCTAAATTAAAACATTTATAAAATGCTAGCATTTTGGTGGAAGAGGACGTTTTAACACCAGATATAACTGGAGCATGCTTATAATACTTTATTGTGGGGGAAAAAGGTAAGGTCAAATGTTTGCCCAGTTTCATTGCACTGATGCATTAAGAATTTTTTTATTTCTCTCAGTTAAAGGCTGTTTGGTCACTCTGGGCAAATTCTCCTTTACAGGCCAGGGGAGTCGGATGCAGGAGACCGGGGTTCCAGTGCTAAACGCAGGCTTTCTCACAGCTGGACCCTGCTCATGCTGACCCTGTTTCCAGTGGTGTGTGCAGGCTTCTCCACTGATGGGCCCTGCTAGTGCTGCTGTCACTCCAGCAGTTTGTGTAGTCTGCCACACACTGCGGGGGGAGGTCCAGCCAGTGCCAACTGTGGCTCCAGTAGTCTTTGCAGGGTTCCCTACAGTTTGGTCCTTCCTGTGCCAACTGACCAGCAGTGTATGCAGGCTTCCCTACAGCGGGCCCTGTCCATGCAGTCCGTGTCTCCAGTGGTGTGAGGTCACTCCGCCACATGGGGAGGGGCCCGCCAGATTGCTGTTGTTTACTTTCATTGTTTGACCAGGCAGTTAACTTTCTCAAAAGGGAACAATATAGCCAGCCCTTTGGCTTGGTGGTATTGCTACTGCTGGCTACACTGGAGACCTGCTGTCAGGAATGAGCGATGGCCATTGGCTGCACGGGGGGAGGGGGGACTGTGCATCCCAGAGGACTGTTACCACTTCTGGGGAGGGAGGGAGGGCAGCAAGCTGTGCTGCTATACAGTCATCTGGGTGATCAGACGTGGCAATGCAACAGAGCGGCTAAGGGTGCAGAAAGATGCAGGCTGGTGTTGCACTATATACATTCTCGTGTGGACACATGCACACCCTAGCTTAAGACAAGGCCGAGGGAAGCAAGGGGCATAAACAATAAAAAAGGGAACAATATTTATGTAAAATATATATATATATATATATTTTTTTTTTTTTTTGCTGGGATAGCTAAAAATGAATGTGAATATACTAATGTCATTTTCTGAGATCGTCAACAAACAATCCCATTCAGGCTTGTTTTTGTCAGTTTTGGAAAAACTGCTGGTAGTATGAAATCAGGGCTACAAACAATTAAGCAGTTGTTAACAGGGTTTTATCTGGTTTTTAAATGGGACTCCCTGTCCCCCCTTCCCTCCCCTCTCTTTCTCTCCTCCTCCTCCTCCTCCTCCTCTCTATTCACTCCCCTTCTATAACTCTTGTGCTCTCTTTACAAACTCTCCCTCCCATTACCCACTGTTGAATCAATCCTAGGAACAGAAAGCAGCATCTCTAGCTATCCATCTAATAGGAAATTTCCCCAAGCTGCGAGGTTAGAGTGTTCCTTTGACTTTCATACTTACTAACCCATGGATCAGCACTAGAGGCCCATATTTGCTGTTATAAATACTCTGCACTGCTTTGGGCTGTTAGTCACAGTTTTCACCACTAGATGGCAGTATTGCTTTTGACTGCTGTTCACAACTTTCACCATTAGATGGCAGTGCTTTGTCTGTCATTCACAGCCTTTCCCACTAGATGGCGCTTCTCTGCACAGTCTTTTCTCATAAACAACACACCCACTCTCTCCCTCTCTTGCCCTTTCTCTCTCTTCCAACTTTTCCCTTCCTTTGTCTTTCCCACACTGTCACCCTCACTTCCTCCCTTTCACTCAGTACTATCCTCAAAACCAAGACAAAAGGCCAAGCCGGTATATATATTTAAAAGGAATCTGTACTTAAGGGTTTCATATCAAAGAATCATTGTTTATTTGTTTATTGAATTTCTCACAGTGCACTTGAAGAGAAAGCAATGTATATTTCTGTGTAACAAGCTTTTTTTACTATCACACTGTTATGCTGCAGTTTGCTAAAGTGTTAATATATGCAGTTTTATAAATGCATTTACAATGCTGAAGAGAAAAGAACTTTTGAACATGTGAACGACTCTGTCATTTTTCTTCTCCAATAAGGTTAACATGTATGTGCCTTGGCATATAGATCCTTCACAAAACGGTATTCTTCGTAGAGTCCTACTCTTTTGGTGTTAGAACCGGAGGTAACAGGACCCCACAGGAACCAAAGCGTTTTGCGCTGGCGGTGCCATTGCCAACTACCTCAGTTCCTTTTTTCCTTTTATCAAGGCACAGTGCTTTCCTCTGCGGGGACCTATAAAATCAGTTTGCTTAGAAATAGGGTTCTAGTCTAGTTCAGCACATTTCTGTTCCCTTATTGAACCAACTGTATTGTTTAAGAGTTTCAGTAGTTTGTGTATAATGTTTTCTCACAGCCCTGTCACACTGGACGATGACCAAAAACTGTTATGGCAGGTAGGGCACCTAACCTGGCAAGTTGATCCAAGAACGAGTTTGTGTCCGACCACCATTTCTCTCTGGGTGAGTGATCTAGTGCTGAGCAAGCTCACGACCAGAAGGATAGGCAGGTCTCCTGTTGTCATAAAAAGGCACTGTCCTAGCCCCACTCAAGCATGGTGTTGGGATTCAGGACACCTCCACCTTGTCCTTGCATAGAAAGAAAAAAGAGAAGCGAAGACACAGGTCCAGGTCAAGTTTTTGTCATTCTGTCCTGAGGCATCTGTCTCCCCTGGGTGCATGAATTCTGCTACCATCTCCTTCATCACCATTGACAAGGGATGATATGTTGCTGGACTTTTTCAAACCCTTGGGGCTGCCTCCAACATCTCCAGCACACCCTGTGCCTACAGCCCCGTGTCCTTCTCAGCTGCCAGAGGTAGAGCACTTGTCTACAGTTGCAACCAGCCCTGTATTATAAACAGTAGGAGACCATTACCATGGACGCACGGGTCTTGAAGATTATTCGAGATTGTTACTTCCTGGAACTGGTAGAATGACCTCCAGATTATTCCCCCAGAGAAACTATGTCAGCCGACAAGCCTAATGGCAGATTGGCAGATTTCATTTCCCTGTAAGTGGCAGGGCTCCTACAACCAGGGCAGTAAACAGGAGTATCAGAGTCAGACCAGAGCAAAGTCTGCTACTCCAGGTATTTCCTTGTTCCCAAAAATACTGGCAGTATGCATCTGATCGTAGAGCTCAGCGACTGAACAGGTACATGAGACACAACAAATTCAGGATGAATCACTGGGTTCTCTTCTTCTACTACACCTAAAACACAGGAGTAATAGGTGTCCTTATATACACAGAATACATACTAATATATCCCTATTAGGGTAGATTACTGCAAATTCCTCCATTTTTGTGTGAGCGTTGAATATTATCAGTTCAGAATTCTGGCCATGGAACTGCATCGGTGCCGCATGTCTTCACCAAGGGCTTTGCAGTGCGTGTGGCACACTTTATAAAGAACAGAATGCAAGTGTTCCCTTACCTGGATGATTGGCTAAAAAAGATTATCCAGGAGCCAAACCATCAGTGCAGCAATAGTGCTCCCGCTCATTACAAGAACGAGTGTGGGTCTTAGAGGGGTGGGGGTGGGGGGAACACTCTCATCCTCTGAGAAGGGAGAACAGCCATCTCCATTGTTATACTGCCACCTGGGTGACTGCGGGGCAGTGCAGTGGAGCAGCAAAGGGGAGAGGAAAGATGCAGGCTGGTGCTGGGCTGTTCACATTCGCATGTGTGCACACTTTGAACCACCTGCGTCGTAAGGGATGGAACAGAAAAAATGATGAACCCCTTTCCCATGCAGAATGACAGCTGCGCTGCACCCGCTGGTCCTGCATACACAGATCTGGGCATTATCCTGATGGCTGGATATTGTGCACACAAGGGACCTAGCATCATCCCATGGGTTCCACCATGGGGGGCAACCCATAGGGTAATGTAGGAGCAGGTAAGACCTGGCAGAACATGAGTTTTTGGGGTTTGGGTGTGGTGGGAGCCAAGTCAAGGGGACAGCAAGGGGCATCAACACAATAAATAAAATAAAAAAAAAACTAATCCAAGCATGAGAGCAATATAGCAGTATCCTTGGCATCTGTGGGAGTCATATTAGGTCTCCAGGAGTCACAGTTGATTCCCTCCACCCAAAGACTGAATTTCATAGGTACAGTCCTGGATTCTACTCATGCGAGGTCTTTCTTTTGTGGGGGACAGGGCAGAATCAATAATGCTCATACCCTTCTGTGTCAGAGGATGCACTAGGGTGGCAACAAACTCAGTGCAGAGGATGTTAGACCTCACGGCAGCCACAGCCTTCATGGTACCTCTTGAAAGACTGTATATCAGAAAGTCTTAGCGGATGCTCCACACACAGTGGTCGCAGGCATCTCAAACTGTAGATCTCCCAGTACGGGTGACAAAACCTGTCTCAGTGGATGCTCCGCACACAGTGGTCGCAGCCATCTCAAACTATAGTTCACCCAATAGAGGTGATGAAATCTGTGGCTCACCATCTCCCGTGGTAGTCCTTAAAAGAGAACCTTCTTCAAAGCTTTTGCTTGCAGGTGACAATAACCATGGATACCTCCTTAGTGAGGTGCACATTGCCAGGGTCTTCAGACCCAAGGGACGTGGCTGGACTCGGAACATCATCTCCACATTAATGTGCTTGAGATGATAGCCATTTTGTACATGTTGCAAGCCCTGTTGGACCTATTTTGCCACAAAGTAGTTAATCTCCAAACAGATAATGAGGGTGCCATGTTTTACCTCAACAAACAAGAAGGAACTAATTCCTTTCCAGTGTAGCGAGAAGCAGTGGGAGAGCTAAAAGGGAGGAGAGGAGAGCAGATAGCCTATGCCAGGCAAGGTATTTTATTTATTTCGTAAAGTGGCAGTGTAAGTGAGTAAGTAGAAGTAAGTGCTTTTCAGTCAGTGTTTTGGAACTGTAATTTGAAGACTGTCATTGAGGGTTACACAGCATGAGTTTGGATAACACAGAAGTAGACAGATTCCTGAGGGTTGCACAGCATGAGTTCACATAACACAGGACTAGACAGATTCCTGAGGGAGAAAGGGACTGAGGGTTACACAGCATGAGTAGGGGGTAACACAGGACTAGACAGATTCCTGAGGGAGAGTGGCATTGAGGGTTACACAGCATGAGTTTGCATAGCACAGGACTAGACAGATTCTTGAGGGAGAATGGCACTGAGGGTTACACAGCATGAGTAGGGGTAACACAGGACTAGACAGATTCCTGAGGGAGAATGGCATTGAGGGTTACGCAGCATGAGTTTGCATAACAGAGGACTAGACAGATTCCTGATGGAGAATGGCACTGAGGGTTACACAGCATGAGCAGGGGTAACACAGGACTGGACAGATTCCGGAGGGAGAATGCCATTGAGGGTTACACAGCATGAGTAGGAGTAACACAGGGATAGACAGATTCCTGAGGGAGACTGGCATTGAGGGTTACACAGCACGAGTAGGGGTAACACAGGACTAGACAGATTCCTGAGGGAGAATAGCACTGAGGGTTACACAGCATGAGTAGGAGTAACACAGGACTAGACAGATTCCTGAGGGAGAAAGGGACTGAGGGTTACACAGCATGAGTAGGGGTAACACAGGACTAGACAGATTCCTGAGGGAGAATGGCATTGAGGGTTACACAGCATGAGCAGGGGTAACACAGGACTGGACAGATTCCGGAGGGAGAATGCCATTGAGGGTTACACAGCATGAGTAGGAGTAACACAGGACTAGACAGATTCCTGAGGGAGACTGGCATTGAGGGTTACACAGCATGAGTACGGGTAACACAGGACTAGACAGATTCCTGAGGGAGACTGGCATTGAGGGTTACACAGCATGAGTAGGGTAACACAGGGATAGACAGATTCCTGAGGGAGAATGGCACTGAGGGTTACACAGCATGAGTAGGAGTAACACAGGACTAGACAGATTCCTGAGGAAGAAAGGGACTGAGGGTTACACAGCATGAGTAGGAGTAACACAGGACTAGACAGATTCCTGAGGGAGAATGGCATTGAGGGTTACACAGCACGAGTAGGGGTAACACAGGACTAGACAGATTCCTGAGGGAGAATGGCACTGAGGGTTACACAGCATGAGTAGGAGTAACACAGGACTAGACAGATTCCTGAGGAAGAAAGGGACTGAGGGTTACACAGCATGAGTAGGGGGTAACACAGGACTAGACAGATTCCTGAGGGAGAATGGCATTGAGGGTTACACAGCATGAGTAGGGGTAACACAGGACTAGACAGATTCCTGAGGGAGAAAGGGACTGAGGGTTACACAGCATGAGTAGGGATAACACAGGACTAGACAGATTCCTGAGGGAGACTGGCATTGAGGGTTACACAGCACGAGTAGGGGTAACACAGGACTAGACAGACTCCTGAGGGAGAATGGCATTGAGGGTTACACAGCATGAGTAGGGGTAACACGGGACTAGACAGATTCCTGAGGGAGAAAGGGACTGAGGGTTACACAGCATGAGTAGGGTAACACAGGACTAGACAGATTCCTGAGGGAGAATGGCACTGATGGTTACACAGCATGAGTAGGGGTAACACAGGACTAGATGGATTCCTGAGGGAGAAAGGGACTGAGGGTTACACAGCATGAGTGGGGGTAACACGGGACTAGACAGACTCCTGAGGGAGAATGGCATTGAGGGTTACACAGCATGAGTAGGGGTAACACAGGACTAGACAGACCCCTCAAGGAGAATGGGACTGAGGGTTACACAGCATGAGTAGGGGCAACACAGGACTAGAGATTCCTGAGGAAGAGTAGGGTTTAGGGTTGCGTTGCATGAGTAGGGGTAACACAGGACTAGAGATTCCTGAGGAAGAGTAGGGTTTAGGGTTGCGCTGCATGAGTAGGGGTAACATTCAAACCCCTTGAATACCTCACTGATGCTTAACAAATGCAGTCATTCCCCTGCAGTGAGTAGTCCCACAGCTTTAAGAATTGTATGTAAATTATGGAATTTAGAATGAAATTCAAACCCTGCTGTGTGGTCACACCCCTGCAATCTGACGTCAGATTTATTTCTCCACCTGAAGTGAGCAGTTGCCCCAAAGTCATGTCTACACTTCTGGCTGGTTTACGGTTTATTATTTTATATTTGATAGTATTAAAATGTTTCTAGTTAACTTTCCAATACCCTGCATTGTTTATGTAAGTTTAAACTTTCTGTGGTTGCTGATCGGTTCCCAGGAACCGGAGAAGGCTTTTCTTGGCAGGGTTCCCATTTTAAGGGAAGTGCTATTAAAAACTTCTTAAAGTAAATAAAAACAGCCTTTTCTGAAACTGTTTTGCAGTTTTACCTAAAATTATTCTCAGTTCCTAATTTTTGGAAATCAAGACGAGAATGTGCTTCTCTTCTGAACTATTTCTTGCAGTTTTAACTTTTGAGGAACCCAACCACATTTTTTCACATTTAATTATTTTTTTTTGACATTTCCTGGGCTTGTTATTTATTTTGGTTTTAGTTAATTAGGAACCAGAAGTGTCTTCTCCGGGTTCAGTGTTTGGCATGGCTGACAGACCCCAAAAGAAGACAGGACCGACAAGCTTTAAAAAGCGATATTGTTTGTTTTCAGCCTGGCAGAGGAAGACTGACGAAGCTGTGCTTTAACGCCACGGGTCCAGACCGATTTTTCCAGTTGTGATCTTTTATAAACTTTTACCCTAAAAGCAAAAGAAAAGGGCTAAAAATAATGTGAAGAATTTATGGCTTCTCAGTCTGCCTCCACATCACCAAAAGGTTCAGAGGAAGGTCCAGCCCCTCAGAACAACCGTCAGTCCCTGTCAAAGGGGACAGAAAAGAGGGATAAAGTTGCTAAAGATGGTTTAGAAGTCGGGGTGTCCCAAAAGAGGAACCCTGAATCCAATAAAAATAGAATTGCCTCTGAGCAGACACTGGAATCGGTGCCTACCAAGAAAAAACAAAAAGAAATACATGCTGCTATCCGTCCTCCTGAAGAAGGAAAGGAGCCACCACTGGACAGAAATAAAATGCCCTCATTAGAAAACATGATTAGGGCATGGCCGTTCCTCAAGGCATTTCAGGCTATGGGGAAATGCCCTGAATATGCCATGCTCCAGATCCATTCCCAGTGCCTGAGGAGCAGCATTCTTTATTTTTTCCATCATAATTTATTTATTATTTGAGGGGTATACATCCTTGAACCCCATCACCTCTGCTGGAAGTCTGTTCCAGGAATCCACCACTCATTCTGCGAATAAGTACTTACTCGCATCTCTCCTGAATCAGCCCCCCCCTCAACTTTCGTAACGTGTCCCCTTGTTCATGAGCATCTTTTCTTCTGAAAAATACTTCCATCCAGTACCTTGTTTAACTCTGTGAGGTATTTAAAGATCTCTGTCATATCCCCTTCTCCCTTCTGTCTTGCTGGGTGTACATACTGAGGTCCTTTAGTCTCTCCTCATAGGACTTTTGATGCAGATCCTGCACCATTTTAGTTGCCCTCCTCTGGACCACCTCCACTCTGTCATTACAGGGGTGTGGTCTCCAGAACTGGACATAGTACTCTAGGTGGGGTCTTTCCAGCAGTCTATACAGAGGCAACACCACCTCCCTCTTCCTGCTGGTGATACCCCTCCCTGTGCACCCCAACATCCCACTAGCCCTCCCGGCTCTGTTTCCTAATTGGTGGTGGTCAGTACCAGCCCACCCATTTTATACTCTGCCCCGGGTTTCTGTGCCCCAAGTGCATTATTTTGCACCTTTTTGCATTGAAACCCAGCTGTCATACCCTTGACCACTCCTCTAGTTTTCCCAGGTCTCTACTCATCCTTTCCACACACACCCTTTCCTGAAGTGTCCACTGTATTGCAGATTTTGGTGTTATGCACAAAGAGCCTGACCTTCTCTTCCAGCTCCTCTGCCGTGTCACTTATGAAGACTTAACAGAGAACTCGTCTCGGCGCTGATGCCTGAGGCACTCTGCTGGTAACCCTCCCTTCATCTGAGTGAACTCTTTACCACCACCGTCTGTCGTCTGTTCCCTAACCAATTTCTTATCCAGTTTACCACCTTTGGACCCACTCTAAGCTACCCAGCTTGTTTACTGGTATCCTATATGAAACAATGTGAAAAGCTTTACTGAAGTCTAGGTAGGCCATGTCCACTGCTGCACCCTGATCTAAATCTTTTGTCACCCAGTCAAAGAAATCTGTCAGATTCATTTGACATGACCTCCTCCCTCTGAACCCATGCTGCCTCTGGTCTTGTAACCCACTAGTTTCATGATATTCCACATTCCTTTCCTTCAACAGTGATGCCATTAACTTTCCCACCACCGATGTCGAGCTGACTGGCCTATAAGTGCCAGCCTCTTCCCTGCTACCACTTTCATGTAGTGAGACTACATCCACCCTCCTCCAGTCCTCAGAACCACTCCTGTTTCAGTGAGCTGTTAAATATAACTGTCTGAGGTGCAGTCGGTATTTCCCTGAGCTCCCTCAATACCCTTGGATGCACTCCTTCTGGCCGCATTGCTTTGTCCAGCTTCGGATTAGTGAGTCCCTTCAGAACTCTCTCCTCCAAAAAAGGACTAGTGTCCACCTCCCTCCTTCCAAAGCTTCCGTAACTTTTTTGTGGCCTCTCCCCTTCTTCTTTCTCTGTGAACACTGAACAAAAGTATTTGTTCATGATGTCTGCCTTTTCCTGGTCACTCTCTGCATTGCCCTACTCTTCCCTTCTTAACCTTACAATGCCACCACTCATCTTGATCTTTTCACTTACATACCTAAAAATGCCTTGTCCCCTTTTCATACCACCTGGGCTGTTCTCTCTTCAGTTTATGCCTTTGTGCTCCTTACTGCTTCCCCCGATATGACTCCCTATCCTCCTCCTTCTGCATCTCCTGATACCTTCTGACTGCTACCCTTTTAGCCTTTCCCTTTTCAGCCACTTCTTTTGAGAACCACAAGTCTGTTTTTCGTCTTGATTTTGCTCACTTGTTTGACACAGAGGTTTGTCACCTTTACTGTGCTCCCTTTCAGCTTTGCCCACTATTCCTCCACCCCACCCAGGTCATCCCTGAGGTATTCGCTCATCTTTATGCTGCCAAAATTGGGGTGCTGGATAGTATGCTTACTATACACTGTCCAGTGGATGTGTATGTCTCTCTGTATCATTGCTATATGTTACTACTGTGAAGTATTATATGTTAATTGTTGTATTATGGTTTAGTATTTCTGTTCACGTTTTAAGTATTTGTAACTGTAACATTTGGCGTAAGGATCTCATTGAAAATGAGCTACGCTCAATTGAGTTATCCTGTTCATAAAATATGCCCTCCTAAAAATCCAGGACCCTCGCCCTTGTGTGGCTATAATTCATAGAAACATAGATTTTGGCGGCAGATACGGACTGCTTGGCCCACCTAGTCTGCCCATTTCCCTACCTATTGAATAAGCTGCAGATTCTAGTTAACCAACAGCCTACTTCCTCCTACCCCACTATAATTGCCTTATATCTGTCCCATGCACTCTTGAATTCCCCCACTGTTTTTGACCCCACGACCTCCTCAGGGAGGCTGTTCCATGCATCCACCACCTTCTCTGAAAAAATACTTCCTCACGTCCCTGAGTCCCTCCTCTTTCTTCAAATTGTGTCCCCTCTTTCTTGCACATCTCTTTTTCTGAAAATTGCTACCCTCTTGGACTTTGTTGATTCCACTGAGGTACTTAAAGGTTTCTATCACAGCTCCCTTTCCCTCCTTTCCTCAAGAGTATACATATTAAACTCCTTTAGCCTCTCCTCATATGGCTTCTGTTGCAGACTCTGGACTTCCTCCATCCTGTCTATGTTCTAACCCCAGTAATGCTCAGAATATTCCTAACTTAATGCAGTAAGCCTGGAGTGTTGGACTGCCTGGAGAGAGAGAACACATACAGATGATGGAACTCTTTGCACGTGAGCATCTTTCAAACACTGCCTCTACTAACTGCCTGTGTTCTAAACCTCTTCAGATTTTTCTCTCCGCCTGAAAAGTCTGTTCGCTCAGAGTTTAGCTCATCCACTCCTGTGTGAAGAAAACTACAGAAAATATATCTGCTAAGTATATTTTGGTTTTTCATTTACTGCCTCTACTAGTTGTTTAGTTATATTTATGTAATTTACGTTTAAATTTTGTTTTGCCGGTTCCTCTCGGTTCGGTATAACCGGGAGGGGGGGAGTGGGTTAATTTTTATTAAAATTGGGGTTCTCTGATTAAAGAACTGTCTTTATTTTACTTAAAACTTGTGTTTTATTTTATTGTTTGTAACTGATAATCTTACTTCGAGAGGGCTCTTGCAGTAGGTAATTACATATAGGAATGATGCCGGCCGGCGTCAGGACCTAACGGAAAAATTTCTAGCTAGCAGTCTCTGGTGGGGGACTGCCCCCACGTCAGGTGACCAATGTCATGCGGCATCAGTATAAAGGGGCGGTCCCCCACACCCGCCTTCCAGTTCTTTCCCGCTGTTAGCTCGTGTCAGCGCCTTGTGGTAAAGTTCAACGCTTGTCATCTCTCTCATCGGTAGTTTTTACTGTCTTTTTTTCAATTCTTCGACTAAATCGTCAGGCATTCTGCGGTGTATGTTGTCCCCTACATCTTCCGAGCATAAAAATAAGTGTGACTCATGCGGCGCCCAACTCCTGCATAAGGACGGCCATTCCCAGTACCTCTTCTGTCTAGGCCCGGATCATCAGGTGGAGAAGTGCCAGCACTGCCTTAAATTCATTGCCACCACCTGCAGACTGAGGCAGCAGTCCCTGGAGGCCCACATATTAAAGAAGAAAAAAATTCCTCCATGGAAAAGGAGTTAAAAAAGCTCCGGCAAGCGTCCACTTCCCTGCAGGCCATCGTAGGAAGAAAGACAAGGAGAAGCACGGAATAAGGGCTCCTCATCCACCGTCTTCTTCTTCTTGAGTCACCGTGGTACAGGTAACGTCCCTTCCGGAGGACCGCTCCATAGCGGCATGTAGGCTTCCAAGGTAAGTCGGCCGCCAACAGGCTTGCGCTGGGATTGCTTCGGCCGCCTCCGGGCCGTGAGGCCTCCACTCCCAGTAAAGCCGCCACCGTGCAGCCTACTGGTTCAAGCGGCTCTGGTAAGCTGAACATCAACTCCTCTGACGCCTGCATGGAGACGTCGATAAGTCGCCTGACCCTTCGGGGCGGTGCACGGACCCTCTTCCGCCCGACAAGGCCGCTTCTCCAGTTGGAGTTTTTTACTGTTTAAAATTTTACATTATTGGGGAATTCCCCAATTTTAATAATAAAATTATAGTACTATATAATTCTGGGCCTACTTTCCAGGCTTCATTTATAAAATCTGAAGAGGTTAGAACACAGGCAATTAGTAGAGGCTGTGTTTGAAAGATGCTCACGTGCAAGGAGTTCAATCATTTGCACGTGTACTGTCTCTCCGGGCAGTCCAACCCTCCAGGCTTAGTACATAAAGTTATGAATATCTGAGCATCACTGGGAAGATGTTGTCTTGGGTCCTGTGCCCCACTGGCCTCTAGGTACTCAACAATTCTTTCTTTCAGAAGTGATTCCATCATTTTCTCTACCACTGAGGTCAAACTAACAGGTCTGTAGTTTCCCGCCTCTACCTTGCTTCCACTTTTGTGAGGAATCACATCACTTCTTTCTCCAGTCCTCAGGTACCACACCATCCTCCCATGATATGTTAAAAAGGGTAGTCAGTGGTGTCACTAGTTCTCCCTTAGTTCTTTTAGAATTCTGGGGTGAATCCCGTCAGGCCCCATTCCTTGTCGACCTTGAGTTTTAGGAGTTCTTTCAGGACTCTTTCTTCTGTGAATGGACTGGTATCAACCCCCCCCCCCATCCAGAGTGCTTGTATTGTTTGGTTTAGGTATGTCTCCCTCCTCTTCATTTGTAAATACTGAACAAAAGTATTCATTCAGTATAAGCTGCCTTTTCCTGTCACCCTCTGCCCACCCCTCCTCCCCTTTATTAAGCCTCCCTAGCCCTCCCTTGGTCTTTCTTTGCTCCCTAATGTACCTATAAAAGGTTTTAGCCCCCTTCTTAACTGAGCTGGCTATTTTTTCCTCAGTTTGGGCCTTTCCCATACCTCTCAACTGCTTTCCTATACCTCTCAACTGTACCACATTATGAGGAACATTCCTCATTTTACTTCACAAAAGCTCCCTGTTCCACATTGTGAGGACTTGTTCCACATTCAGTATTAACATTTTAAAGCAAAAATCTATAGTAAATGATGAAAAAAATATATTATTAAATTAATAATAGACTTTCTGAACATAAATGCAAACATTTTAACAGTGTTCTGAGCCTCCTAGGTAAAGATTTGATTAAGTGTTCCACATTTTGCTCATTTGTTCCACATTTTGAGAGGCAATGTTGCACATTTGGGGGACAAAAGGTTGAGAGGTATGACCTTTCCTATTCTGACTTCCTTCTCCGTTTTCTTCTGCGTTTACTGGTACAGTTCTGTCCTGCTCCTTCTGTGATTCCTTATACTTTCTGAATGCTGTATTTTTCTCCCTGACCTTCCCTGCCACCTCTTTTGAGAACCAGTGTTTTTTTTTTCCTTTGTTTTGTTTATTTGTTTCACACAAAGGCAATTGTTGCCTCTGTGATGGCAGTTTTGATTTTCCTCCATTGTTCCTCCACCCCACCTTCCTGCCCTTTTGCTAGTGCATTACTTAGGCACTCTCCCATTCTGCCAAAGTGCGTCAGCCATCCAAGTCGAGTACCCTTGCCTTTGTGGCTTGACTCTATGCTGTGTTTATTGTGAACCACCTGTTCTGTGCTGTGAGGACAATCACAGCAATCCAGTCTGAACCTTCTGAGGCTACGTCTGGCTCTAATACACAACTCGACTTCAGGAATGAAAGGACTCACCAAGATACAAAATTTAGCCCTGGCACCATATGTCTAGGTGCCTTACCACCAGAGGATCCAGGTAATGGCAAGCTTCCCATTACGCTTGGATTCATTCAAAAGCTGCAACACTCATAAATTTCTGTTCACCACGTCCCAAGGACTTCCTGTTTTTGCAGCCGCCCACTCTGCCCGGCTCACTAGCGTGATGACAAGATATATGGCGAGTGAGGGCGCAGCGCCAATTATAAGCAATGGTGGCCAGCTTTTCCATCTATTTTAAATAATATAATGGCCACTTGCAATGAAACGTGGGCACAGTCGACTAACAAGTGCCTGTATCACCTCATCCTCTCTCTCCTTCACCTTATTTCACACTAGCACTTAGTTCACTTATTACCATTGCATATTAATTGTTCTTACAAATTACATATGTATGCAACACTGTTTGTAACAACTGCCTTAAGTAATTGTATGCTGTGTTGTTGATCTTTGTAAGTTGGAAGTATATATATATATATATATATATATATATATATATAAAAGAAAGATCTTTGTAACTTGAATGTAAAATGACTCATCCCTGTTGTCCCCTTCCCCAGGTCAAAGATCTGATGTCTCCCGATCGAGGTTGGATCCCGCATTATCCGATGTCGAATCCTGGATCTGGTGTCAGGTCCCTGGATTCAGTGTTGGATCCCTGGTTTCAACCTGGGATCAACCTCTAAATCGTCTGGATCCCAGGTCAGATCACACTTGGATAGTGCTGCTTTTCGACGGATCACAGTCAGATCCATGGAGGCACTATCTGAACAATGCTAGTGGCTGTAATTCCAAAGGTGTGGCCTAATGGAGTCTCTTGAAGATCTACTGTTATGGTAAGTTCTTTTTTCTTTTTTTAAACTGTATTTTTGCTCCTCCTAGCCCACCGAACTCTCTCTCTGGTGTCCTTCCTGGTCCTCAGTCTCTACCTCCCTTCATGGCCCAACCTATCTCCTCCGTCCCGGACCGCACATCCTCCGGGGAATGGTCACCCCCACCCACCCAGTGTGCTCCTTCTACAGTATTGAGCTCCAGGGAGGTGGGAGGCAGTGGAGAGCTGACACTCTAGGAGTGTGGACCATGGGTGGGAGACACCTTCGCCCATCAGTGCGAGGAGGGTATTTGTATTTTTAGAACCCTGTGGAGCCCAGTCAGCAAGGCAACGTACTGCCGTGGCTCCACCCCCAGGCATATGCTACGCCGCTACATTCAGCTACCTCCAGCCACCGCCAGAGGCGCTCCCTGAGCGAGTGTTCTCCCAAGCCCTCCCCGAGAAGAGAGAGCAGTCCTCTTGCTGCTCAATTTCTTCCTCCCCTGCCGACCCCCGACAACCTGGGCTCGTGCCTGAACCCGGGTCACTGGCATGGCACAAAATGTGTCCAGCGCCTCAACCCTCAGCGCCATCAGGCCGGCTCATTATGGTAAGTTCTTACGGAACCGTTCTCTCTGAGAGGTGAGATATGAGATGCCCCTCCTAATCAGGGGTTAAATTGGGCAGGAGCCCACAGGGGCTGTGTTCCACCACCTCTGTCTTCTTTCTCCATTGACTACTATAGGAGAGTTCCACCACCTAGAAATTTAGATATGAGAGTTCTCCCACCTACTCATTTCCAGTTTAACCACTGCTCCTAATGTTGGACAGTTGAGAAGAATTGTTAAGGAGGTTCTACGGGGTCAAATAAAGAGAAGTCTGTCTTAATGTGTTGCGGTTGAGAGGTATGAGTGGAGGGGTTCTGACTGGTAAAATCAGGGTCATTTCTACTCAACCCCAGTCGTTTTCCTAAATGTCCACTGCCACCTCTTGTTGGTCTCTTAGGTTGTCAAAAGAGTCCACCATGTACAACACAACTTCACTTTTATGCAAACAGATTTCCTCCCCACCCACCTCCTACCAAAGATCAAACATACACAGCTGGATATAAATGCTTGAATGAAAAGCTTTATTGGCAACAAAAGCAATCAACACACAAGGCAAGTGAGAGGCAGAAGAATGTGTGTTATCGTCAGCGAGAAGATAGCTTAAGGACAAAAGGTCAGAATGGAGGAGTTGACGCTTCAGCTGGACAGCCCTAAAGTAGAACAGGGAGGAGTTGTACATATATCATCTTTCCCTATCCCCCCATCATTAATTGTAATAATATTTACAGAGACACCCACCGGTAGTGATAGGGCTGTGACACTGCTGAGAGCTTCCCCACAGCTGTGCCCTGTCAATGTCAGCTATGGCTCCTATACCCTGAACCCCTCCCCTGTATCTAGTGCTCTTGTACCAACACTCACAGTGACACCCACTGGTAGTGACAGGGTTGTGACACTGCTGAGAGCTTCCCCACAGTAGTGCCCTGTCAATGCCAACTATGGCTCCTATACCCCGAACCCCTCCCCTATATCTTGTGCTCTTGTACCAGCACTCACAGTGACACCCACTGGTAGTGACAGGGCTGTGACACTGCCGAGAGGTTCCCCACAGCAGTGGCCAGTCAGTCTTAGCTATGAAACATAGAATGGGGGGGGGGAGATAAGGACCGCTTGGCCCATCCAGCTTGCCCATTATAAGAATTTGACAGTTTATTTTTTAAGGGGAAATAAGGATTTAAACCCAGACCTCCTGGATCACAGCTTTGTGCCCTAACCAGTAGGCATGCTGGCTGGTTATGAGCTGTGGCTCCTGTGCCCCGAACCCCTCCCCTCCCTCCTTTACTGTTGTATCTTGGATGGCAGGGGACTGTGCACCACTGTCGGGGGTGCTGTCTGTGTGCCAGGCCACCACTAGGCCACACATCACTCCGAGGCAGAGTGGCACATCAGTGGTCACCAGATTATAAAACAGGAGGAAACAATAGCAGCCACCTACATAACCGGTACTTTCTAACCATGCCATCGTACTGCCTCTCTCGAGCCAGATTGTTTCATTGATGGGGAAGGGAGACCCCCCCCAATGGAAAGGTAAGTATTGGGCCAACGGAATTGGGAGCTTGCCCATGGAACAAGCCTGGTGCATCATTTTGCCAAGTGTGAAAAAGGTCTGAATAGTTATAAAATGAGGAAGAGGAGGAGGAAGTCCCAGTTGTTTCTGTCACCCTTTAACCACTGGATTGCCGAATTATATTTGAGAGAGCTCAGCGTCTTGCCAGGAGTCCTCAGAATAGACATAAGCTTGGCGGAAGAAATGGTGCAGATCGTAAAATCTTGTTGTGGCATAAGCAAAACGGAAGGCAGTTGGCAGAGAAGTGCGGAATGAGGGCAGTCCTTTGGCATTCTTTTGAGACTCTCAGCGACTGCACGTGAAAGGATACATGGCGCAGCAACGGACGATGATCCATTTTCCCGAAGCTAGAAGGAAACAGAATTAAAAAACAAAGTTAATACCAGCAATCTAACTGAAGCAATCTGTTTATCCACAAGACCGGGTGCAGACAGTGGGGGGCAGTAAATGAGCAAACTTCACGCAAACAGTGATGTATTTACTGCTTCATGTGCCAGGTACATCCTGGGGAGGTAGTTGCTAGTAGAAGGAGGCGGGGACAGAGCTGAAGAACAAGCCTTCTCCAGCCAAGCGGATAAAAACCTTTACTAAAGAAACAAAGAGAAGCATGTGATGTTGGGGATCCACGGAGAGACACAGGAACCTAACAAATTGCACATCGTTCTCTCCGTGCACAATTTCATGTGTCCTACACTGTGATCTTATTGCAACTGGCATCCTGCAGAGTCTAGTGAACACCCACCCACCTCACTCCTTGCAAAGGGAAATATTACAACAGATACAATGTATCTTTGTCTGCCAGTCCGCCAGCACAGTGGTAGTGCTACCACGTGCAGCACTGATGACACCGACTCGGAAACAAACTCGGGGCACTGGAGGGTGTCGGGGAGATGAGTGTCCAAAGGACAGCTGTCCTCTGGGGGGTTTGCAGAGCCTGGCGAATGCATGGCCCATAGTAAACACTCGGGAAAGGCAGCTCCAAGACCACCAGAGCGCAGCGGGGGCTGCGGCAGTCGATGCATGTTGCAGAGAACTGCATGACGTGAATCATGGTTACATTACGTGCATACTGCACCCCTCCCAGGGAGAAAAAGAGACAGACTCCTGACTGGCAGGATGCACTAGCTACCCAGGTGAACTGGAAACAGTTCGATGGCAGGGGTTGGGAAACCCTGGGGGAAGGCAGGGGTGGAGCCCCGGAGCAGAAAGCTGGCAGGTAAGTCCCGTACGATGTCGGAGTGGAGGGGTTGGGGTGTCTGGGGGATGAGGGACACTCAGAAGGGGAGAAACGGATAAAAACAAAATCTCTGACTAATTGGGCTAATTTCTTACTTTGTAATCAATCAAGGTTAAAGCGTGCTAGATTTGGAATTAGTTACACTTTTGGGAGGTGTGTGGCACTCCTGCACATGCTCCCCTTTAATCATCTTGAATTTTGTAGGTGGAAGCACTCCTTTTCAGAAGCCAGTTTAAGCAATGCACTCTGTATAACATACATAATTGCTGGCAGTTCATAGGACCACACTGTGGGGTTCCACCTTGCCGTCTGGTGGTTTGGCTTAATTTACACAAGAGCTTTGATAGAAACACTTAGCGAGCTCCTTTTCTGTGGAGATAAATTTAGAATAGCCAATGTAAACTGAAAGAAATTATAACTTTATTTTCTCCCTATTGTATTTTTCGCTCCTCGGGACTGGCAGGTGTCTCTGGCCCACTCTCAGAGGGCTTGTTTTTCTGAGACCAGTCATCCCAATCTAGCCCTACCCTGATGGTTACCCCATGGATTCACCCCCCTTTGGCGGAACTGGAGGGAGGAGTGCCGTTCCCCCACACAGCACAATCCAGTTGTCAGGGTGATTTAGGATTGGGACGTGACCGGACCATCATGAAGCCTGCCAGTCCCACACTTTTTCTGTTTTCTCCCGCCCCTTCCCCCTTGCAGCATGAGCATGCATGTGTGGAGGCACGGACACGCCACGTACCCGCACTCCTGTGCCTCCTTGACTCTGGTGCTGCCCATCATTCTCCACTAGGGGGCAGCCAAGGAACAGGATGACAACCCTCCCCTCCCCGGGATAAGAGAGCAGTCTGATGGATGCTCACTCCCCACCCTCCTCTGCCGACCCCGGGTCGCCGGCGTGGTGCAAGGTGTGGCATCTAGCACCTTAACCCTCAGCGTCACAGGGCTGACTAACAAATGATAACTTTTGAAAGATTTACCATGGGGGGGTGCACTGGAGTCCATTTGTTGTTACATACCACAAAACCAGAAGCACCCCTCATGAGAATGTGATTTGAAATTTGTGAATTAAACAGAGGTAGAGCATGCTAGATTCTGAATTTTTCAAACAGCATTCTACCGCTGATAGCACTAAATATAAGCAGTAACACATTAGGGTGTATGGCTGTGCTGAGATATAGGAACGCTTAGCCTATATACATTCTGGTATGTAGCAAAAATGCAGTCGACTGCTTTCAACCACCAAGCATGTCCATATAGCTGCACACTGAAAGTTGCATTGATCTTCTAAAATAAAACAATTTATAAAAGCAACATATTTAATAAAACATCTCCCATGGGCTCTGAGGTGTCCTGTCATGCTGGGGTAACCGGAGAGTCGCATGATGCTACTGGCCAATCAGATGGCTAGAATTTTGTCATCCAAGTCTGTTTTGGCACTGCCTGGGCTGCTCAGCTACACTCTGCTACATCATATTTTGCAGTCTCAGCACTAACCACTGGAGGGTGGCCTTCATTTGCTAAGCCATGTTTGTACACACAATACCAAGCCTTCCCTAACCACCACCAAATAACATGACAAAAGGGGAAGCTGGAGTTGTCTTACTGTCATGATACATGGCCACGCAGCGTCCAGAATAAGCATTGGGTGTTCCATAGTACCAGTACTCATAATTAAAGTAGGAATGGTCTGTCCATTTGTATCCATATCCCTGTACCGAGAAAAAAAAAAACAGAAATTAAACCTCTCCATGATATCGCACATCATCTTAATTCCATTTACCAAGCTACTCATGCAGGCCACCTGTCCCACATCAGGAGAGATGTAACACATTTTACTTCTCAGAGCCCCTTTGTCCGTACCTCTCAAGTGTTTCACATTAGGAGAGACATCTCTCATTTTACCCCTCAGAACCCTTCTCTCTATAGCTCTCACCAGTCCCACATTAGGAGGCATATCCATAATTTGACCCCACAAAATCCCTTTATCCATACCTCGCAACTGTCCCACATTAGGGAGGACGTCCCTCATTTAACCCCTCAGAACCCCTCTATCCATTCCTCTCAACTGTGTCACACTAGGAGGGCCATCCCTCATTTTACACATCAGAACCTCTGTCCATACTGCTCAATTGTCCTACATTAGGAGGGAGACACATCCCTCATTTTACACCTCAAAACCCTCTGTCCATACCTCTCAGTTGTTCCACATAAGGAGGGACATCCCTCATTTTACCCCTCAGAATCTCTCTGTCCATACCTCTCAACTGTCCCACATTAGGAGGGATTTCCCTTATTTTACCCCTCAGAACCTGTCTGTCCATACCTCTCAACTGTCCCACATTGGGCGGGACATCCATCATTTTACCCCTCAGAACCTCTTTGTCCATACCTCTCAACTGTCCCACATTAGGAGGGATATCCCTCATTTAACCCCTCAGAATCCCTCTGTGCATACCGCTCCCCTGTCCCACATAAGGAGGGATGTCCCTCTTTTTTCCACATCAGAACCCCTCTGTCTATACCTCTCAACTGTCCTACATTAGGAGGGACATCACTCATTTTACCCTTCGGAACCCGTCTCTCCATACCTCTCAACTGTCCCACATTAGAAGGGACATCCTTCATTTTACCCCTCTGAGCCGCTCTGACCATACCTCTCAACTGTCCCACCTTAGGAGGGATGTCCCTTATTTTACCCCTCAGAACCCCTCTGTCCATACCTCTCAGGTGTCCCACACTAGTAGGGGCATCCCTCATTTTACCCCTCAGAATGCCTCTGTCCATATATCTCAACTGTCCCACATTAGGAGGAACATCCCTCATTTTACCCCCTCAGAACCTCTCTGTCCATACCTCTCAACTGTCCCACCTTAGGAGGGATGTCTCGTATTTTACCCCTCAGAATCCCTCTGTCCATACGTCTCAGGTGTCCTACGCTAGTAGGGCATCCCTCATTTTACCCCTCAGAACCCCTCTGTCCATATATCTCAACTGTCCCACATTAGAAGGACATCCCTCATTTTGCTCCTCAGAACCCCTCTGTCCATGCCTGTCAATTGTCCCTCATTAGGAGAGACATTCCTCATTTTACCTCTCTGTCCATAATGCTCACCTGTCCCACATAAGGAGGGATGTCCCTCTTTTTCCACCTCAGAACCCCTCTGTCCATATCGCTCAACTGTCCCACACTAGGAGGGACATCCCCCATTATACCCCTTAGAACCCATATAACCATACCTCTCAACTGTCCCAGCTTAGGAGAGACATCCTTCGTTTTACCCCTCAGAACCCCTCTGTCCATACCTGTCAATTCTTCCTCATGAGGAGGGACATCCCACATTTCACCCCTCATAACCCTGTTGTCCATACCTCTCAACTGTGTCACACTAGGAAGGACATCCCTCATTTTATCCCTAAGAACCCCTCTGTCCATACCTATCAATTGTCCTACGTTAGGAGGGATGCCCCTTGTTTTTCCCTTCAGACCCATCTGTTCATATCTTGTAATTGTCTCATATTAGGAGGGGCATCCCTTATTTTACCCCTTAGAAACCTTCTGTCCATATCTCTCAACTGTCCCACATTAGGAGGGACATCCCTCATTCTTCCCCTAAGAATCCCTCTGTCCATACCTCTCAACTGTCCTACATTAGGAGGGATGTCCCTCATTTAACCCCTCAGAACCCCTCTGTCCACACCTCTCAACTGTCCCACATTAGAAGGGACATCCTTCATTTAACCCCTCAGAGCCTCTCTGGCCATACCTCTCAACTGTCCCACCTTAGGAGGGATGTCCCTTATTTTACCCCTCAGAACCCCTCTGTTCATACCTCTCAGGTGTCCCACACTAGCAGGGGCATCCCTCATTTTATCCCTCAGAACACCTCTGTCCATACCTCTCAACTGTCCCACCTTAGGAGGGATGTCTCTTATTTTACCCCTCAGAACCCCTCTGTCCATATGTCTGGGGTGTCCCACGCTAGTAGGGGCATCCCTCATTTTACCCCTCAGAACCCCTCTCTCCGTATATCTCAACTGTCCCACGTTAGGAGGGACATCCCTCATTTTGCCCCTCAGAGCCTCTCTGTCCATGCCTCTCAATTGTCCCTCATTAGGAGAGACAGCCCTCTTTTTCCACCTCAGAACCCCTCTGTCCATACCACTCAACTGTCCTGCACTAGGAGGGACATCCCTCATTTTACACCTTAGAACCCATATAACCATACCTCTCAACTGTCCCAGCTTAGGAGAGACGTCCTTCATTTTACCCCTCAGAACCCCTCTGTCCATACCTGTCAATTCTCCCTCATGAGGAGGGACATCCCACATTTCACCCCTCAGAATCCCGTTGTCCATACCTCTCAACTGTGTCACACTAGGAGGGACATTCCTCATTTTATCCCTAAGAACCCCTCCATCCATACTTATCAATTGTCCTACATTAGGAGGGACGTCCCTTGTTTTTCACTTCAGACCCATCTGTCCATATCTTGTAACTGTCCCATATTAGGAGGGGCATCCCTTATTTTACCCCTCAGAACCCTTCTGTCCATATCTCTCAACTGTCCCACATTAGGAGGGACATCCCTCATTTTACTCCTCAGAACTCCTCTGTCCATACCTCTCAACTGTCCCACATTAGGAGGGACATCCCTCATTCTACCCCTAAGAATCCCTCTATCCATACCTCTCAGCTGTCTCTGAGTAGGAAGGACATCCCTCATTTTACCCCTCAGAACCTCTTTGTCCATACCTCTCAACTGTACCACATTAAGAGGGATATCCCTCATTTTACCCCTCAGAACCCCTCTGTGCATACTGCTCCCCTGTCCCACATAAGGAGGGATGTCCCTCTTTTTTCTACCTCAGAACCCTTGAACCCCTCTGTCCATACCTCTCGACTGTCCTGCATTAGGAGGGACATCGCTCATTTAACCCTTCGGAACCCCTCTGTCCATACCTCTCAACTGTCCCACATTAGGAGGGATGTCTCTTACTTTACCCCTCAGAACCCCTCTGTCCATACCTCTCAGGTGTCCCACACCAGTAGGGGCATCCCTTATTTTACCCCTCAGAACCCCTCTATCCATACCTCTCAGCTGTCTCACAGTAGGAGAGATCTCCCTCATTTTACGCCTCAGAACCTTTCTGTGCATACCTCTCAACAGTCCCACATTAGGAGGGATATCCCTCATTTTAACCCTAAGAACCCTTTTGTCCATAACTCTCAACTGCCCCACATTGGAGGGATATCCCTCATTTTACTCCTCAGAACCCCTCTTTCAAACAACGTAAAGTCTTGCTATATTATGACAATTGCAGTATGACCGCAGGTTAGAACTGCTCCGGAGGTGAAATAGTTAACTTCCATGCAAGGCATGGAATCTTGAGCGCGAGCTCGGTTAAGGAAGCTCTGTCTGCTTGCTTTCAAACCGAAACCGTCAGATTCTTTACTCCACCTCACTGAACAGTTGCTCCGGAGAGTTCTCCTTTTGCTCAGTTCATTTTCGCATTTTAAAACAGTTTTAAATATTAAATTTCGTCTAATTTTAACTGCAACCGTTCGGTTCAAGCTCTGTCTATGGTAACGTAAGTAATCGATAGTTTTTACATACGAATTCTGTGTGCAACTTGTAAAACATTTATTGGTTCGGTTCGAACCGATTAGGTTGCATTTTCAATTGCTAGTCCTTTTTAGAGTGCAGTTAACGGTTCCTATAGGTTCTAAAAAAAAGCAGTTTCATTCTGTTTTTCCAGACCTATGACACGGTTGGGAACAGATAGAGAGTCTTGCATGGGATTGCCATAAACAGGCAAGTTTTGGTTAGGCTGGCATAATGTCTGAGAAACCCAAAAGAAAAACCGGGCCCACTGGGTTTCAGCACTGCAATGTCTGTGGGGAAGCCTTTGCCAAGGCTGGCCCTCACACCACCTGTGTTTATGCCTGGGGTTTGACCACCTCGATTTATACTGCCAGATTTGCAAGAATTTCCCTGCTGCCACTGTTGAAAAGAGAGTTGGTAGGCTCAGGGAAAGAGAGGCCAAAGTCCGCTGACCCAGATGGCGGCCGGTTTGGTGCCAGCCGAGACCAGTGCCCTCTGACCAGGGCAAGACTTCCTCGGGCAAATGAAGAGCTGGCTCCGAGGGCCAGTTCCTGCAAAGGACTAGAAAGTGTGCTGCTGTGGAAAAAGTACTTTCCCCAACAGCTGAAGAGATAGCCAAAGCAATCCAAATTGTCCAGTCTCTTTCCCGGTTCCTGAACCGACTCCATCTGGGAGGCGTTCGGTTCACCAGTCCCACCAGTTCAGGATTATGATTTTAAGGAATTTTATGAGCGAGGGAATATGAAGAGAGTAATTATGGTCTGGAAGATCTGGGCGCTCCTATTGAGCCAGATACCTCCCCAGACAGACCTTTAGGGTTTCCCCCCCTAGGCTTTCTGAGTCCCCTGCTCATTTCATCTTTTACAAGAAGGTTGCTGAAACTCTTCAGCTTCCTGTGGAGGAAGCTGTGGATGATCAGGAAGAACCTGATTATGTGGAAATGGTGGATATTCCAGAATCTAAGAGGACTGTCTATTCCCCTTCATAAATCTTTCAGGAAACAGACAGTAAAAGTTTTAAACTCCTCATTCTATACCTCCTGTGGATAAAAGGATGGACAGAAGGTATACTTTATTAGGTTCTGACATAGAATTTCTCACACAGCAATGCAGCCATGTGGGTGTGGTGCAGGCTGCAGTCTGTGACAAGGCAAATATCCCCCTAGCTTCACATCCTCTTGAAAAGGACTCCAGGAAGATTGATGCTATGGCAAAGAAACAATACATGGCAGCATCCTTGGGGCTCAGACAAGCAAATTACATGGCTTATGCTGCCAGATACCAGAAATCCAGATGGGATACTGTACTGGCTCTAGTCAAACAACTCCCTGACAAGTTTGCCAGGGATCTGGAACAGGTGGCTTTAGATGGTATTGAGGCATCAAAAATGCAATTTCATGCTGCGGTGGACTCTAATGATGTATCTTCTAGAGTTATGGCTACTTCTGTGGCACTTCGCAGAATGGCCTGGCTCAGATGCACCACATTCACAGGATACCCAGTCAAATGCCATTGATTTTTCCTGTGATAGGCAATTCTTTGTTTGGGGAGCAAACAGAGAATTATATGAAGAAATGGGCTGAATACAGGACCACCTATCGAGTGCACAAGCCAAGGAAGCGCAGGCCACTCCTCAGAAGCAACCTCCAGGGGCAGAGGCAGGCCTTTTCATAGGCCTTTTATCAGGCTCAAGCCTCCTCTTCCTCCCTATGCCCAGGAGGATTCTTTAGAGGAAGGGGCAGGAGGGTTCAAGCAGGCCTGCTTCCACTCCTCAGCCCAAAGCCCTGCCAAGCAGGCACCCTGATGGGGTAGCCAGGGCGCTTCTCCTCTACGGTGAGGGGCAGGCTGGCTTACTTTGTCCAGGACTGGAAGTCTCTGCATCAGACAAGTGGGTCCTGGAAGTAGTAAGCCAGGGACTGATCCTCAGCTTCAAAATTTCGAAGCTGAGGACCAGATCTTTCCTCCTGCATCTCCATCGAGGCACTGTTAGAGTCAGAGGTCTCCACCCTCCTCGCTCTCAGAGCCGTGGAAGGGCTCCACCCTACACCAGGGCAAGGGTTCTATTCCAGGTACTTCCTTACCCCAAAAGACAGGAGAATGGTGGCCTATCCTGGATCTCAGATACCTAAACAAGCACCTTTTAAAACCAAAGTTCAAAATGGTAACTCTGGAATCATTTACCTTCCCTAAGGCCAGGGACTGGCTAGCATCCCTGGACCTCAAGGATGCCTACTTCCATATTCTCATCAGAAGCTCCCACGAAAGTACCTCAGGTTCGAGCTGCCTCGGGCTATTACCAGTTCAGAGCAATGCCCTTTGGGCTCACCTCGGCTCCAAGGGTATTTACCAAGTGCCTGGCAGTAGCAGTAGCTTGCCTAAGAAGGCAAAAGATTGCCATCTTTCCTTATTTGGACGATTGGCTCATAGTAGGACAATCTCCAGATCAGGTCAACTTGCATCTTCAGATAACCCAGCAACTGCTTACGTCACTAGGTTTCCTTCTGAATCTCTCAAAGTCAGTACTGGAGCCTGTCCAGCTCCTAACCTTCATAGGCGCAAAGCTGAACACCCAGGAAGCCAGGGTCTTCCTCCCTCTAGACAGGGCAAACACCCTAGTCTCCCTGGCCTCTTCATTCACCCTGCAGGTCTCTCAACCAGCAAGGCATTTTCTGCAGCTCCTAGGGCACATGGCTGCTTCCACAGCGGTAGTGCAAGGAGCAAGGTTTCAGATGAGGGACATTCAGTTCCATCTGAGGTCCTTTTGGTCACAAAGGAAGGATCCTCTTACCAAACTGATCCCAGTAACTTGAACCCTGATCCAAGCCCTTCAGTGGTGGCAGGATCAGGGCAACCTGAGACAAGGAGTTCCCTTTGTCACTCAGCCTCACTTATTAATCCTTACTACAGATGCATCCCTCTTGGGGTGGGGGGCCCACATGGGCGATCTCACTACCCAGGGACTGTGGTCCCCACAGGAATCTCTGCTCCACATCAACCTGTTGGAGCTCAGAGCAGTTTTTCTAGCACTTCAAGCTTTCTCAAAATCTGTTCAAAACAAGACTGTGCAGGTCAGAACAGACAACACCACTACAATGTGGTACATCAACAAGCAGGGGCACTCGGTCCATGGCCTTGTGCACGAAGCCATGAAGTTGTGGTCTCTGGCATACTCCTGAACACCTCCCTTATGGCAGTTCACCTCCCAGGCAAGACAATGTCCTGGCAGATGCTCTCAGCAGGATCTCTCAGGGCCATCCAGGTGGTCCCTGGATCCCCTGGTTCTGGGGTGGTATTTGCCAAATGGGGCACCAAAATAGATCTCTTTGCAGCTCCAGACAATCATCAACTTCCTCTCTCTTTACTGCAGGCCCCTAGTCTTGGGCTCAGTCCCTTTGAAGCCTTTAGCCCTCAGCTGGGAAGGGAAGTTTCTCATGCCTTCCTCCTCCCTCTCCTGTTCAAGTGCTAGTCAAAATCAGAGCCCAATCCTGCAGGGTCATTCTGATTGCCCCGGTTGGGACAGGCAACCCTGGTATCTCTCCTCCTGTCCTTAGCAGTCCATCCTCCCTGTACCTTCCCAAGAATCACAATCTGTTAACATGTGCCCAGGGAAGAGTTTGGTTCCCAGATCTCAAGTCTCTCAATCTCAAGGCCTGGTTCTTGAAGAGCTGGAGTTTGCTGGCCTACACCTCTCTCAAGGTGTAATGGATACACTCAAGGCTTCTAGGAAGCCTTCTACTAGGGCTACTTATAACTCAAAATGGAAAATATTTTCCATATGGTGCTCGGAAAAGAATATTTCCCCAGACACTGCTGATTTACCCACAGTTCTAGATTATATGGTCCAGCTAAACACTTTAGGGCTGAGACCAGCTTCCCTGAAGGTGCATTTGGCAGCTGTCTCTGCTTTTCTTTCAGCAGGTAAACCCTCTCCTCTTTCATCTCACCCTATATTTGCCAAGTTTTTTAAGGGTGTGCTTCACACTAACCCTCCATTCAGGGACCCTGCCCCTGCCTGGGATCTCAATGTTTGCATTGCTCAGCTCATGCAGCCTCCTTTCAAGCCCTTGTCTTCAGCTGAGCTTAAGTTCCTGACTTGGAAAACTGTGTTTTTGGTAGCTATCACCTCTGCTAGATGCATAGATGAATTACAAGCATTGTCAGTGGAGCCAGACATTATCTCCTTTCACAGAGATAAGGTAGTCCTTCGGACTAATAGAAAGTTCCTGCCTAAGGTGGTTTTGGATTTCCACCTTAATCAATCTATTTCTCTCCCTGTTTACTTCACTGACCATTCTTCCTCTGGTGAGAGGAGGCTGCACAGCTTAGATGTGAAGAGGGACCTTAGCTACTACATAGAGCATACCAAGGGTCACTGGGTTTGACTCCCTCCAACTGTTCCTCACTTATGGTGAGGTTGGAAGGAAACCTGCCACTAAAGATCCATTGCCAGGTGGATTGTCTCTTGTATCCAATTCTGTTATGAAAAGTTGGGTAAGATTCCCCCTCAGGCCTGAGGCTCACTCTACCAGAGGTACAGCTGCTTCTCTGGCTGCTGCCAGAGACATCCCATTCTAGAGATATGTCAAGCAGCTACCTGGAAAACGGTTTACGCTTTTACCAAGCATTATTCCCTGGACATTCAAGCTAGGAGTGATGCTCGGTTTGGCACAGCTGTCCTTCAGAGCCTATTCCCTAAGTAGGTTCTGTCCCTCCTCCATGGGGGTACTGCTGTGTAGTCTGCAGTTGTCATAATATAGCAAGACTTCATGTTGTTTGAAGAAAAAATTACTCACCTCAGTAATGTTGTTTCTTCTAATGGAGTCTTGCTATATTATTACTCCCTCTCCTGCCTGCCCTCGAGAACCTCGTTTTTTAGCACGTGGTGGGCATCACAGTGTTAGCACTCTGTTTTTCTTGCCACTTTGTTGTTTTGTTTCACCCTCCTAGGGTGAGTGTGTTTATTTCATTATTGGGTCTCTTGACTTGAGTCTTTTTCAAGACCAACAAGTGTGTTTGTTAGGGTAGTAGCCAGTTGGCTAGTGTAGGTTTACAGCTTCCACACAGAACATTAGTGAGTTTTAGCTCGTAAAGATCTGGCGGTTTCGGTTTGAAAGCAAGCAGACAGAGCTTCCTTAACAGCTCGCTCAAGATTCCATGCCTTGCATGGAAGTTAACTATTTCACCTCCAGGCAGTTCTAACTTGCAGTCATACTGCAATTGTCATAACAGCAAGACTCCATTAGAAGAAACAACATTACTAAGGTGAGTAATTTTTCGTCCATACCTCTCAACTGTCTCACATTAGGAGGGATGTCCCTTGTTTTACCCCTCAGAACCACTCAGTCCATATCTTGTAACTGTCCCATATTAAGAGGACATCCCTTATTTAACCCCTCAGAACCCCTCTGTCCATACCTCTCAACTATCTCACAGTAGGAGGGACATCCCTCATTTTACCCCTCAGAACCTCTCTGTCTATACGTCTCAACTGTCTCACATTAGGAGGGACATCCTTCATTTTACCCCTCTGTCCATACCTCTCAACTGTCCCACATTAGGAGGGACATCCCTCATTTTACGTCTCAGAACCCCTCTGTCCACACCTTTTAACTGTCCCACATTAGGAGGGGCATCCCTCTTTTTACCCCTCTGTCCATACCTCTCAACTGTCCCACATTAGGAGGGACATCCCTCATTTTACGTCTCAGAACCCCTCTGTCCATATCTCTCAACTGTCCCACATTAGGAGGGACATCCCCCATTCTACCCCTTAGAACCCCTCTGTGCATACCTCTCAACAGTCCCACATTAGGAGGGACGTCCCTCATTTTACCCCTCAGAACCCCTCTGTCCGTACCTCTCAACTGTCCCACATTAGGAGGGACATCCCTCATTTTACCACTCAGAACCTCTCTGTCCATACCTCTCACCTGTCATAACACAGAAACATAGAATTTGATGGCAGATAAGGACCGCTTGGCCCACCCAGTCTGCCCATTTCCCTACCTAATGGATAAGCTGCAGATCCTAGTTAACCAGCAGCCTTCTTCTTTCTACCCCCACCCCCTAGAATTGCCTTATGACTGTCCCATGCATGCTTGAATTCAACCACTGTTTTTGACTCCACAACCTCCTCCAGAAGGCCGTTCCATGCATCCACAACCCTCTCTGTGAAAAAATACTTCCTTACATTACCTGTAACCTGCCCCCCCAGCTTCAAATTGTGCCCCCTTGTTCTTGCACACCTCTTATTTTGAAAGATGCTACCCTCTTGGACTTTGTTGATTCCCTTGAGGTACTTCAAAGTTTCTATGATATCCCTCCTTTCCTCAAGGCTATATATATTAAGCTCCTTTAGTCTCTCTCTTCATATGTCTTCCGGTGCAGACCATGCACCATTTTAGTTGCCCTCTTCTGGACAGCTTCTATCTTGTCTTTGTCTTTGCGGAGATTGGGTCTCCAGAACTGCACACAGTACTCCAGATGGGGTCTCACCAGCTGTCTATACAGAGGGATAACAACTTCCTGTGTTCTACTGGTGATGCCTCTCCCTATGCATCCCAGTATCCCCCCAGCCCTCCTTACTGCCCTCTCACATTGCTTGCCCACCGTTAAGTCATCTGATATGACTACCCCCAGGTCCCTTTCCATTTTTGTTGTTGTTAGTATCTCACCCCCCATTGTGTACTCTTCCTCTGGGTTTTTCTTTCCCAGGTGCATTACCTTGCACTTCTTAGCATTGAATCTAAGCTGCCATATATTTGACCATTCCTCTAACCTTGCCAAGTCCCTTCTCATCCTTTCCACCCCACCTTGTGCATCAACTATGTTGCAGAACTTTGTGTCATCTGCAAAGAGACATACTTTTCCTTTCAGTCCCTCTGCAATGTCACTTATAAAGACATTGAAGAGGACCGGTCCTAATACTGAACCCTGCAGTACCCCACTAGTAACCCTCCTTTCTTCAGAGTGGACTCCATTTACTATTACCCTCTGTGTCCTGTTCTTCAGCCAATTCTTTACCCAGGCTGTCATCTTGGGACCCACTCTCAGGCTGGCTAACTTATATATTAATCTTTTGTGTGGGACTATGTCCAAATGCCTTGCTAAAGTCTAGGTAGGCCATGTCCACAGCCCCTCCCTGATCTACTACTTTGGTCACCCAGTCAAATAAATCTATTAGATTCATCTGGCACGACCTTCCTGCTGTGAATCCATGCTGCCTTGGGTCCTGTGTCCCTCTGGCCTCTAGGTACTGGACAATTCTTCCTTCAGAAGTGATTCCATCGTTTTCCCTATCGTTGAGGTTAAACTAACAGGTCTGTAGTTTCCTGCTTCTGCCCTGCTCCCACTTTTGTGAAGGGGAATCACATCTGCCCTCCTCCAGTCTTCAGGTACCATCCCATCCTCCCATGATTTGTTAAAGAGGGTAGTCAGTGGTGTCACTAGTTCTACCCTTAGTTCTTTTAGAATTCTGGGATGAATCCCATCTGGCCCCATTGCTTTGTCCACCTTCAGTTTTAAGGTTCTTTCAGAACCCTTTCTTCTGTAAATGGGCTGGTATCAACTTCTGTATCCAGAATGTTTCTATTGTTTGTTTTAGGTACCTCCACCTCTTCATTTGTAAATACTGAGCAAAAATATTTGTTTAGTATCTCTGCCTTTTCACCGTCACCCTCTGCCGACCCCCTTCCCCTTTATTAAGCCTCACTATCCCTCCCTTGGTCTTCCTTCGCTCTCTGATATACCTAAAAAAGGTTTTATCCCCCTTCTTAACTGAATTGTCCCACATTAGGAGGGATGTCCCTCATTTTAACCCTCAGAACCTCTGTCCATACCTCTCAACTGTCCCACATTAGGAGAAACATCCCTCATTTTACCCCTCAGAACCCCTCTGTCCATACCGCTGACCTGTCCCACATAAGGAGGGATGTCCCTCTTTTTCCACCACAGAACCCCTCTGTCCATACCTCTCAACTGTCCCACATTAGGAGGGACATCCCTCATTTTACCCTTCGGAACCCCTCTGTCCATACTGCTCAACTGTCCCACCTTAGGAAGGATGTCCTTTATTTTACCCCTCAGAACCCCTCTGTCCATACCTCTCAGGTGTCCAACACTAGGAGGGACATCCCTCATTTTACCCCTCAGAACAAATATAACCATTCCTCCCAACTGTCCCACCTTAGGAGAGATGTCCTTCATTTTACCCCTCAGAACCCCTCTGTCCCTACATCTCAACTGTCACACATGAGGAGGGACATCCCACATTTCACCCCTAGAACCCCTTTGTATTTACCTCTCAACTGTGTCACACTAGGAGGAACATCCCTCATTTTACCCCTAAGAACCCCTCTGTCCATACCTCTCAACTGCCGCACATTAGGAGGGACGTCCCTCATTTTACCCCTCAGAACCCCTCTGTCCATACCTCTCAACTGTCCCACATTAGGAGGGACATCCCTCATTTTACCCCTCAGAACCTCTTTGTCCATACCTCTCAACTGTCCCACATTAGGAGGGATATCCCTCATTTTACTCCTCTGAACCACTCTGTCCATACCTCTGAATTGTCCCATATTAGGAGGGACATCCCTCATGTTACCATTCAGAACCTCTCTGTCCATACCTGTCAGCTGTCCTACATTAGGAGGGACATCCCTCATGTTACCATTCAGAACTTCTCTGTCCATACCTGTCAGCTGTCCTACATTAGGAGGGATGTCATCGGTTCATAGGTTCATCGGTAGTATTCATGATCTTGGGACAAGCCCATTATGGTCATGCCACTTATGCTAAGTGGGTAGCGAACTTGGAAGCTCCCATGTGTATATCTAGTTGTGTTTTAAACTGATTTAAATTTGAACTATACACAATATCATAAGGTAAAGAATTCCATAATGGAACTATACGTTGGGTACAAAATTTAGATCTTTTTGTGGTTCTATTAATGGGTAAAATTAATTTTAGATTATGAGAACGGGTTTGAGCTGTAGAAACATTCCATTGTAGGTGTAATGTTTCAAACAGATATTCATCTCTAGTAGCTTTGTAAAGCAGACAGAGATCCCCACGAATCGATCTGTATTCCATACTATACAAATTAAGCCTTATAAGTCTATCTCTATATGATAAATTATTTAGACCATTTAAGTTATTAATAAATCTCATTTGGACCTTTTCCCTAGATGCAATGTCCCCCATCAATGTTGGTGCACAAAAAGCGGGACAATACTCAAAGTTTGTTCTTATAATACTAGTATATAGGGGAATCATTATTGAAGGTTCTCTGCTTTTAATGTTCCTATATATGCAATTACTAAGTCTAGAACATTTTTTAATAGTGAGATTTAAGTGATTAGTGAACACTAGCTTGTTGCTTATAAAAACACCCAAATCTTTCTCATCTGTAATATATTTCAAGCAGTAGTTCTCAATAAAATAATTGGCACATACATTATTTTTACCAAAATGCATCACTTTGCATTTATTGATATTAAATTTCAATTTATGCAGTTCCACCCATCTAGATATATAATTCAAATTATCTTGAAGAGTATGTATAGACTCTGGGTTATTGACAATCCCCGCCAGTTTTACATCATCAGCATATTTTACAATCTAATTACCACACTTAATGTCCATTCCGGCTATTAAGATGTTAAACAATACGAGCCCCAAGACTGAACCCTGTGGGACTCCACTAGTAACAGTGGTCCATGGGGACAGGAAACCCTTTAATGCAACACGTTGACGTCTATTGGATAACCAAGTCATTATCCATTTAATTATGTATTTGTTAAGGTCTAAATTTATTAGGCAATTATATAGTATATCATAAGACACAGAATCGAAAGCCTTTTCAAAATCCAGATAGATGACATCGACAGGTAAGCCGTAATCCATGGCTTCACTCACAGGTTGAAAAAATCAATCAAATTAGTCTGACGATCTACCAGATTGAAAACCATGTTGAGTAGTATCAGTGAAATCGTTTTCCAAAATATAGGAATTAATTTTACCTAAAATTAGCCTTTCCATGACTTTACAAATAGTAGAGGTAAGACTAATAGGTCGATAATTATGTACCTCCTTCTTGGATCCAGTTTTATGTATGGGAATGATCATTGCATCACACCAATCCATAGCCACTTGTCCCTTATGCAATGATTCATTATACAGATAAGTTAGTACACCAGCTAATTCCCTTGATAAATTTTTAATGAAAATGGCTGGTATACCGTCAGGCCCAATCAATGTAGAGGATTTTAAAGATTTTAAGATATAATAGGTTTCAGGTTCAGTAAATTTGATTAAGGGTTCAGAATTAGATGGATTTATACAACCATATAGTCCCTTTTTTTTGAATATGCTAGAAAAATATCTATTGAATTCATTAGCCATATTAGACTCATCACTAATATCAACATTATCAATACTCAATGGTCCAATTGAAACAGGAGTATTTTTAAGGGACCCAATATAGTTGAAAAACCTTTTCCTGTTATCATGATGAGAGTTAATTAGGCTACTTTCTACATGCTGCTTGGCCTTTCTAATAGAATTTTTCACCTGGTTTGATTTCTTTTTCAATTTAGTCAATTCAATACTGATTGGTGTTTCTTATATTTATTGTAAGCTTTTTTTTTGGCTAGAACTAATCTTCTAATTTGATTTGTAAACCAAGGTGGGGATCTCTTCTGTCCAATATACTTTGTTCTAGTTGGTACCCATTCGGAGATACAATATGTTAATTCCTCTTTAATTCTTAGCCATATATTTTCCACTGATTGTCCCGTGTTTTCGCCACTCAGAATCCCAGTGCCAGATTGTCAAAACGAAAGGGGTCTCCTAGAGCAAGTACAGTACTGCCGTCTCTCTGTTCCTTCTGTGGAAATTGTCCCCTGGGGACTATTAATCGAAAACCTCAGCAATGTGTTTTAAGGTCACAAAAGAAAGAAAGACCGTCCATTCTGGGGTTATTTACAGCCATCAGGATGATAGTTTTAGTGTTGTGATGTGACGATTTCCTTACCTTTTTATAGGCTCCGATCCAGGAGTATGCATTGTAAACCTTGGCATTCCGCACCACGTGATTAACGTGGGCATTAGCCCAGTGGCTGTGAATGGACATCAGGTGGCCTCTTCGTCGCCTGCAGAACGCCTGTTTGGAAAATAAGTTATAACAGTGCATTGACTAAAATGGATAAGTGTTACTATTAACATTATTCATTGTTTTTTTACTGGTTCAGGATACCCAGTTTTCTAAAGAAAATGAAGTAATTCTTCTAAACGAGTTCCAAATCTCGTGACAAGATTGTTAGAAGAAGGCTGGCCCAGTAGTGCAGAGGGTTGAGGCACTGGGCATCACAATTTCCACCATGCTGCCATCCCGGGCTCCAGAATAAACTCGGATTGCTGTGGATCGGCAAGAGGGGAGAGAAACATAGACGTTGATGGCAGATAAGGACCACAAGACCCATCCAGTTTGCCCATTTCTTTTTCTACCTTATGAATGTGCCATTGGCCTTTGCTCTGTCAATGGCCTATCTATTCATACTCATCTGTTTTGCTACCTTACGCCTATCCCATGCCTGTTTGAAGCCCTGCACTGTATTCATATCCACCACTTCCTGAGGTAGGCCATTCCATGCATCCACCACCCTTTCTATGAAAAAGATCTTCCTCACATTACCCCTTAATTGGCCTCCCTCTAATCGCATGCTGTGTCCTCTTGTCCTGCTGTTTTTCTTATATTGAAACATGTTAGACTCTTTCACCTTGTTAATGCCTTAAGGTGTTTGAATGTTTCGATCATATCACCTCTCTCCCTCCTTTGCTCAAGGATATACATATTGAGCTCTGTTAATCTGTCCTCATATGTCTTCTGATGCAGTCCCTGCACCATTTTGGTTGCCCTTCTGTGGACTGCCTCAGTTTGTTATGTCTCCTTGTGAAGGTGTGGCCTCCAGTACTGTACGCAGTACTCCAGATAGGGCCTAACCAGTGTCTTGTAAAGAGGGATTATTACCTCCCTCTTACGACTTGTGATACCCCTACTAATGCACCCCAACATCCCTCTAGCCTTACCTACTGCTTTAGTGGTCTGCTAGGATGATTTCAGGTCACCGGTGATGGTGACGCCCAAGTCTCTTTCTTCCCTTGTGACTGCCAGCAACTCCCCTCCCAGCCGATAGGTGGCTTCAGGGTTTCTCTTCCCTATGTGCATGATCTTGCACTTCTTTGCATTAAACCCTAGTTGCCACTCTTCCGACCATTTTGCTAGTTTATCCAGATCTCTTCTCATTCTGCCCACCCCATCTGGATCATCTACTCTGTTGCAGATCCTGGTGTCATCTGCAAACAGACAAACCTTACCTTCCAGTCCAGGATTAAGCATCTGGAGCACTGATGTCCACTCTTGGTGGGGGGAGGTTCACACCTTGCTGTCAACCACCCCCAAGTGGATAGTTGGTGGTAGTGCAAATATGGGCAGCATTGAAGGGAGGAAGCCGCTGGTTTAACGTAGGATGTGTCTGCCTCCAAATGGCACGTCTTGCCATCCATGGCAGTGGATTTGGAAGAAAAGGGAAACATGGTGCAGGCTTCATGAAGTCCTGCCTGTCTACCCTTTCCCTGTTGGCCCTGCCACAGGGGAAAATCTGTGAAGGAACTCTGGGGGATGGTAGGTTCTGGGAGCAGGTGGTTGTCAGTCGTGGAAGGGAGGGACAGGGCTAATAGCCAGCCTGCTGCCATGCCAAAGGAAAAAGCTTTATGGTGACAAAAAAAATAGAAGAGAGAGATTCCTCGGCTGCCCCACTGGTGCAGCTGTAGTGCTACTGTTTGGGACTCTGATGACCCTGGTTCGGAAACAAACCCGAGGCATCAGTGGGCGAACCAGGGGGAGGAAGGACTGGGCATCCCTAGGACTGCTCTCCTCCTGTGGGGTGAAGGGTGGGGAAGATCTTGGGGCTCATCTGGCCCCTGAGAAGCCAGGAGAAAGCCAGTCCAAAGCAAAGAACACGGGGGGGGGGGATATGGCAGATGTTGGCATGTGCACCTTGACATCAGCATATACCATGAACCCCCCTGCAAGAAAAACGGGAAAATGCCTTGCAGCAGGGTGAAGAGGAGCAGCTACATGCCCCGCACCTGACCAGCTGGGCGCACCAGCCCCAACTGCATCTGCTTCTCGCCGGGGCTTGAGGGACCACCACTGCCCCCGCTGAGGGGGGGGTAAACCCTGGGGGAAGATGGACGGTTAGGTAAGTCTCAGTGGACATCAGGCTGATGGGGCTGGGGTGCTTCCCTGAAGAAGGGCTGTCTGGGAGGGAGGGGAAAAACAGATTAATGGCAAAAAAAGATTCATGTCTGAAGCAGGAAAAGGATGTAAGTTGATCACTGTGAAGTACTGTACTTATAGTTCTGTTTATTCATACATTCTCAGCTGGCCACTATGATCCCGACATTTCACATGAGACGCTTAGTCACAGGCAACGATCCATATATTTAAAGTTCTTATATATTATTTGAAATGAAACAGTTGCAGTTTGATAAATGTAGTTTTTATTCTGTTTATACCCCCTTCTGACACTGGCATCTGGGCCCCCCCCCAATCACCACTCACCTTTTTACATCCCAGGCCAGCGCAGTACCATGCATAGCCTTCCAGGCAGGGTCAAGGGAAGGGCTCCGATCGACAAGGATTTCTGTGCTCCTGGTCCTCGTGGGACAACTGGGCCAAGGTTGGGGGAGACAGATATACTGGAGTTCTGCGGTCAGTTACATACTAAAGTCAAAAGTTTGGGCATTAATAACTTTAGACCCATTCAATGGATTTGCCTGAAATTTGGTACGTGCGTTGCGGCATGGTAGATCTCTTGATATGCCAACTTGCTTTTCAGTTGGAATGTCGGTCTTTGTGTACGAAAGCGCTGAAAAATGCAAAATTATCCATTTTTGGAGGCACCTTTTGGCATTCTTAATGTGGTCCTGCACGACTGTTGTGTGGCATGCCACTCTGCGAGATAGCTCGTTTGAAAGAGCTTTGGTTGCCGAACAAGCTGCTTTTTGTTTGGTGAAAAAATATTAAGTCATTCAAAAGTTATGGCATGTTTATGTTCCCATTATAAGTCAATGGAAAAATGTATATGTATATTTTGCAATCAAAGAATGGGGTTCTGGCCATCTCAGCCCGCCTGGCAGTCAAAGAATTTGCAGTCTTACGGTTCAAGAATCTTTCTTCCCGAGGAATTTAAAAAATTCTTTAACCGCAAGGTCCGCCATCTTGTTTTCAAGTTTTCCAATTGCACAAACACAGGGCCCATTTTGTTTTTTTTTCTTCCCCCAGTCGGAGGGTGGAATGACATCATAACATGTACATGGTAAGCATGTCAGCACGTCAGCACCCGCCTTTGCCTCCACTTCTTCCTAGTCTTGACTCCAACCACTGTGCCACCTGTGGCTGCCCAGGTGGCAGTGTTGCAGGGAAGGGACTACAATCCCTCCTAGAAGGAAGAACGTGTCCTCTGGGACACTAGATCCTCCTACCTCCTGGCCTGTACCTGGCGACCTAAGAGTCCTCCCGATCCTGGGTCCCTGGCATTGTGAGCAGCAGTGCTATGGCAGTCCTGATGGACCACTTTGATAAAAATATAATGGCGTAGCAGTCAGTGTGCCGTGAACTCCCTTTTGAAAAGGGTGAGGGGCTCATTCCTGCCTGTTATAGGAGGGAAGTGGTACCATCAGAGAATCTCTCTGCATCTGGCACAGTTACAGTCGAAACAATTATTAGAACAGTGAATATATGGGCTGGACCTGTGGCATGGAGGGCTGAGTTGGACACCTTACCTTGCGTTACGCTGGCGACTCGAGTTCAGAAGTGAGCTCAAACCACCAGGTTAGGAGAGGATGGAGCATCTGGAGGACTGCTGTCCTTTCCAGAGGATCGGGGACAGAGTACGCCGCTTCAAGACCAGGACCTCGTGGATAGGTGGTGGCTAGGGAGTCAGAAAATCTCAGAGGGGTCACCTGATGGCCAGCACATGGAGCACCCATGACTTCTCACAGCTGCCCTGCATCATTGCATGCCACCGGCTGTAAGGAAACTTGAAAATGGAAAAGCCTGACTCTGGCTATGAAGCTAGGCCTACAACCCGACCTGCACTGCCACCTGGCACCACAGTAGGATTGTGCTGTGGGGTAGGGAGGAAGGAGCTTCCTCCACTGGACCCGCCATGGGAAGAAATCTGCAGGGGTATAAGGTAGGTGCCGGGGAAGGCATTTGCTGATGGGGTGGGGATCACAATCAGGGCTACAGAAACAGCTGTAAATCTATGGACTACTACCCATGAGTCAGTATCTCACACTAAACTTTGAAATCATATTGGCCAATTGAGAATGTATTAATGAACAGAACTTCTACTATTTCATGAAGATAGAGTTTCATCTTCCTTTTTTTTTAAAATACTTTTCACTCATTATTTGTGTAAAGATCGGGGCTGCAACCAATCAAGACGCTGGATGAGTGTCTACCTTCACTGTTGGTAGTCAGGATCATTCCATGGTCATCCAGTAGGTAAGGGCTGAAAAAATGCTGACAGCAGTACGACCTCCCTTACCCAGAAGCCCAAAAGCCTCAAGTCCACAGCACTCTAAAACTCCATTTGAACCCAGCATGAGATTTTGGGTCTCTTACCTGAGCCAAAGTGAGATTCTGCAGCTTGCAACTCCGCTAGCATGAGATTCTGGGGCTCTTACCTGAGCCAAAGTGAGATTCTGCAGCTGCTCCGCCAGCATGAGATTGTGGGGCTCTCACCTGAGCTAAGTGATTCTGCAGCTTGCAACTCTGCTAGCATGAGATTCTGGGACTCTCATCTGAGCCAAAGTGAGATTCTGCAGCTCACAACTTGGCCAGTATGAGATTCTGTGGCTCACAGCTGGGCCAAGTAAGATTCTGAGGCTTTCAGCTGAGCCAAAGTGAGATTCTGTGGCTCACAACTGGGCCAGCATGAGACTCTGGGACTCACAGCTGGGCCAGCGTGAGACTGTGGTGCTAGCAACTGAGCCAGTATGAGAAAGGTTTATAAACCGTAGACTACGAACAGTGCTTTCAAATGGAGACATTGGGATCACCTGTGCCAGCAGTCCAGCGATACCCTGAGTAAACCTGCTGAGTTTCATAAAGGCACCAGCATCCAGCAACCCAGCTTATGCTGCAAGCTCAGGGAGCTGGAGTGATAGTGGTCAGAGCTTGGGAGTGCTGCCCAGGGGTGTGTGTCTGGCACTCATCGACACAGCACCTGACCCCACTCCTCCATGATAGCATGATCTTACTTGACAGCTCTTGCAGCAAGTTACACCATTAGGACTGAAGCCGGCAGGCGCCAGGACCCACAGAAATTTTCTAGCTAGCGGTATTCAGCCAGGGGACCACCTCGACATTGGTCCCGCCCGGCACGTGGCGTGAGTACATGAGGCCATTCCCCATAATCCTCCTTTCTTTTCCGCCGTCAACTCACCAGCATCGGCCTCTCAGTCTCCTTTCTAGCATCGCAGCGACTACTAAACTGTTGAATACTTTTCTAACAACTTTGCTGTGCTCAACTGATCCTCTCAACTCCATCTCTTGAGGTCACCTGTAGAAGTGTGCCTGCGACAAACAGATCCCTTCAGGATCCCCATTCATCCTGTGTGCATTGCCTAGGCCCAGACCACGACACCAAGGCCTGCATCTTTTGCCAAGGTTTTAATAGCTGCACAGGATCTGCCGTCAGAAGGCATGAGCATTTCTGGAAGAAAAGCTTAAGTATAGACCAGGAACCTTCCTCCCGGAGAATCTTCATCTAATCCCACAAACACGGGACAAGCACCAGGAAGGTGAGGTCTGGGTCCTCTACTCGGGCCTCGAGATCCCACAGCTCCAGCTCCAGATCAGACCACTGTCCCTCCAGGGCTCGGTCGCAACCTCCCCAGTCAAGGTCAGGTCTTCCAGCAGTTCTTCATCACTCCAGCCTCTCAAGACTTGAGTCTTTTGGCTTCATCAACACCTCCAAGGCCTCTTCAAATTCGGGTGGCGCCACAAGTCTTTATCCTCCAGTCGCGGGACACCCGACTCCAGGTCGGTCTCCCAATCACCCAGAGGTCCTGATCCGGCACCTGGAAAACTAAGGACCTGGCGTCCCTCAAGCGGACGTCCGGACCCAACGTCGGCCCCACCACCCGGCGTCGGCCGGCGCCTCTGGTGACTCGGCACTCACAGGGGCCGACAACGCAACTGAGACACCCGTCACCGGCAAGGCATTCGCCAGGTCCAAGGCGTCGGCCAGGGGACCGGCGTCGGCCCGAACGAGGCCGCGCGGTGGCTGGCGAATGCCAGTCGAAGGAATTCCACAGAGGAGGACACCCCACAGCCCGAAGACCAGGTGGGTGGCACCGAGGAATGCCGGGCTCCCACAGGGAACCCTCCTGGATCGGGTGACCCCGGGGACCCAACCCGGCAACAGGCCACTGGCGCCAGGCCGTCGTCGGGTATAGACATTGCAGAGGTAAAGGGCTCTTTACCTTTTGGTGGGACTCCATCAAGAAGGATGTGGTCCCCGCACGTCCTCCTCCTACTACTACTCCTCCTCCTCCTACCCCTTCACTGCCTACGCCCCCTCCTCCACTTAAGGGGCCAGTAGGATGACCTCCATCCCCCAAGAAGCAAACTCCACCTCCTAGGGGCAGATCTACCGACAGAAGAAGGCCTCCCTCCAGATCCCCCTCAGGGTCACCCAGCCCCAAACGACCCAGACGACACCGGTACACTCCGTCGGGGGAGGATTCAAGATCGGATACTTCAGAGTATTCCAGATCGCCTTCTCCACTCAGCATCCCCTCTCCTGACCCACACGACCTCCCCAGGTCTCCACCGGATTATCCCTCTTTCACCGAGATCATGAGGCACACCCAGGACAACATGGGGTGGGATGCTGAGGAGCTTGACCCCGAAAGACAATGCCTTGCCACTACCTTCGACAAAAAGACCCAGAGCCTGTGGTAGTGCCACCCTTGGTGGACACTTTCGTGAACATCACCAAGGCTGCATGGAAACGTCCGCACTCCACTCCTGCGGTGCCAAGGAAGGCTGACCACATGTACAAGGCCCCTAGGGAGGACCAGTATTTGGCGAATCAACCTCTGGCAGATTCTTTGGTCATCACTGCTTCACATGACCGGTCTCAAAGACCCCAGCATATGAGCACTCTGCCACTGGACCAGGAATCCAAGCAATTGGATGCCCTGGGGAGGCGCACATACATAGCTGCTACTTGTGTCATCAGGTCCCTGAACTACCTTACCCATATGGTTCAGTTCCAAACGCCCTGTGGAAACACGGCCAGGACCTGGTTGAAAAGCTTCCGATGGTGACCAGAAAGTGGAGCTCTAAACCTCCTCCGCACCAGGTCAGATGTGGGGACCCAAGTGCTTAGAGCCGCATACAACTCTGCAGACTCTTGACCAGAGCTGCAGCTTAGCGTCTGTCTCGGGGACACTCAAGGCTCCGTGTCTCCATCTTTACTCCGGATGTACGGAAACATTTTCTAGACATCCCATATAACGGCGAGGTGCTGTTTGGTGAATCCTCCGAGAGGTTTATCTCCAAACTGCAAGACGCAGGGAAGACAGTCCGATCTGTGCGAGCCATGTACAGATCTAGGCCTAGTTCTTTTGTAGGAACCAGAGCTGTTTTCGCAGCTGGCTACAAAGGCAGCAGCAACATTCCGGCCAGCAGCAGCAGGGCACTTTCGTGCAAGGCCAGGCCAAATCATCCCCAGGCAGAGGCCAGCGTTACTCAAAGTTGGCCCAGCCCTCAGGCACAAGCGCTGCCACAGCATGACTCCTTCCCAGCCCCGGCCCCTCCTCAGGATCAACGGGCAAAGAAAGTTGGGGGTCGCATCGCACGCCACCTTTCAGGGTGGCAATCGATCACCACCGACAGGTGGGTTCTACAGTTGGTCAAAAAAGGCCATTCCATAGAGTTCATAGACAACCCACCTACAAGACCTCCCCTGCTTTCCGTTATTCAGGTCAGCATTCCCTGCTCATACAGCAGGAGGTGCTTGCACTTCTGGAAAAAGAAGCTATAGAGCACATACCAGGGAACCAGAGAGGACTAGGGTATTATTCTCACTTCTTCCTAGTTCCAAAGAAAACAAGGGACCTCTGTCCAATACTGGACCTCAGTGACCTCAGTCTCTCAGTCGCGTACAAGTGCTTCCGCATGGTGACGCTCCCGGGCCTGATTCCCATGCTGAAACAGGATGCATTTCTTGCGTCCCTGGACATGCAGGACACCTACCTGCATATTCCTATCTCTCAGGCACACAGGAGGTTCCTGCGCTCTGAGTTTCAGGGCCGTAATTATCAGTTCCGAGCTCTTCCCTTCAGGCTGTCATCAGCACCTCAGGTCTTCACCAAGTGCATGGTGGTCATAGCCGCGTCTCTGAGGAGACAGGGCCACTATGTGTTCCCTTACCTGGATGACTGGTTTCTCATGGCGCCCTCACAGGAGGCCCTGATGTCTGCCATTCAATGCACGCAGTCTCTGTTTGAGACCTTGGGCATTCTCATCAGTTATGAGAAGTCACGCCTGGTTCCGTCCCAGACACTGCAATTCATCGGTGCAGTTCTGGACACCATCCAAGGGAAAGCTTTCCTTCCCACGGACAGAGTGGAACACATCCGATCCCTCATCAGGGAATTGTCGGCAAAGAAGACCATCCCAGCCAGACTGGCCTTACCTGCCGGACACATGGCTGTGGCCATTGCAACAGTCCTGCTAGCCTGTCTTCACGTGTGGGTAACCCAGTGGATGTTATGGGTACAATGGGACCAAAGGCAAGACCATCTGCAGCATCCAATCCGAATCACGAAGACCGTAATTCGAGATTGGCAATGGTGGCTACATTCAGGGAACCTCTTGGCGGGAGTCCCCTTCATAGTGCCGTCCCCTACTGTGACACTCTCCACAGACGCCTCAGGGTTCAGGTGGAGAGCACACCTCGATGGTGTTCGGTCTCAGGGTCTGTGGACAGCCCAGGAGTCTCATCTCCACATAAGTATACAGGAAATGAGGGCAGTTCTTTACGCCCTGCAGGCGTTCCGGTCGGAGATTCCACTGGGTACACTTCTGTTACAAACAGACAATTCCGCGGTGATGTATTACCTCAACAAACAAGGAGGCACCCACTCCTATCCGCTTTGCAGGGAGGCCATGAGAGTGTGGGATTGGGTCTTGCAACACAGCACAAACCTTATTTCAGTTCATGTTCCCGGAGTGGACAACATCATCGCAGACAGCCTGAGCTGCTCTCAGGCCAGAGTCCATGAATGGGAACTACTCCTGAGGTGGCAGACTATCTGTTTCGCAGATGGGGTACTCCAGAGATAGACCTCTTCGCATCCCCATACAACGCAAAACTGCCCAATTTTTGCTCGCTAGATCCAGGTCCTCGTGTTTTCTGGTGAGACACATTGTCCCTCTCCTAGGCGGGCAGATTCCTCTATGCCTTTCCTCCTTTCCCGTTGATCCAGAGAGTTCTTTTAAAACTCCGCAGGGAGCAAGTGACGGTCATACTGATTGCACCCTTCTGGCCCAGACAGATATGGTTACCTCTCTTACACCAGCTATCCTGGGAACCTCCAGTGCCTTTGCCAATCAGCTCCCACCTGCTGTCTCAGAAGGCGGGTTCCTTAGTCCATCCGGACCTACGTTCCCTGAACCTGCATGCTTGGCTCCTAGAGACATAGCCATGATGCAATACAGGGTCTCGCAAGAAGTAACAGACGTTCTTACTGCCACTAGGAAATGGGCTACCCACAACGACCTAAGCCATGAAGTGGCGCAGGTTCTGCTTATGGTCTGAAATGCGCGGTTTTTCACCTTTGAACTGTCCAGAGAAGCTGGTACTGGACTACCTGCTATCCCTTTTCCACTCCGGCCTGGCTTACTCCTCGATTAAAGTGCATCTTTGTGCCATTTCAGCCTACCATGCCCCCGTAGGTCAACGCATTGTGGCCCAGCTGGACACGACACGTGCCTTTTTGAGGGGCGTCCTCCACCTTAGGCCCCTGATTAAGGATCCAATCCCTCCATGGGATTTACCCTTTGTCCTGGAGCAGCTCACGCTCCCACCTTTTGAACCAGCCGCGGATTGCGAGCTACGTTTTTTCTCTTGGAAAACGTTGTTTTTTAGTTGCAGTTAGTTCTGCCAGAAGGATTTCAGAAATGCACGCACTTATGTGCAAAGAGCCTTATTTGGTTTTCCACCAGGACAGGGTCTCCCTAAGGACTGATCCTAAATTTCTGCCTAAGGTGGTCTCAGCTCTCACCCTTAATCAGGACATCAATCTACCAGTGTATTTTCAGAAATACTCTAAATCGAGGAGAAGCCCTTCTGCACATTCTTGATGTGCATGGGTGCCTTAGATACTACCTGACCAGAACCAAACAGTGCCGAAAGTCGGACCAACTTTTCATCTCCTTTGCCCATAGGATGAAGGGAACTCCTGTCTTGAAGCAGTCGCTGTCCAGGTGGCTTATCTAGTGCATTACGTTCTGTTACCAGAAGCACAACAAACCCTTACCGGGCACGGTTAAGGGTCATTCCACCAGAGGGGTGGCTACCTCTTTTGTGGCCTTAAAGAACGTATCCACCTCAGCTATTTGCACTGCAGCTACTTGGAGCTCCATGCATACTTTTATCAGGCATTACAGCCTGCACATTGCATCGAGGTGAAGAGCAGGATTCAGTCTAGCAGTCCTTCAAGGACTTCTGTCCTAGGCTCGATGTATCTCGAGGATTTCTACTTTTCCTCCTCCCGATGGTGCATAATTGCCACTACTGCTTGGAAATCAATTCTAATGGTGTAACCTGCTGCAAGAGCTGTTTCTCGAAGTAAGATAGTACAGTTACGTGAGAACTTACCATAACAGTAGATCTTCGAGAACAGCCCTTGCAGCAGGTACTTTCCCTCCCACCATCCCCGCTGGAGGTAGGTCGTAGTCCAAGAATCTGTCTCCTAGGATAGGACATTTATTGATGCCTTGTTTTGCCACCTGATGGTGGATCCCCCTCTGATGTCATCCAGTGGCCGGGAGTCTCTGGCGGGAGAACTGAGGATTATGGGGAGACCGCCTCCTTATGTACTACGCCCAACGTTGGAGGCGGGACCGATGTTGGAGGCGGTCCCCGCTGAATACTGCTAGCTAGAAAATTTCCGTGGGGTCCTGGCACCTGCCAGCCAGTCTTAATGGTGTAGCCTGCTGCAGAAGCTGTTCTCGGAGCTACTGTTATGGTAAGTTCTTACGTAACTGTACTTACTTATGCACAGGGAGGTGCACACATTCAGAGCACACTGCACCATCCAAGGCCACTAGATGGCTGGCCATGTGACAGGGTGGAAGGAGGAAAAAACTGGGAGCAAACCCCATCTGCTGATTAAATGATGACAGAAAAGCATGAACAGGGTATATGCGTCCTGATGGCTGCAGCTGTCACAGATATAAAGTATAAATAAATAAAATCGATACGGCAGCAGCCATTTCAAGGAGAAGTGCAACAGAAAGGGATGTCAAGTTGGGCAAACTATTTCAACAAGTTACCAGGTTTTGTTTCATGAAGGATGCAGAGGGCCTTCTACCTTTGCTATGCCAATGACCTGGGCACAGCTGTACAGAAGCTCTCAGCAGTATCAAGCTCCTTCACTACCAGTGGGTGTCTGCGTGAGTGCTGGTACAAGAGCACTCTATACAGGGAAGGGGTTCAGGGTATAGGAGCCATAGCTGACATTGACAGGGTACTGCTGTGGGGAAGCTCTCAGCAGTGTCACAGCCCTGTCACTACCAGTAGCTGTCACTGTGAGTGCTGGTACAAGAGCACTAGATACAGGGGGTTCAAGGTATAGGAGCCATAGCTGACATTGACAGGGTACTGCTGTGGGGAAGCTCTCAGTAGTGTCACAGCCCTGTCACTACCAGTGGGTGTCACTGTGAGTGCTGGTACAAGAGCACTAGATACAGGGGAGGGGGTTCAGGGTATAGGAGTCACAGCTAACATTGACAGGGCACTACTGTGGGGAAGTTCTCAGCAGTGTCACAGCCCTGTCACTACCAGTGGGTGTCACTGTGAGTGCTGGTACAGGAGCACTAGATACAGGGAAGGGGTTCAGGGTATAGGAGCCATGGCTGACATTGACAGGGCACTGCTGTGGGACTCTCTCAGCAGTGTCACTACCAGTGGGTGTCACTGTGAGTGCTGCTACAGGAGCAGTAGATACAGGGGAAGGGGTTCAGGGTATATGAGCCGTAGCTGACATTTATAGGGCACTGCTCAGAGGAATCTCTCAGCAGTGTCACAACCCTGTCACTACCAGTGGGTGTCACTGTGAGTGCTGGTACAAGAGCACTAGATACAGGGAAGGGGGTTCAGGGTATAGGAGTCACAGCTGACATTGACAGGGCACTACTGTGGGGAAGCTCTCAGCAGTGTCACAGCCCTGTCACTACCAGTGGGTGTCACTGTGAGTGCTGGTACAAGAGCACTAGATACAGGGGAGGGGGTTCAGGGTATAGGAGCCATAGCTGACATTGACAGGGCACTGCTGTGGGGAGTCTCTCAGCAGTGTCACTACCAGTGGGTGTCACTGTGAGTGCTGGTACAAGAGCACTAGATACAGGGAAGGGGGTTCAGGGTATAAGAGCCATAGCTGACATTGACAGGGTACTGCTGTGGAGAAGCTCTCAGCAGTGTCACAGCCCTGTCACTACCAGTGGGTGTCACTGTGAGTGCTGGTACAGGAACACTAGATACAGGGGAAGGGGTTCAGGGTATAGGAGCCATAGCTGACATTGACAGGGCACTGCTGTGGGGACTCTCTCAGCAGTGTCACTACCAGTGGGTGTCACTGTGAGTGCTGGTACAGGAGCAGTAGATACAGGGGAAGGGGTTCAGGGTATATGAGCCGTAGCTGACATTGATAGGGCACTGCTCAGAGGAATCTCTCAGCAGTGTCACAACCCTGTCACTACCAGTGGGTGTCACTGTGAGTGCTGATCTTACTTCGAGAAACAGCTCTTGCAGCAGGTTACACCATTAGGACTGAAGCCGCCAGGCGCCAGGACCCCACGGAAATTTTCTAGCTAGCAGTATTCAGCGGGGACCACCTCCGACGTCGGTCCCGCCCCCGACATCAGACATAGTACATAAGGAGGCGGTCCCACAGAATCCCCAGTTCTTTTCCTGCCGTCGACTCGCCAGCATCGGCCTCTCGGTCTCTACCTAGCGTCCGACAATTACAGAACTTATTATGTTTCTTCAAACTGATGTCCTCTCCAACTCCTTCACTTAAGGGACACCTTTCTAAGTGTGCCTGCGGGAAACAGATCCCTTTCAAGGATCCTCACTCCTCCTGCGTGCGGTGCCTAGGCCCGGACCACGATACTTAGGCCTGCTCCTTTTGCCAAGGGTTCGACAGCCGCACCAGGATCCACCGTCAGAAGGCACTTCAGGCGTATCTTCTGGGAAAAAAACTGAAAAGGATGGACCAAGAACCTTCCTCCAGGGGAGAATCTTCCTCGAAGGCCCGTAAGCACTGGGACAAGCACCGGGAGAAAGTAAAGTCCAGATCCCCGAACCGGGCCTTGGACTGCCGCAGCTCAGGCTCCACCAGATCGGGCCGCTCTCCCTCCAGGGCTCGGTCTCAGCCCCCCCCCCCCGGTTAAGGTCCGGGCTCCGCGGCTCTTCTACTCTCCAGCCTATCAAGACTTTGAGGCCCTTGGCTTCCTCCACTCCCTCCAAGGCGTCTTCCGAGCGCCATAAGTCTTCCTCATCCACCCGATGTCAGGACACTTACTCTAGATCGGTCTCGCAACTTCCCAGAGGTCCTGATCCAACTCCAAGGAAGACCAAGAACCTGACGTCCCTGAAGCGGACGTCGGACCCGATGTCGGCCAAGCAGTCGACCAGGCACTCGCCAGAACTGAGGACACCAGTCGCCGGCTGGGCGTTTGCCGGATCCAAAGACGCGCCCAGACCCACGCCAGCCTCGCTTCCAGAGCTGAAGACCGCCCCCCATGACCAGTGGACACCGGTCACAGGGACTCCACGGAGAGGATGCTACACTGTCTGAAGACCAGGCAGGTGACACCAAGGATGCCGGGCTCCCGCGAGAACCTTCTCCGAACCCGGAGGCACTCCCAGACCCGACCCCGACGACAGACCACCAGCACCAGGCCTGTCTTCGGACATGAATTTGCAGGAAGTGAATGATCTCTTTACTTTCTAGTGGGTCACCATCCACAAGGAGGTGGTCCCCGTGAATCCTTCTCCTCCTCCTCCTACTCCTTCACCTCCTACGTCCCCTCCTCCACCTAAGGGCCAGCAGGACGACCACCAATCCTTAAGGAGAAGACTCCACCTCCTAGGGGCAGATCTAAGAACAGGAGAAGGCCTCCCTCAAGGTCCCCATCAGGGTCCCCTAGCCCCAAGTGACCTAGATGTCGTCAAACTACTCCAGATCTCCTTCTCCGCTCATCATTTCCTCAATTGACCCACATGACCTCCCCAGGTCTCCTCCAGATGATCCTTCCTTCGCTGAGATCATGAGGCACATCCAGGACAACATGGGGTGGGATGCTGAAGACCTTGACCCTGAACGATAGCGTCTTGCCAGTTATCTTTGGCAGAAAGACCCAAAGCCTGTGGTAGTACCACCCTTGGTAGACACTTTTGCAGACATCACCAAGGCTGCGTGGAAGCGTCTGCACTCCACTTCCGCAGTGCCAAAGAAGGCTGACTGCTTGTACAAGGCCCCGAGAGAGGACCAGTTCTTGGCTCAACAACCTCTGGCAGACTCCCTGGTCATCACAGCCTCGCATGACTGGTGTCAAAGACCACAGCATATGAGCACACAGCCACCGGACCAGGAATCCAAACAACTGGATGCCCTGGGGAGACGCACTTACGAGGCAGCTACATGCGCCATCAGGTCCCTGAACTACCTCACCCACATGGTACAGTTTCAGAACGCCCTGTGGGAACAGGGCCAGGACCTGGTCAATAAGCATCCAGAGGGCGATCAGAAGGTGGAGCTCCTCAATCTTCTCCACACAGGGTCTGATGTGGGTACCCAAGTGCCTGAGAGTACATCGATTCTGCGGACTGCGTCTGCCAGAGCTGCAACTTCAGCTGTTTGTTTCTGGAGACACTCTTGGCTCTGTGTCTCCAGCTTCACCCCAGACATACAGAAGAACATTCTTGACATCCCGTATAACGGCGAAGTACTCTTTGGTGAACCCTCCAAGAAGGTCATCACCAAACTCCAGGACGCTGGGAAGGCAGTCCAATCTGTACAAGCCATGTAGGATCCAGGCCTGGTTCCTTTCGTAGGAACCAGAGCCGTTTTTGCAGCCAGCAACAAAGGCAGCAGCCACGCTCTGGCCAGCAGCAAAGGGCACCTTTCAGCGTAAGCCCAGGCGAAGTCGTCCCCTCGGCAGAGGCCAGTGTTAGCATGAAACCGCCCAGCGCACAGGGACCAGTGCTGCCACAGCACGACTCCTTCCCGGGCCCCCGCCCCTCCTCTGGATCAACGGGCACAAAAGGTCGGGGGTCGCATCGCTGGCCACTTTTCAGGGTGGCAGTCGATCACCACCGACCGGTGGGTTCTTCAGTTGGTCAAGAAAGGCCATTTCATAGAGTTTCTCAACCACCCACCGGCAAGACCTCCCCGGCTGTCCCATTACTCGGGTCAGCACGCCCTGCTCATACAGCAGGAGGTGCTCGTGCTTCTGGGAAAAGAAGCTATAGAGTATACCATGGAATCAGAGGGTCTAGGATATTATTCTCACTTCTTTCTGGTTCCAAAGAAAACAGGGACCTCCGTCCGATACTGACCTCAGCAACCTCAACCAATTGGTCCTATACAAGCGCTTCGCATGGTGACCCTCCAGGTCTGATTCTCATGCTCAAGCAGGATGCCTTTCTAGCGTCCCTGGATGCAGGACACTTACCTGCACATACCCATCGCTCAACTGCACAGGAAGTTTCTGCGCTTCGGGTTTCAGGGTCGTCATTATCAGTTCCGAGCCCTTCCCTTCGGACTGTCATCAGCACCTCGGATTTTTACCAAGTGCATGGCGGTTGTAACGGCATTTCTGTGGAGACAAGATCACTGCATGTTCCCCTACCTGGATGACTGGCTTCTCATGGCACCCTCTCGGGAGGCCTTGATGTCCCCCACCCATCATACTCAGTCTGTGTTCGAGACGTTGGGCATCATGATCAATCACGAGAAGTCACGCCTGGTTCCGTCACAGACTCTGCAGTTCATAGGTGCAGTTCTGGACACCATCCAGGGGAAAGCTTTTCTTCCCCAGGACAGAGCGAAACACATCAGATCCCTAATCAGGGATATTTCGGTGAAGAAGACCATCCCTGCCAGACTGGTCCTTTGCCTGCTCGGACACATGGCTGCGGCCATTGCAATGGTTCCGCTAGCCTGTCTCCACATGCGGGTAACCCAGTGGATGTTAAGGGTCCAATGGTATCAAAAGCAAGACCATTTATGGCACCCAGTCTGGATCACGAAGACCGTAATCCGGGATTGCCAATGGTGGCTAGATTCAGGACTCTATCAGCGAGGTCCCCTTCATTGTGCTGTCTCCATTGTGACACCTCCACAGATGCCTCAGGACTCGGATGGGGAGCTCACTCGACAGTGTTCAGTCTCAGGGCCTGTGGACAGTCCAAGAGTCTCATCTCCACATAAACATCCTGGAAATGAGAGCAGTTCTTCACGCCCTGCAGGCCTTCCAGTCAGAGATCCCACCAGGTACTCTTCTGTTACAAACAGACAGTTCCATGTGATGTATTACTTCAACAAACAAGGAGGCACCACTCCTACCCACTTTGCAGGGAGGCCATGAGGGTGTGGGATTGGTTTTGCAGCATGGCGCAAACCTCATTGCTGTTCATGCCCCAGGGTGGACAACGTCATCACAGACAGCCTAAGCCACTCTCAGGCCAAAGTCCACAAATGGGAACTACTCCAGGAGGTAGTAGAGGATCTGTTTCTCAGATGGGGCACACCAGAACTAGACCTTTTCGTGTCCCCATCCACACAAAACTGCCCAGTTTTTGCTCGCTAGATCCAGGGCCTGGTGTTTTCTGGCTAGGCGCATTGTCCCTCTCCTGGGCGGGCAGATTCCTCTGCCTTCCCCTCTTCCGTTGATCCGAGTGTTCTTCTGAAACTTTGCAGCAGTAAGTGACGCTGATACTTATCGCACCGTTTTGCCCAGGCAGATCTGGTTCCCTCTTTGCATCAGCTGTCCCGGAACTTCCAGTGCCACTGCTTTTCAGCTCCCACTTGCTGTCTCAGGAGGCGGGTTCCTTGGTCCATCGGACCTAGTTCACTGAACCTGAACACGGCTCCCTGGGGCATAGCCAGGATGCGACACGGGGTCTCGCAGGAGGTAGCAGACATTCTCGCTGCTGCTAGGAAACTGGCTACCCATGCTACTTACACCATGAAGTGGCGCAGATTTTGTATATGGGTTCAAGCACGCGGTTTTTCGCCCATGGATTGTCCAGAGAGGTTGGTCTTGGACTACCTTCTGTCCCCTTCTTTGGACAGGCTTGGCCTACTCCTCGATTAAGGTACACCTCTGTGCCATCTCAGCCTATCGTGTTTCTATAGACCAACACACTATATCTCAGTTGGACATGACACGAGCCTTCCTGAGGGGTGTCCTCCACCTTAGGCCCCCGATTAAGGATTTGATTCTACCATGAGATCTACCCTTTGTCCTAGAGCAGCTTACGCTGCCACTCTTTGAACCAGCCGCAGATTGCGAGCTACATCTTCTCACTTGGAAGACGTTGTTTTTAGTTGCCGTCACCTCGGCCAGAAGAATTTCTGAACTCCATGCACTTATGTGCAAAGAACCTTATTTGGTTTTCCACCAAGACAGGGTATCCCTACTAACAAATCCTAAATTTCTGCCTAAGGTGGTCTAAGCTCTCACCCTTAATTTAGATGTGCATAGGTGTCTCAGATACTACCTGACCAGAACCAAACACCACCGAAAATCGGACCAGCTTTTTGTCTCCTTTGCCCACAGGATGATGGGATCTCCTGTTTCAAAACAGTCACTTTTCAGGTGGCTCGTTCAGTGTATTACGTTATGTTACCAGAAGCTCAACAAACCCTTACCGGGCATGGTCAAGGTTCATTCCACCAGAGGGGTGGCCACCTCCTTTGCATCTCTAAAGAATGTGTCCACCTCAGCCATTTGTGCTGCAGCTACTTGGAGCTCCGTACACACTTTCATCAGGCATTATAGCCTGGACATTGCATCGAGGCAAAGAGCAGGTTTTCGTCTAGCAGTCCTTCAAGGACTTCTATCCTAGGCTGGAATTCGTTTATGGATTTCTACCTTCCCTCTTCCCAGTGGTGTGGGATTTCCATGATTGCTTGGGAATCAGTCCTAATGGTGTAACCTGCTGCAAGAGCTGTTTCTCGAAGTAAGATAGTACAGTTACGTAAGAACTTACTGTAACAGTAGATCTTCGGGAACAGCTCTTGCAGCAGGTACTTTCCTTCCCCCTATCCCCACTGGAGGTAGAGTCTAGTTCCAACATCCTTCTCCTAGGATAAGGCGTTTACAGCCTCTCTCTGATTGCCATTTGATGGCTTAATCCTCAATCTCCTCTTCTGATGTCATCCAGTGGCCGTGAGTCTCCGGCAGGAGAACTGGGATTCTGGGGGACTGCCTCCTTATGTACTACACCTGACATCTGGGGCAGGACCGGCGTCAGAGGCGGTGCCCGCTGAATACTGGAGCTAGAAAATTTCCATGGGGTCCTGGCGCCTGCCGGCTGTAGTCCTAATGGTGTAACCTGCTGCAAGAGTTGTTCTCGAAGATCTACTGTTACGGTAAGTTCTTACGTAACTGTACTGTACAAGAGCACTAGATAGGGGGTGGTTTGTGATGTCCGCACCACCCACTGAGAGAGCATTTCTTTGAGTAGTCTATTTTCAAAGTCTCTGCCTTGGTCAGAGTGGATCAGCTGGGGGGCATCATAATGGACGAAGAATTTTCCACTAGGCACCTTGGCCACGGTAGAGGAATTTTGTTCTTTAGTTGGAAAAGTTTGTGCATACCATGTGAAATGATCCGCAACCACTAACGCATTGACAATATTCCATAGATTAGGTTCTAAGCCCAAAAAGATCTATGCAGACCAGTTCCATGGGGTGCTGGTAGTGATATTGTTTAACTTCTTGAAGTTTCCACTTCAAGGCCTCAACACTAGTGGTGCCCCAAATATATTTTCAAGGGCGACTATGGCTTTGGCGTCAGGGTCAGAGGACCTCAGGGAGCAAAAAGCATGTAGGGCAGGCCCCTGGAGGCTTTCCCCCCATGCAGGCCCTTTTTTCAGCCTCTGAGCATTGCCAGTTCTGTACTGCAAGAGTAGTAGAGTCTATCCAGTTGGACTTCGCCATTAGGAGTAGGCTGGATGCCAGAGAATACCTTGAGTTTGCGGTAAGGGCCATGACTACCGGCTGGCTCAGAGGCAGGTACAGAAGTTGATGAACGAATAGGTGCTGGGACGGGTGTGGAGAGCAGGGAAGTGACACTCCCAGGTGGCAGGAATAATTTTTTAAACTCCTCCACAGTTTTACCCTCCTCCTGTAACAACTTGGCAAACTTCTTCTCAAAAGACTCAGATAACGGTGGGGGCTCATCCTCTAAGGGACCCTTGCTATCTTTGGCTATCACCCTCCAGGCATCTGAGAATCCTTCTGGAGTGGGTGTCACTGTGAGTGCTGGTACAGGAACTCTAGATACAGGAGAAGGGGTTCAGGGTAATGGAACCATAGCTGACATTGACAGGGCACTGCTGTGGGGGAAGCTCTCAGCAGTGTCACAGCCCATTCACTACCAGTGGGTGTCACTGTGAGTGCTGGTACAAGAGCACTAGATACAGGGAAGGGGGTTCAGGGTATAGGAGCCATAGCTGGCATTCACAGGGCACTGCTGTGGGGAAGCTGTCAGCAGTATCACAGTCCTGTCACTACCAGTGGGTGTCACTGTGAGTGCTGGTACAAGAGCACTAGATACAGGGGAGGGGGTTCATGGTATAGGAGCCATAACTGACATTGACAGGGCACTGCTGTGGGGAAGCTCTCAGCAGTGTCATAGCCCTGTCACTACCAGTGGGTGTCACTGTGAGTGCTGGTACAAGAGCACTAGATACAGGGAAGGGGGTTCAGGGTATAGGAGCCATAGCTGACATTGACAGGGCACTGCTGTGGGGAAGCTCTCAGTAGTGTCACAGCCCTGTCACTACCAGTGGCTGTCACTGTGAGTGCTGGTACAAGAGGACTAGATACAGGGGAGGGGGTTCAGGGTATAGGAGCCATAGCTGACATTGACAGGGCACTGCTGTGGGGAAGCTCTCAACAGTATCACAGCCCTGTCACTAATAGCATGTGTCACTGTGAATGCTGGTACAAGAGCACTAGATACTGGGGAGGGGGTTCAGGGTATAGGAGCCATAGCTGACACTGACAGGACACTGCTGTGGAGAATCTCTCAGCAGTGTCACAGCCCTGTCACTACCAGTGGGTGTCACTGTGAGTGCTGGTACAAGAGCACTAGATACAGGGAAGGGGGTTCAGGGTATAGGAGCCATAGCTGACATTGACAGGGCACTGCTGTGGGGAAGCTCTCAACAGTATCACAGCCCTGTCACTAATAGCATGTGTCACTGTGAATGCTGGTACAAGAGCACTAGATACTGGGGAGGGGGTTCAGGGTGTAGGAGCCATAGCTGACACTGACAGGACACTGCTGTGGAGAATCTCTCAGCAGTGTCACAGCCCTGTCACTACCAGTGGGTGTCACTGTGAGTGCTGGTACAAGGGCACTAGATACAGGGAAGGGGTTCAGGGTATATGACCCATAGCTGGCATTGACAGGACACTGCTGTGGGGAATCTCTCAGCAGTGTCCCAGCCCTGTCACTACCAGTGGGTGTCACTGTGAGTGCTGGTACAAGAGCACTAGATACAGGGAAGGGGGTTCAGGGTATAGGAGCCATAGCTGACATTGACAGGGCACTGCTGTGGGGAAGCTCTCAGCAGTGTCCCAGCCCTGTCACTACCAGTGGGTGTCACTGTGAGTGCTGGTACAAGAGCACTAGATACAGGGAAGGGGGTTCAGGGTATAGGAGCCATAGCTGACAGTGACATGGTGCTGCTGTGGGGGAAGCTTTCAGCAGTATCACAGCCCTGTCACTACCAGTGGGAGTCACTGTGAGTGCTGGTACAAGAGCACTAGATACAGGAGAGGGGGTTCCGGGTATAGGAGCCATAGCTGACATTGACAGGTCACTGCTGTGGGGAAGCTCTCAGCAGTGTCACAGCCCTGTCACTACCAGTGGGTGTCACTGTGAGTGCTGGTACAAGAACACTGGATACAGGGGAGGTTCAGGCATGGGAGCCATAGCTGACATTGACAGGACATTGCTGTGGGGAAGCTCTCAGCAGTATCACATCCCTGTCACTAATAGCATGTGTCACTGTGAGTGCTGGTACAAGAGAACTAGATACAGGGATGGGGTTCAGGGTATAGGAGCCATCGCTGACATTGACAGGGCACTGCTGTGGGGAAGCTCTCAGCAGTGTCACATCCCCTGTCACTAGTGGGTGTCACTGTGGAGTGCTGGTACAGGAGCACTAGATACAGGGGAGGGGGTTCAGGGTATAGGAGCCACAGCTGTCATTGACAGGGCACTGCTGTGGGGAAGCTGTCAGCAGTGTCACAGCCCTGTCACTACCAGTGGGTGTCACTGTGAGTGCTGGTACAAGAGCACTAGATACAGGGAAGGGGGTTCAGGGTATAGGAGCCATAGCTGGCATTGACAGGTCACTGCTGTGGGGAAGCTCTCAGTAGTGTCACATTCCTGTCACTACCAGTGGGTGTCACTGTGAGTGCTGGTACAAGGGCACTAGATACAGGGGAGGGGGTTCAGGGTATAGGAGCCATAGCTGACATTGACAGGGCACTGCTGTGGGGAAGCTCTCAGCATTGTCACAGCCCTGTCACTACCAGTGGGTGTCACTGTGAGTGCTGGTACAAGAGCACTAGATACAGGGTAGGGGGTTCAGGGTATAGGAGCCATAGCTGGCATTGACAGGGCACTGCTGTGGGGAAGGTCTCAGCAGTGTCACAGCCCTGTCACTACCAGTGGGTGTCACTGTGAGTGCTGGTAAAAGAGCACTAGATACTGGGGAGGGGGTTCAGGGTATAGGAGCCATAGCTGACACTGACAGGACACTGCTGTGGGGAATCTCTCAGCAGTGTCACAGCCCTGTCACTACCAGTGGGTGTCACTGTGAGTGCTGGTACAAGGGCACTAGATACAGGGGAAGGGGTTCAGGGTATAGGACCCATAGCTGGCATTGACAGGACACTGCTGTGGGGAATCTCTCAGCAGTGTCCCAGCCCTGTCACTACCAGTGGGTGTCACTGTGAGTGCTGGTACAAGAGCACTAGATACAGGGGAGGGGGTTCAGGGTATAGGAGCCATAGCTGACATTGACAGGGCACTGCTGTGGGGAAGCTCTCAGCAGTGTCACAGCCCTGTCACTACCAGTGGGTGTCACTGTGAGTGCTGGTACAAGAACACTAGATACAGGGAAGGGGGTTCAGGGTATAGAAGCCATAGCTGACATTGACAGGTCACTGCAATAGGGAATCTCTCAACAGTGTCCCAGCTCTGTCACTACCAGTGGGTGTCACTGTGAGTGCTGGTACAAGAGCACTAGATACAGGGAGGGGTTCAGGGTATAGGAGCATAGCTGACAGTGACATGGTGCTGCTGTTGGGGAAGCTTTCAGCAGTGTCACAGCCCTGTCACTACCAGTGGGAGTCACTGTGAGTGCTGGTACAAGAGCACTAGATACAGGAGGGGTTCGGGTATGGAGCCATAGCTGACATTGACGGTCACTGCTGTGGGAAGCTCTCAGCAGTGTCACAGCCCTGTCACTACCAGTGGGTGTCACTGTGAGTGCTGGTACAGGGAGGGGTTCAGGGTATAGGAGCCACAGCTGTCATTGACAGGGCACTGCTGTGGGAAGCTGTCAGCAGTGTCACAGCTCTGTCACTACCAGTGGGTGTCACTGTGAGTGCTGGTACAAGAGCACTAGATACAGGGGGGGGTTCAGGGTATAGGAGCCATAGCTGACGTTGACAGGGCACTGCTGTGGGGAAGCTCTCAGCATTGTCACAGCCCTGTCACTACCAGTGGGTGTCACTGTGAGTGCTGGTACAAGAGCACTAGATACAGGGTAGGGGTTCAGGGTATAGGAGCCATAGCTGACATTGACAGGGCACTGCTGTGGGGAAGGTCTCAGCAGTGTCACAGCCCTGTCACTACCAGTGGGTGTCACTGTGAGTGCTGGTACAAGAGCACTAGATACAGGGAAGGGGGTTCAGGGTATAGGAGCCATAGCTGACATTGACAGGGCACTGCTGTGGGGAAGCTCTCAGCAGTGTCACAGCCCTGTCACTACCAGTGGGAGTCACTGTGAGTGCTGGTACAAGAGCACTAGATACAGGGTGGGGGTTCCGGGTATAGGAGCCATAGCTGACATTGACAGGTCACTGCTGTGGGGAAGCTCTCAGCAGTGTCACAGCCCTGTCACTACCAGTGGGTGTCACAGTGAGTGCTGGTACAAGAACACTGGATACAGGGAAGGGGGTTCAGGGTATAGAAGCCATAGCTGACATTGACAGGTCACTGCTATAGGGAATCTCTCAACAGTGTCACATCCCTGTCACTACCAGTGGGTGTCACTGTGAGTGCTGGTACAAGAGCACTAGATACAGGGGAGGGGGTTCAGGGTATAGGAGCCATAGCTGACATTGACAGGACACTGCTGTGGGGGAAGCTCTCAGCAGTATCACAGCCCTGTCACTAATAGCATGTGTCACTGTGAGTGCTGGTACAAGAGCACTAGATACAGGGGATGGGGTTCAGGGTATAGGAGCCATCGCTGACATTGACAGGGCACTGCTGTGGGAAGCTCTCAGCAGTGTCACATCCCTGTCACTACCAGTGGGTGTCACTGTGAGTGCTGGTACAGGAGCACTAGATACAGGGAAGGGGGTTCAGGGTATAGGAGCCACAGCTGTCATTGACAGGGCACTGCTGTGGGGAAGCTGTCAGCAGTGTCACAGCCCTGTCACTACCAGTGGGTGTCACTGTGAGTGCTGGTACAAGAGCACTAGATACAGGGGAGGGGGTTCAGGGTATAGGAGCCATAGCTGGCATTGACAGGTCACTGCTGTGGGGAAGCTCTCAGTAGTGTCACATCCCTGTCACTACCAGTGGGTGTCACTATGGGTGCTGGTACAAGAGCACTAGATACAGGGGAGGGGGTTCAGGGTATAGGAGCCATAGCTGGCATTGACAGGGCACTGCTGTGGGGAAGCTGTCATCAGTGTCACAGCCCTGTCACTACCAGTGGGTGTCACTGTGAGTGCTGGTACAAGAGCACTAGATACAGGGAAGGGGGTTCAGGGTATAGGAGCCATAGCAGACATTGACAGGGCACTGCTGTGGGGAAGCCCTCAGCAGTGTCACATTCCTGTCACTACCAGTGGGTGTCACTGTGAGTGCTGGTACAAGGGCACTAGATACAGGGGAGGGGGTTCAGGGTATAGGAGCCATAGCTGACATTGACAGGGCACTGCTGTGGGGAAGCTCTCAGCATTGTCACAGCCCTGTCACTACCAGTGGGTGTCACTGTGAGTGCTGGTACAAGAGCACTAGATACAGGTGGGGGTTCAGGGTATAGGAGCCATAGCTGGCATTGACGGGGCACTGCTGGGAAGGTCTCAGCAGTGTCACAGCCTGTCACTACCAGTGGTGTCACTGTGAGTGCTGGTACAACAGCAGTAGATACAGGGGAGGGTTCAGGCTATAGGAGCCATAGCTGACATTGACAGGGTACTGCTGTGGGAAGCTCTCGGTAGTGTCACAGCCCTGTCACTACCAGTGGGTGTCACTGTGAGTGCTGGTAGAAGAGCACTAGATACAGGGAAGGGGGTTCAGGGTATAGGAGCCATAGCTGTCATTGACAGGGCACTGTTGTGGGGAAGCTATCAGCAGTGTCACAGCCCTGGCACTACCAGTGGGTGTCACTGTGAGTGCTGGTACAAGAGCACTAGATACAGGGAAGGGGGTTCAGTGTATAGGAGCCATAGCTGTCATTGACAGGGCACTGCTGTGGGGAAGCTCTCAGCAGTGTCACAGCCCTGTCACTACCACTGTGTATCTGTACTAGAGCCCTAGAGACAGGGAAAGACTTTGGTACAAAAGCAAAGTTAAGAAATCTTTTTTATTTTCCTAACATCAAACAGTTTTTCCTCCGGGCAGAGCAGCCCCCCCAACGGCCACCCGCAGTCGCTCTCCCAGACCAGGTCTGATATGCAAATTTATATGCCCATCCACACAGGCGGCCAATGACAGCCCCGTTCAGGGACCTGCGCTGACACCCAGTGGCTTCGCCTCTCGAGTCAGGGCGCCCCTCCATTTCCCCCCAGGTTTTTGACCCCGAGGAGCCAGATGTGCAGTGGCGTCAATGCACCTACATGCAGACACCCACCATGCTCCACCCCCTTATCGTGCCCGCAACTGTAGTACACCCAGCTTCCACCAGGTGCCACTGCAGTGCAGTGCAGAACCCTCACCCACCCCAGAGAAAGGATAGCAATTGTGGAATGCTCGATACTTCCTCTCCCCTGCCAGCCCCCGGCGACCTGAGTCCATTCCAAAACCCAGGTCACTGGCATGAGGTGTGGCATCCAGCGCCTCAACCTTCAGTGCCACTGGGCTGGCCAAAGTTAACAAATCTTAAAGAAGGAAATAAAGAATGTCCCTCCTTACCTCTGCGCAGCCGAAAGTAATGGGAATGTTAAAGAAATTCATGCAGGTGTCCCCGATCTGGTACCAGCCCTCACTGCCTGGCTTGGTACACTTCGTCAATGTCAGGTTGGCATAAGCTTTCTTTTTTAGAGGCTCTAGCATGCTGTTCATCTCTTCCAGATCCAAGGGACCACTCGATGCTTCCTCTATCATCTCATCTGCTGGGCACTCCGCCTCACATTTTTCCTCCTCACCATCCAGCTGGGGGTGCTCCTCACCCAACTCCTCCTGTGGAGGGTAAGTCAGCTGCTTGAGCACTGCAGACCAAACAAGAAAATTTAAAACAGCAGTTCATTTTAGGGAAGACTTCTTATAACCTTTTATTCTATTTTAGGTTGCCATTTTTTCTCACTTCTATCAAGTTTAGTTTTTTTCTCCATTTTGATTCTGCATTAAAAGTTGTCATTGTTTTTGTTTGAGAATTAAATATTTGAAGGAGCATGCCACATCTTAAGAATGCCTGGACTGTTTGACAGATGCACTGTTAAGCTTCAGTACAGAGCACTTCTACATTATACAGTAGCACACAAAAAAGCTGGCTCCTGATTGGCTATCTAGCAGTATTTATAACGTGTAAATCCTGCTAGTACCCAACAGGAAAAGTGCCAGCTGCACCCCGTGCCCCATACCCTCTCAAAATCCATCCGATGTCCAACATCAAACCCGTGTGCTGCCATCTTCCATACTGTCGCCACCGACTGCAAATAAAAAAATGGAATGCTCTTAGAAGTCATAGACGAGATGGAGCTTGAGTAAATATTTTCTAACATTCCGAACAGCTTTCCATGAACAAGAATGTCTGAAAACTCTCCTCAGGACTTCCTGACACCTCAGCTTGAGTGTTCGAGCAGCCAGCCTCTGCTACTCCTTGAACCGGCACCTATACATCAGTTTATCAATCAGGTTGTCCTAACAATCAATAAAACTTGTAATACAAATATTTAATTAAAAAAATCCTAATTGTATAATAGCAATATCACCACGAGAGGGTGTAGGTGATGCCAGGATTTACTCACGGGTGGTGCGTTGCTGGTCCCCGGCTATGCCTCAGGACCGAACAACACACCACCTGTGGGTAAATCCTGGCATCACCCACTCTCGGTATATCGCTTAATTATATAATGGGAAGAAAACCCTTGGGCTCTGATTGGTCACTTTAGGCTAGAAATATGGATTTTTCATACCATAGCCTCATGGATGTAGTCTCAGCAGACAGACATGATGGCATGACATGCCAAGAAAATCACTCCATTAACACATCCAAGTTGTCCCCGCTTAACATCCCTACCATGCAGTTTTCCAGTACTTCCCATTTTCTAAACAACAATAATCTCTTCCTCCAACAGTATAAAAGAACAAAATTACACTTTGTTAGTCCCCCAACAAAATCCCACTCAGTCCTTCACTATATTCTCCTGATTTAGACCAAAATGTTAAAAACGAAATTGAGGCCGTCAACGAGACTGGCTTCATTGTGCCATGCTTATGACAACTTCAGCATCCACTCATCGACACAGAGCTTGTTAGCCTCCATGAAAGGTGGCTTCATTTAGTATTGCTACTGTCTTAACTTTAGAACAAAAAACCAAGTATAACAAAGCTTTCGCTCACTAACGCTAAAGTCTCTGTTGTGCATTATGAGCACGTATGCTTTTAAACGGCACAGCGGCTCTACTCCCTGGCTGTTGGCTTCAGTTTAGTTAATGCCTGCATCTGTTCTGGGGGCACTAGCGAGGGGAGTGGGGAGACAGGACTGCAAACAAGGAAACAGATTTATTTTTCTTTGGTTTCTCCAGTACAACCACATGGCTACTGTTCTTGGAGATGCAGCAAACCACGAGTTCAGCAGAATAGGAGCCACAGTCCTGAGACTGGGCAGGGATACATTACGGGCTCAGCGGTGGGAGAAAATGTCTCTGCAGGAGAGGAACGATGTCACAGAGATAGAGAGTGGGAGACAATAGAAGTATTAAACTGCAGTTGTCAGGAGGTGGCACAGAAGGATACTGGAGACAATCTAAGGAACAAAGATTGTTGGGGGTGCAGAGGGTGGTAGTAACATCACAGCAGCTCCAGCTACTGGCCAAAAGTAACAAATGAATAAAAATATGTTTTAAATGTAAAATCGATTTATACCTAAAGTATGCCTACTCATTAAAAATGAAAATAAAATACTTTTAAATGTATATTTCAAGCCGGCCCAGTGACACTGAAGGTTGAGGTGCTGAGGCCTTACGTCACTGCCACTAATCCATGTTCAAGAGCGATCACGGGCTACCGGGATCATCAGGGAGGAGAGGGATTGAGCGTCCATGGGAGTGCTATCCCTCTCTCTCCAGGGACGGGGACTCCAGTGGTCAGCGTGCTTCTGGTCCACAGTGGAGGCTGAGGCAGTGCACTGATGCTGTGCAGAGAAGGGGCTGAGATGGGGGACGCGCCGGGAGGAGCACATGCGGGTGCCTACGTGCTTCTTCCACTGGTGTCATTGCATACCTCACTCACGTAAAGGGAGTACACAGGGAAAGGCGTCCTAGGTCACGGTGGCTTGATAGCCATCCAACGGGCACCATAGCTTCAGGGATATCGCCCAACTGGATCCGAACCCGGTGGGAGAGCTGGAGGCTCCCACCACCCCACTGTGCGGGACAGGCCACAGCAGAACTAGCGAGGGCCCTAACAGGAGCTGAGGGCTGACTGGACAGTGGCCGGAAAAAAAGGACACGCAGACAGAATAGCCGACCAGGACCCAGGAGAGAAAAGAGTAACCAAAAAAATGTATATTTTGATTTATACCTATTTTTAAACAAAGGAGCCATTGTATAATCAGCTTATGCACTCAGGTTGTATGTCATGCTGGGATAACATCACTTCTCAGGTGTTGGCTGTACTTAGCCTGCAGCATTGTGCCCAACCACCTGAGCTGTGACTTTATCCCAGCACGATACACATCCTGTCATGCATTATTTCTTAATTATATAATAAAATCAACTGTAGAAATGGGAGCTGGTGAGGTACTGACATCATAGAGAGCACTCAAACTTCCTGTTGCTCTGCCCAGCCTGAGTACAGAGTGCTCCTGTATTATACAGAACACCTAGACTTCTTAAAAATGCCACTGCCCAGCCTGAACTGAGTGCTGTTTTATAATCAGCTGTAGGTATGGAAGCTGGGGGCTCACATCATAGAGAGTGTACGCTCTCAGACATTGGCACAGCCCAGTCTGAGTACAGAGCATACCTGCATTATAAAATCAGCTGTTGAATGGGAGCTGGAGAGGGCTGAGCATAAAGAGCTCCCAGACAGTGGCACTGCTTAGTCTGAGTACACAGCAATCATCTGTTATAAAATCTGCTGTAAGAATGGGAGCTGGGAGGTACTGATATCATATAGAACGTCCAGACATCAAGACAATGGCACTGCCCAGCCTCAGTAAAGAGCGTTGCTATATTATAAAATCAGTTATAGGAATGGGAGCTTGTAAGGTACTAATATCATATAGAGAGCCCAGACTGACAGTGGCACTGCCTAGCCTGAGTAAAAAGCGTTGCTATATTATAAAATGAGGCTTTACTAATAGGAGCTTGTAAGGTACTTGTAACCCCTAGATGCGCTATCCCAGGGCTACTACCCCTGCCTGATTTGCCACTAACAGGTTGAGGGCTGGATCCATGGTGGTGCCTCCACCCAGAGGTCAGGGTTTGCAATAGTTAAACTAACTTGGTCACAGCCCTCTGGGACACTGCAACCCCCTTTCTTCCCACTAGTGGCCCACACAATATATCAGAATTACCTTCACAGTATACACTTACCCCAGGTCTGGTTCCGGCACTGGGACCTCCTGTGAAATGAGATACAGTGCAACAATCACAGTACAGTACTTTAACATAGACAAATACCTCAGGCAGTATAACTTTGCTGAAACAGCAGCTCTGATTTATTTAGGGGATATAACAAGGACAGGGAAATCAGGTTAATTAGCTTATCACTCTAATAATTCACCTATGGCTCTGTGCACAGGCCTATCCCTATCAGTTACTGTCCCTGGGTACCCAAGCCCTAGTGGCTAGTCCAAACCGTGGCAGCTGGTAGGGGCCCTTTCACACAGAGAAAAGGAGAATTAAACAGTCAGCAGTACAGTAATTCCATTTGGATTTAATGTGGCAATTCAACAGGAGCAACCCTGAATTAGTACTCACGACCTCCAAATAAGATAGGGTCCTTCAATGTCAGTAGGGCTCACTTGAGGTACACAAACCTCTTCACACATCCATATAAAAGAAAGTACTATACCAGGCAGGCTGCATCTGTATCCCGATCGCAATTACTGCACAATACCCGGAGAACACACAGCAGATTCAGTTCCTGACAGATCGAGTGCAATTTTCAGCAATTCTTCCAGTCTTCTACAGGGTGAGCCTGGTTTCTACTCTTCAGAGATCCTTTGATTCTTTCACAGGACGGATTCAGTCCTAACAAGCTGTTACACAAGCTGCAGACCGAACTCTGGGCCTTACACACGTTTTTGACTAAAACTGCACACTGAAAAGCACAGGGCTCCTTCCTTCTTCACTGCCAAAGCTCAACTGAACTCCAACCGACAAAACCGGGCACTTCCTTTGAGTTCCTCCCAGTTCTTGACTGGATTGGCTGTCACTCACAATAGACTGCTGCTGTTGGTCCAAAAGGCACTGAAGTCTAAACTACATCTCCCAGAGTCACTGCCCATACAATCCTCTTGTGGCTGGCTCAGATTATGAGTCCAAGTTCTGATTCGTCCAAGGCACCATTTTAGAGCTAGCTTACCCCACACTGATTGGTCCAGTTCAGCAGTTCAAAACTAGAATGGGGAACTAGCAGACACAGTTCTGACTGCAAAGAAAGCAGGTTAGACAAACAGTAATTTCATTATTACTCTAAATAATTTCTGGCAAACAGTTACATCTTTCAGATAGGTTCCCTTTGCACTCCTAGTGACTGCAAAAATGAAGTGAATTGGCAGCAGCTTGAGTGGTACTCAATCAAAGAAACACACAGTCCCCCATACAACTAATTATGTCTGCAAGCAGACAGCTCTTAAAGAGACAGTACCAGAGGTTCTAAAAACACTCACTGATAAATGGCTTAAATGCCAAACACCATTCAGGCTTGGAGCATTCAAGCAAGCTCCTGGAAGTCTTTTGGGAACCCCATTTGCAGGGGTTACACCTTCCTGGCCTTGGGAAAGCTTGACGTCCGCGCCAAGGTAATTCCATAAGTTTCAACTGCAACCATATACATTTGCATTAGGCTCGCATGTAATCATCAGTCAATATATCATTTTACCAAGAACACATTTCTGAAACATTGCAGTACGTCACTCTTTACACAGTATTACATACACATTGTACCATAACTCAAGTTATTACCTCTTGTACATGAAACCTGAAGAGAGGGGCCCTTCCTATCAGTTACCTTGGGGCTGGATGGGGCAAGGGCACCATACTTAGAGGCAACACAAGTAACTTGAGTTAGCACTGATGCTCAGTTTGGGCAGTGAGCTCGGGACACATACACTCCTTTATGGACAACATTGAGAGGCAAATCCACAGGCCTCCCAAGTGAATCATAACTGAGGTGCACCACAGGCTTTACAGCTCGACCAGTCTTTCTAGGGGAACTGTTATAGTCTCTGCACTCTGAGCCTCATTTTCAGCATTGTCCACACTTGTCAGGGGAGTCTCCATGGGGGTAGAGAGGCTAGAACTTGGGGCACTTTCAGCTCCAGGAGTTACAGTTTCTGAGTCCACAACATTTGGCTGCATGGAGAGCTTCGGACACTGGCAGTGGACTGTCAGGGCACAAATACTCTTCTTGTTCGGTGTATCACCAGTCTGCCCCAATCTATCATTTTCCTCCCTGAAAGCTCAAACAGTTCAACCATGCACAATGATTCCATTTCATCTGATCTGATGCTTTGCACTTCACTTTCTGGGGCATTGGCTCCAGGGATGAAGCTGGGGCTTAAACAGTCCAGAAGGCCCAGCTTTGTCTCCAGTATTGACTAGGATTGCCCCGAAACAATTGACTCAGTTCGTAAGAAGGATAGTATTCAAAGTCACTCTCACTTTCTTCCGATATGGACTGACAGTCATGCTCAACTGGGACTTGTGGAGGGAACACTTTAACTTTGCTTCTGTAGGTGCAGACTTTCTTGATCTTTTCTTAGCAGCAGCTCTAGTCACTGGTCCAGAGGGGGCATCTTCTAGGGGCTCAGACTCAATTAAGATTTGTCCAATGGGCAGTAAATGATTTCTATGCATTGTTTTTACATCTTTTGAATTATTCTCAGGCCTTACTTTGTACACTGGCAGATCATCTAGTTTGCCCACTACAATGTGAGGGAGATGGTGCCATCTGTCAGCAATCTTGTGCTTGCCATGCAATCCCAGATTTCTTAGCAATACCCGATCTCCCTCCTGGAGTTCCTGTGCTTTCACCTTTTTATCATACCTTTCTTTGTTGGCCAGATTTCTTTGGCAGCCATGGTTTGAGCCAGTTGGTACGCATGAGTTAGCTGGGCCTTTAACTTTGCACATACTGTAAATAGTTGTCAGCTTGAACCCCATCAGGAGAGACCCCAAAACACACATCTACTGGTAGTCGAGCTTCTCTTCCAAACATCAGGCGGTAGGGGAGAATCCAGTGGCATCACTTTGGTGCAGTTATAAGCATGTACCAGGGTGCTAATTTGTTGGCTCCATCTAGGCTTGTCCTTTGGGTGCAGGGTGCCTAGCATATCTAGCAAAGTGCGGTTGAAACGTTCAGGCTGTGGGTCCCTGGGGTGGTAAGGAGTGGTTCTGGACTTTGCACTCCCACAGAGAAAGCATCTCTTTGATCAGACGACTCTCAAAGTCTCTCCTTGATCAGAATGGATTCTTTGTGGAGCCCCATAGTGAACAAAAAGTTTTCTACAAGTACTTTGGCCACAGTGGATGCTTTCTGGTCTTTGGTGGGAAAGCTTGGGCATATCTCGTGAAATGGTCAGTGACCACCAGCACATTACTGATATTTCTTTGATCTGACTCAAACTTAGAAAATCAATACAGACCAGCTCCATGGGTGCACTGGTGGTGATGTTAACAAGGGCAGCCCTCTGGGGCCAAAGCTTTCCCTCTGTAAGCAGCGACTACAAGTTCGAATGTGTTGCTCCACATCAGCCCCCATCTTAGGCCAATAGAATCTGGATCTCACCAAGTCAAGTGTTCTGTCTATACCAAGGTGCCCCATGTGGTTGTGCAAGGACCTCAGTACTGAGTCTCGAAAGGCAGTGGGCAGCACTAGTTGTTGTTTGTCTACTTGTCCCCCTCTGTCTACTGTTTCTCTGTATAACAGTTTATTGATCAGTTTCAACTTAGGACCTTCTTTGTATAACAGTGCAGTTCTCAAATCAGTGGAGCGTAATTTGGACACATCTTTTCCTGCATAGAGGGCTTCTAAAGCTGCTTTGATCATGGGATCGCGGGATTGAGCCACGCGAATACTGTCATTGTCCAGCTGAGGCAGTGCACCAATGTCTATTGCAGAAAAGTGGCAATAAGCAGCAGGTATGCAATTCTCAGAGCTCCCAAGCAATCCACCATGCAGTCCACTCGTCCGTGGACATTTGTTCCTCCCTGTCAAACTTCTGGCAGAGTGCCCGAATGTCAGGTTCTGCCAATCGGACCCAATCATTCTGGGGAACAGGCCTCGGGAGAGAGCATCAGCATCTATGTGGTTCAGACCTGCTCGGTATTCGAGCATAGTCATATGTAGATAATGCAGAAAGCCACTATGGCCAGTGGCATCCAACTTAGCTGAGGTCTGCACATAGGTCAAAGGATTATTGTCAGTTTTACTAGTATTTTAGCCCCATACAAGTACTCATGGAATTGGTCAACAATAGCCCACTTCAAACTAGGAACTCTAACTTATGTACAGGATAGTTCTTTTCGGATGGGGTCAGGCTTCTACTGGCAAAGGCCACTGGTCTCAGGCCATTCTCGTGCTCTTGGTACAACACAGCCCCCAACCCTTGCAAGCTAGCATCAGTGTGCAGGACGTAAGGTTTTCTTGGATCGGCATAGGCCAGCACTGGAGCATGGTAAGTTGATATATGATCTCATGAAAAGCAGTCTCACAATCAGGAGTCCAGCGGGCCCCAAATACTTCACTCGGATGAAAATACACTCTTTCAGTCTTGAGGGACGCTGACTTTTGGTATTTTTTGTGGGTTGGGGGATACCCTTGAGTAAGGTTAAGTAAAGGGCGGATCACTCTTGAATAGTCCTTGATAAAGCGCCGATAATAACCACAGAATCCCAGGAATCTTTGCAGTTCTTTAGATTTTGGGCTGTGGCCAGGTGGTCAAGGCCTCAACTTTACTTGGGTCGGTCTCTATTCCTCGGTGGATACTATGTGTCCCACATACTTTACTGATGTTTGAAAAATTGACACTTATCAATGGACAGTTTAAGGCCAAAGTCCTCCAGTCGGTCCAATACCTTAAATAATCTGCTCTCATGTTCCTCCAGTGAGCTGCCAAACACAATAACATCATCTAGGTATACCAGGCACTCTAGTAAGTTCATGTCCCCACTGCACGCTCCATCAATCGTTGAAAAGTGGCTGGGGCACCTGAAATCCTTGAGGCATCCTCATGAATTCATAGAAGCCAAGGACAGATAAAGGCTGTCTTTTCACGGTCCTCTGGGGCCATCGGATCTGATAGTACCCACTGCGGAGATCCAGCACAGAGAACCACTTGCTCCGCTTGGCAGTCCAAAGCATCCTGAATGCGGGCATTGTGTACTGATCAGGGATAGTCCGCGTTTAAGGTGCCATAATCCACACACATCCTTACTGTTCCATTCTTTTTCCTCACTACACTACAATGGGGAAGCATAAGGGCTTCTGGATTCTTGTATTACACCAGCAGCTAACATCTCTTGCAGATGCCGTCTCACATCATCTATGTCAGCAGGTGCCAGGCGTCGAGACCTCTCACGAAATGGTCTTCCGTCATGCAGCCGATATTGTGCTCAGCTCCTTGCACGCATCCTACATCCCATTCCTTTAAAGAAAACACCTGGTCTCTCTGGGCAAGCTTCTCACTGATCTTCACTTTCCATTCAGCTGGCAGCGAAGTCGCGAAATCAAACAAGTCAGGCGTTACTCTGTCATTCTTCCTTGAACTCTTGCTGCTGGGTAGCACTGCAGTGTCTGCACAATGCACATTAGCCAGGATGCAACCTCTGTTTACTCGAATGTCTCTTTCAGACACATTATGAACTTGGACCATTACCCTTCTGGCATAAGCATGGGCTCTAGCGGGCAAAATACTAGGCTTGACCAGCAGTCCCTCTGGCAATTTTCATCGCCTGGTGATCCAACATTAATATTTTATTCTTAACATCCTTTCTGATACGGACCTCTCCTGTAAGGTACACTGGGCATTTGGCGCAGGATCAGAGACTCAGGATCCTTCTTCCATACAATTCCGACCGGTTCCTCTGGTTCTGTTTTTTCAGCATCTCTCTGTGCCTCATAGGCCTTCTTAATTAAAGCGGAACTCTTAAAGCTCTACTAGTCTTTGACCCCTGTTTTTCATAACACAACTGTGCCAGCCTTCCGAACATATGAGCATTTTGTTCCAATCAACAAGGGACACCATCATACAGTCCAGTGGGGGACACACTAAGGCTAGGGTCTCTACTTGTTCGGCCACTCCAGCCACGAGGTGGGGAAAGACAGCCAAATTCGGATATACCCGGGAATAGGGGTAGGCCTTCTCACTTAACCCCCATACATGCAGTCCTTCTAATGGTTGTAAGGGTACGTCTGACAAATGCTTCTGATACCAATCTTGGAACATAATTGTCACTTGGGAGCCACTGTCTAATATAGCTCTTGTAGACACTCCGTTCACCTTTACAGTGGTCTCCATGGAGGGACCCACTATTCTGGACCAGTCTGAGAGGCGGTAGTGGGGCCTGGGCAACTGACCTTGCCACAAAAGGACGTGAATTAGCATTTTGGTGCCTCACTGGGATCATGTGGTACCTCTTAACCACTGATTTCTTCTCCGAGCTCTCCTTGTAGCCTATATGCAACTTTGTCAGTGTCTTTTGGGGACTGGCATTCCCTTTCATGTGCCCATCTTTCCCACAATTATAGCAAAACATACTTTCTGGAGTTTGAGCTGGCCGAGGCGCCACACTGGGAGCCAGGGCGGGGTATTACTAACTGGAAACCTGGTGCCATCTCTGTTCGTGATAAGCATTTGGAGACATCTCGTCAGTTTCTCCACTTCCATGGTCAAGGAATTGAGTTTGGAGCTGTTATCAGCAGGAGATACATGGGTGGGTACCCCACCCCATAGCAGATGCAATCGGATATAGGTCAGGGCCGTACTTGCAGGCCTTCACAAAGGGACTGTTTTTGAATTCCGGATCTCTCTCAACAGTTCAGCCCCATTGTGGCATATCTTTTCCTTGTCAGAGCACTCATTGACTGTCAACCTCTGCCCCTGAACTTCACTTGATGGGTCACCCTCAGTCCCTCGGTCGTAGCCACAGCTGTTGGTGCAGGTACCTCCCGAGGTCGCCTTTTCTCAACTCCTCGAATTTCTCTCATTAACTCATCATAGGAGGGTGGGATTCCAGTCGATTTGCCAGGCGAACTGAAGCAACAGCAGTTCTGAGAAGGGGCAGACTTAAGGATTCTGTCCAGTCTGGTTCGGTCCAGTTCAATCGCCGCAAACTACCCTTTCTGAGGCATTCTTGCAACAATTTTTCCAGCCGAGAGACATACACAGACAACAACTCCCTTGGTACTGTTGTGCATTTCTTACTCTCCACCATAGGTCCTCATCAGAATCTGGGCTCCCTTACACATTCTCCAAGGCCTCAAGATAGGCCTGTGCAGTCGCTTCAGGGTTACTGGCCCGTTTAGCACGGATGGTAGCCAGGGCAGGACCTCTGAGGCTCTCACTAACCTCTTTCGCTGCTCCGAGCATTGCCATTCTAGCACTTGGGGGCAACATAGTCTATCCAGGTCTCCCAGTCATCCTCCCTTGGGGGTGGGGAGGGTGCCAGAGAAGATCCTCAACCTTGGTAAGAGTCGTGACTAATGGCAGGTGCAGAAATAGGAGTCTGCATTGGTTCAGCCACCATTACGGGCACTGGAGCAGGAGAGGGTGTTGGGGGAGAACACCCCAAGTGGCAAGAATAGTTTCTTCAAGTCCTCCACAGTTTTCCCTCTCCCAGCAACCATTCAGCAAATTTCTCCTCAAAGTTTCAGATAGTGGTGGGGCTGATTCCCCGGTCTTTACTGTCCTTAGTTATCACTCTCCAAGCAGTGAGGGCTCCCTCTGGGGTAATGGTCTGTGGCACTTTGGAGCTATCTATGGGATCCTTAAACTCTACTAGGGCCAGGAAAGTGTGGGTGAGCAGATTAGCATGCCGACCCACCACCACAGGGTTTTGTAAACCTTCCACCTTGGAAAGTACTCCCTGCACAGTGTCCGTATTGATACCCAGGGGGATGTCCAGGATAAGCATAGCATTTTGGGGGTCGATCTCCTCCAGTACACCACTCCACCAGCCGTGCACAGCCACTTCTATCGGGTACCCATTTTTTCTTAACAGTGGTTAGTAAATATGGCCACTAGAGGACACACAATCCCAGCGGTGAGCCTCCAAGATGTAACCCCTAGATGGCGCTATCCCAGGGCTACTACCCCTGCCTGATTTGCCACTAACAGGTTGAGGGGCCTGGATCCAATGGCGGGTGCCTCCACCCAGAGGTCAGGGTTGCAATAGTTAAACTAACTTGGTCACAGCCCTCTGGGACACTGCAACCCCTTCTTCCCACTAGTGGCCCACAATATATCAGAATTACCTTCACAGTATACACTTACCCCAGGTCTGGTTCCGGCACTGGGACCTCCTGTGAAATGAGATACAGTGCAACAATCACAGTACAGTACTTTAACATAGACAAATACCTCAGGCAGTATAACTTTGCTGAAACAAGCAGCTCTGATTTATTTAGGGGGATATAACAAGGACAGGGGGAAATCAGGTTAATTAGCTTATCACTCTAATAATCTATCTATGGCTCTGTGCACAGGCCTATCCCTATCAGTTACTGTCCCTGGGTACCCAAGCCCTAGTGGCTAGTCCAAACCGTGGCAGCTGGTAGGGGCCCTTTCACACAGAGAAAAGGAGAATTAAACAGTCAGCAGTACAGTAATTCCATTTGGATTTAATGTGGCAATTCAACAGGGAGCAACCCTGAATTAGTACTCACGACCTCCAAATAAGATAGGGTCCTTCAATGTCAGCAGGGCTCACTTGAGGTACACAAACCTCTTCACACATCCATATAAAAGAAAGTACTATACCAGGCAGGCTGCATCTGTATCCCGATCGCAATTACTGCACAATACCGGGAGAACACACAGCAGATTCAGTTCCTGACAGATCGAGTGCAATTTTCAGCAATTCTTCCAGTCTTCTACAGGGTGAGCCTGGTTTCTACTCTTCAGAGATCCTTTGATTCTTTCATGGGGCGGATTCAGTCCTAACAAGCTGTTACACAAGCTGCAGACCGGAACTCTGGGCCTTACACACGTTTTTGACTAAAACTGCACACTGAAAAAGCACAGGGCTCCTTCCTTCTTCACTGCCAAAGCTCAACTGAACTCCAACCGACAAAAACGGCACTTCCTTTGAGTTCCTCCCAGTTCTTGACTGGATTGGCTGTCACTCACAATAGACTGCTGCTGTTGGTCCAAAAGGCACTGAAGTCTAAACTACATCTCCCAGAGTCACTGCCCATACAATCTCTTGTGGCTGGCCCAGATTATGAGTCCAAGTTCTGATTCGTCCAAGGCACCATTTTAGAGCTAGCTTACCCCACACTGATTGGTCCAGTTCAGCAGTTCAAAACTAGAATGGGAACTAGCAGACACAGTTCTGACTGCAAAGAAAGCAGGTTAGACAAACAGTAATTTCATTATTACTCTAAATAATTTCTGGCAAACAGTTACATCTTTCAGATAGGTTCCCTTTGCACTCTAGTGACTGCAAAATGAAGTGAATTGGCAGCAGCTTGAGTGGTACTCAATCAAAGAAACACACAGTCCCCCATACAAATAATTATGTCTGCAAGCAGACAGCTCTTAAAGAGACAGTACCAGAGGTTCTAAAACACTCACTGATAAATGGCTTAAATGCCAAACACCATTCAGGCTTGGAGCATTCAAGCAAGCTCCTGAAGTCTTTTGGAACCCCATTTGCAGGGGGTTACACTGATATCATAAAGAGAGCCTAGACTGACAGTGGCACTGCCCAGCCTGAGTAAAGAGCGTTGCTATATTATAAAATCAGCTATAGGAATGGGAGCTTGTAAGGTACTGATATATAGAGAGCCCACACTGACAGTGGCACTGTCCAGCCTCAGTAAAGAGCGTTGTTATATTATAAAACCAGCTTTATTAATGGGAGCTTGTAAGGTACTGATATCATAAAGAGAGCCCAGACTGACAGTGGCACTGCCCAGCCTGAGTAAAGAACGTTGCTGTATTATAAAATCATCTATAGAAATGGGAGCGTCTAAGGTACTGATATATAGAGAGGCCAGACTAACAGTGGCACTGCCCAGCCTCAGTAAAGAGCATTGCTATATTATAAAATCAGTTATAGGAATGAGAGCTTGTAAGGTATAGAGAGCCCAGACTCCCAGACAATGGCACTACCCAGCCTGAGTACGGAGCACTCATCTGTTATAAAATCAGCTGTAGTAATGACAGCTAGTGAGATATCAACATCCCTACATTCCCAGAGAATGGCACTGCCCTGCTTGAGTACGGAGCGCTCATCTGTTATAAAATCAACTGTGGTAATGGCAGCTGGTGAGGTACCGACATCCCTACATTCCCAGACAATGGCTCTGCCCTGCCTGAGTACGGAGCGCTCGTCTGTTATAAAATCAGCTGTGGTAATGACAGCTGGTGAGGGACCGACATCCCTACATTCCCAGACAATGGCTCTGCCCTGCCTGAGTATGGAACGCTCGTCTGTTATGAAATCAGCTGTGGTAATGACAGCTGGTGAGGGACCGACATCCCTACATTCCCAGACAATGGCACTGCCATGCTTGAGTATGGAGCTCTTGTGCTGTAGTAATAGAACTGTGTGCTACTGACATTAAATAGCGTTCCCTGACTCCATGACAAAGACACCCCATATTCGCATATACCACAAGTGCTTACCAGAGGAGCTGCAAATGGCCACACCAAAGACTACCAGCAGCAGGACAAGGGCTGACTTCATCGTGATGGATTCCTACAAAAGCAAGAGAAACAATATCAAAAGGAAGAAAGAGACAGACAGATGCACGGATAGCTAGCTAGCAAGGAGATAGAGAGAGAGAGATTGCTGAAGATCATTAGACAGACAGATAGATAAAACCATTTTTCAACATGGTTTAACTTTTAGGACTAAATAGCCCTGTTTTACAAAGTTGTCCTGATATTTAAATGGTTTCAAACAACATATTATTACACATACATACAATATGTACAATGCTAAAAAATTAAAAATTCCTTCAAGTGTTACATGACACAGATCACCATATCAAATACAAGTCACAAACGTATTTCTATCTTCAGTTCTAAAATATTTCATAGCTGTGAAGTACTGACATCATAGAGAGTGCTACATTCAGTTATTTGGTTTGAATCAAATGGACTGCAAGATCAAAGGGAGATGGATCTATTGGGGGGGATGGGTCATGACAGCTGAATCTGAGTAATTGCTTTAAATGGGTGACCAGGAAAACAGATCAGGGCATACCTCTCAACTGTTCCACATTAGGAGGGGCATCTCTCATTTCACCATTTAGAACCCCCTCTGTCCATACCTCTCAACTGTCCCACATTAGGAGGGATGTCCCCCATGTTATCCCTCAGAACCCCTCTGTCTATAACTCTCAACTGTCCCACATTACGAGGGATGTCCCTCATTTCACCCCTCAGAACTTCTCTGTCCATATCTTTCACCTGTCCCACATTAGGAGAGACATCCCTCATTTTACCCCTCAGAACCCCTTTATCCACACCTCTCAACTGTTCCACATTAGGAAGGCGTCCCTCATTTCACTTTAGAACCCTCTATCCATACCTGTCAGCTGTCCCACATTAGAGTAACATCCGCCATTTTGCCCCTCAGGACCCATGTAGCTCCTAATGTGGGACAGTTGAGAGCTATGAACAAAGGGGTAAATGGATATCCCTCCAATGTGGGACAGTTGAGAGGGATGGACAGAGGGGTTCTGAAGGGGAAAAATTAGGTATGGACAGAGGGGTTCTGAAAGGTAAAATGAGGGATATTCCTCCTAATGTGGGACAGTTGAGAGGTATGGACAGGAGGGTTCTGAGAGATAAACCGTGAGGATGTTCCTCCAAGCCTGAAGAATTTCAGCAGAGAGAGATGGAGATTATAAGGAAAATGAAAGGTGAAACAAACTAAAAAGAAAAAGGAAGGTGAAAGGAGAGGGAACAAGACTGTGAGCAAGAGAATGAAGCAGAAACAAAATGAAGAAGGTAAGGAAAATGTTCTACTTACCTGTGTCTCCTCTCTGGCAGCGGGTCTCTGAGGGCTGTGTTGTCACTGTTGATGCAGACGAGATTTATATTGACTGCTTTGAGGAAGTCTGTGCCTGATAGAGTGCTGATTGCAGACCACAAACGGCCGTTACCAGCTGTCCAGTCTGATTATCTGCCCCACTGCCCTTGGGAAACCCAGAACAATAGTTGATGAGTCATTTGACAGTTTTTGTCCAGGAGAAGAATGTAGAGCTATGTGCTGCTTGTTTTCAGGTGTCCTAGGGGTAGAGGAGATGGGGAGGAACAGCACATATTGTAGTGTGCAGGTGTTTCCATTGTCCTGTACTGCGAGACAAGCATGTTTCAGGTACAATTAACAATTGATCTACAAGGATGGGTAAAGTTTGCTTCTAGGTGTGTCCAGGTGGTATATGTAGAAGATGGGATAAAAAGCTCAGTCTAGGGGGAGGGCGGCAGGTTTTGTGTGTTTCTCGCCAGGGCATTGAAGGGAGCAACGCCGTGGTTGTAACTGGGGAACTGCAGGGGGTGCAGCTCTGAGGAGTGAAGACTGTCTGGAAGGGGCACAGTGCCAGGCCCAGGCTAGAGAGAAAGTGGGAGCATGGAACCCCACCAATCATTTCCGATTGTGAGGATCCTAGAGGAATCCAGGAGTCACTCTGTCTCACACGGCAGCCAAATGTGCCAGGCTGTTTGAGGGTCCCCTCAGCACTGGCACTCCCAGTCAGGTGCGGCTGATTTCTGGAGCATTGGATTACTGTGTATGCAGTAAAACATGCCTTAGTGTGTGTGTTAATTATGGGTCAACAATTGCACTCCTTGAATGCGCTGTCAGGCACGAGCCGCTTGTGCTGAGAGCCTTTAAACACAGGAAAATGCAGTTACTGACCCTAGTTACACATCCCTGAACTGTCGTATTGCACTTATGACATGGGTTCTACTAAAAAAAATGTTTTACAAAAAAGTTCTCATATGATTTTTAATTAAACATTTTCTTTTCTGTGTGAAATCGGGGGGAAGACAAAAACGTAGTCCCACTTGAGGCATATTGATATTGCAGCTGAACCTGATGCACAAACTAAACAAGTACAGGACTGTAATTATGTACTTGTCTTTTAGCCAGTCAGGGTGCTAGAATATTCTTAGTCGAGTTATAAAGGTAACTATGGGAACTGAGACTCTGGTCTCGTCTTGGAACGTTGGGTTTGGAAGCAGAACGCAAGACTAGAGCAGAGCACTGAGTGCATTTGGAGGGGAACTCTGTTGCTGCAGATATTGGTCCCTCAGTTGGTGGTAGCATGGTGGCTCTGGGATTTTTCCTCCTTAGTATTGGGTGGGAGGGTTAAAGAATTGTACTTTTCATGACCTTGCACTTATATGGATGCCTGAAATCATAGCTATACCAGGGTGCAAGGATAAGCTGAGCTGAATGAGTTGTAACTACCTGTGAATATGAACTTGCTTGGTTTGGTCTTTAAAGGTGGCCAGCGATACAGATTGGAAAATCTTCCTTTTGCATTATTTATTGAAAAATTACCCATTAATTGTTATTCTTTCTTTACTGGTTTCTGAATTTTAAATGATGTTTGATGTATTTTACATACATATTACAAAATAGGTAGGGTGATTTCCCGACCTCTGATTGTCTAAGACCCCTTTCAAAGGCTACATTTATGTGTCAGCAGAGACTGGAAAATAAGTAGTCCTAGTGCCAGCCTGCCCTTGCACCAAAAATATCAATGCACATATGATAGTTTTAAATGTCAGAGACGCCATGTTTGTTTTTTCTCGCTTAGTGATGTTCAGCACTGCATCCCTGCTGAACTTGCCACGTTGTTCTCCTAAACAATAACACAAACAAACCAAAAAAATCCTTTACCAAGTTTATGGGATTTAGTTCTCACCAGAGCTCAGAATGCCAAGCCACAACAACTCCGTCCAACGGCCACCTACCTGCTCTCCTTTTGTACCACCCACCTCACTCACTGTTCTGCTGCAAGCCGGCAGTATGCCTCCTTCTGCAAGTGCAACAAGGAAGAAAGTACTGTTGGTCTCATGACTCTGTAGTGAGACCAGCAGTACATGTCCCCTCTGACGCCTCGCACACTTGACTTCCTCAGAAGACAACAGGCTTCATTTACAGCAGCCCACACTGCTATTCCCACCGGCCTTAATTGAATCAAAACAAGAAATAAACCAAGTGAAGCAGCAACACGTCGCCTCTGACAGCACGTACACTTCACTTCCTGGTAAGAAAACAGGCTCCATTTATTGGAGCCTGTTCTGTTATTTGCACTAGCTTAATTAAAAAAATAAAGAAACAAAACAAACCACCAGTGAGCGTGTGTGTGTGTGGGGGGAGGTGGGGGGTAGACGACTCCAGAAACAAGTGAGGAACAGTAAAGAAAACACAGCTGAATGAAACACTACAGTGCCCTCTACTTGCAGGTGTACCAGAAGAGGACTACTTTACCACTAAAAGTAGTTTCAAAAGATTTCTATTCATTTTTAACATTTTTTCTTATTTTTTAAATAGTACATAAAAATGCCACATATAACCCATTTTCTAAGTGAAATAATACCCTCCATGGTAGGCAGTATGGGCTATACTGGACCTTTCAAGGGCTATAAGGCCCTCTCCTGTGTGGGGAGCTCACTATGTCCCTAGTAGTCCAGTATAGCTCAATACTGCCCACCCCTGTCGGGTGTTATTGCTTGCATGAAAGTGTGTTTATAAAAATCCATGAATCTGCATTCTGATCTGTTACCAGTAAAGGGCAGCTGATGACATCACTACCACCACAATCCATGAAACTGCATGCTGATCTGTTATCAGTAGAGGCAGCTGATAACATCACTACCTCCACAATCCATAAAACTGCATTCTGATCTGTCACCAGTAGAGGGCAGCTGATGGCATCACTATCACCACAGTCCATGAAACTGCATTCTGATTGGTCACCAGTAGAAGGCAGCTGATGACATCACTACCACCACAATCCATGAAACTGCTTGCTGATCTGTCATCAGTAGAGGGCAGCTGATAACATCCCTACCACTACAGTCCATTCAACTGCATTCTGATCTGTCACCAGTAGAGGGCAGCTGATGACATCACTACCACCACAATCCATGAAACTGCATTCTGATCTGTTACCAGTAGAGGGCACCTGATGACATCACTACCATCACCACAGACAGCTATATGCATGGTTGTAGTGATGTTATATCCAGCCTGCTTCTGGTGACGGAGCAGAATGTGGCTTCAGGCCTCTTTTTATCTGCATTTTTTACATGTGTAAAATATGCATTCGTACATGATTAAGAGTGTTTACAGCAGTAGAAAATGGGATTAAAGGTGTAGTAAATGTTTTTTTAAATAAAGAATGAAAAAAACAGGTTTTAGTTTTATCAATTGTCAGCTTTAAACAGTTGGTAACTGAGCTGTGTTCATGTGTCCTTTCCAGGGCATAACTACTGGTTACGGTTAGGTGTCCCTCCATTCCTGGTCGGACCTGAATGACTTCTCTGGTGGTTCTATACATGTGCAGCACCCATTTCCACCTGGAAGTGTGTCTTGTCTCCAGGGACTGATGCTCGTGGAGGTCGCTGGAGCCTGAGATGATCTGATCTGGCTTTGCTGTGCACCTTACACCGCAAGGTTATACAGTGTGGCAATTAATGGCAGGAAGAGATGATTGGTAAGAGTTCCACAGCACTCAATTTTATTTTATTTTTATTTATTTGGTATTCAGAAAATAACCTTTGAGCCAAGGCTCTTTTACAAAGGTTCCACATCATGTTAACAGAGTATGGACATTCAATCAAGAAGGTTACAGAGTTTTAGGACATTTGAGACACTGAACAGCACAGCAATCAGGAAACGGTTACAGAGTTTCTTAGATATTTAAAACACTGTACAGCATATGGACATTAACTTTAGTTGATTCCAAGTGCAGGTGAGGTGCAGAGGCACTGGAGGTTAGGTTAGGTTGGGCAGAGTGTCAGTAAGGACAGGATTTTGGTAGGGGAGGAGGGGGGCCTCTAGTAAAGTGCTCAAGGGGGCAAGGCTGAGGCTGGGGAGGCAGAGACCCATCCTAGCATGGAGACAGGGAAGGGGATGGGGGGTGTACAGGAGCAGCCCCTTAGAGTGATTCAGAGGCATTGTCAAGGAGCGTGTGGGAGGGTGTCTTCTGTCTTGTGCTGAGAATAGTTGCTGTTAGCAGAGCCAGGCCTTGTCATCCAGAGTCTATCAGCTGTTGGAGAAGTAGGTGCATACAGAGCTGGAGGTTAGGTAGTGCTTAAGGTGTAATTTGAAGCCCGACAGGCTAGTGGAGTTCCGAATGGACTCAGGTACCTCGTTAAGCCAGAGAGGGGCTCTGTAGGAGAAGGCTCGCTGTCCAAGAGCTGTGCATCGGAATGGCACCATGAGGGCTCCTTGCATTCTGTTTCTGGTTATATATTCTCAGCCTTGGAGGGAGAAGATGCCTGCTATGCACGGGGGAGCTCTCAGTAATGCTTTTTGCCTAGCAGGCATGTGAGGAATTTAGTCCTGCACCCAAGAGACAGCAGGTGTGTCTATTCATAGAGGAACAGGTGTGGGTCTTTAAATCACCATTCAGGATGAGCCTGCAGGTCTTGTTGAGAGCTACGTGCACCCTCTTGAGCACAGAGTCTGATGCGCCACTGTAGACAACTAGGCCATGGTCAGTGGTGGAGAAGATGGAGCTTGTGACTGATAGGTGGATGGCTGCCGTGGTAAGGTGTTTTCTGTGCTTGTAAAGCACACCAAGCTTAGTGCTGACTGTCTTGACCACCTGGTCAATATGTTGAGCGTAGGATAAGGTGTCATTCAGGGTGACTCCAAGGTATTTGAAGGAGTGAGTCTGCTCCAAGGGGGTGAGTACATTGTTGATGATGTTTATGGTGGGGAACCTTTTCTTGAGCTGGGGGCTGGATAGCAGCATGGTCTTGTTTTTTTTTTTTGTAATTGAGCAGAAGTTTGTGCTCGCAGAGCCAGTCTTCTATTTTACTGAAGGAGTGCTCAAGTGCTGCTTGGAGTGGCTCAATTCGAGAGTTGCTGTTGAGGATGACAGCGTCGTCCACATATAGGATTATCTTGGCATCACAGGCTTGAGGGAGATTATTTAGGAACAGGCTGAAGAGCAGTGGTCCCAAGATGGATCCCTGAGGGACCCCCAGTGTGACTTCCCTGGGGTCAGATGCTGTTTGTCCTATTTTTACCCATTGTGACCTGAGGGACAGGTAGTCTCGGAACCGGAGTGTTGCACTGGCAGCTACCCCCAGACTTTGAAGCTGGGCCAGTAAGAGAGTCATTGACAGTGTTGAAGGCTTTTGGTAGTTTATGAACACTGCCCCTACTAGTTTGCCTTCATCCATAGCTTTGTGAGCATAGTCGGTGAACTCTGCAAGGGCAGTCGTGGTACTGTGCTCCTGCCTGAACCCATGCTGGTTGGGGCATTGCCATTGGTATTTGCTGATGTAGTCTGTTAGTTGGTCTGCCACAATATTCTCAAGGGCCTTGATAGAGGGAGAGGATTGAGATCAGCCTGTAATTGGACACATTGGTCCTGTCCCCACTTTTGTGGACAGGAGTGACCAGTGCTTGCTTCCAGGTGGCCAGGAATTGTGCCAGGGTCAGGGATTTGCTGAATAGTTTTATAATAGGCTTGATGAGCACATCAAGAGTTTGAAACACCAGCTTCAAACAACATGAAGTCTTGCTATATTATGACATATGCAGTTTGTCCCAGCCTTAGAACTGCTCCGGAGGTGAAAGAGTTAACTTTCCATGCCAGGCATGGAATCTTGAGCTGACTCGGTTGAAAACTCTGTCTGTTGTTCTTCAAACTCAAACTGTCAGATTCTTTACTCCATCTCACTGAACAGTCGCCCGAGATTTCTCCTTCTGCTCAGTTCATTTTGTCGGTTAAAAGTGTAATTTCTCAGTTTTTAAACGCATTTGTCTTATTTTAACCATAACGGTTGGTTCAAGCTCTGTCTGTGGTATAGTAAGTAATAGATAGGTTTTACATTTTCTGTGTGTAGAACTTGAAAACGTTATTATCGGTTCGGTTTGAACCGATCAGGTTGTTGTTAAACTTAATTAAATTGCATTTAGAGTGTGGTTCCCGGTTCTTATCAGTTCTAAAAAAAACGGATTTCATTACTTTTTTTTCCACAACCCGTGACACGGTTGGGAACCGATGGTGTCTTGCTTGGTGATTTGCCGTAAACGGGCTAGTTTTTGGTTAGGCTGGCATTATGTCTGAGAAACCCAAAAGAAAAACTGGGCCCACTGGGTTTCAGCACTGTAGTGTCTGTGGGGAAGCCTTTGCCAAGGCTGACCCACACACCACATGTGTTTATTGTCTGGGGTTTGACCACCTCAATGCAGACTGCCAGATTTGCAAGAATTTCCTGCAGCTACCCTGGATAAGAGAGTTGGTAGGCTCAGGGAATGAGAGGCCAAAAAGTCCGCTGACCCAGATGGCCAGCCCGGTTGGGTGCCAACTGAACCAGAGGGCGTGCCCTCTGACCAGGACGAGACTTCCTCGGCCAAATGAAGAGCTGACTCGAGGAGCCAGTTCCAGCAAAGAGGACTAGAAAATCAGCAGGTGTGGAGCCAAAATTTCCTTCTCCAACCGCTGCAGAGATAGCCAAAGCGATCCAAATTGTCAGTCGCTTTCCCGTTCCGCACCGAACGCACCATCAGGTAGCGGTCGGTTCGGTCAGTTCCACCGGTTCAAGAATATGATATAGAGAATTTATGAACTGGAGGAGGGGAGGAGGATTATGAAAGAGTGAATGTGATTTTTAAAGTCTGGATGTGCCCATTGAATCAGACATCTCCATGAACAGACCTTCAGGAGTGTCTCCCCTAGACTTTCTGAGTCCCTTCTAATTTTATGTTTTATAAAAGTTGTTGAAACCCTCCAGCTCCCTTTGGAAGAAGCTGTGGATGAACAGGAGGAGCCTGACTATGTTGAAATGATGGATATCCCAGGAGATTGTCTATTCATTTACATAAATCTTTTCGGAAACAGACAATAAAAATTTTAAAAGCTCCTAACACTATACCTCCTGTGGATAAAAAAATGGACAAGAGGTACACATTGTCAGGCTCTGATACGGAGTTCATTTCAAAACAATGCAGCCATGTTGGGGTAGTGCAGGCTGCAGCCTGTGATAAGGCAAATATTCCCTTGACTTCACACCCCCCTGACAAGGACTCCAGGAGGATTGATGCCATGGCAAAGAAACAATACATGGCAGCATCCTTGGGACTCAGACAGGCAAATTATATGGCCTATGTTGCAAGATACCAGAAATCCAGATGGGATACTGTTATGGCTTTAGCGAAACAGGTCCCTGGCCAGCTTCCAAGGAGCTGGAGCAGGTGGCTGCTGATGGTATTGAGGCATCCAAGGTGCAATTCCATTGCTCCAATGGACTCTAATGATGTATCTTCAAGAGTCTGTGGTTTTCGCAGAATGGCTTGACTCAGGTGTACTAGCCTGTCGTGAGATACCCAGGCTAAGGCCATGGATTTTCCTATTGTGGGTAATTCTCTGTTTGGGGAGCAGACAGAGAATTACATGAAGAAAATGGATGAGTATAGGACCACTTATAGGAGTGCACAGACCAAGGAGAGGCAAGCCACTCCTCAGAGGCAGCTTTCAAGGGGCAGGGGCAGGCCTTTTCATAGGCCTTTTTACAAAGCCCAGGCCTCCTCTTCAGCTTATGCCCAGAGGGGGTTCTTCAGAGGGAGAGGCAGACGGGCTACGAGCAGGCCTGCTCCCACCCCTCAGCCTAAAGCCCCTGCCAAACAGGCACCCTGATGGAATGCCCAGGGCTGATTCTCCATTACCTGTAGGGGGCAGGCTGGCTTACTTCGTCCAGGACTGGGAGTCTTTAACATCAGACAAGTGGGTCCTGGAAGTAGTAAGCCAGGGACTGGTTCTCAGCTTCAAAAAATTTCCAAAGATGAGAACCAGATCCTTTCCACCTGAAATCCATTAGAGGCTCTCGCTTTGTAAACAGAAGTCTCAACCCTCCTGGCTCTCAGAGCTGTAGAAAGGGTTCCTCCCACACCAGGGCAAAGGACTGTACTCCAGGTACTTCCTTACCCCAAAAAAGATAGGAGAATGGCGGCCCATCCTGGATCTCAGATACCTAAACAAGCACCTTTTTAAAACCAAAATTCAAAATGGTGATTAGGGGAATTATTTTACCCTCCCTAAGGCCAGGGGACTGGCTAGCATCCCTGGACCTCAAGGATGCCTACTTCCATGTTCTCATCAGAAGCTCCCACCGAAAGTACCTCAGATTCGAACTGCCCTCAGGCCATTACCAGTTCAGAGCAATGCCCTTCGGCCTCACCTCTGCCCCAAGGGTATCACAAAATGCCTGGCAGTAGCAGTTGCTCATTTAAGAAGGCAAAGATTGCCATCTTCCTTACCTGGACGACTGGCTCATAGTGGGTCAGTCTCCAGACCAAGTCAAATTACACCTTCAGGTTACCCAGCAGCTGCTTACATCTCTAGGTTTTCTTCTCAATCTTCCAAAGTCAGTTCTAGAGCCTGTTCAGCTACTCACCTTCATAGGCGCAGAACTGGACACAAAGCAGGCCAGAGCTTTCTTCCTCTAGAAAGAGAAAGACCTCTGGTGGCTCTGGCCTTCTCCTTCACTCTGCAGGTCTCTCGATCAGCAAGGCACTTTCTACAGCTCCTAGGGCACATGGCTGCTTCCACAGCTGTAGTGCAAGGAGCAAAATTTCAGATGAGGGACATTCAGTTCCATTTGAGAGCCTTCTGGTCTCAAAGGAGAGATCCTCTAACCAAATTGATCCCAGTAACTCGAACCCTGATCCAAGCCCTGCAGTGGTGGCAGGATCAGAGCAATCTGAGACAGGGAGTTCCTTTCATCCCTCAATCTCACTCCTTGACCCTTACTACAGATGTGTCCCTCTTGGGATGGGGAGCTCACATGGGCGACCTCACCACCCAGGGATTGTGGTCCCCTCAGGAATCTCTGCTCCACATCAATCTGTTGAAACTCAGAGCTGTTTTTCTAGCACTTCAGGTTTTTTCTGCATCTGTTCAGAACAAAGTGGTACAGGTCAGAACAGACAACACCACTACAATGTGGTACATCAACACTGGGGCACTGCCTTGGCCTTGTGCACCGAGGCAATGAAGTTGTGGTCTCTGGCTTATTCCCTGAACACTTCCCTCATGGCAGTTTACCTCCGGGCAAGGACAATGTCCTGACAGATGCTCTCCCGAGGATTTCCCAGGTCATCACAAATGGTCACTGGATCCCTAGTACTGGAGTTAGTATTTGCCAGGTGGGGCACCCCTCAGATAGATCTTTTTGCAGCCCCAGACAATCACCAACTTCCGCTTTTTTGTTGCAGGCCCCCAGTGTTGGGCTCAGTCCCTCTGGATGCCTTCCTTCTCGACTGGGAAGGGAAGTTCCTCTATGCCTTTTCCCCCCCTGCCCTCTCTTGTTCAAGGTGCTAGTCAAAATCAGATCTCAACCTTGCAAGATGATTCTGATTGCTCCAGATTGGGACAGGCAGTCCTGGTATCCACTCCTTCTGTCCTTAGCAGTCCACCTTCCTCTGTGTCTTCCCAGGAATCACAATCTGTTAACCTGTACCCAGGGGAGAGTTTGGTATCCGAATCTCAAATCCCTCAACCTCAAGGCCTGGCTCTTGAAGAGTTGGAGTTTGCTGACCTACACCTTTCTCAAGGTGTACTCGATATCTTGAAAGCTTCTAGGAAGCCTTCCACCAGGGCTACTTATAATTCTAAATGGAAAAGGTTTTCCATATGGTGCTCTGGTAAGCATATTTCCCCAGAATCTGCTGATTTGCCCACAGTCCTGGATTATATGGTCCATCTAAATACTTTGGGGCTGAGGCCAGCTACCCTGAAAGTGCATTTGGCAGCGGTCTCTGCTTTTATTTCAGCAGGAAAGCCCTCTTCTCTTTCTGCTCACTCTGTATTCTCCAAGTTTTTCAAGGGATTGCTTCACACCAGCCCTCCGTTCAGGGACCCTGCTTCTGCCTGGGATCTTAATGTTTGCATTGCTCAGCTAATGCAACCCCCCTTTGAGCCTTTGTCTTCAGCAGAGCTTAAGTACTTGACTTGGAAAACTGTGTTTCTAGTAGCCATCACTTCTGCCAGGCGCATAAGTGAATTACAAGCTTTGTCAGTGGAGCCTGATTTTATCTCCTTTCACAGAGATAAGGTAGTCCTCAGGACTAACAGGAAGTTCTTGCCTAAGGTGGTTTCAGATTTCCACCTTAATCAATCTATATCTCCTCCGGTGTACTTCACTGACCATTCCTCCTCTGGCAAGAGGAGGCTGCACAGTTTAGATGTAAAGAGAGCCCTTAGTTACTACATAGAGCGTACCGAGGGTCACAGGTTTGACTCCCTCCAACTGTTCCTCACTTATGGTGAAGTTGGTAAAGGAAACCTGTCACTAAAAATCCATTGCCAGGTGGATTGTCTCTTGTATCAATTTTGTTATCAAAACTGGGTAATGTTCCCCTTCAGGCCTGAGGGCTCACTCTACCAGGAGTGCTAGCTGTGTCCCTAGCTGCGGCCAGGACATCCCTATCTTAGAGATATGTCAAGCAGCTACCTGGAAAACAGTACACTTTCACCAAAGCATTACTCCCTGACATCCAGGCTAGGAGTGATGCTCGGTTTTGACACAGCTGTGCTTCAGAGCCTATTTCTAAGTAGGTTCTGTCCTCCTCCATGGAGGTACTGCTGTGTAGTTCAGACATGTCATAATATAGCAAGACTTCATGTTGTTTGAAGAAAAATTACTCACCTTAGTAATGTTGTTTCTTCTAATGGAGTCTTGCTATATTATGACCTCCTCCCCTGCCTGCCCCTCTCAGAACCTCTGCTCTTGGGATGTGAGTGGCAGTGCAGTGTTGGCACTTAGTGATGCCCACCTTGTTTTTCACCTCTCCTTTTGGGGTGTTTGGGTGTTGTATTTTATTTTATTTTATTTTTGGATCCCTGACTTGAGTCTTTGTTTTGGGACCAAAATGTGTTATTATTTTAGTAGCCAGTTGGCTAGTGTGGTTTACAGCTTCACACAGAATCTTAGTGAGTTTTGCTCAAAGATCTGACAGTTTGAGTTTGAAGAACAACAGACAGAGTTTTCAACTGAGCTCACGCTCAAGATTCCATGCCTGGCATGGAAAGTTAACTCTTTTCACCTCCAGAGCAGTTCTAAGGCTGGGACAAACTGCATATGTCATAATATAGCAAGACACCATTAGAAGAAACAACATTACTAAAGTGGGTAATTTTTTCTTCATGTCTACTCCATCGCTACCCATTCTGGTCTTCCAGGGCACTCAAGTCTTCCACATGCTCCCCTTTTATCCTGCATTTACACTATTGTAGCTCCCCCTTCCCAATTTCAACCATTCCCACCATCCTATACTCAATATTGCATTTCTACACAGTGCATACTGTTCCTCTTCTGCACTTTACTGTATATTTATTGCAGAGAAGGGAATTGTTTCAGTATTTGGGATTTGTAAAGGCTCCACAAGAAATTTGGTAATTTTTCTCATAAATGCACTGTTTTTTGCTAGTCCACCTGCAGCAGTCGTAGCGCTACTGCTTTCGGCGGCAGTGACCCAGATTCGGAAGCGAACTTGGGGCATCGGAGGGTTGGCTAGGAGGATTATCAAGAATCCCTGTGACTGCTCTCTTCCTCCTGGGGTGGGGGGATATAAATTCCAGCATGCACCTGACCCCTAACAGAGGCTAGAAAGAGAGGAGACAGGGGCTGCCAGCAGCACTGCACACAATGGTGTAGGAGCGCTGGCTGTGGGGGAGCTCACAGTAACTCCATTCCCAGCCTCTCCCAGCATGAGTCATTGTAGACAGTGGTGTAGGGAGCACTGGCTGTGAGGACACAGCTACTCAGTTCTAGTCTCTCCCCGAGAGGTCACTGTAGATTATGGTGTGGGAGCACTGACTGTGGGAACTCACAATAACTCCTTTCCCAGCCTCTCCTCCATAGAAACATAGACTTTGGACGGCAGAAAAGGACCACTTGGCCCACCCAGTCTGCCCATTTCCCTACCTACTGGATAAGCTGCAGATTCTAGTTAACCAACAGCCTGCTTCCTGCAACCCCGCAATATAATTGCTTTGTGTCTGTCCCAAGCATGTTTGAATTCCCCCACTATTTTAGACCCAACGACCTCCTCAGGAAGGCTGTTCCATGTATCCACCACTCTCTCCGTGAAAAAGAATTTCCTCACATTACCCCTGAGCCGTCCCCCCTCTATCTTTAAACTGTGCCCCCTTGTTCTTACACATCTCTTTTTCTGAAAGATGCTACCCTCCTGGACTTTGTTGATTCCTTGAGGTACTTGAACGTTTCTATCATGTCCCCGTCCCTCCTTTTCATCAGGGTATACATATTAAGCTCTCAGTCTCTCTTCATATGGTTTCTGATATAGACCCTGCACCATTTAGTTGCCCTCCTCTGGACTGCTTCCATCCTGTCTATGTCCTTCGTAGATGAGGTCTCCAAACTGCACACAGTACTCACATGGGGTCTCACCAACTGTCTGTATAGAGGGATAATCACTTCTTTTTCTACTTGTGATGCCCTTCCTATGCATCCCAGTATCTCCCTGGCTCTCCTTACTGACTTCTCACATTGCTTACCCACCTTTAGGTCATCTGATATGACTACTCCAGGTCCCTTTCCATTTTGTTGTTGTTAGTACCTCCCTGCTATTGTGTACTCTTCTCCTGGGTTTTGTTTCCCAGGTGCATTACTTGCTCTTCTTTGCATTGAATCTAAGTTTGCCTGACCATTCCTCCAACCTTGCCAAGTCCTTCTCATCTTTTCTACCCCTCTTGTGTATCAACTCTGTTACAGATCTTTGTGTCATCTGCAAAGAGGCATACCTTCCCTCCAGACCCTGCAATGTCACTTATAAAGATGTTGAAGAGGATTGGACCCAGTACTGAGCCCTGAGGTACTCCACTAGTAACCCCACTTTCTTTGGAATGTGTTCCATTCACTATTACCTTCTAGAACAAACCATGAGTCACTGTAGACAATGGTGTAGGAGCGCAGGCTGTAGGGGAGTGCATAGTAACTCTGGTCCCAGCCTCTCCCAGCATGAGTCACTGTAGACAGTGGTGTAGGAGCGATGGTTGTGGGGGAGCTCACAGTAACTCTGGTCCCAGCCTCAAGCCAGTAGGAGTCACTGTAGGCAATGATGTAGGAGCACTGGCTGTGAGGGAACTCACAACTACTCCTGCCCCAACTTCTCCTAGCAGGAGTCACTGTAGATAATTGTGTAGTAGTGCTGGCTTTAGGGAGCTCACGTTACTCCAGTCCCTGCTCTCCCAGCAGGAGTCACTGTAGACAATGGTGTAGGAGCACTGGCTGTGGGAAACTCACAGCAACTCTAGTCCCAGCCTCTCCACCATTAGTCGCTGTAGACAGTGATGTAGGAGCACTGAATGAGGGAGCTCACAGCAACTCTAATCCAGTTTCACCCAGCAGACTTGCTGTTTAAAATGGTGTGGGGTGCTGGCTGTGGGGAGCTTAGAGCAACTCTCCAGCCCAGGCTCTTAGCAGGACTGTAAAAATTATGTATGAGAGCTGGTGATGGTGAATATTACTTACACCAGTCCCATCCTGATTTTAATTTTTTTTTGGGGGGGGGACAATTCTAGTCACAAACCAGGTTAAGTTAGTTGATCCATCATCCCAAAACTGCAGCGGAGCTTCCCCAATATTGTAATACACTCAGATAACTACATAAGTTCATGGCACACTTAGGAGAGAAGCGAGGATGGTCTACCTTATCAGTATCGCTCAGTCGACCCCGTCTCACAGGTACATGTGAAGGAGACAGTTCTGTCATTGTTGTCTTGTAATAAATGCCTGCCTCCTGCTCCCACCCCTACTCTTCCCCACCAACACCCTGCCCTACCCTCTCCCTCCCCTCTCGTAGGCACTTTTATATTTTGGGTCCCCCAACCCCTACCTACCCTGCACGTTTGCTACCCGTCCATCACCCTCTGACAATTGCCCCTCAGCCTGTCCACCCTCTTCTTTTTAACCTTGCTATCCTATATTCGCTATCTGTTCTATATAATGTACTGTCTGTTACCATATATTCACTATCTGTTCTATTTAATGTACTGTCTGCTACCCTATATTCACTAGCTGTTCTATTTAATGTACTGTCTGCTACCCTATATTCACTAGCTGTTCTATGTAATGTACTGTCTGCGATCCTATGTTCACTATCTGTTCTATTTAATGTACTGTCTGCTACCCTATATTCACCGTCTGTTCTATATAATGTACTGCCTGTGATTCTATATTCACTATCTGTTCTATATAATGTACTGTCTGTGATCCTATATTCACTATCTGTTCTATATAATGTACTGTCTGCTACCCTATATTCACTATCTGTTCTATATAATGTACTGTCTGCTACCCTGTATTCACTATCTGTTCTATATAATGTACTGTCTGCTATCCTATATTCACTGTATGTTCTATATAATGTACTGTTTGCTACCCTGTATTCTCTATATGTTCTATATAGTGTACTGTCTGCTACCCTATATTCACTGTCTCTTCTATATAATGTACTGTCTGCTACCCTATATTCACTTTATGTTCTATTTAATGTACTGCCTGCTACCCAATGTTCACTATCTGTTCTATATAATGTACTGTCTGCTACCCTATATTCACTATCAGTTCTATATAATGTACTGTCTGCTACCTTATATTCACTGTCTATTCTATATAATATACTGTCTGCTACCCTATATTTACTATCTGTTCTATATAATGTACTGTCTGCTGCCGTATATTCACTATCTGTTGTATATAATGTACTGTCTGCCGTTATTCACTATCTGTTGTATATAATGTACGTCTACTATCCTATGTTCACTATCTGTTCTATATAATGTACTGTCTCATGATCCTATGTTCACTATCTGTTCTATATAATGTACTGTCTACTACCCTATATTCACTATCTGTTCTATGTAATGTACTGTCTGCTATCCTATATTCAGTATCTGTTCTATATAAAGTACTGTCTGCTACCCTATATTCACTATCTGTTCTATATAATGTACTGTCAGCTACCCTATATTCACTATCTGTTCTACATAATGTACTGACTGCTACCCTAAATTCACTGTCTGTTCTATATAATGTACTGTCTGCGATTCTATGTTTACTATCTGTTCTATATAATGTACTGTCTGCTACCCTATATTCACTGTCTGTTCTATATAATGTACTGTCTGCTATCCTGTATTCACTATCTGTTCTATATAATGTACTGTCTGCGATTCTATGTTTACTATCTGTTCTATATAATGTACTGTCTGCTACCCTATATTCACTGTCTGTTCTATATAATGTACTGTCTGCTATGAAATGTCTTTTCTGAATAACTGGCTCACTATGTCTCTCCATTATGTATTGTAAATTTATAGCCTTGCCTTCGCTGTGTTAATCCTGTAACCATGATCTGCCTCTATATGTATGTTCCCCTCCATCCTTCGACGTGGAACCTTTGTAAACGAGCAGTAATTGCTCAAAGGTATTTGTAATCCCAGGGTGATATCAGGAGAAGTTGCTACGCGCGAATAGGGATGCCCGCCGTTAAGAGCGTGAAATGCACCATAGTGCCGATATTCAGCAGGAGCGAGAGCGCAGACAACATGCAATGCGCCACAGTGCAGCAGAAATGAATGCATGCGCAACTGCAGGGGGCGGAACCAGGAATAATGTGCACAGTGTGATATTCCTCAGTAGGCGACGTGCGCAGTAGCGGAGCAAGCGGAAGTTATGCGACAGTGGAAATGAGCCAAAATAAAAGGGAGCAAGAGAGGGGAGGATGAATGCACCACAGAGGAGCCATAGCATGGGTGCGCAGAGACAGAGTGGCAGGGAGGCAAGACAGGATGCAGGGGGCAGGTGTGGCCAGGAGGTGGACAGGGCCCACCGGAGGTGTGTGTAAGTGAGAGAAGGAGTGTGTGTGTGCGAGAGGGCCTGAGTGTGCCACAGAAGACGGAGGGCAGTGGTAAGAGGCAGGGCACACAGAGGTGAACCTGGGGTGGGGGTAGCACGAGCAACACATAGCGGGGGGGGATCAGGTAGACAGCCGCCCGAGGGGGGGGACACCAGCCAGGGACATGGCTAGTGCCACCTTCCAGATGGAGACAGTAATAAGGGGTGTGAGAAGGCAGGCAGCAGGGAGGTGCAGCCATGGAAGGCCCCATCGGCAGTACACCCAGAACAGGCTGTACCGAGCCTGCACCACCTTCGAACAGTACAGTGACACTTAGATCATGGGCCAGTACCACCTGAACCAGGCAATTCTGAGACAGCTCTGTGAGCTGTGCAGTGTTGAGATGCAGGCACCCACATGACAGAGCCATGTGCTGTCTGTGGAGACAAAGATCACAGCCGTCATGTGCCTGCTCACCACGGGCACCTTCCAGAGACCAACAGAAGACACGACAGGCATAACCCAGTCAGCCGCGTCATGCCTACTCACACTATTCCTCAGCGCACTGCTGCCGCATGCTGCAGAGTACATCCGTTTCCCCAGCACACAAGCGGAGTGCACAGTACACATTCAGGAGTTCCACAGGGTAGCACAGTTGCCTGGCGTGCTCAGGGCCATAGACTGCACTCATTTAGGCATCCGCATGCCACCTGGCCCAGAGGGAGTGGCATACGTCAACCACAAGGGCTACCTGAGTGTCAACTGCCAGGCAGTGTGCGATGCCAGGGGGCGCATAATCAGTGTCTGTGCCACGCACCCCTGGAGGAGCACACAATGCCTTCATCTGGCACCAGTCTGCACTATGCCATAGGTTCGAGAGTGGGGACATCCCCACTTGCCGTCTGGTAGGTGAGTATGTATAGTATGCTGGACGATGGGTGCAGACATGGGGGGGGCATTAACAGGGGTGCCATGGGAAATGGCCATGATGGCCCATGGCACAGTGTCGCAGACCACCATGCTAATGACTCCCTTCTACACACAGGTGACAGTGGTTACCCACTACGGCCCTGGCTGTTCACACCATATCGGTGCCCCATGACCCCAGTGTAGCAACAGTACAATGAGGCACACGCTGCTACACGGAATGTCATCGAGTGGGTGTTCGGGCTGCTGAAGGCATGGTTCCGTTGCCTGCACACGTCAGGCGGTGTCCTACAGTACAGCCCCTCAAAGGCCTGTGGGCTATTCCTGGCCTGCTGTATCCTGCACAACATGGCCGCCGACTGTGGGATAGCCGTTGAGGTCAAGGAGGGGGACAGCAGTGGGGACGAAGAGGACGCCGGTCCAGTTGGTGTTGGGCAGCCACCCCCTGGGTGAAGGGACCCCTGGCTGGCCCGGATGGCACAGCAGTACCAGGACACCATCGCAGAGGAGCACTTTGGACAACACAGGTAGGCAACGTTGCCACGTGCAACCACCAAGGGCAAGGGCACAGCCCACAGACAGGCAGGAGTGGACATCAGGGGAGGAAGGTGTCAGGGGCATGGGAATGGGCGGGGGACCGCACACAAAGGCAGGGACGGGCAGGGTTGCACACGGCACGTACACATACCACAACACATGCCCACAGGGCAACAGGCACGCCCACCCCAACAGGCACACCCACACAGGACCACACACAACCATGCCCAGTGGCTGGCACTGTGCGTGCCTCAGACGCTGAGCACCATTGCACAGTGGTGGACAGCGCTACGCGGGCACCATCATGCACACGCCACAATGGCCAGCAGCCAGGAGGGAGTGCACAGGTACCATGTGTGTGCAGGGCTGGGCACCTCACCCATGCAATGCACAAAGAACACCACAGTGCACACAAGGCAGTGGCAGATAGTGGCCGTGGAGGGGGATGGATCAGTCACGCAGCACAGTACCACAGCTGCCATGGATGCGTGGGCGGCCCCGCCGAGACCTTCCAGTCATGCCAGGCTGACCAGTGGCCTCATGGGGTGGCACCGAAGGGCCCCCAGGGGTGACACTGCGTGAACGCAACCGTGTCCACACAGGGGTTTGCAGGCCACCAAACATGCCCGCACCAGGCGTGCTAGATATGCCCACAGCCGAACCCGGCATCGACATAGGGGTCGCACGACACTGGGAACGGGGGGTGGACATAGCACTCTGTGGGGTGTGTGGCAGCTGGGCACCGAGCTGGTTGGCCAGTGTAGCCACGACAGTCGCCATTGCAGTGATCTGCCTGTCAATGGCAGTAGTGACATCTGCCCGCTGCTGAGCCAACTCTGCCAGGAGCAAGGCTCTGCCTGGTGCAGCACCGCACAGAGCGCATCCACTGCTGACACAAGCTGCATCTGCTGATCCACTGAGGCCTGGAGAAGACGGCTGTGGTCGTCCAAGGGGTCATCTGCATGTCCAGCATGCTGTCCCCCATGGTGTTCCTGGCCCTGCTGCACAGCGCCCCTCGACGGTGGGCACTGCACAGTGCTGCCATTCTGGGGTACGTCCACATGCAGTGCACTGACAGCGTCCCCCGCCTCTGTCCCCACATTGACAATGGCCATCTGCTGCTGCTGCTGCTGCTGCTGCCACTCCAGCTGCCGATCGCCAGGCAACACTGGCGCGGCTGCAACGGCAACAACAGCCCCACCACCCTGGCCGCACACCAGTGCTGCCCCACTGGAGCATGCAGATGCAGCCTGGGAATGGGCTGTTGTGCAGGCAGCCACGCCAGCACTACCCGCGGAACTGCCTGGGCAGATGTCATCTGTGGGACCATCCTGTGTCCCACATACATCACTGTCCGGGACATGTGTCACGTTATCATCAGTGCTGGAGCCAGCCCCGATCTGTGTCTCAGCACACTGGACACCGAGGGTGGTGTCACGCTGGGACACAGCCAGGGCCACGTCCGCACCCGCACCACCGGCATCAGTCCGGACAGATGTGCAGGGCTGCAGACGGTCAGTCCCTCGGACACCTGTGGAGGTGGATGGGCACTCCACCGTGTCCAGGCCCCCCCCCTTCGGCAGACACACCCACCACCGCTACCCCATGCAGATGCTCAGGAGCTGTAAAGGAACACAGTACCGTTAGTGGCTCTGCCTGGCCCTGGGGCCTGCCCGCTACCACCCACACACTGCCAGCGCTGGACCTACCATGTAGTGGTGGGCTACCGCCCATCTGGAAACCACCACCAGGAACACCCTCAACGGCACTACACCGCATGCTGCCGGCCACCTGCTCCTCCCGAGGCATCAGGTGTGGTACGTCTTGCTGGCCCCCATTGGTGGAAGCACATGCCGCCCCGATGGCGGCCACCTTATCTTTTATCCACCTTCTGTCCGTGCCAACCTTCTTCTTGCACTCCTGCACTGATCACTGGTGGCTGCCCTGCTGGTTGACGGCACGTGCCACCTCACCCCACGCCACTGCACGGGCCTGTGGTGTTCCCCTCTGTCCACTAAGCAGCAGCTCCCTGTCAAGGTATGCCTCGAACAGGGCATCAGATTCTGCCCTGGTAAAGTTGGGCTTCCTCCTTCGCACCATTCCCTGCTCCTCTTCATCCTCTTGCTTGTCATGCTCGTGCCTGGGGGAAGGACAGGTGTTACCTTGGACTGTGCAGTCCCATACAGCCCTCCCAGACCACTGTCCCCACGTCCCAACAGCATGCCGCCTACCTCAAAGGACTGCATTACCGATCCATGGCCTATGCAGCCTCAGGTCACATTTTTATAGCGTAACGCATGCAAATGAAGGCAGGCGCAACTGTAATGGGATGCAAATGCAGTGGATGCGCCGTGGAATGGCTCATGAGCTGATTTGCATATCCTGGCTGAATATCGCGCTGTTGCGCCTTGTGCAATGGTGTTGAGCGTGCTCAGTCTGTGGCGCACCACTGTGACATGCGCAGTCGGCACTGCACCACACATGCCTACGGTGCTGACACCGACGCTAGCGGCTCTGCTGACGCACTGTGCACGGGAGGCAGTACAGGGCACGGCCACTGCTGTGCCTGTGGTGCAAGTGTGCTATATGCCCAGAGGGGCGCTCATGCCATGGTGCACCGTGGGTGCCATGGCGCCACAGCGCAGTAGGCTACTGAATGGTGACACACATTCACCCTACCACGCTACACGCAGGGCTTCCTAATAGTGCTGTGGCGCTCCGTGCGCGGACAGACCCTTGACCCTGCGGCTGACCTTTACCCTGTAGGTGCCATGCATATGCATGGCTGCACCCCTATTGCGCAGTCTGGTGCCAGCGCAGTATCGCACTGCTTCTGCACGTGGGCCACGTGCGCTACAGGGCGCCATTTTGTGCCCACCAGTTACAGCACCATGCCACGCACCAGACGCCAGTGTGGACAGCGATTGAGCTGGCTAACCTGGTGGCATTAGTGGAGCCCCATGCAGGTGCCCTCTTTGGCCAGGTACCCCTCCTGAGGCCATGGACAGCGGTGTGGCAGGAGGTGGCAGAGGTCCTTGAGGAGGCCATGGGGAGCAGCTGGACCACCGAGCAGTGTCGCCACCACTATGGGGACCTCCAGCGGCGGGACCCCGACCGCCTAGGGCGACTGCAGGCATGCGCCACAGCCAGGTAGGTGCTCCTTCACAACACTAGTAGTATCTGTCTGTCCTGGTATCACAATGGTCGTCAGGCCATGCCATGGGGGGGGCCCGTATCTGTGTTGTCAGTGTTTGGGGTGCTTCATATACACCCTGCGCCACCACATCACGGCTGGGCTATGCAGGCACGCACACAGCAAGGGGGGGCTATGTTACCGACGGGTACTGATGTTACTCTCTCCATGTTTGCACTCTAGGCCTGGAGGATCGCTGTAGGACCCAGTTGGCCCGTGAGCAAGGACGGTAGGCTGGCAGTGGTGGAGTGGCCATACAGGCAGGGCACCGTGGTGGTGCCAGGGGCCAGCAGCACCCTGCTGACCAGGATGCAGATGAGTGCCGTGTTTCCCCTTAGATCTCTGCATGGTGGGTTGCAGGAGTGGTGGTGAGGCATGGCCTCCTGCACATGGCCCCTACTGCCATGCACGTCCCACGGTGCCCTCTGCACCGTCCTGTGGGTCTGCACGTGTGGGTGGGTGTCACAGGTGGGCTGTGCCTGCACTGGGCACCTGGCTGTGCCACTGCCACCACACTGCATAGCCATGTCACTGTACGGCCACAATGGTGCTGTGCAGTGCATGGGCGGTGGTGGGCGTGCAGCGGTTTGCATGGCTTTGGGTGCCTGGGTAGGTGGGTCATGTGGGCGCACCCACTGTGGGTGGTTGCATGCCATCACAGGGGTGCAGGCCACAGCTGTATGCCATGCACGTTGGGTGGGCTGCGGTGGTCTGGCCAGTCACATGTACTGATTCTGCTCCCTTGTCCTAGGTGAACAACTCTGGACGACCCTGGAGTGTCACGTACAGGAGATCATGCAGGTCACCTGGGCCACACTGGAGCTGCTGCAGGGTATGAAGCGGAGTGAATGATGGCAGCTCAGAAGGTGCCACAGGGAGTGCAGGGATGAGAGGGGCCGCTAGTAGGGCCTGCGGCACCCATGCTGTTCCTTTCCTTCCCTGGACTGTCCCTCACACCTGTTTGTCCCCCTCCTTGCTATTCCCTATGCCCCCTGCCCGTCTCCCCCCAAGTTGTAGCCTTGTACTCCCCCTCCCCCACTTTGTATATAGCAATGTATATAGTTCCTGTTGATTTTGTTACCTGTTCCATTATAGATGCTGTTCATACTACAATTGTGGTGGTCTCTGATTTGCAGCAGGCATCTAGTGCCTTGCTGTAGTGGTGTGTATGGCAACTGAGGGGTGGTGCCGGACGACTGAGGGGTGGTTCCAGCCTGGTCATGGGTATGTCTGCCAGGGATCCTCCACTGGTGTGGGTGGGGGCCATGGTCCCTGTCTGTGGTATGTGTGTTGTGCCCTGTGTACTGTATGCCTGTGTGCAGCGGTCTCTGGTGCATGCGCTATGTCCCAGTCGCCCCTGGCAAGGTGTGCCTGGCCCGTGCGGCTGTGCCCCTTGCGTGTCTGAGGTATGCATGGTCGTGCCGACCCCACCACCACATGCATGGCTGCTGACATGACATTGGTGGTAGTTCATGCCAGCCATCCTCTGGGCACGGTGCCTTGGCAGCTGGCATCCTGACTCCCTGTCTGTTGCATGTCTACCTCTGGTGACACTGTGGGCGGTGCTGTTGTTGTCCCCCTCCATGCTGTCTATTTTGTCTGGGGCGGTGCCTGTGGTCTGCTGTCTGTCACACGTGCTCCAGCTGCATGCTGGCGGTGGACAGGTTCGTGGTGTGGTGCGCACACCACATGGCTGGCTCACCAGCTCCATGGTGGTGTGCAGGCCGTGGGTACACGGCACCATTGGACTCGTGACAGCAGCATCTGTTGCCCCGCTATATGTGGCTATTTGACAGGCTAGCCTTGGGACCAGATGGGGGATTTGTTCATGCCCTGTGTTGCTTCCTGTGTGGTGCATGCCTCCATGCACCACAGTGGGCTGCTGTGCTGTCTGGTGGGGCCAGTACTGGGACAGGGTGTGTGCATGGGTGGGTCTGCGGGGTGCCGTCCTGCTGGTGGTGGCATCCAGGGTGGGCCTTGTCACATGTGGGGTCCCTCGGGTACTTACGCAAGGTAGACCTCTTTGCTGTGCCACTGTGGGGGCCATGCAGGGGGGCCTTGTGTATGCTGTGGTGGCGTCAGTGGCTGGTGTCGCCTGCTGCAGGGGGGGTCACGGTGGGGCTGTCATGCATGGCACCATGGGGCACCGGGTTGCATTGTCACAGTGGTGGCGGTGGCATACCTTCGGTGCCATGCACTGTTTGGTCGTGCTTCTGGGCTGGGTATCTTGGGATCGCTGTACAGGGGGTGGTCAGCATTGGTGTGGTGCTGTGGCACGGGAGGGTCCTGGCCCTCCTTGTGTTGCGGTCACTGTTTGCCGAGGGAGAGTGCTGGGGCACCTTGCCCTGCGGGTGTGGACAGCTGAGCCACGTCTGCTGTTGGATGGGTGCTGGGGTTCATGAACTGGTGGTCCATTCAGCTCACCTCTGGATATGCAGCTCATGGGGGGCCTTGGTGGGGGGGTTGTTCTGTCTGGCCTGCTGCATGCTCCTCCACCCATGGCGCATCCATGGCTATGCACCCTTGCTTCCTGTCCTTGTCCCTGCGCATCCCTGGCTGTGCTACTGCACATCGGCCCTGCTCCACTGCGCATCCCTGCACCATGGCGCATCGAGCACGATATTGAGCTGTGTTGCGCAGGCACATCTTGGCCTGCTCTTGGTTTGAATATTGCGCCCGTTGTGCAATGGCGCACTACTGTTGTGCCTGCTCCCGCTATTGCGCATCTTTTTGGCACAGTCTGAATATCCCACCCCCAGAGTCTAATAAATAAATAAATAAGATGCCTGCACACTATGTTTAAAAGAGCTTATCTGTCAGCACTACACGCTGTTGCATCCTGCACTCCTGCAACATCTGTCGTTCTCCGACAACGCAGGGTAGTCATTTTCTTTCTTGCATAAAATGAGTGACAGGGAGGTTTGTAGATCTTTCTTGTCTGTCTACATCCCCAGCCTCAGGATGGGCACACACTCAGGTTGTGTAAAATTGGAGATGTAATGTTCTTTCCCCACAGTTCTGGGTAAGGGGAAGATGACTGCTTCTAACGGTCTGTCACTGTTACACTCGCTGCTTACACGTTCCCGAGAGAGTATGGGTTCTGAAATCCTAGCCATTGAGCACTCACAGTCAATATGGAATCCTGCTAGAAAGGGTTACAACAGGAGGCCTTAAGCTCCCCTGCAGGCAGTCAGCCAGTGCTCCTAGACCACTGTCTACAGTGACTCCAACCGGGAAAGGCTGTGACTGGCAGAGCTGTGAGTTCCCAAACAACCAGCATTCCTACACTGTTATGTAAACTATCTCCAGCTAGGAAAGGCTGGGACAGGAATGGCTGTAAATTCCCCCACAGACATACTTATGTACCCTTGTCAGCAGTGACTTCAGCTGGGAGAGGCTAGGACTGGAATAGCTGTGAGTTCCCAAGCAACCAGCATTCCTACACTGTTAAGTAAACTATATCCAGCTAGGAAAGGCTGGGACAGGAATGGCTGTAAATTCCCCCACAGGCATACTTCTGTACCTTTGTCAGCAGTGACTTCAGCTGGGAGAGGCTGGGACTGGAATATCTGTGAGTTCCCCCATAGTTCAGAGCCACTGTTGACAATGGTGTAGGAGCACTGATTGTGGGGGAGCTCACAGCTATTCCAGTCCCAGCCTCAGCCAATGCAGACAATGATGTAGAAGCACTCTTGGTGGGGAAGCTCACAGTTCTTGCAGTCCCAGCCTCTCCCAGCAGGAGTGACTGCAGGAAGTGGTGCAGGAGCACTGGATGTGGGGGTGCTCATAGCTACTCCAGTACTAGTCTCTCCCAGCAGGAGTCAATCTAGACAAGACAACAGTACAGGAGTGCTGTCTCTGGGGAAGCGCACACTTCCTGCAGTCCCAGCCTCTCCCAGCAGGAGTCACTGTAGACAATGGTGTAGGAGCCCTGACTGTGTGGGAGCTCATAGTAACTCCAGTCCCAGCCTCTCCCTGCTGGAGTCACTGCAGGCAATGGTGTAGGAGCATGGACTGTTGGGGAGATCACAGCTATTCCAGTCCCAGCCTCTCCCAGGAGGTGTCACTGTGGACAGTGGTGTAGGAGGGGTGACTGAGGGGTAACTTACAGTTATCTATTCCCAGCCTCCCCCACAAGGAGTCAATGTTCCCAGCAGGACGTGCTGTACAAAATGGTGTAGAGGTTCTGGGTGTGGGGGAGCTGACAGCTACTCCTGCCCCAGCATCTCCCCACAGGAGTCACTGCAGGTAATGGCATAAGAATGTTGGCTGTGGGGCAACGCACAGGTACTCCATCCCCATCCTTTCCCTACAGGACTTGCTACACAAAATGCTGTAGAGTAACTCCAGTCCCAGCCTTTCCAGCAGGAGTCACTGCACAGAGTGATGAAGCAGTGCTGACTTAAGGGGAGCTCACAGTAACTCCAGTCCCAGCCTTTCCAGTAGGAGTTACTGCACAGAGTGGTGGAGCAGTGCTGACTTAAGGGGAGCTCACAGTAACTCCAGTCCCAGCCTCTTCCAGCAGGAGTAACTGCACAGAGTGGTGGAGGAGTGCTGACTTAAGGGGAGCTCACAGTAACTCCAGTCCCAGCCTCTTCCAGCAGGAGTCACTGCACAGAGTGGTGGAGCAGTGCTGACTTAAGGGAAGCTCACAGTAACTCCAGTCCCAGCCTCTTCCAGCAGGAGTCACTGCACAGAGTAGTGGAGCAGCGCTGACTTAAGGGGAGCTCACAATAACTCCAGTCCCAGCCTCTTCCAGCAGGAGTCACTGCACAGAGTGGTGGAGGAGTGCTGACTTAAGGGGAGCTCACAGTAACTCCAGTCCCAGCCTCTTCCAGCAGGAGTAACTGCACAGAGTGGTGGAGGAGTGCTGACTTAAGGGGAGCTCACAGTAACTCCAATCCCAGCCTTTCCAGCAGGAGACACTGCACAGAGTGGTGGAGCAGTGCTGACTTAAGGGGAGCTCACAGTAACTCCAGTCCCAGCCTCTTCCAGCAGGAGACACTGCACAGAGTTGTGGAGCAGTGCTGACTTAAGGGGAGCTCACAGTAACTCCAGTCCCAGCCTCTTCCAGCAGGAGTCACTGCACAGAGTGGTGGAGCAGTGCTGACTTAAGGGGAGCTCACAGTAACTCCAGTCCCAGCCTCTCCCAGCAGGAGTCACTGCACAGAGTGGTGGAGGAGTGCTGACTTAAGGGGGCTCACAGTAAGTCCAGTCCCAAGTCTTCCAACAGGAGTCACTGTAGGCAGTGGTGTAGGAGCACTGGCTGTGAGGGAACTCACAGCTACTCCTGCCCCAGTCTCCCAGCAGGAGTCACTGTAGACAGTGGTGTACAAGCACTGCCTGTGGGGAGTTCACTGCTACTCCTGTCCAGACCTCTTCCAGCAGGAGTCACTGTAGACAGTGGTTTAGAAGTGCTGGCTATAGGGAGCTCACGGTAATTGCAGTCACAACCTCTCAAAGCAAGTTACTGTAGATAGTAGTATAGAAGCACTGGCTGTGGGGAGCTTGCAGCTACTGAGCCCCAGCCTCTTCCAGCAGAAGTCACTGTACACAGTGGTATAGGAGCACTAGCTGTAGGGGAGCTCACAGCTACTCCTGTCCCTACCTCTCCCAGTGGGAGTCACTGTAGATAACGATGTAGGAGCACTGGCTGTGTGAGAGCTCACAGCTACTCCAGCCCCAGCCTCTCCCAGCAGGACATGCTGTACAAAATGGTGTAGAGGTTCCGGGTGTGGGGGAGCTGACAGCTACTCCTGCCCCAGCGTCTCCCCACAGGAGTCACTACAGGTAATGGCATAAGAATGTTGGCTGTGGGGCAACACACAGATACTCCATCCCCATCCTTTCCCTACAGGACTTGCTACACAAAATGCTGTAGGGTAACTCCAGTCCCAGCCTTTCCAGCAGGAGTCACTGCACAGAGTGGTGGAGCAGTGCTGACTTAAGGGGAGCTCACAGTAACTCCAGTCCCGGCCTTTCCAGCAGGAGTCACTGCACAGAGTGGTGGAGCAGTGCTGACTTAAGGGGAGCTCACAGTAACTCCAGTCCCAGCCTCTTCCAGCAGGAGACACTGCACAGAGTGGTGGAGCGGTGCTGACTTAAGGGGAGCTCACAGTAACTCCAGTCCCAGCCTCTTCCAGCAGGAGTCACTGCACAGAGTGGTGGAGCAGTGCTGACTTAAGGGGAGCTCACAGTAACTCCAGTCCCAGCCTTTCCAGCAGGAGTCACTGCACAGAGTGGTGGAGCAGTGCTGACTTAAGGGGAGCTCACAGTACTCCAGTCCCAGCCTCTCCCAGCAGGAGTCACTGCACAGAGTGGTGGAGGAGTGCTGACTTAAGGGGCTCACAGTAAGTCCAGTCCCAAGTCTTCCAACAGGAGTCACTGTAGGCAGGTGTGAGCACTGGCTGTGAGGGAACTCACAGCTACTCCTGCCCCAGTCTCTCCCAGCAGGAGTCACTGTAGACAGTGGTGTACAAGCACTGCCTGTGGGGAGTTCATGCTACTCCTGTCCAGACCTCTTCCAGCAGGAGTCACTGTAGACAGTGGTTTAGAAGTGCTGGCTATAGGGAGCTCACGGTAATTGCAGTCACAACCTCTCAAGTTACTGTAGATAGTAGTATAGAAGCACTGGCTGTGGGGGAGCTTGCAGCTACTGAGCCCCAGCCTCTTCCAGCAGAAGTCACTGTACACAGTGGTATAGGAGCACTAGCTGTAGGGGAGCTCACAGCTACTCCTGTCCCTACCTCTCCCAGTGGGAGTCACTGTAGATAACGATGTAGGAGCACTGGCTGTGTGAGAGCTCACAGCTACTCCAGCCCCAGCCTCTCCCAGCAGGACATGCTGTACAAAATGGTGTAGAGGTTCCGGGTGTGGGGGAGCTGACAGCTACTCCTGCCCCAGCGTCTCCCACAGGAGTCACTACAGGTAATGGATAAGAATGTTGGCTGTGGGCAACACACAGATACTCCATCCCCATCCTTTCCCTACAGGACTTTTACACAAATGCTGTAGGGTAACTCCAGTCCCAGCCTTTCCAGCAGGAGTCACTGCACAGAGTGGTGGAGCAGTGCTGACTTAAGGGGAGCTCACAGTAACTCCAGTCCCAGCCTTTCCAGCAGGAGTCACTGCACAGAGTGGTGGAGGAGTGCTGACTTAAGGGGCGCTCACAGTAACTCCAGTCCCAGCCTCTTCCAGCAGGAGTAACTGCACAGAGTGGTGGAGGAGTGCTGACTTAGGGAGCTCCAGTAACTCCAGTCCCGCCTTTCCAGCAGGAGTCACTGCACAGAGTGGTGGAGCAGTGCTGACTTAAGGGGAGCTCACAGTAACTCCAGTCCCAGCCTCTTCCAGCAGGAGACACTGCACAGAGTGGCGGAGCGGTGCTGACTTAAGGGGAGCTCACAGTAACTCCAGTCCCAGCCTCTTCCAGCAGGAGTCACTGCACAGAGTGGTGGAGCAGTGCTGACTTAAGGGGAGCTCACAGTAACTCCAGTCCCAGCCTTTCCAGCAGGACTCACTGCACAGAGTGGTGGAGCAGTGCTGACTTAAGGGGAGCTCACAGTAACTCCAGTCCCAGCCTCTCCCAGCAGGAGTCACTGCACAGAGTGGTGGAGGAGTGCTGACTTAAGGGGGGCTCACAGTAAGTCCAGTCCCAAGTCTTCCAACAGGAGTCACTGCACAGAGTGGTGGAGCAGTGCTGACTTAAGGGGAGCTCACAGTAACTCCAGTCCCAGCCTCTCCCAGCAGGAGTCACTGCACAGAGTGGTGGAGGAGTGCTGACTTAAGGGGGGCTCACAGTAAGTCCAGTCCCAAGTCTTCCAACAGGAGTCACTGTAGGCAGTGGTGTAGGAGCACTGGCTGTGAGGGAACTCACAGCTACTCCTGCCCCAGTCTCTCCCAGCAGGAGTCACTGTAGACAGTGGTGTACAAGCACTGCCTGTGGGGGAGTTCACTGCTACTCCTGTCCAGACCTCTTCCAGCAGGAGTCACTGTAGACAGTGGTTTAGAAGTGCTGGCTATAGGGGAGCTCACGGTAATTGCAGTCACAACCTCTCAAAGCAAGTTACTGTAGATAGTAGTATAGAAGCACTGGCTGTGGGGGAGCTTGCAGCTACTGAGCCCCAGCCTCTTCCAGCAGAAGTCACTGTACACAGTGGTATAGGAGCACTAGCTGTAGGGGAGCTTACAGCTACTCCTGTCCCTACCTCTCCCAGTGGGAGTCACTGTAGATAACGATGTAGGAGCACTGGCTGTGTGAGAGCTCACAGCTACTCCAGCCCCAGCCTCCCAGCAGGACATGCTGTACAAAATGGTGTAGAGGTTCCGGGTGTGGGGCAGCTGACAGCTACTCCTGCCCCAGCTGCCTCCCCACAGGAGTCACTACAGGTAATGGCATAAGAATGTTGGCTGTGGGGCAACACACAGATACTCCATCCCCATCCTTTCCCTACAGGACTTGCTACACAAAATGCTGTAGGGTAACTCCAGTCCCAGCCTTTCCAGCAGAAGTCACTGCACAGAGTGGTGGAGCAGTGCTGACTTAAGGGGAGCTCACAGTAACTCCAGTCCCAGCCTTTCCAGTAGGAGTCACTGCACAGAGTGGTGGAGCAGTGCTGACTTAAGGGGAGCTCACAGTAACTCCAGTCCCAGCCTCTTCCAGCAGGAGTAACTGCACAGAGTCGTGGAGCAGTGCTGACTTAAGGGGAGCTCACAGTAACTCCAGTCCCAGCCTCTTCCAGCAGGAGTCACTGCACAGAGTGGTGGAGCAGTGCTGACTTAAGGGGAGCTCACAGTAAGTGCAGTCCCAGCCTCTTCCAGCAGGAGTCACTGCACAGAGTAGTGGAGCAGCGCTGACTTAAGGGGAGCTCACAGTAACTCCAGTCCCAGCCTTTCCAGCAGGAGTCACTGCACAGAGTGGTGGAGCAGTGCTGACTTAAGGGGAGCTCACAGTAACTCCAGTCCCAGCCTCTTCCAGCAGGAGTAACTGCACAGAGTGGTGGAGCAGTGCTGACTTAAGGGGAGATCACAGTAACTCCAGTCCCAGCCTCTTCCAGCAGGAGTCACTGCACAGAGTGGTGGAGGAGTGCTGACTTAAGGGGAGCTCACAGTAACTCCAGTCCCAGCCTCTTCCAGCAGGAGTAACTGCACAGAGTGGTGGAGGAGTGCTGACTTAAGGGGAGCTCACAGTAACCCAGTCCCAGCCTTTCCAGCAGGAGTCACTGCACAGAGTGGTGGAGCAGTGCTGACTTAAGGGAGCTCACAGTAACTCCAGTCCCAGCCTCTTCCAGCAGGAGACACTGCACAGAGTGGTGGAGCAGTGCTGACTTAAGGGAGCACAGTAACTCCAGTCCCAGCCTCTTCCAGCAGGAGTCACTGCACAGAGTGGTGGAGCAGTGCTGACTTAAGGGGAGCTCACAGTAACTCCAGTCCCAGCCTTTCCAGCAGGAGTCACTGCACAGAGTGGTGGAGCAGTGCTGACTTAAGGGGAGCTCACAGTAACTCCAGTCCCAGCCTCTCCCAGCAGGAGTTTCTGCACAGAGTGGTGGAGGAGTGCTGACTTAAGGGGGGCTCACAGTAAGTCCAGTCCCAAGTCTTCCAACAGGAGTCACTGTAGGCAGTGGTGTAGGAGCACTGGCTGTGAGGGAACTCACAGCTACTCCTGCCCCAGTCTCTCCCAGCAGGAGTCACTGTAGACAGTGGTGTACAAGCACTGCCTGTGGGGGAGTTCACTGCTACTCCTGTCCAGACCTCTTCCAGCAGGAGTCACTGTAGACAGTGGTTTAGAAGTGCTGGCTATAGGGGAGCTCACGGTAATTGCAGTCACAACCTCTCAAAGCAAGTTACTGTAGATAGTAGTATAGAAGCACTGGCTGTGGGGGAGCTTGCAGCTACTGAGCCCCAGCCTCTTCCAGCAGAAGTCACTGTACACAGTGGTATAGGAGCACTAGCTGTAGGGGAGCTCACAGCTACTCCTGTCCCTACCTCTCCCAGTGGGAGTCACTCTAGATAACGATGTAGGAGCACTGGCTGTGTGAGAGCTCACAGCTACTCCAGCCCCAGCCTCTCCCAGCAGGACATGCTGTACAAAATGGTGTAGAGGTTCCGGGTGTGGGGAGCTGACAGCTACTCCTGCCCCAGCTCCTCCCACAGGAGTCACTACAGGTAATGGCATAAGAATGTTGGCTGTGGGGCAACACACAGATACTCCATCCCCATCCTTTCCCTACAGGACTTGCTACACAAAATGCTGTAGGGTAACTCCAGTCCCAGCCTTTCCAGCAGGAGTCACTGCACAGAGTGGTGGAGGAGTGCTGACTTAAGGGGAGCTCACAGTAACTCCAGTCCCAGCCTTTCCAGCAGGAGTCACTGCACAGAGTGGTGGAGCAGTGCTGACTTAAGGGGAGCTCACAGTAACTCCAGTCCCAGCCTTTCCAGCAGGAGTCACTGCACAGAGTGGTGGAGCAGTGCTGACTTAAGGGAGCTCAGTAACTCCAGTCCCAGCCTTTCCAGCAGGAGTCACTGCACAGAGTGGTGGAGGAGTGCTGACTTAAGGGGAGCTCACAGTAACTCCAGTCCCAGCCTCTTCCAGCAGGAGTCACTGCACAGAGTGGTGGAGGAGTGCTGACTTAAGGGGAGCTCACAGTAACTCCAGTCCCAGCCTCTTCCAGCAGGAGTCACTGCACAGAGTGGTGGAGCAGTGCTGACTTAAGGGGAGCTCACAGTAACTCCAGTCCCAGCCTTTCCAGCAGGAGTCACTGCACAGAGTGGTGGAGCAGTGCTGACTTAAGGGGAGCTCACAGTAACTCCAGTCCCAGCCTCTTCCAGCAGGAGACACTGCACAGAGTGGTGGAGCGGTGCTGACTTAGGGGAGCTCACAGTAACTCCAGTCCCAGCCCTTCCAGCAGGAGTCACTGCACAGAGTGGTGGAGCAGTGCTGACTTAAGGGAGCTCACAGTAACCCAGTCCCAGCCTTTCCAGCAGGAGTCACTGCACAGAGTGGTGGAGCAGTGCTGACTTAAGGGGAGCTCACAGTAACTCCAGTCCCAGCCTCTCCCAGCAGGAGTCACTGCACAGAGTGGTGGAGGAGTGCTGACTTAAGGGGGCTCACAGTAAGTCCAGTCCCAAGTCTTCCAACAGGAGTCACTGTAGGCAGTGGTGTAGGAGCACTGGCTGTGAGGGAACTCACAGCTACTCCTGCCCCAGTCTCTCCCAGCAGGAGTCACTGTAGACAGTGGTGTACAAGCACTGCCTGTGGGGGAGTTCACTGCTACTCCTGTCCAGACCTCTTCCAGCAGGAGTCACTGTAGACAGTGGTTTAGAAGTGCTGGCTATAGGGGAGCTCACGGTAATTGCAGTCACAACCTCTCAAAGCAAGTTACTGTAGATAGTAGTAAGAAGCACTGGCTGTGGGGAGCTTGCAGCTACTGAGCCCCAGCCTCTTCCAGCAGAAGTCACTGTACACAGTGGTATAGGAGCACTAGCTGTAGGGGAGCTACAGCTACTCCTGTCCCTACCTCTCCCAGTGGGAGTCACTGTAGATAACGATGTAGGAGCACTGGCTGTGTGAGAGCTCACAGCTACTCCAGCCCCAGCCTCCCAGCAGGACGTGCTGTACAAAATGGTGTAGAGGTTCCGGTGTGGGGAGCTGACAGCTACTCCTGCCCCAGCTGCCTCCCCACAGGAGTCACTACAGGTAATGGCATAAGAATGTTGGCTGTGGGCAACACACAGATACTCCATCCCCATCCTTTCCCTACAGGACTTGCTACACAAAATGCTGTAGGGTAACTCCAGTCCCAGCCTTTCCAGCAGAAGTCACTGCACAGAGTGGTGGAGCAGTGCTGACTTAAGAGGAGCTCACAGTAACTCCAGTCCCAGCCTTTCCAGTAGGAGTCACTGCACAGAGTGGTGGAGCAGTGCTGACTTAAGGGGAGCTCACAGTAACTCCAGTCCCGGCCTTTCCAGCAGGAGTCACTGCACAGAGTGGTGGAGCAGTGCTGACTTAAGGGGAGCTCACAGTAACTCCAGTCCCAGCCTCTTCCAGCAGGAGACACTGCACAGAGTGGTGGAGCGGTGCTGACTTAAGGGGAGCTCACAGTAACTCCAGTCCCAGCCTCTTCCAGCAGGAGACACTGCACAGAGTGGTGGAGCAGTGCTGACTTAAGGGGAGCTCACAGTAACTCCAGTCCCAGCCTCTTCCAGCAGGAGTCACTGCACAGAGTGGTGGAGCAGTGCTGACTTAAGGGGAGCTCACAGTAACTCCAGTCCCAGCCTTTCCAGCAGGAGTCACTGCACAGAGTGGTGGAGCAGTGCTGACTTAAGGGGAGCTCACAGTAACTCCAGTCCCAGCCTCTCCCAGCAGGAGTTACTGCACAGAGTGGTGGAGGAGTGCTGACTTAAGGGGGGCTCACAGTAAGTCCAGTCCCAAGTCTTCCAACAGGAGTCACTGTAGGCAGTGGTGTAGGAGCACTGGCTGTGAGGGAACTCACAGCTACTCCTGCCCCAGTCTCTCCCAGGGAGTCACTGTAGACAGTGGTGTACAAGCACTGCCTGTGGGGAGTTCACTGCTACTCCTGTCCAGACCTCTTCCAGCAGGAGTCACTGTAGACAGTGGTTTAGAAGTGCTGGCTATAGGGAGCTCACGGTAATTGCAGTCACAACCTCTCAAAGCAAGTTACTGTAGATAGTAGTATAGAAGCACTGGCTGTGGGGGAGCTTGCAGCTACTGAGCCCCAGCCTCTTCCAGCAGAAGTCACTGTACACAGTGGTATAGGAGCACTAGCTGTAGGGGAGCTCACAGCTACTCCTGTCCCTACCTCTCCCAGTGGGAGTCACTGTAGATAACGATGTAGGAGCACTGGCTGTGTGAGAGCTCACAGCTACTCCAGCCCCAGCCTCTCCCAGCAGGACGTGCTGTACAAAATGGTGTAGAGGTTCCGGGTGTGGGGGAGCTGACAGCTACTCCTGCCCCAGCGTCTCCCCACAGGAGTCACTACAGGTAATGGCATAAGAATGTTGGCTGTGGGGCAACACACAGATACTCCATCCCCATCCTTTCCCTACAGGACTTGCTACACAAAATGCTGTAGGGTAACTCCAGTCCCAGCCTTTCCAGCAGGAGTCACTGCACAGAGTGGTGGAGCAGTGCTGACTTAAGGGGAGCTCACAGTAACTCCAGTCCCAGCCTTTCCAGCAGGAGTCACTGCACAGAGTCGTGGAGGAGTGCTGACTTAAGGGGCGCTCACAGTAACTCCAGTCCCAGCCTCTTCCAGCAGGAGACACTGCACAGAGTGGTGGAGGAGTGCTGACTTAAGGGGAGCTCACAGTAACTCCAGTCCCAGCCTTTCCAGCAGGAGTCACTGCACAGAGTGGTGGAGCAGTGCTGACTTAAGGGGAGCTCACAGTAACTCCAGTCCCAGCCTTTCCAGCAGGAGTCACTGCACAGAGTGGTGGAGCAGTGCTGACTTAAGGGGAGCTCACAGTAACTCCAGTCCCAGCCTCTTCCAGCAGGAGTCACTGCACAGAGTGGTGGAGCAGTGCTGACTTAAGGGGAGCTCACAGTAAGTCCAGTCCCAAGTCTTCCAACAGGAGTCACTGTAGGCAGTGGTGTAGGAGCACTGGCTGTGAGGGAACTCACAGCTACTCCTGCCCCAGTCTCTCCCAGCAGGAGTCACTCTGAGACAGTGGTGTACAAGCACTGCCTGTGGGGAGTTCACTGCTACTCCTGTCCAGACCTCTTCCAGCAGGAGTCACTGTAGACAGTGGTTTAGAAGTGCTGGCTATAGGGGAGCTCACGGTAATTGTAGTCACAACCTCTCAAAGCAAGTTACTGTAGATAGTAGTATAGAAGCACTGGCTGTGGGGGAGCTTGCAGCTACTGTAGCCCCAGCCTCTTCCAGCAGAAGTCACTGTACACAGTGGTATAGGAGCACTAGCTGTAGGGGAGCTCACAGCTACTCCTGTCCCAACCTCTCCTAGTGGGGGTCTCTGTAAATAACGATGTAGGAGCACTGGCTGTATGAGTGCTCACAGCTACTCCAGCCCCAGCCTCTCCCAGCAGGACATGCTGTACAAAATGGTGTAGAGGTTCCGGGTGTGGGGGAGCTGACAGCTACTCCTGCCCCAGCGTCTCCCCACAGGAGTCACTACAGGTAATGGCATAAGAATGTTGGCTGTGGGGCAACACACAGATACTCCATCCCCATCCTTTCCCTACAGGACTTGCTACACAAAATGCTGTAGGGTAACTCCAGTCCCAGCCTTTCCAGCAGGAGTCACTGCACAGAGTGGTGGAGCAGTGCTGACTTAAGAGGAGCTCACAGTAACTCCAGTCCCAGCCTTCCCAGCAGGAGTCACTGCACAGAGTGGTGGAGGAGTGCTGACTTAAGGGGAGCTCTCATTAACTCCAGTCCCAGCCTCTTCCAGCAGGAGTCACTGCACAGAGTGGTGGAGCAGTGCTGACTTAAGGGGAGCTCACAGTAACTCCAGTCCCAGCCTTTCCAGCAGGAGTCACTGCATAGAGTGGTGGTGCAGTGCTGACTTAAGGGGAGCTCACAGTAACTCCAGTCCCAGCCTCTTCCAGCAGGAGTCACTGCACAGAGTGGTGGAGCGGTGCTGACTTAAGGGGAGCTCACAGTAACTCCAGTCCCAGCCTTTCCAGCAGGAGTCACTGCACAGAGTGGTGGAGCAGTGCTGACTTAAGGGGAGCTCACAGTAACTCCAGTCCCAGCCTTTCCGGCAGGAGTCACTGCACAGAGTGGTGGAGCAGTGCTGACTTAAGGGGAGCTCACAGTAAGTCCAGTCCCAAGTCTTCCAACAGGAGTCACTGTAGGCAGTGGTGTAGGTGCACTGGCTGTGAGGGAACTCACAGCTACTCCTGCCCCAGTCCTCCCAGCAGGAGTCACTGTAGACAGTGGTGTACAAGCACTGCCTATGGGGAGTTCACTGCTACTCCTGTCCAGACCTCTTCCAGCAGAAGTCACTGTAGACAGTGGTTTAGAAGTGCTGGCTATAGGGAGCTCACGGTAATTGCAGTCACAACCTCTCAAAGCAAGTTACTGTAGATAGTAGTATAGAAGCACTGGCTGTGGGGAGCTTGCAGCTACTGAGCCCCAGCCTCTTCCAGCAGAAGTCACTGTACACAGTGGTATAGGAGCACTAGCTGTAGGGGAGCTCACAGCTACTCCTGTCCCTACCTCTCCCAGTGGGAGTCACTGTAGATACCATGTAGAGCACTGGCTGTGTGAGAGCTCACAGCTACTCCAGCCCCAGCCTCCCAGCAGGACTGCTGTACAAAATGGTGTAGAGGTTCGTGTGGGGAGCTGACAGTTAATCCTGCCCCAGCCTCCTCACAGGAGTCACTGCAGGTAATGGCATAGGAACGTTGGCTGGGGCAACACACAGATACTCCATCCCCATCCTTTCCTACAGGACTTGCTACACAAATGCTGTAGGGTAACTCCAGTCCCAGCCTTTCCAGCAGGAGTCACTGCACAGAGTGGTGGAGGAGTGCTGACTTAAGGGGAGCTCAGTAACTCCAGTCCCAGCCTCTTCCAGCAGGAGTCACTGCACAGAGTGGTGGAGCAGTGCTAACTTATGGGCGCCACAGTAACTCCAGTCCCAGCCTTCCAGCAGGAGTCACTGCACAGAGTGGTGGAGCAGTGCTGACTTAAGGGGAACTCACAGTAACTCCAGTCCCAGCCTCTTCCAGCAGGAGTCACTGCACAGAGTGGTGGAGCAGTGCTGACTTGGGGAGCTCTCAGTAACTCCAGTCCCAGCCTCTTCCAGCAGGAGTCACTGCACAGAGTGGTGGAGCAGTGCTGACTTGGGGAGCTCACAGTAACTCCAGTCCCAGCCTCTTCCAGCAGGAGTCACTGCACAGAGTGGTGGAGCAGTGCTGACTTAAGGGGAGCTCACAGTAACTCCAGTCCTAGCCTTTCCAGCAGGAGTCACTGCACAGAGTGGTGGAGCAGTGCTGACTTAAGGGAGCTCACAGTAACCCAGTCCCAGCCTCTTCCAGCAGGAGTCCCTGCACAGAGCGGTGGAGCAGTGCTGACTTAAGGGGAGCTCACAGTAACTCCAGTCCTAGCCTTTCCAGCAGGAGTCACTGCACAGAGTGGTGGAGCAGTGCTGACTTAAGGGGAGCTCACAGTAACTCCAGTCCCAGCCTTTCCAGCAGGAGTCACTGCACAGAGTGGTGGAACAGTGCTGACTTAAGGGGAGCTCACAGTAACTCCAGTCCCAGCCTCTTCCAGCAGGAGTCCCTGCACAGAGCGGTGGAGCAGTGCTGACTTAAGGGGAGCTCACAGTAACTCCAGTCCTAACCTTTCCAGCAGGAGTCACTGCACAGAGTGGTGGAGCAGTGCTGACTTAAGGGGAGCTCACAGTAACTCCAGTCCCAGCCTTTCCAGCAGGAGTCACTGCACAGAGTGGTGGAACAGTGCTGACTTAAGGGGAGCTCACAGTAACTCCAGTCCCAGCCTCTTCCAGCAGGAGTCACTGCACAGAGTGGTGGAGGAGTGCTGACTTAAGGGGGGCTCACAGTAAGTCCAGTCCCAAGTCTTCCAACAGGAGTCACTGTAGGCAGTGGTGTGGAGCACTGGCTGTGAGGGAACTCAGCTACTCCTGCCCCAGTCTCTCCCAGCAGGAGTCACTGTAGACAGTGGTGTACAAGCACTGCCTGTGGGGAGTTCACTGCTACTCCTGTCCAGACCTCTTCCAGCAGGAGTCACTGTAGACAGTGGTTTAGAGGTGCTGGCTATAGGGGAGCTCACGGTAATTGCAGTCACAACCTCTCAAAGCAAGTTTCTGTAGATAGTAGTATAGAAGCACTGGCTGTGGGGGAGCTCGCAGCTACTGTAGCCCCAACCTCTCCCAGCAGAAGTCACTGTACACAGTGGTATAGGAGCACTAGCTGTAGGGGAGCTCACAGCTACTCCTGTCCCAACCTCTCCTAGTGGGGGTCTCTGTAAATAACGACGTAGGAGCACTGGCTGTGTGACAGCTCACAGCTACTCCAGCCCCAGCCTCTCCCAGCAGGAGTCACTGTAGATAGTGGTGTAGGAGCACTGACTGTGGGGGAGCTCACAGGTAGTCCACCCCATCCTCTCCCAGCATGACTTCCTGTACAAAACTGTGTAGGATTACTGACTGACGGAGCTTACAGTAACTCCAGTCCCAGCCTCTCCTAGGAGGTGTTGCTGTACAAAATGGTGTAGGAGAGTCCACAGCAATTTAATTCCCAGCCTCTCCCAGCAGGAGTCACTCTAGACAATGGCATGAAGCATTTACTGTGTGGGAGATGACAGCTACTCCTGTCCCAACCTCTCCCAGCTAGAGTCATGGTAGACAATGTTGTAGGAGTGCTGGCTGTGGGGGAGCTCACAGCTACTGCATCCCCTGTTTCTCCTTAGCAGGAGTCACTGTATACATACTGTAGGTATAAGAGCACTAGCGGTTGGGAGGTTCATTTAAACCAGTCCCAACCCCCATTCTGATCCTTAATTTGGGGGGGGGCAATTCTAGTCACAAATTAGGCTAATTCAGCCAATGCAATCTCCCTAAACTGCAGCAGGCCTTCACCAATACTGTAATACACTCAGATAACTACATAAGTTCGTCAGGGCACCATATGCCAGTGGGCTGCTACCCCTACCTGATGACAGAACAAGTTGAGGGGCCTGGGCTCTGTTGTGACAGTGACTGGGGGTTCTTTCCCAAACAGAAATTAGTAATGTGACGTGCCTCCACCCAGAGTGATTATAGTAGACCAGTTATTTGTGTGGTACAACCCCCTGGGATGCTGTACCTACCCACCTCCCCTCACAGTCACGCCACACATGAAATACCATAAACCACAGTAATACTCTGTGTTGCATGCAGTTAATAGCTATCGCTGATAACATGATCTCAGACCATTTTAAATGACCACAATAAAAGATTTATTATGAGGGGAAGGAGTGGTGAGAACGCAAAATGTAAACAGCAAGTTGAATAGTTAATAAACTGGTAAGAGCTGATACAAACAAAATACTCCGACAGTGCCCACCCCTCAACAACAACATTTAAGCCTACCTCCCCACTGGTACCAATGTCCTTAAAGTCCACCTGGGTACCCAGACAAGGAATGGTGCAGGCCTGAAATTGTTGCCATAGGCTGGCCGGCGTTGGCGCCCTTGTAGAATGAAGAAACAGAACTCTCCGTTTGATTTAACTTGTTTAAAAAACCCCAGCCAGGGCTGGGCCTGGACTTACTCGTGGTTCTGAAGGCACAACTGTGGGCTACAATTATGGTCACTAGCAGTCGAGGAACTGGGACTTTGGACAGCAGGGCAGGGTCGATGGCTGGCAGGAAGGTCTGGCAGCTTGTCACCATCTGTCTTGACCAAAGAGTCTAGTAGCTTTTAGAAAATGGGCACGAGAAAGGCTACTTTCTGATTGGCTTACACCACCGTCTAGCTGGTTGGGTATCTGTCAATAGAGGCCAGAAAATAACGAGTCCAAGTCTCTGGCCACCTGATTAGTTTAGAATGTAATTGGACTGACAGAATTTTCAGTTTTAAATAGCAGACATGTTTTTTCTCAGCTAGCGAGAGATAGAGCTCACCATACCATGGTGTAACAGAGAAAAAAGTGACTGGACAACTCACAGTGAAAAAAAAAACAGTACGTCCTCACTGAGAAAAAGCAAACTGAACTGTGAGGGATATAGCTAATCTGTTTCCAGCATCACTGACTGGATAAATAAATTCAAACGCCTGTTTTAACCCAAGCATAGGCATAACATCTCATAATCAAAAGCAGTGCCAAGCGGTGAGCTAGACGGCGATTGTGTTGCAGACAGAGTCAGTGAATTAGTGGGAACGTAAGCTGCTTTCTGTGCATTTACTATGGGTTCAGTGGCACAATTTAAACATGTCGCCGGCAGCACAGCTTTCGAAATGACAGCGCGTGCCTCCCTACAGCAACTAAACTCTCATCTTGCTTACCCACGCTGCCTGCCTCACACTGACCCTGACACAGTCTCTCTTCCTGTAGCAAACAACAATTCAACCCCACAACAGGAACCTTTACGTATTTTCAAAAATGCAGACTACCTCCTTTTTTTTTTGCAGTTTGCCACTCGACTTCTGTGTCCCCCGATCACGTACGAAACAACACTGCAGCACTCCAATTCCCACAGCTCAGCTGATTGCTCCCTGCTCACAATCTACCAAGAAAATTAATTTATAACGGGGTTACAATGAGAAGGAAAAACTCATGAATGGGGGGGATGTTTAAACTAACAATGTCCTGAGTACTACTCATTTCAAAAAGTGACACTGCGAGAAATAAAAACAATCTCACAAACAGCAGCACCGTCTAGTGGCACTAAACCAGTAAGCAAGTAAAGGGACTATTTTGCATTTCTATTAATATTTTTGCACTCTTTTTGTATTAAATTATTGGTAAAAAAAAAAAAAAGAACAATTTAAGCCCATTTTCTAAGCGCAATAATACCCTCCAGGGTGGGCAGTATGGGCAATACTGGACTGCCCAGGAGCTATAAGGCCCTCCGTCTGCGGCGCCGGGCCTCATTACGCCCCTGGGAGGTCCGGTATTACCCAATACCACCCACCCTGTCGGGTATTATTGTTTGCATTACCTTCTGTCTTGACTAAAGAGTCTAGCAGCTCTTCTGAATCATACCCAAGATACAGGAACACTACGCAACAGCTTCCCGGTTCACAAGGAGCCCAGACCTCAGGAGCGATCCCACGACCTGACTCCCCCAAATGGGTCAAGAGTATCTATGCACTCAAACACTCACGATGGCTCCCTGTTCCCCAGTCCACCCCAATTGATAAGGGCTAACTGACCACTAACCTGACTCCGAGGCGGCCTGAATGGGATGCAGTCTCTGTCTCCACTTGGATCAACTCAGAACTCTTGAAAGCAGCAGGGCCCCTCTAATTCACACTTTCTGCGGGGCACTCCGTAACAGCCTCTGGCATTTCACAGTTCAGTCCCTGTGATGGACTGCAAACTTTCTCCGGATGCTGAAGGAGTTATTCCCAAAACAATCTGGACACTCTCACTCTGGGGCTTCCAGACTCTGGAGAGTTAGGCAAGTCTCTCAGACTTTGGCTGGGCAGTGAAAACTCTTTGTTCTAGTCACTGGCTGTACACCCTCCTCATTCATGGAGAGCTTTAGGGGAACTGCCCTAAGCTGTAACCGTTCCTGGGATCTGAAGGAAGAAAAACCACTTCTGATTGATTTTAATTGTCCAGTTTTAAAATTAATATTTACTAGGTCCTCTCGACACCTGATTTGGTGGACAGTTTGGACGCCAAGATATTGTCCATATCTCTTACCCAGGACCCATAGCTACAGCCCTACAGGGCTCCTAGGGTACTGATTGGTTGATGCAGGAGTCAAAGGATCACAACATGGCTGCTAGAAATATAGTTTATGCAGTGTCCCAACTTTATAGTCCTTTTGCAGCCCAACTCTATTGCCCCCAGTGTCCTTTAACTGCCCCTCTGTCCTAATGTCATGTGACAGAGTGGGGCTTCCATGGGGCTTCCCCTGCTTGTCACTAGCTCCGTAGTGCTGAACCCCCAGGCAAGAGGCAGAGACATTATATACATAGTAGCCAAGCTTTATTTAAAGCAACAGGCCTCTATATGTGCCACAACAAAGTTCAAATTGTAATTCCTCCTACCCCTCCTGTATGACTCCAGACCCCAGTTAGCTGTCCAGGGGTCAGAGCACACAGGGGAATTTACATTTGGCCGTAACAGGCGGCTGAAAACTATGGGGTGCCAAATCGCTGTTCCATGCATGCGCGCCAGCCAGCTCGCAATTATGCAATGCAAGCAGCACAGTGGCAGCACGTTTGCCAAAATGGCCCAGTTAATTTGTTTTAAGATATGTGCTCTTCTGGTCCCCTGTCATGCAAAAAGCTAATGTGGGAGCTGGTAAGAGAAGAGCCAGGGACCCAGGGCAAAGCGGCAGAATGAAATGGGAGGAGGGCAGGCAGCGTACCAGTAAGCCCCCACATGGGAGGGAGGTTCACATGCTTATAGAGGAGCGAGAATGGTCTGCGTCATCAATGATGCTAGGCAGACCCACCCCCATGGATAAATGTGAACGATACAGTTGTATCATTGTTGTCTTGGAATAAATGCTGGTAGTCTGTGTTTGAAAGAGCTTATCTATCAGACCACACGCTTTTGCGTGCTGCACTCTTGCAACATCTGTTGTTCTCCGGCAACACAGGGCAGCCATTTTCTTTCTTACACAAAATGAATGATGGGGCGGTCTGCAGATCTGTCTTGTCTGTCAACATCCCCAGCCTCACTGCCTGTGAAAGGGTGGGGACACACTCAGGTTGTGTAAAATTGGAGATGTAACATTGGTTCCCCTCAGTTCAGGATAAGGGGTAGGTGAATGCTTCTAACAGTCTCTCACTGTTACACCCGCTGCTTACACATCCCTGAGAAGCAGTATGGGTTCTGAAATCCTAGCCCTTGGGAACTCACAGCCAATATGGATTCCTGCTAGAAGGGGGTATAACAGGAGGGCCCAGTAGCAGCTTTAGCCAGGGCAATGATATATTTTTACTATGGGGAAACTGTTCACCATATGGGGAACCAACTGGGGCACAGGATTTGTTTACCAGGGAACGTGCCTTGGTGTTGAGCCACAACAGGGAGTGCCTGTAAGCTCTCCTGCAGCTAGTGCTCCTACACCATTGTCTGTCGTGACCCCAACTGGGAGAGGCTGGGACTGGTGTAACTGTGAGCTCCCAAACAGCCAGTGCTCCTACACCATTAATACAGTGACTCCTGCTGGGAGAGTCTGGGACTGGGGTAGCTGTGTGCTCCCCCATAGCCAGTGCTCCTACACCGTTGTCTGTAGTGATCCTAACTGGGAGAGGCTGGGACTGACGTAACTGTGAGCTCCCAAACAGCCAGTGCTCCTACACCCTTATGTACATTGACTCCTGCTGGGAGAGTCTGGGACTGGAGTAAGTGTGAGCTTCCCCACAATTAGCGCCAGTGTAGACAATGGTGTAGGAGCACTGGCTGTTTGGGAGCTCACAGTTACTCCAATCCCAGTGTCTCCCAGCAGGAGTCAATGTAGACAATGGTACAGTAGTGCTCTCTGTGGGGAAGCTCACAGTTCCTGCAGTCCCAGCTTCTCCCAGCAGGAGTCACTGCAGGCAATTATTTATTTTTTATTTTAAATCTTTGGTAACCAGGTAAGGCCCCCTAGGCACAAGTGCCTGTTTTCAGGGGCAACCTGGGAGCACTGGGCAGTTAAGTGACTTGCACCGAGTCGCACAGTATGCAAGTGGAGGTTGTGAGAATCAAACACAGTTCTGGTCTGCTGGTTATACCAAGCTCATTCACAGCTCGTTACTCTAACCTCTAGTCTATACTGCCAGATGTAGAAGAGCTGTCAGTGGGGAAGTGCACAGCTACTCCAGTACCAGAATCTACCAGCAGGAGTCACTGTAGACAGTGTTGTAGCAGTGCTGGCTGTGGGGTAGCTCACAGCTACTCCCATCACAGCCTCTCCCATCAGGAGTCACTGTAGACAGTGGTGTAGGAGCAGTGGCTGTGGGGGATCTCACAGCTGCTTCAGTCCCAGTCTCTCCCAGTGGGAGTTGTTGTAGGCAGTGGGGTAGGAGCACTGGCTGTGAAGTAGCTCACGGCTACTCCCATCACAGCATCTCCCTGCAAGAGTCACTGTAGACAGTGGTGTAGGAGCAGTAGCTATGTGGGAGCTCACAGCTACTACGGTTCTGGCCTCTCCCAGCGGGAGTCACTGTAGTCAGTGGTGTATGAGCACTGGCTGTAGGGGAGCTCACAGCTATACGGTCCCAGTCTCTCCCAGCGGGAGTCACTGTAGACAGTAGTGTAGGGGCAGTAGCTATGTGGGAGCTCACAGCTACTATGGTCCCAGTCTCTCCCAGCGGGAGTCACTGTAGACAGTGGTGTAGGGGCAGTAGCTATGTGGGAGCTCACAGCTACTATGGTCCCAGTCTCCCAGCGGAGTCACTGTAGACAGTGGTGTAGGGGCAGTAGCTATGTGGGAGCTCACAGCTACTATGGTCCTAGCCTCTCCCAGCGGGAGTCACTGTAGACAATGGTGCAGGAACACTGGCTGTGGGGGAGCTCACAGCTATACGGTCCCAGTCTCTCCCAGCGGGAGTCACTGTAGACAATGGTGCAGGAACACTGGCTGTAGGGGAGCTCACAGCTATACGGTCCCAGCCTCTCCCAGCGGGAGTCGCTGTAGACAATGGTGCAGGAACACTGGCTGTGGGGGAGCTCACAGCTATACGGTCCCAGTCTCTCCCAGCGGGAGTCACTGTAGACAATGGTGCAGGAACACTGGCTGTAGGGGAGCTCATAGCTATACGGTCCCAGTCTCTCCCAGCGGGAGTCGCTGTAGACAATGGTGCAGGAACACTGGCTGTGGGGGAGCTCACAGCTACTATGGTCCTAGCCTCTCCCAGCGGGAGTCGCTGTAGACAATGGTGTAGGGGCAGTAGCTATGTGGGAGCTCACAGCTACTATGGTCCTAGCCTCTCCCAGCGGGAGTCACTGTAGACAGTGGTGTAGGAGCAGTGGCTGTGGGGGATCTCACAGCTGCTTCAGTCCCAGTCTCTGCCAGTGGGAGTTGTTGTAGGCAGTGGGGTAGGAGCACTGGCTGTGAAGTAGCTCACGGCTACTCCCATCACAGCATCTCCCTGCAAGAGTCACTGTAGACAGTGGTGTAGGAGCAGTAGCTATGTGGGAGCTCACAGCTACTACGGTCCTGGCCTCTCCCAGCGGGAGTCACTGTAGTCAGTGGTGTATGAGCACTGGCTGTAGGGGAGCTCACAGCTATACGGTCCCAGTCTCTCCCAGCGGAAGTCACTGTAGACAGTAGTGTAGGGGCAGTAGCTATGTGGGAGCTCACAGCTACTATGGTCCCAGTCCTCCCAGCGGGAGTCACTGTAGACAGTGGTAGGGGCAGTAGCTATGTGAGCCCACAGCTACTATGGTCCCAGTCTCTCCCAGCGGGAGTCACTGTAGACAGTGGTGTAGGGGCAGTAGCTATGTGGGAGCTCACAGCTACTATGGTCCCAGTCTCTCCCAGCGGGAGTCACTGTAGACAGTGGTGTAGGGGCAGTAGCTATGTGGGAGCTCACAGCTACTATGGTCCTAGCCTCTCCCAGCGGGAGTCACTGTAGACAATGGTGCAGGAACACTGGCTGTGGGGGAGCTCACAGCTATACGGTCCCAGTCTCTCCCAGCGGGAGTCACTGTAGACAATGGTGCAGGAACACTGGCTGTAGGGGAGCTCACAGCTATACGGTCCCAGTCTCTCCCAGTGGGAGTCGCTGTAGACAATGGTGCAGGAACACTGGCTGTGGGGGAGCTCACAGCTATACGGTCCCAGTCTCTCCCAGCGGGAGTCACTGTAGACAATGGTGCAGGAACACTGGCTGTAGGGGAGCTCACAGCTATACGGTCCCAGTCTCTCCCAGCGGGAGTCGCTGTAGACAATGGTGCAGGAACACTGGCTGTGGGGGAGCTCACAGCTACTATGGTCCTAGCCTCTCCCAGCGGGAGTCGCTGTAGACAATGGTGTAGGGGCAGTAGCTATGTGGGAGCTCACAGCTGCTATGGTCCTAGCCTCTCCCAGCGGGAGTCACTGTAGACAGTGGTGTAGGAGCAGTGGCTGTGGGGGATCTCACAGCTGCTTCAGTCCCAGTCTCTCCCAGTGGGAGTTGTTGTAGGCAGTGGGGTAGGAGCACTGGCTGTGAAGTAGCTCACAGCTACTCCCATCACAGCATCTCCCTGCAAGAGTCACTGTAGACAGTGGTGTAGGAGCAGTACCTATGTGGGAGCTCACAGCTACTACGGTCCTGGCCTCTCCCAGCGGGAGTCACTGTAGTCAGTGGTGTATGAGCACTGGCTGTAGGGGAGCTCACAGCTATACGGTCCCAGTCTCTCCCAGCGGGAGTCACTGTAGACAGTGGTGTAGGGGCAGTAGCTATGTGGGAGCTCACAGCTACTATGGTCCCAGTCTCTCCCAGCGGGAGTCACTGTAGACAGTGGTGTAGGGGCAGTAGCTATGTGGGAGCTCACAGCTACTATGGTCCCAGTCTCTCCCAGCGGGAGTCACTGTAGACAGTGGTGTAGGGGCAGTAGCTATGTGGGAGCTCACAGCTACTATGGTCCCAGTCTCTCCCAGCGGGAGTCACTGTAGACAGTGGTGGGGGCAGTAGCTATGTGGGAGCTCACAGCTACTATGGTCCCAGTCTCTCCCAGCGGAGTCACTGTAGACAGTGTGTAGGGGCAGTAGCTAGTGGAGCTCACAGCTACTGTGGTCCCAGTCTCTCCCAGCGGAGTCACTGTAGACAGTGGTGTAGGGACAGCTGCGCTGTGGGAGCTCACAGCTACTGTGGTCCCAGTCTCTCCCAGCGGGAGTCACTGTAGACAGTGGTGTAGGGGCAGTAGCTATGTGGGAGCTCACAGCTACTATGGTCCCAGTCTCTCCCAGCGGGAGTCACTGTAGACAGTGGTGTAGGGGCAGTAGCTATGTGGGAGCTCACAGCTACTATGGTCCCAGTCTCTCCCAGCTAGAGTCACTGTAGACAGTGGTATAGGGGCAGTAGCTATGTGGGAGCTCACAGCTACTATGGTCCTAGCCTCTCCCAACGGGAGTCACTGTAGACAATGGTGCAGGAACACTGGCTGTGGGGGAGCTCACAGCTATACGGTCCCAGTCTCTCCCAGCGAGAGTCACTGTAGACAATGGTGCAGGAACACTGGCTGTGGGGGAGCTCACAGCTATACAGTCCCAGTCTCTCCCAGCAGGAGTCGCTGTAGACAATGGTGCAGGAACACTGGCTGTAGGGGAGCTCACAGCTACTATGGTCCTAGCCTCTCCCAGCGGGAGTCACTGTAGACAATGGTGCAGGAACACTGGCTGTGGGGGAGCTCACAGCTATACGGTCCCAGTCTCTCCCAGCAGGAGTCGCTGTAGACAATGGTGCAGGAACACTGGCTGTAGGGGAGCTCACAGCTACTATGGTCCTAGCCTCTCCTAGCGGGAGTCACTGTAGACAATGGTGCAGGAACACTGGCTGTAGGGGAGCTCACAGCTACTATGGTCCCAGTCTCTCCCAGCGGGAGTCGCTGTAGACAATGGTGCAGGAACACTGGCTGTGGGGGAGCTCACAGCAGCTTCAGTCCTATTCTCTCCCAGCTAGAGACACAGTAGGCAACAGTATAGGACCACTGACTTTGAGCAAGCTCGCAGTCACTCTAGTCCTAGCCTCTCCCAGCGGGAGTCACTGTAGAGAGTGGTGTAGGAGCACTGGCTGTAGGGGAGCTCACAGATACTCCAGTCCTATTCTCGAACAGCTAGAGACACAGTAGGCACTAGTGTTAGAGCTCTGGCTTTGAGCAAGCTCAGTTACTCCAGTCCTAGCATCTCCCAGTAGAAGTCACAGCAGACAGTTGTCTAGGAGCACTGACTGTAGGCTGGAGCTCACAGATACTGCAGTCCCAGCCTATCCCAGCAGGAGATTGTATGAGTGCTCTTGAGACAGGAATTAGGAACCATTACTCCCTCTCAGAGAAGCATATGCAGCGACTGTAACATGCAGAGACTTTTAGAAATGTTCCCCTTTGCATTACTGAAGGTGTGGTGAAAGAGGGCTACATCTCCATTTTTACACAACGTGCGTGTGTCCCCACCATTTTGAAGGCACTGAGGACTGGGGATGTTGACATACAAGAGAGATCTGCAAACCTTCTGTCACTCATTTTTGTGTAAGAAAGCAAGTGATTGCCCTACGTTGTCAGGGAACTGACATACTGGAGTACAGCATGTAACAGTGTCTGGTGTTGAGAGATAAGACTTATGAAACATAGCATGCCAGCATTTACCACAAAACAAAAATGACAGAACCCAGGGCTGCCCCTCATGATTCTGGTGACTCCGTTCCGGAAACGGGCCTAGGACATTAAGAGGCGGGAGGGACAGTCAGCGGGGAGGAGGATGGTATCCAGTGAACAAGGCGACCGCGATTGAGCGCTTTCAAAAAGGGCGACTGAATCATGGTGCCTGTGTTCTGGGCTACCTGGCAGGGTACCATCCGGATACAAGGGTAGGCGAGTACAGCAACAGGATGTCGCTATATATACACATGCGGGACCACGCTGCGCGACGGGCAGAAGGGGGGGGTATGTGGGGTGCAGTGTGGCAGTTGGCTGCCGAGCTGGCCATGTGGTGTTTTGGGTAGGTGTCAGGCTAGGGTTGGAGGGTGCCGGGTTCGCTTCTGGGCGCAATCTTTTTTTGCGTTGGTCGGTGTTTTCATTTTTTTTAAGTTTTACACTCCCCAACATACCCCGAAGTTGAGAATCCTTAAGTAGAGAGTGCGGGAGGTAGTGCAGCAGACAGGATGCAGGGCGGGACATTACAAAGGATGTGGCAGGGTGCAGACATGAGTGTGCTTTTCTCTGGGCAGTTTCCCTGTGTCAGTGTTCCCACATGGAGGGGATTAGCAGCGGGGGGGGGGGACGATGACTAAGGAATTAATTCCCTGTCTACGAAGGAGCAAAAACAAAACATTAAAAGAAAATGACAGGTTGCCAGCCCAGTGGCGTGGAGGGTTGCGAAGCTGGACGCCACACCGGAGAACTGAGTTGGGGAACGAGCTTGGGTTTCTGGGATCAGCTGGGGTGGGAGAGGGTCGATCGTCCGATTGACAGATTTCCTCTCCCAGGTAGGAGGTATGCCACACTGCTACTGCCACAGCATGGAGGCCCTGTAGCAGGGCAGTGGGTATGACTTAGAAGGGGTTGGCCAGTGGCAGGCATATATTGCATGCCACCTGGTAAGGGTAGAAAACTGGAAAAGTTGCAGCCACAGGATAATCTCTTGGTCACTGCAGCCCCCCACCCCACCTACAGGGCTGGGGAGGTGTCTGGATTGTGCTTCAGAATGGGGAGGATGGACCCCTTCCCCTACCCTTGTACAGGAGGAACATCTGGGGGATCTCACCCCCCCCCAGGTAAATCCCCAAGATGGTCGTTGACAAGGTTGCTCAATCAAGAGGGAAGTGGGTGGCTCCTGGAGGATGAAACACCTTAATAACAAAATGACAGGGCCACCCGATTGCCTGGCTGGTAGCATGTCGTACTCCTGTGCTCATGATCAAAGTTCAAAAATGAGAAGTGACCTGAGAGCACTGGGAAGGTCAAGTGACTTGCTCAGAGTCACTCAGTATACAAGTGGAGGTTGTGGGAATCAAACCTAGGTCTGCCTGCTGAATGTACCAAGCTCATTCACAGCTCGTTACTGTAACATCTAGGCCAGGGGTGTCCGACCTGTGGCTCGTGAGCCACGTGTTGCTGACGAAGCAGTTTGATTTGGCTCGTGAGAGCCCACTGAAGACACAGGCTTAATTAGGTAATTTGTCAGTTACACATCAATTACGTATCACACTCTCTGGCCACACCTTTGATGCTCATCTGCTGCACAAGTTTTTTTTAGCAGGGAAGGTGAGCAGCAGCTACTTTTGCATACAGATTGGGACTTTCCATCAGCTACTGCTCTGCAGTGTTTCCCAGAAAGCCTTTGATGTTCGTCCTACTGCTCAGGTTATTTCTTCTGTGTGCCATCAGCCCCAAACAATACTTTCTACTGAACCAGTTTATTTCCATTTTATACACAGTGATACCACAGCTGGGGCGGTAAGCAGCAGTAGCAGCATCGGGGCACTAGATACGAAACAGGACTGAGACAGCATTGTCGTGCATGAGTCATTGCCACTTAGTAAATCGTCTGCTGTTACATACAGACTGTATGTTATTGAAAAGAAGAAACAGCTGGGTATATTAAAGGATCCAAATGGTTTTCTGTCTCCTTTGAGATGGATTTGTACCTCTTCTTTTCCGAAGGGGGAAACTTTCTGTCTTTTTTATGTTGCAGTCAGCATAGACAGACAAAAAAGCGAATTACAGGAAGACTGCTGAAAATGCCCTGAATAACTATTTAAAAAATACAACTATTTTTTAAAAAATACAATAATTTAATAAATATTATTATTTGCTATTCACTATTCTATTACCCATGACTGTTATTATTTTAACTCCCATATATGGCTAAATATTGATATGGTACAGGCCACGCGTTGTTATGGCTCATGTCTTTTTAAAAAATGTGAAAGTGTCTCATATCCAGGAAAAGGTTGGACACCCCTGCTCTAGGCCATACTGCCAGTCCTGATGTCCTGATTGCAGCTAGAAAGCCTTGTAACGGACATACTCATTCCTTGAAATGGAAGAGTTTCACTTTGTGGGCTGCTTCCAGAAACTGTGACCATTTTATATGGCCTATAAATGCTGTGTTGGAATCCTTGCTGTCTTTGACTCCGGTCTATAGTACTCCTCACTTAAGGTGCATTTACCAACTATATCAGTTTTCCAGTCCCTACTGATGGTTGTAGAGTCGCCCAGTTAGAGGTGTCCCATGTGTTTCTGAGAGGTATTCGCCATATTTTATTTATTTATTTATTAAGAAAATGGGAATTACAATCCTTTGAGTCATAGACTCCTTTGCAAAGGCTCCATGTCAGTACAGGAAAACACAAACATTACATAAAATAACAGTTATACATTGTTCACAGAGGTACCCTCTGAAACCCCCTATCCGTAATCCAGTCCTGCCCTGGGACTTGAATTTTGTGCTTGAGAAATTGACACTGGCTCCTTTTGCGCCTGCTGCGAGCTGTTTCCTATGTGCCCCATCATGGATAATCATCCTTTTAGTTGCACTGATTTCTGCTTGAAGGATTCCTAAGCTTCGGACTATAATGTGTGAGCCTCCTTATTTGATTTTTCACAAAGACAGATGCTTTTCATACAAATCCTAAGTTTCTACTGATGGCGGTATCTGAATTTGTACTGAATCAAATATGCACTTTCCTGTTTATTATTCTGAATGTGCAAGTCAGCTAAGGCACTGCTCCATACTTTAAATGCGTATGGAATAATACAATACTATGTTACTCGCACCAAGGACTGTAGGAAGTCCTCTCAGCTTTTTGTTTCATTCATCCCTGGGAAAGAGGTAAACAGTGCTTATCCAAATGACTGGCACACTGTATTACCTTCTGTTACAGGAAGTTTTGTAAGGCGCTTCCTGGTGGTGTTCAGGGTCACTCCACAAGGGATGCGGCCGCTTTTGTTGCCTGTTTCAAAAAATGTTCCTGATGTATGTGTTGCAGCCACATGGAGCAGTGTCCACACCTTCACTAAACATTACGGGCTGGACACAGTCCTGTAGACATGCTGCCTTTGGGCATGCTGTACTGCAAGGCCTTATGTCCTGATTATGTATCAGACTGTACCATCTTAACAGTTTTACTCGATACGGCTTAAGAATTGTTCCAAAGGTGTGTCTTAATGGAGATGATATCCTCGAATAACAGTTATGTAAGAACTTACTGTGACAGTAGGTCTTGGAGAGAATCTCCTCCATTAGGCCATGCCATCCCTTCCTCCTTCTGCTTCAGAGAGGGGTCTATCAGATCTCACTTCAAGGGGGGGAGCTGTTGCAGCAGGTAATACCATTAGGACTAAGCTGCCAGGCGTTAGGACCCTATGGAAAACTTCTAGCTAGCAGTCTATTGTGGGGGGCGGCTACCGACATCAGCTCCGCCCTGTCGTCAGACGTGGTATAAAGGGGGCAGTCCCCCGGCACCACCTCAGTTCTTTTCCCGCTGTCGACCTGCTAACATTGGCTCCAAGGACTCTATCTTCGCAGTCGACCGCTATTTTGCGCCTTGCACAGTTCATCTTTTTTGTTGTCTTTTAGTCGCCTTTTCTCCATCATGTGCCTGTCTTCATCATCTTCCCAGAGGCGGAAGTCAAGGTGCGTGTGCTGTAAGTAGATCCTGGCAGAGGATGGCCACTCCACCTGCCTGATCTGCCTAGACCCCAAACACTGGTCTGACGACTGCCTGCACTGCCAGAAATTCAACAGTAAACTTATTATGTAACAGATCTGCTGTATTGATCTGATGTCGAAAATAAACTTGAAGTTTCAAAAAAGAAATTCAACAGCAAGACCCACATCTGCTGCCTCAAGACGCGTAAGGCCTACCTGCTGGAGCAACAAGTCGCCGCCATGCAGAAGACCCAGTCAGGACAGGGTTCTTCCTCCTCAGACAGGGAATCTCCCCCAAAGGAGTAAAGATCGGGGGGAAGCACCACCATAGGGATAAGGAGAGAGCCAGGTTGGAATCCCACTCAAAGTCTCCTCACAGGGCTTCTGCTTCCTCCATCTCCAGTGGGAGGTCGGAGTTGGTTCCCCCAGGTACCACTGCCATTTCGGGGATTTCATCAAAGAAGACTACCACCTCATCGCACTCCAAAGGTAGGAAGTCTTTATCTCAAGGGCGTTCATCCGCCCAAGTCCCCTTAGCGCACAGACCTCACAAGTGTTCACAAGAGGGATAGGTTTCTGCTTCAGGCAAAACTTCAGAATCCATCACCTGTAAGCATTCTGGATCATCCGACAGGCACAAGGGGTCGGATGACTCCACTAGATACCAGGAGGTTGTCAGGTACTAGATGCCTCCTCCACCCGAGGAAAGGGTGACGTTGGCCTCTGAAGGTAGGCAGACTACCAGCCACTCTGACTCTGCATCGAAAATGGACCAGGCAGCACCAACCAAAGAACAGCCATCTGCCCCAAAGGACCGGATGTCAGCTCCAATGCCCAAGGCCCCAAAGGACAAGACATCAGGGCTTGTGGATACCCAAACACCTCCCCCGCCTCCTACCAAGGAGCCGGATGCCAGACCACAGGGGGCTCAGCACGGCTAGACAAAACCCCATCAGACCTGACGCCCAAGGCACCCTCTGACAAGGTGCTCCAGGACCAGAAGTTAGTAGCCAAAGGGTCTGATGCCTGGACCCTGTAACATACCAAACCTGACACCTCTGTCTCCAGTCATCCCACTGGCGGAAGGGGGGCTGCTTTTTAATGCATGGTGGAACACCATTAAAGGGGACCTGCTCCCAAAGCCCAGAGACCCATCCCCGTCCAGCCACCACCCGGAAACAGTCACCTCAGCTCCCCAAGCGACCTTCCCCACCAACAGAACATCCGACATCCAATGAAGACGATCGACGGGTGCCAGGTTCAGATGGCAGGAAGAGTTATCCATCATCCATTTCATCTATCAGTGAACGCCCACCCTCTTTTTCAGGGGATGACGCGAGAGACGACTCCTCAGTGTACTCCTTTGAGGATGAGCTACCCATACCTTCCCTGGATCCAAGAAGGGAATTGCCATGGTCACCTCCAGACAACCCGTCCTTCTTGGACATTTTGAGGCATATCCAGGCCCTGCATCAGTGGGATACAGAGGCGTTGGATCCCGAACAACGCCATCTGGCAAAATTCCTGGGGGCTACTGACCCAAAACCCTTGGTCATCCCCCCACTGGTGGAGCCCTTCCAGGACATTATGAAATTGATCAGGAATCATCCAGCTACCACAGTGGCAGTGCTAAGGAAAGCAGACAGGCTGTATTAAACACCCAGAGGGGAGCCTTTCTTAAGCAAGCAACCTAGAGCCGCCTCTATGGTGCTCATGGTGGCACATGGCAGAGTGCAGCAACCGAGGCACATGAGCGCCCAGCCCCCAGATCCGGAGTCTAAAAAGCTGGACCAGATGGGCTGCAAGGTCTGTTCTTTGGCTACCTGCATGGTCAGGTCACTAAACTTTCTAGCTCATATGGTCACGTAGCAAAAGTCCTTGTGGGCAAAGGCCATAGATCTGGCTAAAGCACAACCAGACTCAGAGGGCAAGGCAGAGCTCCTAGCTGTCATCCAATCTGGCATGGATGTGGACAAACACATGCTGAGGAGTTCTTATCACTTCGCAGACATGGCAGCAAGGGGAGCAGCAATAGGTATCTGTATGAGGAGGCATGCCTGGTTGAGGGTTTCTGGTTTCCGCCAGGATTTGCAGGATGCCATCTTGGATTCACCCTTTCCGACTCGTCCTCTTTGGCCCAGAAACAGAAAAACTCATAACAGGACTACAAGATTCAGACAAGGCGGTGTCTCACGTCCATCGTATGTACAGGTCAGAACCACAGGCAACCTGGCACCATCCCTTTCTGAAGAGCCAGGGACAGCAGGGAAGATGCCAGCTGCAGCATAAGAGAGACTTCAAAAGGAGAGGCCCCCCATTCCTTCAGGCACCCAGGGCCCCAAAAATCCCAAGGTGCCCAGACCTCCCCTGCCCACTCCCTCCACTCCTGCATGACTCCCTACCGACCCCACCTTCTCTGGAGGAAGTACAGGAGGAGGCGGTAGGAGGGAGATTCTCCCTTTACCAATCAGGATGGTCCAGTATCACTTCAGACCAATAGATCCACCAGGTAGTTGAAAGGGGATACTCTCTGGAATTTATCCAGATTCCACTGGACAATCTGCCCATCCCATCCCGCTGCTCCCCTCCCAGGTCTCTCTCCTGCAGGCAGAGATACAGGCCTTGCTATAAGAATGAGTTATCCAGGAGGTCCCTCGTTCCCAAAGAGGCAAAAGGTATTACTCCCACTTTTTCCTAGTCCTGAAGAAGACGGGAGACCTCTGTTCCATTCTGGATCTGAGCCAGCTGAACACTTTCATCAAATTCAAAGGTTCAGAATGGTGACCTTAGCGAAACCAGTTGCCCATGCTCCATCATGGAGACTGGCTTTGCTCCCTGGACATGCAGGATGTGTACATGCATATAAAGATCCTGCCATCCCACGGGAAGTACCTCCGCTTTACCTTCCAAGGAGGGCACTACCAGTTCAGGGTGGCCTATCATCAGCACCAAGGGTTTTCACCAAGTGTCTGGCAGTAGCAGCAGCAACCCTCAGGAGAGGGGGTAACTTTGTCTACCCCTGCCTGGACGATTGGTTTCTCACAGCTTCATCAGAAGACCAACTATGTCAAACACTACATCAAACACTACAGGAGACTTTGTCTATTCCGGACCTTGGGCACCACTCTAAATCTGCTCAAGTCACACCCGTGGCCTGCTCAAAGGCTACAATACATAGGAGCAGTCCTGGATACCATCCAAGGGAAAGCCTTCCTTCCCGCAGACTGGGTAGTCAGGCTAAGGAAGGTCGCTCACAGGGAGATGGACTCTGATCAGGTCCCAGCGAGGGTGGTTCTGCAACTTGTAGGTCACATAGCCACAGCCATAGCCACAGTTCCCCTCACTCATTTGAATATGTGAATCCTGCAGAGGCATCACAGTATCCAATGGGACCAAGACACAGATGAGCTCAAAGAGCCCATCCGAGTCTCCAATGTGGTCCGTCAGTCCCTGATTTGGTGGGTCACCTCGGCTCATTTGGACAAGGGGGTTCCCTTCCAGCAACCCAGCCCACAACAGATTCTGATGTCAGATGCCTCGGGACTGGGTTGGGGAGCACATCTTCCTTCACACCAGATGAGGGGCTCCTGAAATTCCATGAAACGGTCTCTCCACATAAACATTCTAGAGATGAGAGCCATACTGTATGCCCTACAAGCCTTCCAAGGGGTGCTCTTACCTGGGCCCCTTCTGGTCCAATCAGACAATACCCCAGTAGCCCTCATCTCAATAAGTAAGGGGGCACACACTCTTATCCCCTTTGCAGAGAGGCAATGAGAGTATGGACCTGGGCAGTGGATCACAGCCTGCGTCTCATGGCAGTCCATGTTCCAGGGATCCACAACATCCTCGCAGACAGTTTAAGTTGCTCTCGGTCTCAAGAGTTATGAATGGGTACTACAGCAAGAAGTCACAGACAACCTCTTCGAAAGGTGTGGTCAGCCAGAACTTCCCTCCCTTCCCTCTTCTTTAGAGGATCCTGCTCAAGTTGCAAGTAGAATGTGCCTGAATGATCATAATCGCACCCTTCTGGCCTCGGCAAATTTGATTCCCTCTGTTGCAACAGCTGGCATCGGAACCTCCAGGTTCCATTGCCCCTGTCCACTCACTTGCTCTCCCCGGAGCCCTCCAGTCCCTGCATTTGCATGCTTGGCTCCTGTGGACTTAGCTAGGCATATATTCAGAGTATCCCTCAGAGTGGCAGAGATGCTCGTGGCAGCGAGAAAGTCTTCTACCAGGGCAACATATGCTGTTCTACCTCAAGGCTGTAATGGTGCATGAGATGCAAAGATTGCTCTCTGGTCTCTCACCCTTTACCAGTGCAGGTCATGATGGTATGGAACCAAAGCGTCTCCGCCTTTCGGCTACCTACGTTGCCTCTCCTGTGGCCCACATGGTCAACCTATCCCTAGCCACTGGAGTTATTCCTGACCTGTGGAAGGTGGCGAAGGTTGTCCCCATACTCAAACAGGACAACCCTAGGATCCTAGATAACTATCGTCTGATTGCCATCCTGCCCGCTTTCAGTAAGCTTCTTGAGAGAGTGATGGTAGGGCAACTCACAGACTATATCCAGTCTCATGAGCTATTGTCTCCCTCGCAGCATGGATTCCATAAAGGTCACAGCACTACTTCTGCCCTTATCACTGTCACTTCTGGGATAAGAGCTGCTATGGACCAGGGCAGACTTTCTGGGGCCATCTTTATCGATCTCTCTAAGGCCTTTGACCTAGTTGACCATACCTTACTATGCACGCAGCTTAGGACACTGGGACTGTCCCCACCTGCACTTAAATGGTTTCACAATTATCTCCAGGACAGGCAGAAACTTACCAAATATAGTAAGATGCTCTCTGACTCTGCTGCTGTGCCCTCAGGGTTCCCCAGGGGTCTTCCTTGGTCCCCTGCTCTTCTCCTTATTTGTCAATGACCTTCCCTCCTCAGCTGCTTCTTGTAAGGCCATCCTGTATGCTGATGACCTCGTTATCTTCACTTATGCCCGGGACATTGGGGTCATTAATCACCAACTGAATAAAGACTTCATGAGCGTCCAGTCCTGGATAGCATCTCACAAGCTGGTCCTAAATCTTGGAAAGACTCAGGCCATGCTGTTTGGGTCCCAGGCTAAGTTAAAGGCCTCCTCGGTCCCTCTGTGCATCTTGGGAACTGATGATGTTCCAGTGCTCATCACCAGCTCTGTCAAATACCTTGGGGTGACACTTGACTCTCAGCACGACCTTGGTCAGCACATCCAAAATGTTTGTCGGGCTGTTAACTGGAAATTGGGTCTGTTCTACAGGGCGAGGAATTATCTTACAATGGTTGTTCGACTTGCACTGGCCAGGGGAGTGCTCCTCCCATCTCTATCCCGTGAGCTTCCCTTGTTTGCTCGTACTATGAAGGTTCACCTCACTAGGCGGACTGTAGCCTAATAATATCTGCTGCTTTGCACTTGCAGCCCATCATCTAACCCACCACCATGATCTGTACAGTAGGCTGAACTGGCTCTCCCCATCCAATTACATGAACTTTGTCCTGGGCTGATTCACGGGCAGGTTCTGGGCTCTGGCACCCCCCTGGATTGGCAGAGCTTCTTGTGCTGGCTCCCTCCACTCCCTACTCCCTAAGATCCCTGGGTCCCGCTATTCTCAACGTTCCTGTGACGCGCACCCAAATGGGGGACAGGGACTTTGCATCCTGTGCCCAGAAGCTTTGGAACACTTTTCCTGTCCAGGTCAGGTCTGCCCCTACCCAGGCGTATGTACGAGCCTCCCTATGGAAGCAGTTGAAGCTCTCCTAAGTATGCGATTGTTCCAGACCTTCCTGAGTCTCTGCTCCATACTCGAGCACAGTATCCCTTGTACCTGGCTCTGGCCCTACTGTTGCTGCATGCCTGCCTGGGTGTGGCCCTGTGTATATTGTATATATTCTGTATATTCTTGCTGGGTATATTGTTATTGAAACTGTACTGTTATATGTTCGCATTTTATGGTGTCCACTGCTGTAATCTGAGCTATCCCACTATGTATGTTATGTTTCCTGACTTCAGCGTGTGTCTGTTCCTTATTTGCATCAATGTATACTCCGTATGTTCTTTTATTTTCTGTACTCTCCCGGTCGTATTTGAAAATAGGACTGTTTTGTCTAGTGTACTTACTGGTTAACAAAAGCTAAATAAATAAATACATAAGGGGAAGCGCTTCCATTTGTGGGCATCCCCTCATTCTCTGGATCCCCTCACCTGTCAGTGGAATCTGTGCTGGAGTATCTTTTCTCCCTCTCAGACCTGGGCCTTAGCTAATCATCCATTAAGGTGCATCTCTGTGCACTGTCAGCTTATCATGCACTGCTGAATGGAAAGACTCTGGCATAGCTGGACCTATGTAAGACCATTCTACGAGGCGTCTTGCATATTAAACCTCCCAGGAGAGACCCTGTGCCACCTTGGGACCTACTGTTTGTATTAGAGAAGCTTATCTTGCCCCCCCTTTGAACCAGCCGCAAGTTGCAATCTATACCTTCTCTCTTGGAAGGCATTATTTTTAGTTGATATTACTTCCGTTCAGAGGATTTCCAAGCTACAGGCTCTGATGTATAAAGAGCCTTACCTTATCTTTCACAGGGACAGGGTAGCCCTGCATACAAACCCTATGTTTCTTCCGAAGGTAGCGTCTGAGTTCACATTGAACTAAGACATACAACTACCAGTTTACTATCCAGACTACTCAAACAGAGGGGAGACCTTATTACAAACTCTGGATGTACATTGGATTCCTCATTACTACCTTGCCCAGACCAGTTCCTCCAGAAAGACAGACCAAGTTGTTTGTCTCTTTTGCCCAAAGGAAGATTGGGGCACCAGTGACGAAACAGACGCTGACTAAGTGGCTTGTGAATTGGATCACGTTCTATCAGCAGGATAACAAACCCTTACTGAGACCGGTCAAGGGTCACTTCACCAGACGGATAGTGACATCTTTTGCTTCACTCTGGAATGTTTCCTCAGCGAACCTCTGTGCAGCCACTACTTGGAGTTCAGTGCACACTTTTGTTAGGCGCTACAGTCTGGACATTGCGTCCTGAAGGAGAACAGGTTTCGGCCTAGCCGTCCTTCAGGGACTCCCCTCCTAATCGCCTACAGCTCTGCACTACTGTCCTCCACCCTACTGACCTGGGTCTCTTCTTGGGTATTACTTTAGACTCAGTCCTAATGGTATTACCTGCTGCAAGAGCTCCCCCTCAAAGCAAGATGGTACAGTTATGTAAGAACTTACATAATAGTAGATCTTGAGAGGAACTCTTGCAGCAGGTGGCTTTCTCCACCCACCTGCCCCAGGGACTAATACCACAAGTTTCTCTTTGGGGATGGGAGATCATCCTCGGTTCTCCATCTACTTTTTCAGCTGGGCCTCAGTGGGAGACTGAGGTGGTCCGGGGACTGCCCCCTTTATACCACATCTGACGTCGGGATGGAGCCAGCGTCGGGGGCTATCCCTCGCTATAGACTGCTAGCTAGAAATTTTCCATGGGGTCCTAACACCTGGTGGCTTAGTCCTAATGGATTTCTTCTGCAAGAGCTCCTCTCGAAGATCTACTGTTATGGGCAGTTCTTCCTTAACTGTACTTTGCTGTGCCTCAGTCCGACTCCATGCACCATGTATGCAGCCCCATGCCTCACCTTGTATGCCTGGTGCCTGCCTGATCTCCTGGTTTCCCATGATTGGAGTTCCTCCGAGGCTAATCTCTGGCAGAGAATGGAGGAGTGATGGTGCTGCCCATGCTCAAATGCACATAGACGTAAACCAAGGGGGGAGGGAGGGAGCTAAACACCAGTCCATTTACAGAAGAGAGAGTCCTGGAAGAACTCACAAAACTGAGCATGGACCAAGCAATGGGACCAGATGGCACACATCCCAGGATGTTCAAGGAACTATGGGCAGTGCTGGCAGCACCTCTGACAGAACTGTTTAGCGAGTCGCTCGATACAGGAGTGGTTTCGGAGGACTGGAGCAGGACTCATTTGCTCCCTCTTTACAAAAGTGGGAGCAGAGAGGAGGCTAGTAACTATAGACCAGTCAGCCTCACCTCATTAGTGGGGAAGATTATGGAAGTGCTACGAAAGGAAAGGATAGTGGAACACTTGGAATCCAGTGGAGCACAGGATCCAAGGCAGCATGGATTCACTGCAGGAAGGTAATGTCAAACAAATCTGATAGATTTTTGACTGGGTGACAAAGGAGGTTGATTGGGGAGGGCAGTGGACGTCGTCTACCTCGATTTCAGCAAAGGCCCCCGACACCATTCCACATAAAAGACTGGTAAACAAGCTGGGTAGCCTTGGTGTGGGTCACAAGGTAGTAAACTGGGTTAGAAATTGGTTGAGGGTCAGAAAGCAGAGGGTGATGTTGAATGGGGTTCAATCCGAGGAAAGGGGGGTGACCAGTGGGGTACCACAAGGTTCAGTCCTGGGGCTAGTCCTTTTCAATGTCCTCATTAGTGATATTGCTAAAGGACTGGAAAGGAAGGTTTGCCTATTTGCAGATTGACACCAAGATCTGGAACAGAGTAGAAACTCCAGCGGGGGTGGAAAAAATGAGAATGGACCTAGAAAACCTGGAACAATCATCTGAAGTGTGGCAGCTAAGATTCAGTTCAACCTGAAGAAGTGCAATATCATGTACCTGGGGGGCAGCAACTCAGGGGAGGGTTACAGGATGGGGGGGTTATTGACAGTCACCAAGGAAGAAACTGATTTGGGAATAATAATGTCAGATGACCTAAAGGTGGCCAGGAAGTGTGCTAAGGTAGTGGGGAGAGCCAGTGGCATGCTGGGGTGCATAGGAAGGGGTATCACTAGCAAAAGAAGGGAGGCAGTGATGCTACTGTACAAAACACTGGTGAGGCCTCATCTGAAGTACGGTGTACAGTTCTGGAGGTTGCATCTCCATAGGGACATAGAGTGGAGGCAGTTCAGAGAAGAGCAACTTCAATAGTGCAGGGCTTGCACCAGAAGATGTTTGAGGAGAGAGATTGAAGGACCTCAATATGTATACGCAAGAAGAGAGAAGAGAATGGGGAGATATGAATTAAGGGGATTAACAAGGTGCAGGGGTGGACATCTTTCAGTTTAGGAGGTGTAGAAGAACGAGGGGGCACGATATGAGATTAGAGGGGGGCAGGCTAATGGGCAATGTAAGGACATTTTTCTTCACAGAAAGGGTGGTGAATACATGGACTTGCCTACCCAAGGAGGTAGTGGGAGCAAACAGTGGTGGAATTCAAGAATGCATGGGATAGGCATATGGGTACCATGGGGGGGCTGAGAGGCTAAGCCAAGGATAAAGTAGGGTCAGCAGCTGCTGCTGCTGAAACAGATACAGAAACGGGCACATTTGGGGCAGCCCCCGGCTAGCAAATGTTACCATGTGGCGCTAGTGCTGATGGCTGTAGAAACATACAAACATAGAATCTGACAGCAGATAAGGACCACTTGGCCCATTTATTCTACCCATTCCTCCCTACCTACGCTATTACTGCAGACTACCTGATCTACAGCCCGTTCTTCCTCCCCTGCCTTCCTTTCCACTATGATCCCTTGTGCTTATCCCAAGCATTCTTGAACCCCACCACTGTTCTTGCCCCACCATGTCTGTTGGAAGTCTGTTCAAGGAATCTACCACTCTTTCTGTGAACAAGTACTTCCTCACATCTTTCCTGAATCTACGCCTCCCTCAAGTTTCATAGCATGTCCCCTTGTTCATGAGCATCTTTTCTTCTGAAAAATACTTAACTCCTGTAACTTATTTGCCCTCTATGAGATATTTAAAGATCTCTATCATATCCCCCCTCTCCCATCTGTCTTGCTGGGTGTACATATTGAGGTCCTTTAGTCTCTCCTCATAGGACTTTTGATGCAGATCCTGCACCGTTTTAGTTGCTCTCCTCTGGACCACCTCCATTCTTTCATTCCAGAGATGTGGCCTCCAGAACTGGACACAGTACTCTAGGTGAGGTCTTGCCAGCAATCTATACAGAGGCAACACCACCTCCCTCTTCCTGCTGGCTATACCCCCCCATGCACCCCACCATCCCACTAGCCCTCCTGACTCTCTTTCCTAATTGGTGGTGGTCAATACCACTCCACCCATTTTATACTCTGCCCTGGGTTTCTGTGCCCCGAGTGCATTATTTTGCACCTTTTTGCATTGAAACCCAGCTGCCATACCCTTGACCACTCATCTAGTTTTCTCAGGTCTCTACTCATCCTGTTCACACACACCCCTCCCTGAGATGTCCACTGTATTGCAGATTTTGGTCTCATGCATAAAGAGGCAGACCTTCCCTTCCAGCTCCTCTGCAGTGTCACTTATAAAGACATTGCAGAGAATCAGTCTCAGCACTGATCACTGAGGCACCCTGCTGGTCATCCTCCCTTCGTCTAAGTGAACTGTGTTTACCACCACCAATTTCTTATCCAGTTTACCACCTTTGGATCCACTCTAAGCTACCCAGCTTGCTTACTAGTCTCCTATGTGAAACAGTGTCAAAAGCTTTACTGAAGTCTAGGTAGGCCATGTCCACCACTCCACACTGACCAAAATCTTTTGTCACCCAGTCAAATAAATCTGTCAGATTCATTTGACATGACCTCCTCCCTCTGAACCCATGCTGCCTCTGCTCTTGTAACCCACTAGTTTCATGATATTCTGCATTCCTTTCCTTCAACAGTGATTCCATTAACTTTCCGACCACCAATGTCAGGCTGACTGGCCTATAACTGCTAGCCTCCTCCCTGCTACCACTTTCATGTAGTGAGACTACATCCTTCCTTCTCCAGTCCTCCAGAACCACTCCTGTTTCCAGTGAGCTGTTAAATAGAACTGTCAGAGTGCAGTCGATATTTCCCTGAGCTTCCTCAATACCCTTAGATGCACCCCTTCTGCCAGCATTACTTTGTCCAGTTTCAGATTAGTGAGTCTCTTCAGAACTCTCTCCTCAAAAATAGGACTAGGGCTGGATATTCCAACTCGCCGGGCAGGGCGCCAAGCCAGGCGCAGTGCAGCTAGACTGCGCCAGGGGCATGGACAAGGCAATATTCAGCGGTGCTGTGCCATGGCACAGCACCATTGATATGGCACTGATGGCACACACACTGCATGGCGCGGTGGCTCTCACCAGTGCAAGTGGTAGGACAAGAGCAGGGATGACAGTCGCAGCAAGTGCAGTTTCGCTTGGGCGCATCAACTGCAATATTCAGCACTAGGCATGCAAATAAGGCCATTATGCTTGCAAGGTGCAAATGGGGCCATTGCATGTCATTATAGCCCCATTGCAGGCTGCAGCCATCAGGGACTGATGCCCAGCGGTCCAATGGCGATTCCCCACTCCTGTATGCCCGATCGCAGGGCATAAGGCATGCTACAAACCCTGGTGGTCAATGGTAACCCCCCATCGCGGGCATATGAAATAATGATCCCTGGCGGTCAGAAACCCCTCCAGCACCTGATCTTGAACATATGTATATATGATCTCTGGTGGTCAGTGGAAGGTCCCTATCACCTGATCAGTGAGCATATGTGATAACATCCCAGATGGTCAGTGGAATCCACCCATCACCCAACTTGTGTCGACTTAGCAAAAGCCCTGGTGGTCCAGTGGACCCCTCCCCACCCGCCCACTGAGGTCCCACGCCACCCAGCAGCCCCCAAGTCAGTGGCGGGTGGCGCTCCTGCCCATGCCTCCCGGACGCCCCCCAACTAACAGTGTACAGTGCGGTCCACTGGGTGGACCAATGGGCGAAGACCATACTGTACTACACGGGCCTGATTGTGAATTGGATCTGTGTATGGTCTGCATGCCCATTGGTCCCACGGTGGACCAATAGGTGTACGAACTGTACTGTATGCTGTCAGTCAGCGGGCGGCGGGAGGCATGTGGGTGGGGTGCTGCCACCTGCTGCTGACTGAGGGGGGGTGCTAGTGTGAAAGTTCAGTGAGCGTGAGAGGTCACTGGGCACAAGGGCTTCTTTCACTATGTCGGCCCACGATCAGGTGATGGGGGATTCCACTGAACCACCAGGGATGTTATTTTCGCAAATGCCCACGATCGGGTGATGGGGAAGCTTCCACTGGACCACCAGGGTGTATATCAACCTAAGCCCGTGATTGGGTGACAGGGCAGGGGGTGTACAATGCTCCCAGGGCAGGGGGCTTGAGGTCAGTGTTGTGGGTGGGCGGGTGGACACCCAACTGGTGGCTGCTATATTGCACCCTGCAATATGGCAGCTCACTGTCAGGCGGTCTGGATTTGTTCCTGGTTTATCAGGCACATCTTTGCACCCTCCTGAGCGGTGCAAGGTGGGTTATTATACATTATATAGCCAGCACTTCGCTGCATATGCTCATACCAATCGCTTCTTTCGCATGGGACTCGCATCAACCTGCTCTTTGAATATCGCAGACCAGGGTGCATTGGTACATGGCACATCCCTCGTTGCACCATGCTAAATCTGATTGAATATTCAGCCCTGTGTCCACCTCCTCTCCTTCCAAAGCTTCTGTTAATTTTTGTGGCCCCACCTTCTCCTTTCTCTGTGAACACTGAACAAAAGTATTTGTTCAGGATGTCTGCCTTTTCCTGGTCTCCCTCTGTATAGCCCTCCCCTTCCCTTCTTAACCTTACAATGCCACCGCTCGTCTCAATCTTTTCACTTCCGTACCTAAAAATGCCTTGTCCCCTTTTCATACCACCTGAGCTGTTCACTCTTCAGTTTATGCCTTTGTGCTCCTTACTGCTTACCCCGATACATCTCCCTATCCTCCTCCCTCTGTGTCTCCTTATACCTTCTGACTGCTACCCTTTTCGCCTTTCCCTTTTCAGCCACCTCTTTTGAGAACCACAACAAGTCTGTTTTTCGTCTTGATTTTGCTCACTTGTTTGACACAGAGGTTTGTCGCCTTTACTGTGCTCCCTTTCAGCTTTGCCCACTATTCCTCCACCCCACCCAGGTCATCCCCCCCCCGCCAGGTCATCCCTGAGGTATTCACCCATCTTTATGCTGCCAGAATTGGGGTGCTGAATAGTATGCTTACTATACACTGTCCAGTGGATGTGTGTGTCTCTCTGTATCATTGCTGTATGTTACTACTGTGAAGTATTCTATGTTAATTGTTGTATTATTGTTTAGTATTTCTGTTTACATGTTTTTATTATTTGTAACTGTAACATTTGGCCTAAAGATCTCATTGAAAATGAGCTACGCTCAATTGAGTTATCCTGTTCATAAAATATGCCCTCCTAAAATCCAGGACCCTCACCCTTGTGTGGCTATAATTCATAGAAACATAGACTTTGGCGGCAGATGAGGACCGCTTGACCCACCCAGTCTGCCCATTTCTCTACCTATTCGATAAGCTGCAGATCCTAGTTAACCAACAGCCTACTTCCTCCTACCCCCCACTAGAATTGCCTTATGTCTGTCCCATGCATTCTTGAATTCCCCCACTGTTTCTGACCCCACGACCTCCTCAGGGAGGCTGTTCCATCGTCCACCACCTCCTCTGAAAAAATACTTTCTCAAGTTGTCACTGAGCCATCCCCCCCCCCTTCTTTAAATTGTGCCCCCTTGTTCTCGCACATCTCTTTTTCTGAAATATGCTACCTTCTTGAACTTTGCTGATTCCTTTGAGGCACTTGAAAGTTTCTATCATGTTCCTCCTCTCCCTCCTTTCCTTGAGGGTATACATATTAAGCTCCTTCAGTCTCTCCTCATATGGCTTCTCTTGCAGACCCTGCACCATTTTAATTGCCCTCCTCTGGACTGCCTCCATCCTGTCTATGTTCTTGCGGAGATGGGGCATCAGAACTGCACGCAGTGCTCCAGATGGGGTCTCACCAACTGTTTGTACAGAGGTTTTTGTACAGAGGTATATTAACTTCCTGTTTTCTACTGGTGATGCCTCTTCTTATGCATCCCATTATCCCCCCAGCCCTCCTTGCTGCCTTCTCGTATTGCCTGCCTACCTTTAGGTCGACCGATATGACTACCCCCAGGCCCCTTTCCATTCTTGTTGTTAGTACCTCTCCCCCCATTGTTTACTCTTCCCCTGGGTTTTTGTGTCCCAGGTGCATTACTTTGCATTTCTTTGCATTGAATCTAAACTGCCATGCATTTGACCATTCCTCCAACCTTGCCAAGTCCCTTTTCATCATTTCCACCAACCCCCTCCATGTATCAACTCTGTTGCAGATCTTTGTGTCATCTGCAAAGAGGCATTCTTTTCCTTCCAGTCCATCTGCAATGTCACTTATAAAAGACATTAAGAGGATCTGCCCCAATGCTAGACCCTGCGGTCACCCCACTAGTAACCCCTTTGTTGGAGTGGACTCCGTTTACTATTACCGTCTGCGTCCTGTTGTCCAGCCAGTTTTTTACCCAGGCTACAACCCTGGGACCCACTCCCAGGCTGGTTAACTTGTTTAGTAATCTTTTGTGTGGGACTGTGTCAAATGCCTTGCTAAAGTCTAGGTAGGCCATGTCCATAGCCCCTCCCTGGTCTACTACTTTGGTCACCCAGTCAAAGAAATCTATTAGATTTGTCTGACATGAGATTCCTACTATGAATCCATGCTGCACTGCGTCCTGTGCCCTGCTGGCCTCTAGGTGCTCAACTGTTCTTTCTTTCAGAAGTGATTCCATCGTTTTACCTACTACAGAGGTCAACTAACAGGTCTGTAGTTTCCCACCTTTACCTTGCTCCCACTTTTGTGAAGGGGAATCACATTCGCCTTCCTCCAGTCCTCAGGTACCACACCATCTTCCCATGATTTGTTAAAAAGGGTAGTCAGTGGTGTCACTAGTTCTCCCCTTAGTTCTTTTAGAATTCTGAGGTGAATCCCGTCAGGCCCCATTGCCTTGTCCACCATGAGTTTTAGGAGTTCTTTCAGGGCTCTTTCTTCTGTGAATGGACTGGTATCGACCCCCCTATCCAGAGTGCTTGTATTGTTTGGTTTAGGTGTGTCTCCCTCTTCTTCTTTTGTATTCATTCAGTATCGCTGCCTTTTCACTGTCACCCTCTGCCCACCCCTCCTCCCCTTTATTAAGCCTCACTATCCCTCCCCTGGTCTTTCTTCGCTCACTAATGTACCTATAAAAGGTTTTACCCCCTTTTTAACTGAGCTGGCTGTCTTTTCCTCGGTTTGAGCCTTTACTATTCTGACTGCCTTCTCCGCTTCCTTCTGCTTTTACTGGTACAGTTCTCTGTCCTGCTCCTTCTGTGGTTATACTTTCTGAATGCTATATTTTTCTCCCTGACCTTCCCTGCCACCTCTTTTGAGAACCAGTTTTTTTTTTTTCCTTTGTTTTGTTTATTTGCTTCACACAAAGGCAATTGTTGCCTCTGTGATGGCAGTTTTGATTTTTCCCATTGTTCCTCCACCCCACCTTCCTGCCCTTTTGCTAGTGCATTACTTAGGCACTCTTCTATTCTGCCAAAGTCGTCAGCCCTCTGAAAGTCGAGTACCCTTGCTTTTGTATGGCTTGACTCTATGGCTGTGTTTATTGTGAACCACCTGTTCTGTGCTATGAGGACAATCAGAGCAACCCAGTCTGAACCTTCTGAGGCTACGTCTGACTCTAATACTCAACTTGACTTCAGGAATTAAAGAACCTACCAATGAAAACTTGAAAGAGATTCACCAAGATACAAAATGTAGCCCCTGCACCATATCTCTCGGTGCCTTACCACCAGAGGATCCTCAAGGCTATGGACCAAGGCTCCCCCACGGGCGCTCTATTCATTGACCTATCCAAGACCTTCGACCTGGTCAACCACAAACTCCTTCTCTCCAGACTCCACCAACTTGGTGTGGATGAGCACTCGCTCTCCTGGTTCGAGAGCTACCTGATCAACCGTACCCAGAAAGTCCACTGGAGAGGGACCCAATCTGGCACAAGACCCGTCGTCTCTGGGGTACCCCAGGGCTCAATCCTGGGCCCTCTGCTATTCTCACTCTTTCTCAACGACATTGAGGACAGTTGCATGCTCAGCAACCTCATCCTTTATCCGGATGACACTGTCATCTACTGCAGTGACCCTCAACCCGGTGTCATCTCTGCCAAACTGCAGGCCTGTCTCTTAACTCTCGAGGCCTGGTTTACCTCTAACTCCCTAAAGCTGACTGAAGACAAAACTAAGGCTGTCCTGTTTGGGACTAGACGCCTGGGCACTGACAGAAGTGAGCTACTCCAGCTCAACTCAGCCCAAGGAAAGAGAGTAGAGGTCATTGACAAGTTCAAATACCTCAGGATCCTCCTTGACCAGGAGCTGACCTATAAACCACACATCGACTCCATAACTCGGGCCATCCATCAAAGGCTTGGTCTCCTCTTCTGCCTGGGCAACTCCCTCTCCGGCGAGGCACGACAAGCCATTGCCAACAGTAACCTCCTCCCCTCCATCCTGTATGGTGCCCCCTGCTGCAATTCCTCCGTGAGATGGAACTCAACAAACTCACCATGCTCTACAACCGAGTTGCTCGCTTTGCAACTAACTCCTCCCCTAGGAGGCACCACTGTGAGGCCCTCGTGGACCTAAACTGGCCCACCCTACAGCACAGACCGTCATACTGTACTGCCTACCTTGCCTTCAAATTTCTCCTCCCTTGGCCCTCCTCCCCACCTTCAAGGGCTCTTCTCTTCTAAAGTCCAGTGCCGAACCCTGCGATCTTCTGCAAAGCACCCCCTTGATATCCCTTGTGTTCGCACCAATCAAGGCAAGCGCTCCTTCCAGTACTCTGCCTCCTACCTATGGAACGCCCTCCCAGCAAGCCTGATTGACAAGCCTTCCCTCCCTTGGTTTAAGTTGGTCCTCAAAGTGTATCTCCTCGAAGTCAGCCTCTGTGGTTGTAATCGCTAGCCCCCAGTCCGGGCCCTCTCCCCTGCTACCACTGGCTTAACCTCGCCTACTCCCCCCCAAGAATCTCTTAAGCAAGGATGTAATTGTACTGCATACCTGTCTTAACACCTATGAACTGTGTGAAACCTGATGACTCTGTGTTAAATGTACGATTCCGAACATGTACCTGCTGTAACTACTGTATATCGATGCCAATGTATATATATGTATCTGTTGTAATCTACTGTATATCGACACCAATGTATGTATATGTCTCTGTTGTAATCTACTGTATATCGATGCCAACGTATGTTTTCTCTGTAACTAATTCCGGGTCGCCCCTGAAAAAGGGACCTCGGGTCTCAGTGGATTTACCCGGTTACCAAAATATAAATAAATAAATAAATAAATTAGCTTGCATTAATTCAAAAGCTGCAACACTCATAAATTTCTATTCACCATGTCCCAAGGACTTCCCGTTTTTTTGCAGCCCCCATGCTCCACCCACGCGCTCACTAGCGTGATGATGAGATGGTTAAATAGGATCCGCAGCTTATCCGCTAGGTAGGGAAATGGGCAGACTAGGTGGGCCAAGCGGTCCCTATCTGCTGTCAAAGTCTATGTTTCTATGCCAGCGAGAGTGTGGGGGTGCGCTCCATTATAAGCAATGGGCGGCAGCTTTTCCATCTAGTTTAAATAATGTAATGGGTACTTTGCAATGAAACGTGGGCACCGGTCGACTAACAAGGCCGGTATCACCTCATCCTCTCTCTCCTTCACCCCTTATTTCACACTAGCACTAGTTCACTTATTACCATTGCACTTATTAATTGTTCTCAAATTACATATGTATGCAACACTGCTTGTAACAACTGCCTTAATTAATTGCATGCTGTGTTGATCTTTGTAACTTGGAAGTATATATAAAAAAAATGATCTTTGTAACTTGAATGTAAAATGACTCATCCCTGTTGTACCTCTTCCCCTGGTCGCACTGGGAGACAAGCAACCTGTTGCTCGTGTGCCTTCCAGGTGAAACATTTGAAAATAAAATAATAATAAAATGTTACTACTGTGAAATGTTATATGTTAATTGTTGTATTATTGTTTAGTATTTCTGTTTACATGTTTTAATTATTTGTAACTGTACCTTTTGGCCTAAGGATCTCATTGAAAATGAGCTACACTCAATTGAGTTCACCTGTTCATCGTAAGAAATATGAATAAAAGGTTTACTACTATTACTACTTATAAAATATGCCCTCCTAAAATCCAGGACCCTCGCCCTTGTGTGGCTATTAGTGTTGCTCGGATAGTATCCTAGCAATTAGCATACCACCAAATACCTGCCGTTTGGCAGGACAGTGGATCCGGTAGGATCCGTGGATCTGACACCCCCCAGTCCAGGTTGGATCTTGCATTATCCGACGCCGATCCCTGAATCTGGTGTTGGATCCCTGATTCAGTGTCGATCCCAGATCTGACCTAGGATCCGACCTCCAAATTTGTCTGGATCCCAGATCGTATCCCACTTGGATAGTGCTGCTTTACGTCCCAGTCGGATCCCAGTCGGATCCAAGGAGGCACTATCTGAACAATACTAGTGGCTATAATTCCAAAGGTGTGGCCTAATGGGAGTCTCTTGAAGATCTACTGATATGGTAAGTTCTTTTTTTCCAAACTGTATTTTTGTTCCTCCTAGCCCCACCGAACTCTCCCTGGCATTCTCCCGGGTCCTCTGTCTCTACCTCCATTCATGACCTGACCTACCTCCGCTCCGTCCCAGCCCAGCACATCCCCGGGGTCTGTCCTCTGGGGAAGGGTCGGCCCACCCAGGGCACTCTTTCTACAGTATTGAGCTCTGGGCTGGGGAGGAGGAGGCAGCGGAGAGCCGAGCTCGACTGTGGGAGTGTGGACCGTGGGTAGGAGGTGCCTTCACCTATCAGTGGGAGGAGGGCATTTGTATTTTTAGAACCCCTGTGGAGCCCAGTCAGCAAGGCAACGTACTGCCGTGGCTCCACCCCCAGGCATATGCTACGCCGCTACATTCAGCTACCTCCAGCCACTGCCAGAGGTCGCTCCCTGAGCGAGCATTCTCCCAAGCCCTCCCCGAGAAGAGAGAGCAGTCCTCCAGATGCTCAGTCTCTTCCTTCCCCTGCCGAACCCCAACAACCTGGGATCGCACCCGAATCTGGGTCGCCTGCATGGCGTTAGGTGTGGTGTCCAGCACCTCAACCCTCAGCGCCACCGGGCCGGCTCATTATGGTAAGTTCTTACATAACCGTTTTCTCTGAGAGGTGAGATATGAGATGCCCCTCCTAATCAGGGGTTTAATTGGGCAGGAGCCCACAGGGGCTATGTTCCACCACCTCTGTCTTCTTTCTCCATTGACTAGTATAGGAGAGTTCCACCACCTAGAAATTTAGATATGAGAGTTCCCCCACCTACTCATTTCCAGTTTAACCACTGCTTCTAATGTTGGACAGTTAAGAAGAATCATTAAAGAGGTTATGCGGGGTCAAATAAAGAGAAGTCTATCTTAATGTGTTGCAGTTGAGAGGTATGAGTGGAGGGGTTCTGACTGGTAAAATCAGGGTCATTTCTACTCATCCCCTGTCTTTTTCCTAAATGTCCACTGCCACCTCTTGTTGGTCTCTTGGGTTATAGAAACATAGAATTTGTCGGCAGATAAGGACGGCTTGACCCACCTAGTCCGCCCATTTTCCTACCTAACAGATAAGCTGCAGATCCTAGTTAACCAACAGCTTACTTCCTCCTACCCCCCACTAGGACTGCCTTATGCCTGTCCCATGCATTCTTGAAGTCCCCCACTGTTCTTGACTCCACGACCTCCTCAGGGAGGCTGTTCCATGCATCCACAACCCTCTCAGTGAAAAAATACTTCCTCGCATTACCTCTGAGCCATCCCCCTCTATCTCCAAATTATGCCCCCTTGTTCTTGCACATCTCTTTTTCTGGAAGATGCTACCCTCTTGGACTTTGTTAATTCCCTTGAGGTACTTGAAAGTTTCTATCATGTCCTCTCTCTTCCTTCTTTCCTCAAGGGTATACATATTAAGCTCCTTTAGTCTTTCTTCATATGTCTTCTGGTGCAGACCGTGCACCATTTTGGTTGCCCTCCTCTGGACAGCCTCCACTCTATCTATGTCTTTGCGGAGATGGGGTCTCCAGAACTGCACACAGTACTCCAGATGGGGTCTCACCAACTGTTTGTACAGAGGGATAACAACTTCCTGTTTTCTACTATTGATGCCTCTTCCTATGCATCCCAGTATCCCCCAGCCTTCCTTACTGCCTTCTCACATTGCTTGCCCACTTTTAGGTCATCTGATATAATTACCCCCAGGTCCCTTTCTATTTTTACTGTTGTCAGTATCTCACCCCCCATTGTGTACGCTTCCCCTGGGTTTTTGTTTCCCATGTGCATTACCTTGCACTTCTTTGCATTGAATCTGAGCTACCATACATTTCACCATTCCTCCAACCTTGCCAAGTCCCTTCTCATCCTTCCCACTCCATCTTGTGTATCAACCCTGTTGCAGATCTTTGTGTCATCTGCAAAGAGGCATACTTTTCCTTCCAGTTCCTCTGCAATGTCACTTATAAAGACGTTAAAAAGGACCGGTCCCAGTACTGAACGCTGTGGTACCCCACTAGTAACCCTCCTTTCTTCACTGTGTACTCCATTTACTACTACCCTTTGCGTCCTGTTGTCTAGCCAATTTTTTATCCAGGCTACCACCTTGGGACCCACTCCAAGGCTGGCTATCTTGTGTATTAATCTTTTGTGTGGGACTGTATCAAATGCCTTGCTAAAATCTAGGTAGACCATGTCCACAGCCCCTCCCTGGTCTACTATTTTGGTCACCCAGTCAAAGAAATCTATTAGATTCATCTGACATGACCTTCCCATCGTGAATCCATTCTGCCTTGGGTCCTGTGCCCCACTGGCCTCTAGGTACTCAACAGTTCTTTCCTTCAGAAGTGATTCCATCATTTTCCCTACCACTGAGGTCAAACTAACTGATCTGTAGTTTCCTGCCTCTGTCCTGCTCCCAGTTTTGTGAAGAGGAATCACATCTACCCTCCTCCAGTCCTCGGGTACCACCCCATCCTCCCATGATTTGTTAAAGAGAGTAGTCAGCGGTGTCACTAGTTCTAGCCTTAGTTCTTTTAGAATTCTTGGGTGAATCCCATCAGGCCCCATTGCTTTGTCCACCTTCAATTTTATTAGTTCTTTCAGAACCCTTTCTTCTGTAAATGGACTGGTATCGACCCCCGTCTTCAGAGTCTTTTTCTTGTTTGGTTTAGGTAACTCCCCCTCCTCTTCCTTTGTGAATACTGAGCAGAAATATTCATTCAGTATCCCTGCTTTTTCACTGTCACCCTCTACCCACATTCTGTCCCCTTTATTAAGCTTTAGTATCCCTCCTTTGGTCTTTCTTCGCTCCCTAATGTACCTGTAAAAGGTCTTATCCCCCTTCTTAACAGAATCGGCTATCCTTTCCTCGGTTTGGGCCTTTGCTATTCTGACTGCCTTCCCAGCCTCTTTCTGCTTTAACTGATAAAGTTCTCTGTCCTGCTCCTTCTGTGTTTCCTTATATTTTCTGAATGCTGTCCTTTCTCCTTAACCTTCCCCGCCACCTCTTTTGAGAACCATAGCGTTTTTTTCCTTCGTTGTGTTTTATTGATTTGCTTCACACAAAGGCTTGTTGCCTCTGTGATGGCTGTTTTGATCACTCCCCATTGTTCCTCCACCCCTCCTCCTTGCCTGTTTGCTAGTGCTTTTCTAACATACTAAAATGCCAGCAGAATAGGCGTAACGGTCTTTCGAGTCTGCTCGATTGTTCAGCCCCCACCCTGAGTGCTGACCTTGCTGTCCCCCTCGCCTTCTCTGGCTTCTCCCTTCCCAGTTCCGGATATTCTTGCTGCATTGGATTTTGCTTCCAGAACCCTTCCCCTGTACCTGTCCCAACCCCTCTTGAGCCCCTCCACTGTCTCTGACTCCACCAGCCCCCTAGGCAGTGCATTCCATGGCTCCACCACCCTCTCAGTGAAGTAGCACCTCCTCCTTTCTCCCCTGAATCTTCCCCCCTCCAGCTTCCACCCATGCCCTCTAGTGGCCCCTTCCTCCTTCCTTCGAAGCACCCTGACTGTTCCTCCCCTATTTACCCTCTTCATGTACCTGAAGACCTCTATCATGTCCCCCCAGTCCCTTCTCTCTTCCAATGTGTACATATTTAGCTCTTGAGCCTCTCCTCATAGGTCCTGTCCCCAAGCCCTAAATCATTTTGGGTTGCCCTCCTCTAGACCCTCTCCAGGAGGTTAATGTCCTCTTTAAGTGTGGCCTCCAAAACTGCACGCAGGTACTCAAGGTGCGGCCTCACCAAGCAGTTATACAGAGGGAGTATCACTTCCTCCTTCTGAGGTGATCCCTCTAGCGATGTATCCCAGCATCCTGTTGGCCTTGCAGCTGCTGCCACTCAAGTCTCAGAGTTGTTCATCTTGACATCCACCACCACCCCAGGTCCTCTCAGCCATCGAGACTTGTAGCATTTCCCCTCCCAGGGTGTACACTTGGCCTGGGTTTCTGGCCTCCAGGTGGAGTACCTTGCATTTCCCTGCATTGAACCTCAGCTTCCACTTTCTAGACCATCTTTCCAGAGCCTCCAGGTCCCCCTGTAGGGCCACCCTCCCCTCCTCCCCATCCACCACCGCCCCCAGTTTCGAGTCATCTGCAAAGAGACTCATCTCACTCCTGATTCCTGTCCTTATGTCAGATACGTAGGCGTTGAACAGAAGGTGCCCAAGGACTGATCCCTGTGGGACCCCACTAATGACCCTCCTTGGGATGAGACTATCCACCAACTACTAGACCCTCTGGGTCCGGGTCCTGGAGCCAATTGCCTATCCATCTGATCATCTGGTTCCCAACCCCCATTTCTCCCAGCTTATCCAACAGGTCCACGTGAGGAACAGAGTCAAATGCGTTGCTGAAGTCCAGAAAGAGCACATCCACTGGTCTACCCAGGTCCAAGGCACTTGTCACCCAGTCATAGAACTCCACCAGGTTTGTCTGACACGATTTCCCTGGGATGAATCCATGCTGTCTATTGTCCAGGCACCCTGACCTATCCAAGTCCCCCCCTAGCCTCTCCTTGACAATGCCCTCCATCACTTTGCCCACCACCGATGTCAGGCTGACAGGCCTGTAGTTCCCTGCCACCTCCCTTGATTCCCCCCTTGTGGATAGGCACTATATGCGCCACCTTCCAGTCTTGGGGCACCCACCCTGTCCTCAGAGAGATGGTGAAAAACTCTGCCAGTGGTTTCTCCAGGACATCTGCAAGTTCCTTCAGCACTCTGGGATGTAATTTATCCGGCCCCGGTGCTTTCTCCGTCTTAAGGGAGCTGAGGGCTTCCTCACCTCTCTGCTGTGATTTCCACTTCCTGCACTCTTCTCCCTGCTTAGCCCTCCCCCACCTGCCAGTGATGCCTCCCCTCTCCCCAGACCTGCCAATCGTAGGGGTCCCCCCCCTCCTCATTATCTCTGTCTCCTCCCATGTATGATGCAGCACCCCCATTTTCCCTGGTGAAAACTGAGGAGAAGTACTCGTTTAGTACCTCAGCCTGCTCCCCCGGGTCTTGTGCCCATCTCTCCCCTGATTTAATCCTGCTAATCTGCCCATTCACCCTTCGTTTTTCCCCAATGTATCTAAAGAACCCCTTGTTCCCTCTCCTAATTTCCCTGGCCAGGTTCTGCTCCTTCCTTGCCTTAGCCGCCCTCACCACTCTAGTGGCCCTTCTAGCCATCAGGTCGTACTCCCCTTGATCCCTTTCACTCCTTGTGCACTTGAATTGCTTATAGGCTGCTTTCTTTCCCCGCACCACCTCCTGGACCTCCCTGATCCACCAACAGGGTTTTTGGGCCCTACCGCATTTTGTCTTACTCTTGCACAGGTGCTGTAGCATCCTGCACCCCTCTCCTGATGATTTCCCACCTGCTATCAGGCGTCCATGTCTGACAATCCCATCCAAATGCTCCTTAGGATCCTTCCCATTTCCTTAAAATCCGCCCTGAAGTCGGTTACTTCCATCTTTGTGCAGCCTTCTACCCTCCTAGGTCCAGGCAGAACCAGACCGTGGCATGGTCACTCCCGCCAATGGGTCCCTTACCTCCAAGCCCCAATCTGGTCACTGTCTGCCAGGACCACATCCAGTACCCGTGTTCTCCTGGTCTGTCCTCACCTGCTGAGTTAGGAATCGTCTTGAAAGACATCCAACAACCTCTGTTCCTGGTCACAGAGGATGTCCTAGTCTCCAGTCTGTTCCTGGCATGTTTAGGTCCCCAACACCACCACCGTTCCTGCCCAGTCTGCAGTGTCTCCTAACATCTGCCACCAGACTGTCCTCCAGCTCCTCCACCAGGGCAGGGGGTCTATACACCACCCTATTTTTACCTCTTGCCCCCTTATTATCAAGGTGACCCAAATCGCTCCACGGTTCCCTCCGCCTCCCCTACTCCCCTATGCCAATGCAGTTTTTGACTATCATTGCTACCCTCCTCCCTTCCCTCCCCGTCCTTCCTGAACATGATGTAACCTCCAGGTTCAGGTCCCAGTCATGTCTTGTAGTGGCTCAAGTCTCAGTGACTGCTGCCACATCCACTGCTCCCTCAGTTAGCATCGCCTGGAGCTCAGGCATTTTATTACCCAAGCTCCTGGCATTTAGCAGGACTACCTTCCACCCTTTCCCTGTAGTTCCATTTCCCCTGCTCGTGTTCCCATGGGGATTCTGTTTCCCTTGGTCTGCACCTTTGCCAGTTGGCCTTTTCCTGCAATCCTCCTGGTCTCCAGGGGGGTGGAGACAGAGTCCTTCCTTTATCAGCACCCCCTTGACAGCCTTTTCTCCCATCCCACCCCCCTTCACAAGTTTAAACCCCAGTTTTCACCAATGAACCCCTCTATTTTCAACTTAAGGATTCCCTTCCCCTCCAAATTGAGATGTAGTTATCTCTAGCATACAGCTCCTTATCCTCCCAGGTCTCCCCCCAATCCCCCATCAACCCATACCCTCTGGCCTCACACCACTCCCTGAGCCACTGGTTTATCTCCCTAATTTTCCTTTTGTGTTCCCCACTAGCCCTTGGCACTGGCAGGATTTCTGAGAAGGAAACTGTGCATCCTATGGGTGGTGGTGGTAAATGGCTGTCACTCCACAGAGGGAAGAGTGACCAGTGGGGTACCACAGGGATCAGTGCTGGGACCGGTACTATTCAATATCTTCATCAGTGACATTGCGCAGGACCTAGAAGGCAGAATTTCACTGTTCGCTGATGACACAAAGCTCTGTAACAGAGTAGACACACCGAGAGTGTAGACAGAATGAGAAGGGACCTGCAGAAACTTGAAGAATGGTCAGGGTTTGCAGTTGAAATTCAATGCAAGGAAGTGCAAGATAATGCATATGGGGCACAAAAACCCTGGCACAATATATCAGTTGGGGGTGAGGATATAGCATGCACCAAGCAGGAAAGGGATCTTCGAGTTATCATCTCTGATGACCTCAAGGCAGGGAAACAGTGTGACAAGGCAGCAGGTAAAGCAAATGGGATGCTGGGATGCATAGGCAGGGGCATCACCAGCTGGGAAAGGAGGTCATAATTCCACTATACAAGACACTAGTGAGGCCGCACCTGGGTACACTGTGCAGTTCTGGAGACCTTACCTACGTAAGGACATAGACAGGGTAGAGAAGGTTCAGAGGAGGGCAACAAAGATGGTGCATGGATTGCATCACAAGTCCCTGAGGACAGGGTTGAAGGCACTGAACATGTACTCCCTGGAGGAGAGGAGGCAGAGAGGGGATATGATAGAGACATACAAGTATCTTACAGGGAGGAACAAGGTGCAGGAATGCACTATTTTTAAGCGAAAAAGATATTCCAGGACTAGAGGGCATGGGATGAAGTTGGAGGGAGGACGATTCAGAGGAAACGTGAGGAAGAATTTCTTCACAGAACGGGTGGTGGACAAGTGGAACACCCTGCCAGAGGAAGTGGTGGGGGCTGAAACAATCACGGGATTTAAGAATGCATGGGATAGACATAAAGGAATTCTGGAGGTCAGGGGTAAGGGGCAACAGACTTCCTGGAAAACATAAACTGAACTTACAAACTTAAATGGGCAGACTGGGTGGGCCATAGGCCCTTATCTGCCGACGCTGTCTATGTATCTATGTATGTCATGACAGACCCTGGCGAGCTCCCTGAATCTTGCCTGTATCTCTAGCTCGCTATTTCTCTCAATGTCATTTGTACCCAGGTGGACCAGTATGTCTGGGGAACCCCCACAATCCTTTGCCAGCTGATATACCTCGTGGCTTAGCCTCAGTGCAACTGCTAGTCCAGGGAAGCATTTTGTTCTAACTGGCCAGGCTCCTCCCTATCCCATTTGATACCCCTGATCATAGAACTCCCCAGCAGGAGCACACTCTGACCACTCCTTTCCTCCATCCCCCTTCCATGTCCCTCATCCTTTCTACAGGCCCTCCACCCCTTGGCTCCGTGTTCCTCCCCATCTGGGTGCCACATGCCACCTTCATTTACCATGGCCACCCCTCCCTCCAATCCTATGCCTCCTCCTCCTGAGTATCCTTCTGTACCTTGCTAATTCCCCCTCACTGCTCGCAACTGGTCCTTCTCCCCATCTGCTAAACTAGCCTAGCTCACCTCCCTTCCTTCCTGTCTCCATTTAGTTCCTCCTTGCTAGTCGTGCTCCCCTGGCCTAAACCCTCAGCTCCCTTTGCTGAATCCTCCTTGTACTTCTGGTCCTTCTCCTTTACCTTTCCTCCCAACTGGTCCTTCTCCTTGCGCTTTCCCTCTTAGCCCTGCCCTCCTGCTCTGATTCACTGCCCCCATTCTTCTGCATTCCAGGTCCCCCTGTTCTTCCTGCTATCTGGCCCCTGCCTCCTGCCTCCCACTCCCACTCCCTTTCCGTCTCTAACCACCCCTGTCGTGCTACATCACCCCCCCCATCCTTGAGCAGAAGAAGAGAATTGAAGCGGTTACTGAGTGTAAGATCTGATCCACCTCCCTACTTTGCTTCCTTCTGTCCAGCCCCTGGCCATCTGCCTACTTCCCTGAGAGAATGTTGTCCTCCTCCCCCTTTGTGAGGGTCCCTGTTCCTGCCTGCTTCCTTGGTAGTGTCCTTTGGACCTCTCTGCCAGGGTCCCTATGTGACCCCTGAGTATTCTCCTGCACTCCTTTCCCTATGCCCCCACCCCAGTGCTTGGTACAACCTGTAGGAGATTCCCAGCCCTTTCCCCAACCATACCACCCCTTCCCCAGCTTTCTCCTAATCCCCGCAACCTCCTCCCTAAGCTGTGCTAGCTGGTAGGACACTGGGCAACCACCGAACTTCCAAGCCCAGTCCAGTATCATGGCTGCTTTTCTGAAGCACGCTCTCATTTTCCCAAAGTCAGCCCTCCTAAAGTCCAGTACTCTTGCTTTTGTATGGCTTGATTGTATGGCTGTGTTTATCGTGAACCACACTGTTTGGTGGTCGCTTGTTCCCAGATGGCTACCCACTTCTAAATCTGAGATTCTTTCTCCATCCCCATTTGAGAGTACCAGGTCTAAGATTGCTGCCTCCGAGTGGGTTCCAATACTAGCTGTCTGAGGCATGCCCCTGTAGGGGCATCAAGAATGACCCTGCTCTTTGGATGTGCCTGCAGCAAAGGTGCTCCAGTTAACATCTGGCATATTCAGGTCCCCCAGCAACAATATCTCCTTTTTCTGCCATTCTAAGAAAGCCTTCTATCATTTCCTTGTCCATTCCTCCCGAGATGGGGGTCTGTATACAACCCCATGCGATTGTGGTGCCATTTCCTGTCTCCAGGGTGACCCAAAGTGCCTCATCTGCTCCCTGTTTACTCTTTAGTTCTGTTGCTTTGATCCCTTCCTTTACATAGAGAGCTACTCCTCCTCCTCTTTTACCCTCCCTGTCCCACCTGTAGATTGTGTATCTTGGTATGTTGACACCCCAGTCATGGTTCTCTGTGTACCATGTTTCTGTGACTGCCACAATATCCAGGCAACCCACTTCCATCAAGGCCACTAGTTCAGGGAGCTTGTTACACAGACTACAGGCATTGGTACTCATCACCCTCCACTTTTGATAGTCTTACCCCTTTAGCCCCATTTCTGTCCTTACTGCCTTTGCCTTTTTACATTTAAATCTGTTCTGCTTCCTAATAACTTCTGTACCTTGGTGTTTACCTCACTAATCACCATGCTCTCGTGGGGAGGCCTCGGATTTCCTGCCCTTTCAGTGCCTCTCCTCTATGGTTAGTTTAAATGCTGCCAATGAAGCATTTAAACCTCTCACCTAGGATCCTGGTTCCCCTCTGACAGATGCAGACCATCGCACCAGTATAGGTCTGCATCCTCCAGGTGGCTCCCTGTCCCCAGTGAAGCCAAAGCGCTGAGCTCCACACCAGTTTTTCAACCACTCATTGAATTCCCTGGTGAGAAGTGCCCTAGCATCTCCCTTGCCATAGACAGACAGCACCTCCGAGAAGGTTACCATATGCGCTACTTGTCTAAGGCCCCTTCCCAACTCTACAAACTCCTCTTGCACTGCTCTGATCCCATTCCTTGCCAGGTCCCCCTCGTGCAGCTCCTCCCACGATCCTGAGGATTCGCTTCCTGTCCCTCCAAGCCGTGGCGCCAGGAGGCAGCTACCTCCTCTCCCTTCCTCCCCCATTCTACCCCCCTAATGATTGAGTCCCCCACCAGGAATTGTTTCCTTCCCCATGGGGTCGATGCCACCCTCCTGTGGGTCTCCTTTATGAAGGTTCCCAGCATCCTCCTTGGTCTCCACTGCAGCTGCCTCCATAGAGGAACCACTGTCCACCAGAAGAGCATGAATTGTGGAGAGGTACAGCTGGAGGGATGCAACTCTGTTCCACCACCCTCTCCCTCCTTGAGCCCACCCTGGTCCAGCCTCTCCTCTTTCTTGGCAACCTCTGAGGTAGTGGCATTGGCCCTGGTGGTCCATGAAGGGGGGAAGAGGTTTCACAAATCCTAGCCAGGCCAGCCTGGAGACGAGCAACCTCCTCTCTCAGACCAGAGAGGTGCCTGCAAATAGGGCAGCATCACAGCCTCCAGAATGTCTCCCGGAACACTGCCGCCCCACAGCCATTGCACTGCACCACTCCTATCATGTCTTATTTTGTGTCCTCTCTACTGTTTCTCTGGATGCTTATTCTCTCCTCTCCTTACAACTTTCACCCTTCCTGTTCTGGGACAGCAACTTCCTATCTTCTTCAGTAGCCTCCTTCTTCCTTGCTCAATATCAGACCACCAGCAGCTTGGGGGGGGGGGGGAGTGAGCTACTTTTTTCCTTTAGGGTTGACAAAACCAATGTTTCTCTATGATCCTTTCCTTCCTGCTGTCAAACAGGAAGTTTCTGTTGACAGTCAAATCCAGTGGCTATAAAAGTAGAACTGGCTTTGGGTGGGTGGGATGGAGGGCAATTAATAAGAAAAAAGGCTAGCACAAGGAAGTTGTAATTTGACTCACCTACTTTTATAGTGTCTAAACGACACCCCCAGGTAAGCTCTCTTTCCTCCTACTGGTTTAGCAAAGTCAGCTGATACAGTACCCTTCCCTGCACAGAACACACACTGACTTTCTTTCTTTTCTTTCTTTTTTTAACCCTAAATAAGACCCCTTCTACTTCTAATAAAGTTATCTGTCTACTTAATCTTAACAGACACTGACTCCTGCTGAGATATACGTTTTAAATTAATAAGAAAATGTAGCTTCTTTTAGTTAGCTGCTTTCTGCTCTACAAGCAAGGCTAGCAACCATCACAAGATGTACAACAGAACTTCACTTTTGTGCAAAAAGATTTAACCCCCCACCCACCCACTCAAACCCACCACCTCCCAAAGACAAAACCAAGACAGCTGAATATAAATGCTCGAATGAAAAGCTTTATTGGCAACAAACAGAATCAACACACAAGGCAAGTGAGAGGCAGAAGACTGCATTATCGTCAGTGAAAAGATAACTTAAGGACAGAGGGTCAGAACGGAGGAGTTGACGGTTCACCTGGACAACCCTAAAGTAGAACAGGGAGGAGTTATACATATATCATCCTTCCCTATCCACCTGCCCCCATCATTAATTATAATAATATTTACAGTGACATTCACGGTAGAGATAGGGCTGTAACACTGCTGAAAGCTTCCCCACAGCTGTGCCCAGTCAATGTCAGCTATGGCTGCTGTACCCTGAACCCCCTTCCCTGTATCTAGTGCTCTTGTACCAGCACTCACAGTGACACCCACTGGTAGTGACAGGGCTGTGACACTGCTGAGAGCTTCCCCACAGAAATGCCTTTTCAGTGCCAGGTATGGCTGCTATATCCTGAGCCCCCTCCCACTTATCTAGTGCCTCTTGTACCAGCACTCACAGTCGCACCCACTAGTAGTGACAGGGTTGTGACACTGCTGAGATCTTCCACACAGTAGAGCCTTGTCAATGCCAGCTATGGCTCCTATACCTTGAACCCCCTGTATCTAGTGCTCTTGTACCAGCACTCACAGTGACACCCACTGGTAGTGACAGGGCTGTGACACTGCTGAGAGCTTCCCCACAGAAATGCCTTTTCAGTGCCAGGTATGGCTGCTATATCCTGAGCCCCCTCCCACTTATCTAGTGCCTCTTGTACCAGCACTCACAGTCGCACCCACTAGTAGTGACAGGGTTGTGACAATGCTGAGATCTTCCACACAGTAGAGCCTTGTCAATGCCAGCTATGGCTCCTATACCCCAAACCCCTCCCCTATATCTTGTGCTCTTCTACCAGCACTCACGGTGTCACCTGCTGGTAGTGACAGGGCTGTGACACTGCCGAGAGGTTCCCCACAGCAGTACCCTGTCAATGACAGCTATGGCTCCTATACCTCGAACCCCTCCCCTATATCTAGTGCTCTTATACCAGTACTTACAGTGTCACCAGCTGGTAGTGACAGGGCTGTGACACTGCTGAGAGGTTCCCCACAGCAGTGCCCTGTCAATGACAGCTATGGCTCCTATACCCCGAACCCCTTCCCCTATATCTTGTGCTCTTGTACCAGCACTCATGGTGTCACCAGCTGGTAGTGACAGGGCTGCGACATTGCCGAGAGGTTCCCCACAGCAGTACCCTGTCAATGTTAGCTATGAAACATAGAATGAGGGGGCAGGTAAGGACCACTTGGCCCATCCAGCCTGCCCATTATAAGAATTTGACAGTTTATTTTTTTTAGGGGAAATAAGGATTCAAACCCAGACCTCCTGGATCACATCTTTGTGCCCTAACCACTAGGCTATGCTGGCTGGTTATGAGCTGTGGCTCCTGTGCCCCGAACCCCTCCCCTCCTTCCTTTGCTGTTGTATCTTGGATGGCAGGGAGCTTGCCCCACTGTCAGGGGGGGGGGTGCTGCCTGTGTTCTAGGCCACACATCACTCCAAGGCAGAGTGGCACATCAGTGGTCACCAGATTGCAAAATAGGAGGAAACAATAGCAGCTACCTACATAACCGGTACTTTCTAACCATGCCATTGTACTGCCTCTCTTGAGCCAGATTGTTTCATCGATGGGGAAGGGAGACCCCACCACGGAAAGGTAAGTACTGGGCCAACGGAATTGGGAGCTCGGCCATCGAACAAGCCTGGTGTGTCGTTTGCCTAAGTGTGAAAAAGGTCTCAATAGTTATAAAATGAGGAAGAGGAAGTCCCAGTTGTTTCTGTCACCCTTTAACCACTGGATTGCCGAATGGTATTTGAGAGAGCTCAGCGTCTTGCCAGGAGGCCTCAGAATAGACATAAGCTTGGTTGGAGAAATGGTGCAGATCGTAAAATCTTGTTGTGGCATAAGCAAAACGGAAGGTAGTTGGCAGAGAAGTGCGGAATGAAGGCAGTCCTTTGGCATTCTTTCGAGACTCTCAGCGACTGCACGTGAAAGGCAACCTGGCACAGCAGTGGACGTTGAGCCATTTTCCGCAAGCTAGAAGGAAATAGAAGTTAAAAAAAAAGAACGTTAATACCAGCAATTGAACTGAAGCAATCTGTTTATCCACAAGACTGGGTGCAGACAGTGGGGGGCAGTAACTGGGCAAACGTCACGCAAATGGTGATGTATTACTGCTTTGTGCACCAGGTACATCCTGGGGTAGTAGTAGCTAGTAGAAGGAGGCGGAGACAGAGCTGAAGAGCAAGCCTTCTCCAGCCGAGAGGATAAAAACCTTTACTAAAGAAACAGAGAAGCATGTGATGTTGGGGAGCCACGGAGAGACACAGGAACCTAACAAATTGCACATTTGTTCTTTCCATGTACAATTTCATGTGTCCTACACTGTGATCTTATTGCAACTGGCATCCTACAGAGTCTAGTGAACACCCACCCACCTCACTCCTTCCAAAAGGAACTCTTACAACAGATACAATGTATCTTTGTCTGGCCAGTCCGCCAGCACAGTGGTAAGCTACCACGTGCAGCACTGATGACAGCGACTCAGGAACAAACTCGGGGGCACTGGAGGGTGTCTGGTGGGGGGGGAGATGAGTGTCCAAAGGACAGCTGTCCTCTGGGGGGGTGGGGGTTTGCAGAGCCTGGCGAATGCATGCCCCTAGCAAACACTCGGGAAAAGGCAGCTCTAAGACCACCAGAGCGCAGCGAGGGCTGCGGCAGTCGATGCATGTTGCAGAGAAGTGCATGACGTGAATCATGGTTACATTGCGTGCATACTGCACCCCTCCCAGGGAGGAAAAAGAGACACACTCCTGACTGGCAGGATGCACTAGCTACCCAGGTGAACTGGAAACAGTTCAATGGCAGGGGTTGGGAAACCCTGTGGGAAGGCAGGGTTGGAGCCCTGGAGCAGAAAGCTGGCTGGTAAGTCCCATACGATGTCGGGGTGGAGGGGTTGGGGTGTCTGGGGGATGAGGGACACTCAGAAGGGGAGAAACAGATAAAAAAAAAAAATCTCTTGACTAATTGGGCTAATTTCTTACTTTGTAATGAATCAAGGGTAAAGCGTGCTAGATTTGGAATTAGTTACGCTTTTGGGAGGTGTGTGGCACTCCTGCACATGGTCCCCTTTAATCATCTTGCATTTTGTAGGTGGAAGCACTCATTTTCAGAAGCCAATTTAAGCAATGCACTCTGTATAACATACATAATTGCTGGCAGTTCATAGGACCACACCATGGGGTTCCACCTTGCCGTCTGGTGGTTTGGCTTAATTTACACAAGAGCTTTGATAGAAACACTAAGAGAGCTCCTTTTCTGTGGAGAGAAATTAAGAATAGCCAATGTAAACTGAAAGAAATTATAACTTTATTTTCTCACTATTGTATTTTTCGCTCCTCGGGACTGGCAGGCGTCTCTGGCCCACTCTCAGAGGGCTTGTCTTTCTGAGCCCAGTCGTCCTAATCTAGCCCTACCCTGACGGTTACCCCATAGACCCCCCGTACTGGGGCTGGAGGGAGGAGTGCTAGCTCCCCCCCCCAGCACAATCCATTTGCCAGGGTGATTCAGTATTGGGACGTGACCGGACCATCACGAAGCCTGCCAGTCCCACACTTTTTCCGTTTTTTCTCCCAACCCCCTCTCCCTTACAGCATGAACATGCACGTGTGGAGGCACGGACACGCCACGTACCTGCACTCCTGTGCCTCCTTGACTCTGGCACTGCCCTTCAGCCTCCACTAGGGGGCAGCCAAGGAGCAGGAAGACAACCTTCCCCTCCCCGGGTGAAGAGAGCAGTCTGTCGGACACTTAATCCCCTCCCTCCTCTTCCAACCCCTGGCAACCCGAGGTCGCTGGCATGCTGCAAGGTGTGGCATCTAGCACCTTAACCCTCAGCGTCACAGGGCCGGCTAAGAAATTATAGTTTTTTGGCTTCCAGTGACATCACTCGCCTAATGGCAGCCTAGTTATGTGGGCTCCCAAATTCCCCACTGGAAAAGCCTCCTGAATTGCAGTGTTCTCGACCAAAATCCACAGAAACAGTGAAGAAGCTGATAAAAATGCCCAGGAGAGGTGAGCTAAATAATTTACAATCTAACGATGAGCACGATGACAGAGGATTATCGGAGGGTGCCTCGGGGAGTGAAGGCTCGCAGGCCTCAGCCACATCGCGCCGTGGGAGATCTCACTCAAAGCAGCTACCTTTTATGACAATCCAAAGGCAAATGTCCCTTATGCTTACAGAACTAAGGGACTTTTGGAAAGAGATGAGATCCACGGCAACCGCCCTGCATACTGACATTTCCAAATTGGAAAAGCGAAATAAAGCACTCAAGGTGCAGGCCACTGAGACCGATAGACGTGTGGACAGCTCAGAGCGAGCGATACTTCAATTGCACCAGGATATACAAGGCCTGCAAGCTGGGGCTGAGGATGCGGAAAGCCGCAACAGATGGAATAACATCCAGATATCTGGAATTCCGGAGGGTGTAGAGGGTCCAGAAATGCTGTCCTTCATCAGACAGCTTTTCCACGAGTCCCTGAACATTCCTGAGGCCCTTACTCTAGGGCTTGAGAGGGCACATTGAACGCTAGGCCCAAAGCCACCCCCAGGAGCCCGCCCTCGTACCATCCCGGCTCGGTTTCTACATTTTCAGGAGAAAGAAACTGTCCTACACACGGCCTGGAAGCAAGGTACTGTTTTTTACAATGCACATAGGCTATAGCTGGAAAGCGATTACGCCCCAGAGGTAATGAATAGGCATAAGCAGTATATACCAGTCATGAGGCCCTTAAAGCAGCGGGACTCCGATTCCGCACCCCCCTATCCTGCCAAGCTGGTGATCCAATTTCCAGTGGGGGCACAGACCTATGAATCGGCCGCGGAGGCAACATCAGAGCTCAAGAACTGGAAAACAGAGATTGTGCAGGACCAGTCAATCCAAAGAGCTACAATATCTTCAAAGCTCTCACAGAAGGTGTGGAATTCGGGCAGCAGGGACTTGCGCAGACGATAAGGAAAGGAAGCGATCCTGCAGATTGCCCACACCCTTACGAACCAACTGAAAAGCTCAGTATCGAATCCTGACAGGTCAATGACTGCTGGGTCCCCTCATTGAGAACTTTGAGGACAGTAAATTGGAGACTCAGAGCCCGTGCTGTGGACTTTCTCCAGTCTAATTTTTGGCAGGAAGCGGGACCTGGCTGAAGGAGCAGGCCTGAATGGATGGCGTGAGATCTGCCTACCTTCTTCGGACGACCGGAGAAAACCCCCAAGCATAGACTTCTCGGACACCATCTTGTCAGATAAGTCCCAGTCTTACTAATACTTTCATATTTCACTGTGGATTTTTTAAACAATTTATGCTTATATCTCTTTAAAACCTAACAAGAACCCCAGTGCACTAAGTGCTCTGGCCTTTCTCCCTCCCCCCCCATCCCTAACTAATGCTGTCCTCCCCCCTTTTTAACTAACTCCCTTACTGAGGGAAACATGCCGCTTCCCCCCCATACAGTCCCCCTACAGACCCTAAGGCCTACCAATCTCGGTGACATTGGGGCAGGGGCTTCCCCTCTCTTTTTCTGTGCTGGACTGGGACAGCTCTTACTAACCACTTTTATTAACATATATGTCTCCACATCATAGAGGTGACTGATGAGTGAGGTGGGAGTCTGGAAAATATAGCTACAGTAGTTTATAGTATTCACCCGGGGGGGGGGCTCGGACTAAGAGGAGATGGGCAGCAGAACTGGCAAGTAACCCTTGCAATACTGTGGCCCAAAAGGACCTAAAATCATCTCTGAGTTCCCCTCCTCTCAGGGATCTGGAGGGGGTCTACATATCCTGCGGGCCGTTATAGCCCCCCACTCAGTTAATAGTTATATGGTCTCTCGTCTCAGCCATAAGTTTAAATAGGCTGCTCTCCTGAAATGTAGAATTAATTAAAAGGGGAGGAACTGGGGCACAAGTGATGTTCCCAACCCCTTCTTCACCCTTTTTCCCGTGAGCACCTTAGAGTGCCTAAAGTCTCCGAACCATAGGAGGCACATTGGTGCGTGCCGTGGACGCGCAGCAAGGTCAGCATGAATGATCACAAGGATGGAAGTACCACATTTCGGTGGGTGACCATTTTAGTTACGTTGGCCCTAAGGTTCCTGGGGACCCACCAATCTGGGGAGGAATCCCCGACCCCTAGTACCATACAGGTTATTGTGTTACCTTTGTTTTCTTGTTGTAAGGTTTTACACCCTAAGGAGTGGAATGAGAAAAGTCACTTATTCAGGGCTATTTTTAATTTGTACTGTAATAGGTTTCACTCTGTGATGTTAGTAAACAGTCACAGAATTCCCTTTGGGAAGGCAGAGGTTACAACTGAATATAAACTTTCCAGAGGGTTGGTAATGCTCCATATGATGAATCATGACCATGGCCAAGCAACAATTTAAAATATGCTCCCTGAATGTGATTGGTTTGGGTAGCCCCATTAAAAGAACCAGGATTATTACACTACTAAGGAAAATGAAGGCAGAAGTGGTGTATTTGCAAGAAACGCATATGACACAACTGGAACATGATAAACTGAAAGGAAGGGGCTTTGCCCAGATTTTCTCATCAGCAATGGGGATGGGGGGGACGGAAGAGAGATGTGGCCATTCTGATCTCCAGCCACACCCCCTTTCATCTGACAAAGAAGTGGGCAGATCCAGAGGACAGGATAGTAGTAATTCAGGTAAGACTGCAGGAGCAGGAAGTCACCTTGGCAAACATATACCTGGCCCCGGGCTCAAACACGCCCACAATTAAATTTCTACTTGACAAGGTGGTCGCCGTGAAAAATGGCACCCTAGTATTAGCAGGGGATTTTAACATTGCCTCCAATCCATCCATCAACACCACAGGTACTCATCGTAATACGCAGCCAGCCCCACACAAGTTTTTCAAACAATTTATTCAAGAGATGGGTTGGATTGATGTGTGGCGAACTCTCCACCCCAGGGTTAGGGGGTACTCGTTCTACTCAGCGGCCCATGGCACCTACTCCCGTATAGATCATTGCGGGGAAACTAGCAGATGCTACTATGGGCGCTATAGCACATGTGGACCATGCCCCCGTAATTACCACCTGGCACCTGGGTCCAGAGCGACGCTGCACCAGATCTAGGTTTAACCCGGCCCACCTTAAGAGTGAAGCCTTTCAGAATTTCCTCCGAAAAATTGAAGAAATTATTGAGGACAACATGGACTCTGATATCCTTTCGACTATTGGTTGGGACACCCTGAAGGCAGTCCTCAGGGGCCACTTAATAAAGTACACTGCCACCCTAGCCAACGAGAGACAAGAGAGGCAGGCACAACTGGAACAGATACTGCAATTCCTGCAGTGTGTGCATCACCAGGGAGACAGCCCGGTACCACCCAGATTAAACAGACCAAAAGAGACCTAGACAACCTGTGCAGTCAGCGGGCAGAGCTTGCTCTGGCTTTCTTGAGGCAAAAATATGGAGAAGTAGGCCCTAGGGCCACCCAATTGCTTGCCTGTCGAGTTTGCAGACAGCGTAGACTGGCCACAATTGCAACTATAAGGGATCCAAATACAGGAAGCCACCTTACCAAACTCCAAGATATTACCCAAGCCTTCACTCAGTTTTACAAAGGGCTTTACACACCAGAACGACAGGCAAGCCGCGATCAGGTTGACACTTTCTTAACGGCTTTTAATCTACCTAAACTCACAGAAGATCAGCGGCTCACCCTGCTGATCCCTCTTACTTCGGCTGAACTGAGTGTTGCAATAGCCAGGTCAAAAACTCAGAGAGCCCCAGGACCGGATGGGTATGAAAGCATGATCCAACCCATAAGTAACCTCTTACTGAAAGCAATGAATGAGGTGGCGCAGGGGAACCCCCTCGCCCCAGCTGATCCTATGCTACAATTGACCTTATCCTTAAACCTGACAAGGACCCCCTCCATTGTAGTTCCTACAGACCGATATCGGTCCTTAATATGGACTACAAGTACTTCACTTCCATTTTGGTCCGAAGGCTAGATGCTATCCTGCCAAGCCTGATAAATCTAGATCAAACAGGCTTCATTAGTGCTAGATCCACTACAGATAACACACGTAGGGCCCTGCATGTAATACATGAGATGCAGTCCTGAGGGTCCCAGGCAGTTCTTCTCAGCCTTGACGCTGAGAAGGCATTCGACAGAGTGTCCTGGCATTTCCTCTTCTCAACCATGTTAAAGATGACCTTCTCTCCCCCTTTTATAGCCATAATCAAAGCATTATACTCCTCCCTGCAGGCATGTGTAAAGGTATCGGGCCCCCACTCGGACTACTTCCAACTTTACAAGGGTACCAGGCAGGGATGCCCCTTGTCCCCGAGCCTTTTTGCAATTTTTATTGAACCACTGGCACAGGCAGTGCGAAGAACCACGAAGGTTTCAGGCGTACAAATAGGAGAGATTGAACACCGCATAGCACTGTATGCAGACGATGTCCTACTCTTTCTTTCCAACCCTATAGATTCTGTCCTGGCGGTTTTCCGGATTCTTGAGGAGTACTGAAAATGCTCAGGATATAGGCTTAACACCAACAAGACCGACGCACTTGTCTTTCATTTTAACGCCCCAGGCGAGTTCAAGGGGAGGTACCCTTTAGATGGAACCTGGACAAGATGAGATACTGGGGTATCCACCTTTCCCACAGGTCAGAAGATGCTATACAACTTAACTATGACCCCTTCTTTACACAAATGAAGACCTTGAGAGGTGGAACCTTTTACCCCTGAACCTGGCGCAGAGAGTGGAGGTGATTAGGATGGTGGTCCTTCCAAGGGCGCTATACCTGTTCCAAAATATACCCCTTAACCTACCAGTGAAACTTTTTCGAGTCTGGAATGGTGCCATCTCCAGATTCCTCTGGGCTGGTGGACACCCAAGAATAAAACTCAACATACTCACCCTACCTAAGCAACAGGGAGGGCTGGCCCTACCTAACCTGAAACTCTACAACTGGGCCTCACACATAATGTTCCTAGTCAGACGAGGGTCGAATGATACCCAGGCTCGCTGGAGAGAGATAGAGGAGGATGTGACACCTCTGCCAGAGTGTGAGTGAGTGATATTACACCAAACCCCCCTCCCCATGAGACAATGCACCTCAAACCCACGGATTCTTCACCAGACCCGGGCCTGGCGCACTATCTGTAAAACCCTACAGATTTCCCCATACTTAGTATTCCTATGCCCTTTGGGACACCTTGAGGCTTTCCCTCCAGGGTGTACCGACCACACCTTTGGTAGATGGAGATATTTACACCTTACTACGCTCGCACAGTTTCTGCGGGGCCCTCGGTTTAAGGAGTTTGCTGAGATCCGACAGGAGTTCAACCTTCGGCAAATGGATTTTTTCAGATTCCTGCAACTCTGGCACTACTACGACACACTCCCATCCTAGGTACATAATCCGGAGGAGCATCCCCACCTGATAACATTGTTAAAGCAAGTATTCTGAACTAGTGGGCTCCCACATGCTATATCCACCCTTTATAAATCTTTAATGGAAACCATGGGGAAAATACCTATTTGATACAGGAAAATTGGAACTTCACCTTACCCGAGAAATCTGGGGTGTTGTTTGGTCCTTGTCTTCCAAACTAACCTGTTCACATGCTTAGCAACTATTTGCCTGGCAGCTTCTCATAAGATTCTTTCGCACTCCAGCTTTAACCTCACATTTTGGGGGCGCCACATCAGTAGCTTGCTGGCGCCAATGCGGTGAGACCAAAGCTAACCACACACATGTGCTGTGGTCTTGCCCGAAACTACAGCCATTCCTAAGGGATCTTAAGGTGGAGCTAAAATAATTAAGGGGGCAGGGTATCCCTTGGACTGGGGAATTCTATATGCTGCATGTTTTGCCTCGAGAATTAAGAGGCCCATACAGTGGACCACTACTGGAATTCTTCTACTAGCTGCAAAAAGCCATAACTAAACGTTGGGGCACTAAGCAGATTCCCTCAATTGAAAATTGGAGGACCATAGTTAGTGAAATGTATAGAGCGGAATGAATTACTTACTCTTTAAATGACAGAGCCCCATTAGGCTCTTTGAAATGAAACAGATGGATACTATATATACTGCCCAGGGACCCTGACTTTATCCCCTAGGTTTCGGGGAGCCACGAGTCCAGTTCGCCCTACACACCTGTTCCCTTAACTGACTAGGAAACTAATCCAAATGGGCCTCCCCACCCGCAGCAAAGCATGCCAAGCACAGACACTGGGGGTTTTGACCGGGCAGGTTTCTTTGGAGATGGGACATGAAGAAGCCTGGGGTTAAGCACAGATCTGAATGCTCTAACCTGAAGCAGAAGGGAAATACTTGAAACAAAGAACTATGAACTGGGGTTTATCCTTTTTCGGATTAATATGTTGTATAAGTGATATAAAGATATGAATTCTACCTCTGCCAATTTCTGTGTAATACCTGTATATTTTGAAGGAAACTGTGATTGTAAAACTGTAAATAATCAATAAAAAATATATTTACAAAAAAAAGAAATGATAACTTTTGAAAGATTTACCATGGGGGGTACACTGGAGTCCGTTTGTTGTTACATACCACAAAACCAGAAGCACCCCTCATGAGAATGTGATTTGACATTTGTGAATTAAACAGAAGTAGAGCATGCTAGATTCTGAATTTTTCAAACAGCATTCTACCACTGATAGCACTAAATATAAGCAGTAACACATTAGGGTGTATGGCTGTGCTGAGATATAGGAACGCTTAGCCTATATACATTCTGATATGTAGCAAAAATGCAATCGACTGCTTTCAACCACCAGGCATGTCCATATAATAACACAATGAGTTGTGTGTAGATCTTCTAAAATAGAACAATTTAAAAAAAGAAACCTATTTAATAAAAAATCTCCCATGGGATCTGGGGTGTCCCATCATGCTGGGGTAACTGGAGAGTCACATGATGCTACTGGCCAATCAGATTGCTAGGATTTTGTCATCTATGTCTGTTTTGGCACTGCCTGGGCTGCTCAGCTATGCTCTGCTACGTCATATATTGCAGTCTTAACACTTACCACTAGAGGGTGGCCTTCATTTGCTAAGTCACGTTTGTACACATAATACCAAGCCTTCCCTAGCTACCACCAAATAACATGACAAAAGGGGAAGCTGGAGTTGTCTTACCGTGGTGGTACATGGCCACGCAGTTTCCAGAACAAGCATTGGGTCTTCCATGGTACCAATTCTGATAATTAAAGCAGGAATTGTCTGTCCATCTGTATCCACATCCCTGTACCAAGAAAAAACAGAAATTAAACATCTCCAAGATATCGCACATCATCTTAATTCCATTCACCCAGCTACTCATGCAGGCCAAGTGTCCCACATTAGGAGAGATGCAACACATTTTATTTCACAGAGCTCCTCTGTCCTTACCCCTCAAGTGTTTCACATTAGGAGACATCTCTCATTTTAACCCTGAGAACCCCTCTGTCCATATGTCCATACCTCTCATCTGTCCCACATTAGGAGTGACAACCCTCATTTTACCCCTCAGAACCCCTCTATCCATACCTCTCAACTGTCCCACATTAGGAGGGACGTCCCTCATTTCACCCCTCAGAACCCCTCTATCCATACCTGTCAGCTATGTCACAATAGAAGTGCCATCCCTCATTTTAGACATCAGAACCCCTCTGTCCATACCTCTCAATTTTTCCACATTAGGAGGGACGTCCCTCATTTTACCCCTCAGAACCCCTCTGTCCATACCTCTCAACTGTCCTACATTAGAAGGGACATCCCTCATTTTCCCCCTCAGAACCCCACTGATCATACCTCTCAACTGTCCCACATTGGAGGGACATCCCTCATTTTACTCCTTAGAACCCCTCTGTCCATACCTCTCAACTGTCCCACATTGGAGGGACATCCCTCATTTTACCCCTCAGAATCCCTCTGTCCGTTTCTCTCAACTGTCCCGCATTAGGAGGAACATCCCTCATTTCATTTTCCCCCTAGAACCCCTCTGTCCATACCTCTCAACTGTCCCACACTAGGAGGGACAGCCCTCATTTTACCCATCAGAACCCGTCTATCCATATCTCTCTCAACATTCCCACATTAAGAGGGACATCCCTCATTTTACCCCTCAGAACCTCTCTGTCCATAGCTCTCAAATATCGCACATTAGGAGGGACATCCCTCATGTTATCTTTCAGAACCCATCTGTCCATACCTCTCAGCTGTCCCACATTAGGAGGGACATCCCTCAGTTTACCCCTCAGAACCCCTTTGTCATACCTCTCAGCTGTCCCACATTAGGAGGGACATCCCTCATTTTCCCCCTCAGAACCCCTCTGTCCATACCTCTCAACTGTCCCACATTAGGAGGGATATCCCCTGTTTTTGCCACTCAGAACCCCAGTGCCAGATGGTCAAATGAAAGGGGTCTCCCAGAACAAGTACAGTACTGCCGTCTCTCTGTTCCTCCTATGGAAATTGTCCCCTGAGAACTATTAATGGAAAACCTCAGCAAGATGGTTTAAGGTCACAGAGAGAAAGACACTTCCATTCTGGGGTTATTTACAGCCATCAGGATGATAGTTTTGGTGTTGTGATGTGACGATTGCCTTACCCATCTATGGGCTCCGATCCAGGAAAGTGCGAGGCGACAGTTGACACGTCGCACCACATGATTAACAATGGCGTTAACGCAGTGGTTGTGAATGGACATCAGGTGGCCTCCTCGTCGGCAGCAGTATGCCTGTTTGGGAAGTAAGTTATAACAGTGCATTAACTAAAATGGGTTAGTGTTATTATTAACATTATTCATTGTTTTTTTACTGGTTCAGGATACCCAGTTTTCTAAGGAAAATAAAGTAATTCTTCCAAGAGAATTCCAATCCTGTGACAAGATTCCTAGAAGAAGGCTGGCCCAGTAGCACAAAGGGTTGAGGCACTGGGCGTCACACTTGCTGCCATGCTAGCAACCCAGATTTGGAGACGAACTCAGGTTTCTGTGGATCAGTAAGAGGGGAGAGGATCGAGCGTCCAGAGGACTGCAGTCCGCTCTCGGTGAGGGGAGATTCATCGCCCTGCTGTCAACCACCACCAAGTGGAGGCTTGGTGGTAGTGCAAGCACGGGCAACACTGAAGAGAGGAAGCCACTGGTTTGACGAAGGATGTGCCTGCCTCCAAATGACACATCCTGTTGTCCATGGCAGGGGATTCAGAAGAAAAGTGAAATGTAGTGCAGGCTTCATGAAGTCCTGCCTTTCTACCCTTTCTCTCTCAGCCCCGCCACAAGGGGAAATCTTTAAAGGAACGCTGGGGGGTGGTAGGTTCCGGAGGCAGGTGGTTGTCAGTCGTGGAAGGGAGGGACAGGGCTAATAGCCAGCCTGCTGCCATGCCAAAGGAAAAAGCTTTATGGTGACAAAAAAATAAAAGGGAGAGATTCCTCGGCTGGCCCACTGGAGCAGCGGTAGCGCTACTGCTTGCAACTCTGATGACCTGGGTTCGGAAACAAGCCCGAGGCATCAGAAGGTGAGCCGGGGCAGGAGGACTGGGCATCCCTGGAACTGCTCTTCTCCTGTGGGATGGAGGGTGGGGAAGATCTTGGGGCTCATCTGGCCGATGGCGGAAGCCAGGAGAAAGCCAGTCCAAAGCAAAGAAGACGGGAAGGGGGACATATGGCAGATGTTGGGTTGTGCACCTTGACATCAGCATATACCATGAACTCCCCTGCAAGAAAAATGGGAAAATGCCTGGCAGCAGGGTGAAGAGGAACAGCTACATGCCCGCACCTGACCAGCTGGCACCAGCCCAAACTGCATCTGCTTCTCAGTGGGCTTGAGGGACTCGCCGGGGAGGTAAGCTCCTGGAGGAAGACTGCCAGTCAGGCAAGTCTCAGCAGATGGTGATGGGCTGGTGTGCTTCTCTGAAGGAGGGCTGTCTGGGAGGGAGGGAAAAATAGATTAATGGCAACAAAAGTTTCACAGCTGAAGCAGGAAAAGGATGTAAGTCGATCTCGTGAAGTACTGTAGTTATTGTTCTGTTTATTCATACATTCTCAGTTGGCCACTATGACCCCAACATTTCACATGAGAGGCTTAGTCACAGGCAATGATCCATATATTTAAAGTTCTTATCTATTATTTGGAATGAAACAGTTGCAGTTTGATGAATATTTTTTATTCTGTTTATACCCGCTCTGACATCATACCTGACCTGCCCCCCATCGCCACTCACCTTGGTGCATCCTAGGCCAGCGCAGTACCATGCATAGCCTCCCAGGCAGGGTCGAGGGGAGGGCACCCATGCACAAGGATTTCTCTGCTCCTGGCCCTCGCGGGACAACTGGGCCGAGGTTGGGGAGACAGATATATTGGGGTTGCTAGCACCTGGTGCCAGGGCCCATTTTGTTTTTTTCTTCCCCCAGTAGGAGGGTGGAATGACATCATAACATGTACATGGTAAGCGTGTCAGCATGTCAGCACCTGCCTCTGCCTCAATCTCTTCCTAGTTTTGACTCCAACTGCAGTGCCGCCTGTGGCCACCCAGGTGGCAGTGTTGCAGTGAAGGGACTACAGTCCCTCCTAGAAGGAGGAAAGGGTCCTCTGGAACACTTGCTCCTCCTCCCCCTGGCCTGCACCTGACAATCTAAGATTTCTCCCAATCCTGAGTCCTTGGCATCATGAGCAGCATTGCCACAGCAACACTGATGGGACACTTTGATGAATATTTAATGGCGTAGCAGTCAGTGTGCTGTGACTCATGCCTGCCTCTTATAGGTCGAGGGGAGGGCACCCATGCACAAGGATTTCTCTGCACATGGCCCTCACGGGACAACCAGGTCAGGGTTGGGGGAGACAGATATACTGGGGTTGTTAGCCACAGTGCCAGGGCCCATTTTGTCCCCCCCCCAGTAGGAGGGTAGAATGACATCATAACATGTGCATGATAAGCATGTCAGCACGTCAGCATCTGCCTCTGCCTCCACTTCTTCCTATTCTTGACTCCAACTGCAGTGCCACCTGTGGCCACCCACGTGGCAGTGTTGCAGTGAAGGGGCACCCTCCCTCCATTTCTCTCCTTGAAGGAGGAAAGCGTCCTCTGGGACACTTGATCCTCCTCTCTCCCGGCCTGCACCTGATGATCTAAGATTCCTCCTGATCCTGGGTCCCTGGTGTTGTGAGAAGCAGTGCTACGGCAGCTCTGATGGGACACTTTGATAAAAATGTAATGGTGTAGCAGTCAGTGTGCCGTAAACTCCCTTTTGAATGGGGTGAGGGGCTCATGCCTGCCTGTTATAGGGAGGAAACCGGTACCATCAGAGAATCTCTCTGCATCTGGCACAGTTACAGTTGAAACAATATATTAGAACAGTGAATATAAGGGCTGGACCTGTGGCGTGGAGGGCTGAGTTAGACGCCTTACCTTGCGTCACGCTGGTGAGCTGAGTTCAGAAGTGAGCCCAAACCACAAGGTTGGGAGAGGATGGAACATCTGGAGGACTGCTGTCCATTTCTGAGGATCGGGGACAGAGTACGCTGCTTCAAGACCAGGACCTCGTGGCGAGGTGGTGGCCGGGGAGTCAGAAAATCTCAGAGGGGTCACCTGATGGCCAGCACATGGCGCACCCATGCCTCTACACACAGCTGCCCCTGCATCATTGCATGCCACCAGCTGTAAGGGAAACTTGAAAATGGAAAAGCCTGACTCCAGCTATGAAGCCAGGCCTACAACCCGAACTGCACTGCCACCTGGATTGTGCTGTGGGGGTAGGGAGGAAGGAGCTCCCTAAACTGGACCTGCCATGGGAAGAAATCTGTAGGGGTATAAGATAGGTCCCGGGGGAGGCATTGGCTGATGGGCAGGGGATAGCAGCCAGGGCTACAGAAACAGCTGTAAATATATGGACCACTACCCATGAGTCAGTATCTCACACTAAACTTTGAAATCATATTGGCAAATTGAGAATGTATTAATGAACAGAACTTCTACTACTTCATGAAGATAGGAGTTTCATCTTCCTTTTTTTAAATACTTTTCACTCATTATTTGTGTAAAGACCAGGGCCACAACCAATCAAGAACCTGGATGAATGTCTACCTTCACTGTTGGTAGTCAGGATCATTCCATGGTCATATAGCAGGGAGTGAAAAAATGCTGACAGCAGTGCGACCTCCTTCACCTAGACGCCCAAAAGCCTCAAGTCCGCAGCACTCTCAAACTCCATTTGAACCCAGCATGAGATTCTGGGGCTCTCATCTGAGCCAAAGTGATTCTGCAGCCCGGAACTCCACTAGCATGAGATTCTGGGGCTCACAACTAGGCCAAAGTAAGATTCTGGGGCTTTCAGCTGAGGCAAAGTGAGATTCCGTGGCTCAAACTGGGACAGCATGAGACTCTGGGGCTCCCAAATGGGCCAGCGTGAGACTGCAGCTAGCAACTGGGCCAGCATGAGAAAGGTTTACAAACCGTAGACCACAAACAGTAGTTTCAAATGGAGATGTTGGGCTCACCTGTGCCAGCAGTCCAGCAATACCCTGAGTAAACCTGCCGTGTTTCATAAAGGCACCAGCAGCCAGCAACCCTTCTTAGGCTGCGAGCTCAGGGAGCCGGAGTCATGGTGGTCAGGGCTAAGGAGTGCTGCCCAGGGGTGCTGGCATTCATCGACACAGCACCCCGCCTCACCCCTCCGTGATAGCATGGCGAGCATGTTCCTATGCACGGGGAGGTGCACACATTCAGAGTGCACTGCACCATCCAAGGCCACTAGATGGCTGGCCACGTGACAGGGTGGAAGAAGAAAGAAAAAACCCTGGGAGCAAACCCCATCTGCTGACTAAATGATGACAGAAAAGCCTGACCAGCAGCCATTTCAATGAGCCGAGCAACAGAAAGGGATGTTACAGTTGGGCAAACTATTTTACCCGAGTTACCAGGTTTTGCTTCACGAAAGATGAGAGGGCCCTCTACCCTTTTGCTACGCCAATGACCTGGGCACAGCTGTACGGAAGTTCTCAGCAGTGTCACAGCTCTGTCACTACCAGTGGGTGTCACTGTGAGTGCTGGTACAAGGGCACTAGATACAGGGGAGGGGGTTCAGGGTATAGGAGCCATAGCTGTCATTGACAGGTGACTGCTGTGGGGAAGCTCTCTGCTGTGTCACAGCCCTGTCACTACCAGTGGGTGTCACTGTGAGTGCTGGTACAAGAGCACTAGATACAGGGGAAGGGGTTCAGGGTATAGGAGCCATAGCTGACATTGACAGAGCACTGATGTGGGGAAGCTCTCAGCAGTGTCACAGCCCTGTCACTACCAGCAGGTGTCACTGTGAGTGCTGGTACAAGAGCACTAGATACAGGGTAGGGGGTTCAGGGTATAGGAGCCATAGCTGGCATTGACAGGGCACTGCTGTGGGGAAGCTCTCAGCAGTGTCACAGCCCTGTCACTACCAGTGGGTGTCACTGTGAGTGCTGGTACAAGGGCACTAGATACAGGGGAGGGGGTTCAGGGTATAGGAGCCACAGCTGGCATTGACAGAGTATTGCTGTGGGGAAGCTCTCAGCAGTGTCACAGCCCTGTCACTACCAGTGGGAGTCACTGTGGATGCTGGTACAAGAGCACTAGATACAGGGAAGGGGGTTCCGGGTATAGAAGCCATAGCTGACATTGACAGGTCACTGCTGTGGGGAAGCTCTCAGCAGTGTCACAGCCCTGTCACTACCAGTGGGTGTCACTGTGAGTGCTGGTAGAAGAGCACTAGATACAGGGGAGGGGTTCAGGGTATAGGAGCCATAGCTGACATTGACAGGACACTGCTGTGGGGAAGCTCTCAGCAGTGTCACAACCCTGTCACTACCAGTGGGTGTCACTGTGAGTGCTGGTACAAGAGCACTAGATACAGGGAAGGGGGTTCAGGGTCTAGGAGCCACAGCTGACATTGACAGGTCACTGCTGTGGGGAAGCTCTCAGCAGTGTCACTGCCCTGTCACTACCAGTGGGTGTCACTGTGAGTGCTGGCACTACAAGAGGAGTAGCTCTTTACATAAGGGAAGGAATCAAAGTAACAGAACAAAAGAGAAAACAGGGAGGAGAAGAAGCACTGTGGGTAAATTTGGAGACCGGCAATGGCACCACAATCCGCACAGGGGTTGTATACAGACCCCCTTCTCAGGGGGAGGAAATGGACAAGGAAATGATAGAAAGTATACTTAGTATGGCAAAAAAAGGGGAGATATTGCTGATGGGTGATCTGAATATGCCAGATGTTAACTGGAGTGCAGTTGCCACAGCCACTTCAAAGAGTGGGGTTATTCTAGATGCCCTACAGGGGCATGCCTTAGACAACTAGTATTGAGCCCACTCGAGAGGAGCAATCTTAGACCTGGTTCTCTCAAATGGAGATGAAGAGAGATCACAGATGTAGAAGTGGGTTGCCATCTGGGAACTAGCGACCATCGAACAGTATGGTTCACAATAAACACAGCAATAGAGTCAAGCCATACAAAGGCAAAGGTACTGGACTTTAGGAGGGCTGACTGCCAAAATGGGTAAGTGCCTAAGGAATGCACTAGCACATGGGCAGGAAGGAGGGGTGGAAGAACAATGGGGAATAATAAAAACTGCCATTACAGAGGCAACAAGCCTCTGTGTGAAGCAAATAAACAAAACTAAACAATGTAAGAAACCACTATGGTTCTCAAAGGAAGTGGCAGTGAAGGTTCAAGAGAAAAAGAAAGCTTTCAGGAAGTACAAGGAATCGCAGAAGGAGCAGGACAGAGAACTGTATCAGTTAAAGCAAAGGAAGCTGGGAAGGCAGTCAGAACAGCAAAGGCCCAAACCGAGGAAAAGATGGCCAACTCAGTTAAGAAGGGGGATAAAACCTTTTATAGGGTACATCAGGAGCTAAGGAAGACCAAGGAGGGATAGTGAGGCTTAATAAGGGGAGGGTGGGCAGAGGGAGACTGTGAAAGGCAGAGATACTAAACAAATATTTTTGCTCAGTATTTACAAAGGAAGGAAGGGGGGTACGAGAACAAACAGTAGAAACACTCTGGATACAGAAGTTGATACCAGCCATTCACAGAAGAAAGGGTTCTGAAAGAACTCTTAAAACTGAAGGTGGACAAAGCAATGGGGCCTGATGGGATTCATCCCAGAATTTAAAAGAACTAAGGGTAGAATTAGTGACACCACTGACTACCCTGTTTAACAAATCATGGGAGGATGGGGTGGTACCCGAGGACTGGAGGAGGGCAGAGTGATTCCCTTCACAAAAGTGGGAGCAAGGCAGAAGCAGGAAACTACAGACCTGTTAGTTTAACCTCAGTGGTAGGGAAAATGATGGAATCACTTGAAGGAAAGAATTGTCAAGTATCTAGAGGCCAGAGGGCACAGGACCCAAGGCAGCATGGATTCACAGCAGGAAGGCCATGCCAGACAAATCTGATAGATTTCTTTGACTGGGTGGCCAAAGTAGTAGATCAGGGAGGGGCTGTGGACATGGCCTACCTAGACTTTAGCAAGGCATTTGACACAGTCCCACACAAAGATTAATATACAAGTTAGCTAGCCTGGGAGTGGGTCCCAAGATGACAGCCTGGGTAAAAATTGGCTGGAAAATAGGACACAGAGAGTAATAGTAAATAGAGTCCACTCTGATGAAAGGGGGTTACTAGTGGGTACCGCAGGGTTCAGAGTAGATTAGTCCTCTTCAATGTCTTTATGTTTACATTGCAGAGGGACTGAAGGAAAGTATGTCTCTTTGCAGATGACACAAAGATCTGCAACAGAGTTGATGCACAAGGTGGTGGAAAGGATAAAAAGGACTTGGCAAGGTTAGAAGAATGGTCAAATGTATGGCAGCTTAGATTCAATGCTAAGAAGTGCAGTAATGCACCTGGGAAACAAAACCCAGGGAAGAGTACACAATGGGGGTGAGATACTAACAACAACAAAAATGGAAAGGGACCTGGGGTAGTCATATCAGATGACCTAAAGGTGGGCAAGCAATGTGAGAGGGCAGCAATGAGGGCTGGGGGATATTGGGATGCATAGGAGAGGCATCACCAGTAGGAAACAGGAAGTTATTATCCTCTGTACAGACAGCTGGTCAGACCCCATCTGGAGTACTGCGGCAGTTCTGGAGACCCAGTCTTCAAGAAAGACATAGACAGGATGGAAGCTGTCCAGAGGAGGGCAATTCAAAATGGTGCAGGGTCTGCACCGGAGACATATGAAGAGAATTAAAGAAGCTAATATGTATAGCCTCGAGGAAAGGAGGGAGAGGGGGGATGATAGAAACTTTCAAGTACCCTCAAGGGAATCAACAAAGTCCAAGAGGGTAGCATCTTTCAAAAAAGAGGTGTGCAAGAACAAGGGCAACAATTTGAAGATAGAGGGGGCGCCCAGAGGTAATTTAGGAAGTATTTTTTACAGAGAGGGTTGTGGATGCATGGAACGGCCTCCGAGGAGGTCGTGAGTCAAAAACAGTGGTGGAATCTAAGCATGCATGGGACAGTCATAAGGCAATTTAGGGATGGGGTAGGAAAAAGTAGGCTGCTGGTTAACTAGGATCTGCAGCTTATCCAGTAGGCAGGGAAATGGGCAGACTGGGTGGGCCAAGCGGTCCTTATCTGCCGTCAAATTCTATGTTTCTATGTAGATACAGGGGAGGGGTTCAGGGTATAGGAGTCATAGCTGGCATTGACAGGTTACTGCTGTGGGGAAGCTCTCAGCAGTGTCCCAGCCCTGTCACTACCAGTGGGTGTCACTGTGAGTGCTGGTACAAGAGCACAAGATACAGGGGAGGAGATTCAGGGTATATGAGCCATAGCTGACACTGACAGGGAACTATTATGGAGAAGCTCTCGGCAGTGTCACAGCCCTGTCACTACCAGTGGGTGTCTGAACTAGATCCGCAGAGACAGAAAAAGACTTTGGTACAAAAGCAAAGTTAAGAAATCTTAAAGAAGGAAATAAAGAATGTCCCCTCCTTACCTCTGCGCAGTCGAAAGTGGTGTGAATGTTAAAGAAATGAATGCAGGTGTCCCCGATCTGGTACCAGCCCTCACTGCCTGGCTTGGTACACTTCGTCAATGTCAGGTTGGCACAAGCCTTCTTTTCCAGAGGCTCTAGCATGCTGTTAATCTCTTCCAGATCCAAGGGACCACTCGATGCTTCCTCTATCATCTCATCTGCTGGGCACTCCGCCTCACATTTTTCTTGCGCAGCATCCAGCTGGGGGCACTTCTCACACAACTCCTTCTGTGGAGGGCAAGTTACCTGCTTGAGCACTGCAGAGCAAACAAGAAAACTTAAAACAGCAGTTCATTTTAGGGATGACTTCTTATAACTTTTTATTCTATTTTAGGTTGCCATTTTTTTCTCACGTCTGTTACGTTTAGCTTTTTTCTCTATTTTGATTCTGCATTAAAAAAAATTTGAGATTTAAATATTTGTAGGAGTGCACCACATCTTAAGAATACCTGGACTGTTTGACAGATGCACTGCCCAGCTTCAGTACAGTGCATGTCTACATTATAGAATGGCAAGAAAAATCCCTGGGCTCTGATTGGTCTCTGTGGCGGTAGAAATATGGATTTATCCTAGCATAGCCTCATGGATCTAGTCTCAGCAGACAGACATGACCACATGACATGGCAAGAGAATCACTCCATTAACACGTCCAAGTCGTCTGCACTTGACATCCCCGCCTTGCAGTTTTCCAGTACTTCCCCATTTTCTAAATAACAATAATCTCTCTCTCCAGCAGTATAAAAGAACAAAATTACACTTTGTTAGTCCCCCCCCCAACAAAATCTCACTCAGTCTTTCACTATATTCCCCTGATTTAGACCAAAATGTTAAAACCAAAAGTGAGGCCATCAGTGAGATCGACTTCACTGTGCCATGCTCCGCAGTCGACTTCAGTGTGCCCCGCTCATCGACACATAGCTTGTTAGCCTCATGAAAAGTGGCTTCATTTGGTATTGCTACTGTCTTCACTTTTAGGAACAAAAAAAAAAAACAAGTATAACAAAGCTTTCGGCTTCACTAACATCAAAGTCCCTGCTGTGCGTTATGAGCACGTATGCTGTTAAACGGCACAGCGGGCTCTACTCCGTGGCTGTTGGCTTCAGTTCAGTTAATGCCTGCATCTGTTCTGGGGCACCAGTGGGGGAGTGGGGGAGACAGAACTGCAAACAAGAAAACAGATTTATTTTTCTTTGGTTTCTCCCAGTACAACCACAATGCTACTGTTCTTGGAGATGCAGGCAAACCACAAGTAGTTCAGCAAAGTAGGAGCCACAATCCTGAGACTGGGCTGGGATACACATTACAGGAGTCAGCGGTGGGGAGAAAAATGTCTCTGTAGGGAGAGGGAACGCATGTCACAGAGACAGAGAGCGGGAGACAATAGACGTATTAAACTGCAGTTGTCGGGAGGTGGCATGGAAGGGATACTGGAGACAATCTAAGAAACAAAGATTGTCGGGGGGGTGCAGAGGGGTGGTAGTAACATCACAGCTGTTCCAGCTTTCCAGCTACTGGCCAAAACAAGAAACGTGCACTATTTTATTTTAAAGTATGCCTACCCATTAAAAAATGAATAAAAAATACTTTTTAAATGCAAAATTTGATTTATACCTATTTTTTAAAAGTATGCCTACTCATTAAAAAATGAAAATAAAATACTTTTTAAATATATATTTCAAGCCTGTCCAGTGGCACTGAGGGTTGAGGCGCTGGACGCATTACATCGGTGACCCATTTTCAAGAGTGATCACAAGATACTGGGGGTTGGGGAGGAGGAGGATTGAGCCGCTCGGACTGCTCTCCCTCTCCAGGAAGGGGACTCCAGTGGTTAGCATGCTTTTCCCAGTGGAGGTTGGGGGACAGTCGCTAATGCTGTGCACAAAGGGGCTGAGATGGGGGCACGCTGGGAAGAGTGCATGGGGACGATGCATGCACCTTCCTCGGATATCATTGCAGCTCACTCACGAAGGGAGTACAAGGGGAAAGACGTCCTAGGTCACGGCGGCTTGATGGGCGCCATAGTTTCAGGGACATCGCCGAACTGGAACCAGAGCCGGTGGGAGAGTTGGGGGCTCCCCACCACCCTGCCGTGGGGGGCAGGCCACGGCAGAACAAGGCGAAGTCCCTAACAGGAGCTGAGGACAGACCGGAAGGTGGCCAGAAAAAAGGAAGCGCAGACAGAATAGCCGACCAGGACCCAGGAGAGAAAAAGGGTAAGCAAAAAAAAGAAGTATATTTTAATTTATACCTATTTTTTTAAACAAAGGAGCCATTGTATAATCAGCATAATGTACTCCAGGGTGTATGCTGTGCTGGGATAACATCACTTCTCAGGTGTTGGCTGCACTTGTCCTGCAACCTTGTGCCCAACCACCTGAGTTGTGACCTTATCCCAGCACGACACACATCCTGTCATGCATTATTTCTTAATTATATAATAAAATCAGCTGTAGGAATGGGAGCTAGTGAGGTACTGACATCATAGAGAGCACTCAGACTTCCTGTTGCTCTGCCCAGCCTGAGTACAGAGTGCTCCTGTATTATACAGAGTACCTAGACTTCTTAAAAATTCCACTGCCCAGTCTGAATACTGAGTGCTCTTATATAATCAGCTGTAGGTATGGAAGCTGGTGAGGGGCTCACATCATAGAGAGTATCTATGTTCCTAGACAATGGCACTGCCCAGCCTGAGCACAGAGCACTCATCCATTATATAAGCAGCTGTTGGAATGAGAGCTGGTGAGAGGCTGAGCACATAGAGAGCTCCCAGACTTCCAGACAGTGGCACTGCCTAGTCTGAGTACACAGCAGTCATCTAGTATAAAATAAAATCTGCTGTAAGAATGGGAGCTGGGGAGGTACTGCTGTCATATAGGGTGCCCAGACATCAAGACAATGGCACTGCCCAGCCTGAGTAAAGAGCGCTGCTGTATTATGAAATCAGCTATAGGAATGGGAGCTTGTAAAGTACTGATATCATACAGAGAGCCCAGACTGACAGTGGCACTGCCCAGCCTGAGTACGGAGCACTCTTGTGCTATAACGTGTAATCTGCTGTAGTAATGGGATCTGTGCACTACTGACATCAAATAGCATTCCCTGACTCCATGACAATGACACCCCATATTCGTATATACCACAAGTGCTTACCAGAGGAGCTGCAAATGGCCACACCAAAGACTACCAGCAGCAGGACAAGGGCTGACTTCATCGTGATGGATTCCTACAAAAGCAAGAGAAACAATATCAAAAGGAAGAAAGAGACAGAGAGACAGATGCATGGATAGCTAGCTAGCAAGGAGATAGAGAGAGAGAGATATTGCTGAAGATAGATTGCTGAAGATCGTTAGATAGGTAGATGGATGGATAGATAGATAAATGGATGGACAGACAGACAGATAGATAGACAGGTAAAACCGTTTTTCAACAGGGTTTATCTTTTAGGACTAAATAGCCCTGTATTACAAAGTTGTCCTGATATTTAAATGGTTTCAGACAACATATTATTACACATACATACAATATGTACAACGCTAAAAAATGCTAAATTCCGAGAAGTGTTACATGACACAGACCACCATATCAAATACAAGTAACAAATATATTTCTATCTTCAGTTCTAAAGTATTTCATATCTGTGCAGGACTGACATCATAGAGAGTGCTACATTCAGTTCTTTGGTTTGAATCAAATGGACTGCAAGACCAAAGGGAAGATGGATCTGTTGGGGGGGAGGGGTCATGACAGTTGAATCTGAGTAATTGCTTCAACTGGGTGACCAGGAAAACAGATCAGGGCATACCTCTCAACTGTTCCACATTAGAAGGGGCATCCCTCATTTCACCCTTTAGAACCACCTTTGTCCATACCTCTCCCTCATTTTACCCCTCAGAACTGTGAGGGGTACTGCACTGTAGCGACCTCTGGGGATGCCCGGAGGTACTACCAGTGTTGGTGTAAGCGTGGGGGAGTGCGACCCCATCTGGAGTACTGCGTGCAGTTCTGGAGACCCAATCTCCGCAAAGACATAGGATGGAAGCTGTCCAGAGGAGGGCAACTAAAATGGTGCAGAGTCTGCACCGGAAGACATATGAAGAGAGACTTAAGGAGCTTAATATGTATAGCCTCGAGGAAAGGAGGGAGAGGGGGGACATGATAGAAATTTTCAAGTACCTCAAGGGAATCAACAAAGTCCAAGAGGGTAGCATCTTTCAAAAAAAGAGGTGTGCAAGAACAAGGGGGCACAATTTGAAGATAGAGGGGGCGGCTCAGAGGTAATTTAAGGAAGTATTTTTTTACAGAGAGGGTTGTGGATGCATGGAACGGCCTTCCGGAGGAGGTTGTGGAGTCAAAAACAGTGGTGGAATTCAAGCATGCATGGGACAGTCATAAGGCAATTCTAGGGGTTGGGGGTAGGAAGAAGTAGGCTGCTGGTTAACTAGGATCTGCAGCTTATCCATTAGGTAGGGAAATGGGCAGACTGGGTGGGCCAAGCGGTCCTTATCTGCCGTCAAATTCTATGTTTCTGTGAGGGGCTCTGAGGGGTAAAATGAGGGATGTCCCTCCTAATGTGGGACTGTTGAAAGGTATGGACAGCGGGGTTCAAAGGGGTAAAATGAGGGATGTCCCTCCTAATGTGGGACAGTTGAGAGGTATGGACAGAGGGGTTCTGAGGGGTAAAATGAGGGATGCCCCTCCTAATGTGGGACAGTTGAGAGGTGTGGACAGAGGGGTTCTAAGGGGTAAAATGAGGGATGTCCCTCCTAATATGGGACAGTTGAGAGGTATGGACAGAGGGGTTCAAAGGGATAAAATGAGGGATGTCCCTCCTAATGTGGGACAGTTGAGAGGTATGGACAGAGGGGTTCAAAGGGGTAAAATGAGGGATGTCTCTCCTAATGTGGGACAGTTGAGAGGTATGGATAGAGGGGTTCTTTTTTTTATCACTACTGTATTTATCGCCTTGCTGCGGCGTGTCTGGCATGGGGCATCTAGCCGCCAGCTCTGCCCACCTGGAGAGCTGGGTGGCTCTAACCGCACCCAGAAGGATCCGGGACGGCCGTCTTCCCTTCTGCTGGAGGGCCCCCTATGCCTCTCCCAGCCAGGACAGCCCCAGAACCCTCCCCGATGGGACTCCTCGCCAGTCCTCTGGGCAGCACAGAGCACGGCCATCAGGCTGCATGGTCATGCCCAGCCCATTTTCCTCCTATTAGTTCCCCATTGGAGCACGGATGTGCAATGACATCCAGGCACAACGTGCTCACGTCCACTGCACTCCCCTACGCTTACACCAACACTGGTAGTACCTCCGGGCATCCCCAAAGGTCGCTACAGTGCAGTAAATGTCCCCAGCCCACCCCAGGACAAGAACAGCAGTCTGTGGATGCTCTATTCTAGTCCTCCTCTGCCAACGCCAGACCCGGGCTTGTTCCCGTACCTGGGTCGTTGGCATGGTGTGAGGTGTGGCGTCCAGTGCCTCAACCTTCAGCACCACCGGGAAGGTGGGATAGAGGGGTTCTGAGGGTTAAAATGAGAGACATCCCTTCAGTATGAAACAACTAAGAGGCATGGACAGAGGGGTTTTCAAGGGTAAAATTAGGGATGTCCTTCCTAATGTAGGATAGTAGAGACGTATGGACAGAGGTGTTCTGAGGAGTAAAATGAGGGACGTCCATCCTAATGTGGGACAGTTGAGAAGTATGAACAGAAGGGTTCTGAGGGGTAAACCATGAGGGTGTTCCTCCAAGTCTGAAGAATTTCAGCAGAAAGAGATAGAGATTATAAGGAAAATGAAAGGTGAAACAAACTAAAAAGAAAAAGGAAGGTAAAAGGAGAGGGAACAAGACTGTGAGCAAGAGAATGAAGGGGAAACAAAATGAAGAAGGTAAGGAAAATGTTCTACTTACCTGTGTCTGCTCTCTGTCAGCGGGTCTCTGAGGGCTGTTGCCTCTGTTGATGCAGTCGAGATTTATATTGACTGCTTTGAGGAAGTCTGTGCCTGATAGACCACTGATTACAGACCACAAACGGCCGTTACCAGCTGTCCAGTCTGATTATCTGCCCCACTGCCCTTGGGAAACCCAGAACAATAGTTGATGAGTCATTTGACAGTTTTTGTCCAGAGAAGAATGTAGAGCTATGTGCTGCTGGTTTTCAGGTGTCCTAGGGGTAGAGGAGATGGGGAGGAACAGTGCATCTTGTAGTGTGCAGGTGTTTCCATAGTCCTGTACTGCAAGAGAAGTATGTTTCAGGTACAATTAACAGTTTATCTACAAGGATGGGTAAAGTTTGTTTCTAGGTGTGTCCGGGTGGTGTATATAGAAGATGGGATAAAAAAGCTCAGTCTAGGGGGGAGTGGTGGGCAGGTTTAATGTGTTTCTCGCCAGGGCATTGAAGGGAGCAGCGCATGGTTAGAATGGGGAGCTGCAGGGGTGCAGCCTGAGGAGTGAAGACTGTCTGAAGGGCACAGTGCCAGGCCCAGGCTAGAGAGAAAGTGGGAGCATGGAACCCCACCAACCATTTCCGGTGAGAGGATCCTAGAGGAATCCATGAGTCGCTCTGTCTCACACGGCAGTCAAATGTGCCAGGCTGTTTGAGGGTCCCCTCAGCACTGGCACTCCCAGTCAGGTGTGGCTGATTTCTGGAGCACTGGATTACTGTGTATGCAGTAAAACATGCCTTAGTGTGTTAATTATGGGTCAACAATTGCACTCCTTGAATGCACTGTCAGGCACGAGCCGCTTGTGCCAAGAGCCTTTAAACACAGGAAAATGCAGTTACTGACCCTAGCTACACATCCCTGAACTGTCATATTGCACTTATGACATGGGTTCTACTTAAAAAAATGTTTTGCAAAAAAGTTCTCATATGATTTTTAATTAAAAATGTCCTTTTCTGTGTGAAATCGGAGGGGAAGACAAAAACGTAGTCCCATTTGAGGCGTATTGATTTTGCAGCCGAACCTGATGCACACACTAGACAAGTACAGGACCGTAGTTATGTGTAACCCCCCTGCAAATGGGGGTTCCCAAAAGACTTCCAGGAGCTTGCTTGAATGCTCCAAGCCTGAATGGTGTTTGGCATTTAAGCCATTTATCAGTGAGTGTTTTTAGAGCCTCTGGTACTGTCTCTTTAAGAGCTGTCTGCTTGCAGACATAATTAGTTTATATGGGGGGACTGTGTGTTTCTCTGTTTGAGTACCACTGAACTGCTGCCAATTCACTCCATTTTTGCAGTCACTAGGAGTGCAAAGGGAACCTATCTGAAAGATGTAACTGTTTGCCAGAAATTATTTAGAGTGATAATGAAATTACAGTTTGTCTAACCTGCTTTCTTTGCAGTCAGAACAGTGTCTGTCTAGTTCCCCATTCTGGTTTTGAACTGCTGAACTGGACCAATCAGTGTGGGGTAAGCTAGCTCTAAAATGGTGCCTTGGACGAATCAGAACTTGGACTCATAATCTGAGCCAGCCACAAGAGGATTGTATGGGCAGTGACTTGGGAGATGTAGTTTAGACTTCAGTGCCTTTTGGACCAACAGCAGCAGTCTATTGTGAGTGACAGCCAATCCAGTCAAGAACTGGGAGGAACTCAAAGGAAGTGCCCGTTTTTGTCGGTTGGAGTTTCAGTTGAGCTTTGGCAGTGAAGAAGGAAGGAGCCCTGTGTTTTTCAGTGTGCAGTTTTAGTCAAAAACGGTGTAAGGCCCAGAGTTCCGTCTGCAGCTTGTTAGGACTGAATCTGTCCTGTGAAAAGAATCAAAGGATCTCTGAAGAGTAGAAACCAGGCTCACCCTGTAGAAGACTGGAAGAATTGCTGAAAATTGCACTCGGTCTGTCAGGAACTGAATCTGCTGTGTGTTCTCCCGGTATTGTGCAGTAATTGCGATCGGGATACAGATGCAGCCTGCCTGGTATAGTGCTTTTTTATATAAATGTGTGAAGAGGTTTGTGTACCTCAAGTGAGCCCTGCTGACATTGAAGGACCCTATCTTATTTGGAGGTCGTGAGTACTAATTCAGGTCGCTCCCTGTTGAATTGCCACATTAAATCCAAATGGAATTACTGTACTGCTGACTGTTTAATTCTCCTTTCTCTGTGTGAAAGGGCCCCTACCAGCTGCCACGGTTTGACTAGCCACTAGGGCTTGGGTACCCAGGGCCAGTAACTGATAGGGATAGGCCTGTGCACAGAGCCATAGGTAGATTATTAGAGTGATAAGCTAATTAACCTGATTTCCTGTCCTTGTTATATCCCCTAAATAAATCAGAGCTGCTTGTTTCAGCAAAGTTATACTGCCTGAGGTATTTGTCTATGTTAAAGTACTGTACTGTGATTGTTGCACTGTATCTCATTTCACAGGAGGTCCCAGTGCGGAACCAGACCTGGGGGTAAGTGTATACTGTGAAGGTAATTCTGATATATTGTGTGGGCCACTAGTGGGAAGAAAGGGGTTGCAGTGTCCCAGAGGGCTGTGACCAAGTTAGTTTAACTATTGCAAACCCTGACCTCTGGGTGGAGGCACCCGCCATTGGATCCAGGCCCTCAACCTGTTAGTGGCAAATCAGGCAGGGTAGTAGCCCCGGGATAGCGCCATCTAGGGGTTACATCTTGAGGCTCACCGCTGGATTGTGTGTCTCTAGTGGCCATATTTACTAACCACTGTTAAGAAAAAATGGGTACCCGACAGAAGTGGCTGTGCACCGCTGGTGGAGTGGTGTACTGGGGAGGAGATCGACCTCAAAATGCTATGCTTATCCTGGACATCCCCTGGTATCAATACGACACTGTGCAGGGAGTACTTTCCGAGGTGGAAGGTTTACAAACCCTGTGGTGGTGGGTCGGCATGCTAATCTGCTCACCCACACTTTCCTGGCCCTAGTAGAGTTTAAGGATCCCATAGATAGCTCCAAAGTGCCACAGACCATTACCCCAGAGGGAGCCCTCACTGCTTGGAGAGTGATAACTAAGGACAGTAAAGACCCGGGGGGGAATCAGCCCCCACCACTATCTGAAACTTTTGAGGAGAAATTTGCTGAATGGTTGCTGGGAGAGGGGAAAACTGTGGAGGACTTGAAGAAACTATTCTTGCCACCTGGGGGTGTTCCTCCCCCAACACCCTCTCCTGCTCCAGTGCCCGTAATGGTGGCTGAACCAATGCAGACTCCTATTTCTGCACCTGCCATTAGTCACGACTCACCGGAAGGTTGAGGATCTTCTCTGGCACCTCCCACCCCTAGGAGGATGACTGGGAGACCTGGATAGACTATGTTGCCCCCCAAGTGCTAGAATGGCAATGCTCGGAAGGCGAAAAGCGAAAGAGGGTTAGTGAGAGCCTCCGAGGTCCTGCCCTGGCTACCATCCGTGCTAAACGAGCCAGTAACCCTGAAGCGACTGCACAGGCCTATCTTGAGGCCTTGGAGAATGTGTATGGGAGCCCAGATTCTGATGAGGACCTATGGTGGAGAGTAAGAAATGCACAACAGTACCAAGGGGAGTTGTTGTCTGTGTATGTCTCTCGGCTGGAAAAATTGTTGCAAGAATGCCTCAGAAAGGGTAGTTTGCCAGCGATTGAACTGGACCGAACCAGACTGGACAGAATCCTTAAGTCTGCCCCCTTCTCAGAACTGCTGTTGCTTCAGTTACGCCTGGCAAATCGACTGGAATCCCACCTCCTATGATGAGTTAATGAGAGAAATTCGAGGAGTTGAGAAAAGGCGACTCGGGAGGTACCTGCACCAACAGCTGTGGCTACGACCCGAGTGACTGAGGGTGACCCATCAAGTGAAGTTCAGGGCAGAGGTTGACAGTCAATGAGTGCTCTGACAAGGAAAAGATATGCCACAATGGGGCTAACTGTTGAGAGAGATCCGGAATTCAAAAACAGTCCTTTATGAAGGCCACGCCTGCAAGTACGGGCCCTGACCTATATCCGACTGCAGTATCTGTATGGGGTGGGGGACCCACCCATGTATCTCCTGTTGATAACAGCTCCAAACTCAATTCCTTGACCATGGAAGTGGAGAAACTGACGAGATGTCTCCAAATGCTTATCACGCCAAGAGACAGAGATGGCACCCAGGTTTCAGTTAGTAATACCCCCGCCCTGGCTCCCAGTGTGGCACTCGGCCAGCTCAAACTCCAGAAAGTATGTTTTGCTATAATTGTGGGAAAGATGGGCACATGAAAGGGAATGCCAGTCCCCAAAAGACACTGACAAAGTTGCATATAGGCTACAAGGAGAGCTCGAGAAGAAATCAGTGGTTAAGAGGTGCACGACATGATCCCAGTGAGAGCACCAAAATGCTAATTCACGCCCTTTGTGGCAAGGTCAGTTGCCCAGGCCCCCACTACCGCCTCCAGACTGGTCCAGAATAGTGGGTCCCTCCATGGAGACCACTGTAAAGGTGAATGGAGTGTCTACAAGAGCTGTATTAGACAGTGGCTCCCAAGTGACAATTATGTTCCAGGATTGGTATCAGAAGCATTTGTCAGACGCACTTTACAAACCGCTAGAAGGACTGCATGTATGGGGGTTAAGTGAGAAGGCTCACCCTATTCCGGTATATCCGAATTTGGCTGTCTTTCCCACCTCCGTGGCTGGAGTGGCCGAACAAGTAGAGACCCTAGCCTTAGTGTGTCCCCCACTGACTGTATGATGGTGTCCCTTGTTGATTGGAACAAATGCTCATATGTTCGGAAGGCTGGCACAGTTGTGTTATGAAAAACAGGGTCAAAGACTAGTAGAGCTTTAAGAGTTCGCTTAATTAAGAAGGCCTATGAGGCACAGAGAGATGCTGAAAAACAGAACCAGAGGAACCGGTCGGAATTGTATGGAAGAAGGATCCTGAGTCTCTGATCCTGGCGCCAAATGCCCAGTGTACCTTACAGGAGAGGTCCGTATCAGAAAGGATGTTAAGAATAAAATATTAATGTTGGATGCACCAGGCGATGGAAAATTGCCAGAGGGACTGCTGGTCAAGCTTAGTATTTTGCCCGCTAGAGCCCATGCTTATGCCAGAAGGGTAATGGTCCAAGTTCATAATGTGTCTGAAAGAGACATTCGAGTAAACAGAGGTTGCATCCTGGCTAATGTGCATTGTGCAGACACTGCAGTGCTACCCAGCAGCAAGAGTTCAAGGAAGAATGACAGAGTAACGCCTGACTTGTTTGATTTCGCGACTCCCGCTACCAGCTGAATGGAAAGTGAGGATCAGTGAGAAGCTTGCCCAGAGAGACCAGGTGTTTTCTTTAAAGGAATGGGATGTAGGATGCGGCAAGGAGCTGAGCACAACATCCGCTGCATGACGAAGACCATTTCGTGAGAGGTCTCGACGCCTGGCACCTGCTGACATAGATGATGTGAGACGGCATCTGCAAGAGATGTTAGCTGCTGGTGTAATACAAGAATCCAGAAGCCCTTATGCTTCCCCATTGTGGTAGTGAGGAAAAAGAATGGAACAGTAAGGATGTGTGTGGATTATCGCACTTAAACCGCGGACTATCCCTGATCAGTACACAATGCCCCGCATTCAGGATGCTTTGGACTGCCTAAACGGGAGCAAGTGGTTCTCTGTGCTGGATCTCCGCAGTGGTACTACCAGATCCCGATGGCCCCAGAGGACCGTGAGAAGACTGCCTTTATCTGTCCGCTTGTTCTATGAATTCATGAGGATGCCTCAAGGATTTCAGGTGCCCCAGCCACTTTTCAACGATTGATGGAGTGCAGTGGGGACATGAACTTACTAGAGTGCCTGGTATACCTAGATGATGTTATTGTGTTTGGCAGCTCACTGGAGGAACATGAAAGCAGATTATTTAAGGTATTGGACCGACTGGAGGACTTTGGCCTTAAACTGTCCATTGATAAGTGTCAATTCTTTCAAACATCAGTAAAGTATGTGGGAACATAGTATCCACCGAGGAATAGAGACCACCCAAGTAAAGTTGAGGCCTTGACCACCTGGCCACAGCCCAAAATCTAAAAGAACTGCAAAGATTCCTGGGATTCTGTGGTTATTATCGGCGCTTCATCAAGGACTATTCAAGAGTGATCCGCCTTTACTTAACCTTACTCAAGGGTATCCCCAACCCACAAAAATACCAAAAGTCAGCGCCCTCAAGACTGAAAGAGTGTATTTCATCCAAGTGAAGTATTTGGGGCCCGCTGGACTCTGATTGTGAGACTGCTTTTCATGAGATCATATATCAACTTACCCATGCTCCAGTGCTGGCCTATGCCGATCCAAGAAAACCTTACGTCCTGCACACTGATGCTAGCTTGCAAGGGTTGGGGGCTGTGTTAACATAGAGCACGAGAATGGCCTGAGACCAGTGGCCTTTGCCAGTAGAAGCCTGACCCCATCCGAAAAGAACTATCCTGTACATAAGTTAGAGTTCCTAGCTTTGAAGTGGGCATTGTTGACCAATTCCATGAGTACTTGTATGGGCTAAAATACTAGTAAAACTGACAATAATCCTTTGACCCATGTGCAGACCTCAGCTGTTGGATGCCACTGGCCATAGGTGGCTTTCTGCATTATCTACATATGACTATGCTCGATACCGAGCAGGTCTGAACCATAGATGCTGATGCTCTCCGGAGGCCTGTTCCCAGAATGATTGGGTCCGATTGGCAGAACTCTGACATTCGGCACTCTGTCGGAAGTTTGACAGGGAGGAACAATGTCCACGGACGCAGTGGACTGCATGGTGGATTGCTTGGGAGCCTCTGAGAATTGCATACCTGCTGCTTATTGCCACTTTTCTGCAATAGACATTGGTGCACTGCCTCAGCTGGACAATGACAGTATTCGCGGGCTCAACTCGCGATCCCATGATCAAAGCAGCTTTAGAAGCCCTCTATGCAGGAAAAGATGTGTCCAAATTACGCCCACTGATTTGAGAACTGCACTGTTATACAAAGAAGGTCCAAGTTGAAACTGATCAATAAACTGTTATACAGAGAAACAGTAGACAGAGGGGACAAGTAGACAAACAACAACTAGTGCTGCCCACTGCCTTCGAGACTCAGTACTGAGGTCCTTGCACAACCACATGGGGCACCTTGGTATAGACAGAACACTTGACTTGGTGAGATCCAGATTCTATTGGCCTAAGATGGGGCTGATGTGAGCAACACATTCGAACTTGTAGTCGCTAGCTTACAGAGGAAAGCTTTGCCCCAGAGGGCTGCCCCTTGTTAACATCACCACCAGTGCACCCATGGAGCTGGTCTGTATTGATTTTCTGAGTTTGGAGTCAGATCAAAGAAATATCAGTAATGTGCTGGTGGTCACTGACCATTTCACGAGATATGCCCAAGCTTTCCCACCAAAGACCAGAAAGCATCCACTGTGGCCAAAGTACTTGTAGAAAACTTTTTGTTCACTATGGGCTCCACAAAGAATCCATTCTGATCAAGGGAGAGACTTTGAGAGTCGTCTGATCAAAGAGATGCTTTCTCTGTGGGGAGTGCGAAGTCCAGAACCACTCCTTACCCCCAGGGGACCCACAGCCTGAACGTTTCAACCGCACTTTGCTAGATATGCTAGGCACCCTGCACCCAAAGGACAAGCCTAGATGGAGCCAACAAATTAGCACCCTGGTTCATGCTTATAACTGCACCAAAAGTGATGCCACTGATTCTCCCCACCGCCTGATGTTTGGAAGAGAAGCTCGACTACCAGTAGATGTGTGTTTTGGGGTCTCTCCTGATGGGGTTCAAGCTGACAACTATTTACAGTATGTGCAAAGTTAAAGGCCCAGCTAACTCATGCGTACTAACTGGCTCAAACCATGGCTGCCAAAAGAAATCTGGCCAACAAAGAAAGGCATGATAAAAGGTGAAAGCACAGGAACTCCAGGAGGGAGATCGGTATTGCTAAGAAATCTGGGACTGCATGGCAAGCACAAGATTGCTGACCGATGGCACCATCTCCCTCACATTGTAGTGGGCAAACTAGATGATCTGCCAGTGTACAAAGTAAGGCCTGAGAATAATTCAAAAGATGTAAAACAATACATAGAAATCATTTACTGCCCATTGGACAAATCTTAATTGAGTCTGAGCCCTCAGAAGATGCCCCTCTGGACCAGTGACTAGAGCTGCTGCTAAGAAAAGATCAAGAAAGTCTGCACCTACAGAAGCAAAGTTAAAGTGTTCCCTCCACAAGTCCCAGTTGAGCATGACTGTCAGTCCATATCGGAAGAAAGTGAGAGTGACTTTGAATACTATCCTTCTACGTAACTGAGTCAATTGTTTCGGGCAATCCCAGTCAATACTGGAGACAAAGCTGGGCCTTCTGACTGTCTAAGCCCCCAGCTTCATCCCTGGAGCCAATGCTCCCAGTAAGTGAAGTGCAAAGCATCAGATCAGATGAAATGGAATCATTGTGCATGGTTGAACTGTTTGAGCTTTCAGGGAGGAAAATGATAGATTGGGGCAGACTGGTGATACACCCAAACAAGAAGAGTATTTTGAGTGCCCTGACAGTCCACTGCCAGTGTCCGAAAGCTCTCCCTCAGAGCCAAATGTTGTGGACTCAGAAACTGTAACTCCTGGAGCTGAAAGTGCCCCAAGTTCTAGCCTCTCTACCCCATGGAGACTCCACTGACAAGTGAGGACAATGCTGAAATGAGGCTCAGAGTGCAGAGACTATAACAGTTCCCCCTAGAAAGACTGGTCGAGCTGTAAAGCCTGTGGTGCACCTCAGTTATGATTCACTTGGGAGGCCTGTGGATTTGCCTCTCAATGTTGTCCATAAAGGAGTGTATGTGTCCCCGAGCTCATTGCCCAAACTGAGCGCTCAGTGCTAACTCCAAGTTACTTGTGTTGCTCTTTCTATATGGTGCCCTTGCCCATCCAGCCCCAAGGTAACTGATAGGAAGGGCCCTCTCTTCAGGTTTCATGTACAAGAGGTAATAACTTGAGTTATGGTACAATGTGTATGTAATACTGTGTAAAGAGTGACGACTGCAATGTTTCAGAAATGTGTTCTTGGTAAAATGATATATTGACTGATGATTACATGTGCGAGCCTAATGCAAATGATATGGTTGCAGTTGAAACTTATGGTACTTGCTTGACGCGACGCCAAGCTTTCCCAGGCCAGGAAGGGTGTAACCCCTGCAAATGGGGGTTCCCAAAAGACTTCCAGGAGCTTGCTTGAATGCTCCAAGCCTGAATGGTGTTTGGCATTAAGCCATTTATCAGTGAGTGTTTTAGAGCCTCTGGTACTGTCTCTTTAAGAGCTGTCTGCTTGCAGACATAATTAGTTTATATGGGGGGACTGTGTGTTTCTCTGTTTGAGTACCACTCGAACTGCTGCCAATTCACTCCATTTTTGCAGTCACTAGGAGTGCAAAGGGAACCTATCTGAAAGATGTAACTGTTTGCCAGAAATTATTTAGAGTGATAATGAAATTACAGTTTGTCTAACCTGCTTTCTTTTGCAGTCAGAACAGTGTCTGTCTAGTTCCCCATTCTGGTTTTGAACTGCTGAACTGGACCAATCAGTGTGGGGTAAGCTAGCTCTAAAATGGTGCCTTGGACGAATCAGAACTTGGACTCATAATCTGAGCCAGCCACAAGAGGATTGTATGGGCAGTGACTCTGGGAGATGTAGTTTAGACTTCAGTGCCTTTTGGACCAACAGCAGCAGTCTATTGTGAGTGACAGCCAATCCAGTCAAGAACTGGGAGGAACTCAAAGGAAGTGCCTGCTTTTGTCGGTTGGAGTTTCAGTTGAGCTTTGGCAGTGAAGAAGGAAGGAGCCCTGTGCTTTTCAGTGTGCAGTTTTAGTCAAAAACGCGGTGTAAGGCCCAGAGTTCCGGTCTGCAGTTTGTTAGGACTGAATCTGGCCCTGTGAAAAGAATCAAAGGATCTCTGAAGAGTAGAAACCAGGCTCACCCTGTAGAAGACTGGAAGAATTGCTGAAAATTGCACTCGGTCTGTCAGGAACTGAATCTGCTGTGTGTTCTCCCGGTATTGTGCAGTAATTGCGATCGGATACAGATGCAGACTGCCTGGTATAGTGCTTTCTTTATATAAATGTGTGAAGAGGTTTGTGTACCTCAAGTGAGCCCTGCTGACATTGAAGGACCCTATCTTATTTGGAGGTCGTGAGTACTAATTCAGGGTCGCCCCTGTTGAATTGCCACATTAAATCCAAATGGAATTACTGTACTGCTGACTGTTTAATTCTCCTTTTCTCTGTGTGAAAGGGCCCCACCAGCTGCCACGGTTTGGACTAGCCACTAGGGCTTGGGTACCCAGGGCCAGTAACTGATAGGGATAGGCCTGTGCACAGAGCCATAGGTAGATTATTAGAGTGATAAGCTAATTAACCTGATTTCCCCCTGTCCTTGTTATATCCCCCTAAATAAATCAGAGCTGCTTGTTTCAGCAAAGTTATACTGCCTGAGGTATTTGTCTATGTTAAAGTACTGTACTGTGATTGTTGCACTGTATCTCATTTCACAGGAGGTCCCAGTGCCGGAACCAGACCTGGGGTAAGTGTATACTGTGAAGGTAATTCTGATATATTGTGTGGGCCACTAGTGGGAAGAAAGGGGGGTTGCAGTGTCCCAGAGGGCTGTGACCAAGTTAGTTTAACTATTGCAAACCCTGACCTCTGGGTGGAGGCACCCGCCATTGGATCCAGGCCCCTCAACCTGTTAGTGGCAAATCAGGCAGGGGTAGTAGCCCCTGGGATAGCGCCATCTAGGGGTTACATATGTACTTATCTTTTAGCCAATCAGGGTGCTAGAATATTCTTAGCCAAGTTTCAAGGGTAACTATGGGAACTGAGACTCTGGTCTCGTCTTGGATCTTTGACTGGGTTTGGAAGCAGGTCCACACCAGAGCACAGTGCTGAGTGCATTTGGAGGGGAACCTCTGTTGCCGCCAGCGAAAGCATGGTGGCCTGGAATCTTTCCCCCTCACTATTGGCTGGGAGGGGAAGAACTATACGTTTCCTGACATTGCACTTACATGAATGCCTGAAATCTGAGCTATAGCAGGGTGTAAGGATAAGCTGTGAGCTGAATGACTGAGCTGTAACTACCTGTGAATATGAGCTTGCTGGGTTTGGTCTTTAAAGGTGGCCATCAATACAATTTGGAAAAATCTCCCTTTTTTCATTATTTTTGGAAAAATTACCCATTAACTTAATTGTTATTCTTTCTTTACTGGTTAGTAAATTTAAAATGTTGTTTGATACAGTTTACATACATATTACAGAATGGGTAGAGTGATTTCCCGGCCTCTGACTGGCTAAGACCCCTGTCAAAGGTTACATTTATGTGTCAGCAGAGACTGGGAAATATGTAGTCCCGGTGCCAGCCTGCTCTTGCACCAAAAATATCAATGCACATATACCAGTTTTAAATGTCAGAGCCGCCATGTTTTTTTCTCTCGCTTAGCGATGTTCAGCACTGCATCCCTGCTGGACTTGCCACGTTCTTCTAAACAGTAACACACAAAAAAAAAAACATCCTTTACCAAGTTTATGGGATTTAGTTCTCACCAGAGCCCAAAATGCCAAGCCACAACAACTCCATCCAACGGCCACTTACCTGCTCTCATTTTGTACCACCCACCTCGCTCACTGTTCTGCTGCAAGCCAGCAGCATGCCTCCCTCTGCGAGTGCAACAAGGAAGAAAGTACTGTTGGTCTCATGACTCAGCGGTGAGACCAGCAGTACATGTCCCCTCTGACGCCTCGCACACTTGACTTCCTCAGAAGACAATGGGCTTCATTTTCTGTGCCCACTCTGCTATTTCCACCGGCCTTAATTGAATGAAAACGAGAAATAAACAAGTGAAGCAGCAACACGTCACCTCTGATGCCACATGCACATCACTTCATGGTAAGACAACAGGCTTCATTTATAGGAGCCCATTCTATAATTTGCACTGGCTTAATTAAAAAATAAATACATAAAACAAACGACCAGTGAGCGTGTGTGTGTGTGTGTGGGGGGGGGGGGTTGACAACTCCAGAAACAAGTGAGGAGCAGCAAAGAAAACACACAGCTGAATTAAACACTACAGTGCCCTCTACTAGCAAATATACCAGTAGAGGACTACTTTACCATTAAAAATAGTTTCAAAAGATTTCTAGTCATTTTTTTATTTATTTTATTTTTATTTTTTAAATAGCACATAAAAACGCCACATATAACCCATTTTCTAAGCTCAATAATACCCTTCAGGGTAGGCATTATAGGCTATACGTGACCTTCCAGGGGCTATAAGGCCCTCCTGCGTGTGCTGTTGGGATTTACTATGCCCCTGGGGCAGTCAGGTATAGCCCAATACTGCCCACCCTGTTGAGTGTTGTTACCTCCATGAAAGTAAAAAAAATCTATGAAACTACACTCTGATCTGTTACCAGTAGAAGGCAGCTGATAACATCACTACCACCATAATCAATGAAACTGCATTCTGATCTGTTACCAATAGAGGGCAGCTGATAACATCACTACCTCCATAATCAATGAAACTGCTTTCTGATCTGTTACCAGTAGCGAGCAGCTAATGACATCAATACCACCACAATAAATGAAACTGCATTCTGATCTGTTACCAGGAGAGGGCAGCTAATGACATCACTATCCCCACAATCCATGAAACTGCATTCTGATCTGTTTCCAGTAGAATGCAGCTGATGACATCACTACCACCACAGTCCATGAAACTGCATTCTGATGTTACCAGTAGAGGGCAGCTGATGACATCACTACCACCACAATCCATGAAACTGCATTCTGATCTGTTACCAGTAGAGGGCAGCTGATGACATCACTACCACCACAGTCCATGAAACTGCATTCTGATGTTACCAGTAGAGGGCAGCTGATGACATCACTACCACCTCAATCCATGAAACTGCATTCTGATCTGTTACCAGTAGAGGGCAGCTGATGACATCACTGCCACCACAGTCCATGAAACTGCAGTCTGATCTGTTACCAGTAGAGGGCACCTGCTGTCATCATTACTACCACCACAGACAGCTATATACATGGTGGTAGTGATGTCATATGTAGCCCCCTTCTGGTAATGGAGCAGAATGTAGCTTCAAGGGTCTTTTTATTTGCATTTTTATACATGTGTTCTGTCAGAGTTTGGAACTGTCTGTTTTTGAAAGCAGCACAAGGGAAGTCACAGAGTTTGGAACTGTCTGATTTTGAAAGCAGCACATGGGAAGTCACAGAGTTTGGAACTCTGATTTTGAAAGCAGCACAAGGGAAATCACAGAGTTTGGAACCGTCTGATTTTGAAAGCAGCACAAGGGAAATCACAGAGTTTGGAACGCAGTGCTTTGGCTTCTCAGAAGGAACTAGAAGGGGGACAAGATCAGATCTACAGTACAGTAGCTTCTTGTTGTTTTACATTGCTTCTTGTGGATTCTACTTGGTAGAAGATTATTTCTTTTCTTTCTTACTACTAAGGGGCTAGCAGGGTATTGTTTGGGGCTGTTGGAATTTTGAAACCTGTTTTGGTAGCTATAAGTGGGCACATTTGTTTGATTCACTGTGTGGCAGGCTGCATTTGTAGAGGCCTATTTCTTCTGTTTTAAAACATAATTGGTGTGATTTAAATGGGTCTGTTTCTTTGAATTGGAGACATATATCTTCTAATTCCAAGCCTATTTTGATGTGTTGTTGTTGAAGCTGTTTGAATTGGAGTCCTGTTTCTTTGGGTAGCAAACCTATTTTGGGGACTTTGAGTAGAATTGTGATTCATTGTTGCTGGCTTCACTAGCTGCAAAGTTTGAGTGCAGAGTTGGGGAAGGGTGCTAATGGTCTGACCAGAGGCCTCAGCTACCTGATTGTTTCTGGAAGACTTGGGCTGGTCCCACCCTTGGTCCATTATTTCCTTTATACCAGGGGTTCTGACATCACTTCCTCAAACAGGAAAAGGATATGCACCTGTCATAGCAAAAGCAGACATCCAGGAAAGGAACAGCAGCAAGTGAAGAGGTGACTGCTCTCTCAGTGGAAGGGAAGTAAATGCAAATCTAGGAGCTTTATTATTACTTTCAGATTGATATTGCATTGGTGAAAGGAGGAGTAGGAGTTTGAAGAAGGTTGTGCAATGGCTACTTAAAGTCTGTTTTGAGTGTGGATAGGAAGGATAGAAATATAAAAGCAGTTGCTCAATATATCTAAATGTGTGCAACAAAGGGGTAAGGGAAATAAAGAAAATGTTTTGCACTGATAGAGGAGGGAGAGGGAGACTTGGGGGGTGTTTGGTATCCTGCATCTGGAAGGGTGGGGGTCACTGGTGGGCAACGCACAGCAATGGGTAGGGTGGTAGGCTGCAACAACTGTGGTGCACCAATCTTTCTAAAATTGCCTGGAGTGTGGGAGGATGTTTAGTGTGCAACCACATAGAAAACTTAGGAGATTGAGGGTCTGCAGGAGGAACTAAGACAGGCAAGGCAGATTGGGGTGGGTTTAGCCCAATACTGGAGGGAGGAAGAAGGGAGATGAGGGAGGGAGATTTGGCCAACAGTGGCAGGAGAGGGTCAGAAGAAGGGAAGCAGAGACAAAGGGGCCCAGGCCAGGAAGAACGATTGCCGGGGAAACCAGGACAGGAGACAAAAGACAAATGGAAGGAGGAGATAGGGACTTGTGAGGGGAGGCGAAGAAGTGGCAAAAGTCATGGAGTGGAAAGGAGAGAACAGGTTACTATGCAGAGAGAGGGAGCGGGCATTTGTGAAGGGTCTTCAGAAAATAGTTGTGCACTGCTAGAGAGGAAGAAGGTGGAGGAGGGAAGTGATGAAATTAGAGGAGTAATTGATAAATGCCTGGACCAAACTGGAGCGGGGGAAGTTCTGCTGGGAGAATTGCAACAGGGGCAAAAGGGGAAATAATGTGCAGGAGGAAGAAGAGGAGCTGGAAATGAGAGAGGGAGATGAATGGAAGCAAGCAGGGAGTAAGAGGGGTGGAATCTTAGTGCTGAGGGACTCAATACTGAGAGGAGTTAGGTGGGGTAGCAAGGGGGAGAGGCATAGTCGCATTTGGGTGGAGGCCATGCCAGGAATGACAGCGAAAGGGTGGACAGTCTGTTCTGAAATATGCTAGAAGGGTAGGGACAAGCCTCATTTAATTATACATCTTGGGACAAATGACCTGGCTGACAAGACAGTAGATACAGTCCAGAGGAGGTTTGAGGAACTAGCACAATTATGTGAGGGGGCAGGAAGATCAGTAACTTTTTCAGAGATACTTCCCGTGCCAAAGGCAAGCACAACAAGAAAGCTGAGAATAGAGGAATTTAATGGATGGCTAAGAACCTGGTGTTGTGCTAAAGGTTATGGGCTGTTGGGGGGTGGGGAGGGACCTGGGAGGACAGTAGTCTCTATGCCAAGGACAGACTACACTTGAGTGAGGAGGGAAAGAAAGTGTTGAAACAGAGAATGTAAGAGTATATAGAGGAAGTTGGGAATTTAAACTAGGAGTGGGGGTGGCAGTTGGGGAAGAGAGATGCAGAGACCACAGGTTGGGAAACCATATGAGCTAACCCCCCATAGCAGTGACAAAGGACAAATGGCAAATACTGTTGGTGATGCTAGTGTAACCCCTAGATGGCGCTATCCCAGGGGCTACTACCCCTGCCTGATTTGCCACTAACAGGTTGAGGGGCCTGGATCCAATGGCGGGTGCCTCCACCCAGAGGTCAGGGTTTGCAATAGTTAAACTTACTTGGTCACAGCCCTCTGGGACACTGCAACCCCCCTTTCTTCCCACTAGTGGCCCACACAATATATCAGAATTACCTTCACAGTATACACTTACCCCCAGGTCTGGTTCCGGCACTGGGACCTCCTGTGAAATGAGATACAGTGCAACAATCACAGTACAGTACTTTAACATAGACCAGGGGTTCTCAGACCTTCTCAGGTTGAGCCTCCCCTATGTCACTTTGGACAAGCCTGGGCCTCCCCATGTCTCAAGCACAGTAGAACACACTCAAAAAGATATGAAATTTCATGCGCGATTTCATGCGCAATCACGAAACAGGCAAAATATACTATGATAGTGTTTTATTTACAAAGTGAAGCACTGTGCATTGTAAATACAGTGCAAATGACTAATTAAAAGTCAACTGAAAGGCAGTTTACCACTGCACACCAGATACCATGCAAAGCAGCAATAAAAGTCAACTGATAAAAAATGTGCTGTACATCCAGTGCTGTTTAAGTCAGTCAGCTGAAGACAGCCTGTACGCCTGTTTTTCGCAGTCATTAAAAGGCACCCCCACCACCAAATCTAGCATCTGAACGTTTTAAAAAATCATTCAGCTGAAGGGAGCCTGTGAGCCTGCTTTTTGGCAGTCAGTTGCTGGATTCGTGGCTGCACTGTTGAGAGGTAGAGGCGCAAGTCATCTTCAACCCTGAGGCGGACCTATACTTTGTCTTTATGGCAGCCAGTGCAGAGAACCCAGACTCACAGAGATAGGTTGAAGCAAAGGCAGTAACACTTTAAGCGCCGTTGTTTTAATTCTGAAATTCACATCCCAGTGACAGCCAAAACTTAGCCAGTGGCAACTGTCCAAAAGAGACCTTCAGTGCTGGGTCTGTAGCCATATCTATAAGGCTTTCTTGCTCTCTTAATGGCAGGTTGTCCACAGACCTCAGTTTAAAAATGAACGGATTCCTAACCCACTGGTTGCACTCCTCCTGCTGGTATTCAGGGAAGTACTCACAGAGTTTTTCATGCAGTCCACTTAAATGTTCTGAAATTGGCATCTGGACACTGTCAATGAAAGCTCATTTTCCTGCAGGAAATCCTCCAGTGTGGGAAGGAGGAAACCAATCCTGCTGCAGTCTTGAAGACCATAATTGTAGTTTCTGACAAAATGCCTCAATCCTGTCCTTACAATGAACATGTTGGTGTCCCGACCTTGAAGTGAGGCATTGAGTGTGTTCAGTCTGTCAAAACATCTGCTAAATATGCCAGCAATGCAAGCCACCGTGAATCATGGAAATTTTCCACAAGTGCAGAGCCACAGTCAGCAAAGAAAATACGACTTCATCACGCATTCAAAGAGACGTGTTAGTACTTTTCCTGACAGCCAACGGACCTCTGTGTGCAGCAGTAGTTGTTTGTGGTTTGCTCCATCTCCTCACACAGCACAGCAAAGAGTCTTGCATTTACTGGCCGTGCTTTGATAAAGTTCACGACTTTCACAGCATCTGCCAAGACTTTGTGAAGATCAGCTGGCATCCTCTTGGCTGCTAGTGCTTCCCGTGGATCATGCAGTGATTCCACACAGCACTAGGAGCCACTGCTTGCAACCTTGTCACCATGCCACTGTGTCTGCCAGTCATTGCCCGTGCTCCATCACTACAAATTCACACATTGGCTCCAGGCAAGATCTTCTTCTGTAATGAATTTATTGAGCATGTGGAACAGCTCCTCCCCAGTTGCTCGTGCAGGCAGCGGTTGGCAAAACAGGAATTCTTCTGAGACTTCAGTCTCCATGGCATAACGGACATAGACAAGGAGCTGTGCAGCATGGGCAATGTCAGTGGACTCATCAATTTGTAATGCAAAGTATGGACTTTGCTAACAGAGTCCAGTATCTGTTTCTTGACATCAACAGACAACTCCTCAATGCTACCGCAAACTGTGTCATTGGAGAGGGGATGACATCTAGCTGTGCTGCTGCTTTGTCTCCCAGCATTATTCCACACATTTCTTTTGCAGCAGGAAGAAGTATTGCTCACCAATGCTGTGTGGTTTTCCTGCTTTGGCACTTCGCAATGCCACACAATACGAGGCTTCCACAGCTTTCTAGGCACAGTGCCATGCCTTTCCACCAGTTTCTTTGGCCCTCAGTTCTGTGTAGCCAAGAAAGAATTCCAGAGGTTTGGAAACCTAGGCTGGGATGCTTTGTCTCCAAATGCCGCCGCAGCTTGCAGGGTCGCATGCCGTCTTGTGCCAGAACGTCAGCACATACCACACACTGTGGCCGAGGTGCTTCACTGGTCCCATTCCAGGTGAATCCCATCTTCAAGTATTCATCATCATACCGTCTGGCCTTGCGCTTTGCTTGAGGGCCTGCAGCCCTTCGCTACGCCAGCAACAGCTACTTCTATGCACGCTGCTTTCCAGTCACCAGAAAGCTGATCCATTATCTACGATACACCAATGTTGGAAATTGTCAAACAATGTAACCTTAATCCTCCTGACATGCACATACTTGCATGTCCAACAACAGTCGGCATTCCAAAAAGAGGAAAACAATGATTGCAGAAAACGAGAAATTTCAAACTGCATGTCAATTTGAAAAGAAGACGAGCATCATAAACAGACCAACAATAAAACACTGTTCCTTACGATAGTTTCGCTTGTGCATCCATGAGACCAAAAACCAAGCAAATGAGATGTTTAAAGAATGATTCACAATCCATTTCTATCCAGAACCAAATTTCCCATTTGTCACTTTGGCATGCCAGGCCAACACTGCTTCACCACAGTTCCCAAGCTAGCCAGTCCTGTGTTTCACTCCTCCAGCTCAAGCCAGACCAGCACACCAACCCAGAGATTCCATTCACCTTCTTGACCTCAACATGGCAACTCCTGTCGGCTTGCATCCTGATCTGCACAGCAAAGGTGATCACAGAGTGTACTGTAACTGTGCAGTCAGCTCAATGTCTCAATTTAAGTGCACATAAACACTTATGCTCAGACAAAGGGTTGAGGTACACCCTCAGCCAATCCTAGCACAAATTGTATGCAAGGGCCTTGGGAATGGATCCAAGGGCATGCAGATGGGGATCAAGTGCTTGTCTGTGCTCAGAGGCAGATGCAGTTTAGAGTAGGGACCCAGCTGATGGGAGGTCTACTCCTCAACTGGTAGCTGTGGTGACTTCACAGCAGGGCCCTGCTGTGAATACCAAAGACCCCCACTCCACTGAGCCTATTTTGGGCTGATGCACCCCATGTGAAGGTAAGCCATGAGCACAGCCTTCACTCCACGCTGTCCAACACACAGGCAAGACACTGGGGTTGGGGACGGGAGCAAAGTAGAAATTCCTTCATACTTACCATGATTTTCTTATCAGTTAGTTCTAGCATGTCAGTGGGGTATTCATGTGGGATCTTCACTCCAAAGCTTCCCAACCCACCCAAATATGCAGACACAAGATTACAACTACACATTTTGAACCCCACAGCATATATAGGTAAGGCAATATCAATGTATAGTGAAGGGTCTTGATGGGTTTGGGTGGGGAACACTCCTGAAAACCTGAAGAAGCCTCTCACCCCCCCAAGCTACACCAGCAGACCCTTCCACTACAAAACGAACATAACCAGCACCATTTGATACCCACGGCACACAAGAAAGAAATTATGCCTACCGGAAGGGTCTCGCTTGGGTTGGAGGGGCTATTCCTTAAGACCTGAAGAAGCACCTCATGTCCAAGGTACACCTGCAGCCCCACCCCCAAAAAAAAGGGCACCATTTAGTACCAAAAACAATCATATATATATGCCCCAAGCTACACCCACAGAACCTTCACTCAGAAAACAGTCAAAACCATAATTATACAATGGCAAGAAAATTTCCTGGATTTGGATTGATCAGTCTGGGGCTGGACCCGTGATGTTATCCCAGCATAACATCACAGCTCTAGTCTCAGCCTCACTGTGAACCAGTGTAGATGGCATTATGTACCTTGCATCTCTCATTTTTCATCTCCTCTTAAGAAACAAAAATATTTGTTCACACTAATAAAAACATTCTTTAAAATATTTTTTTTATATATAACAATGAGCCATTGTATAATCGATTATCGCATTCCCAGGGTGTGTGTCGCTGATAATCGCCACTCTGGGTGATTAACCACCGGCCTGTGGCCCGTGCCTAATCACCCCAGGCGTGATGTTTGCTGGGACAACACACACCCTGTCGCAGTATTACACCCTCCAAGTAAAACCACCAGGTCCATCACTTCAAAAACAGTAGCAGAAACAACTGTGCATCTTCCCACAAAACAGAAGCATCCAAAAGTCTCTACAGCCCGGGCCCCAAGATGCAGATCCATCATTGTAGCATTGTAGCATCCCCCAATCACCACAAGATTTCCTTTGTGGCATTTCAACCATACCCTCCCATAAATACAAATAGACCAGACATAAAAACGAACCAGAAGCAATCCTTCCTGTGAAATAGTCAGTTCTGTCTCATGTACACTCCCCTGTTTCCAGTAATAATATTCATGGAACCCACTGATTGAGAGTCCCATTTTCACAGCAGCAGATAGATGGGGGGACATTTTTTTACCAGCATATGAAAAACCTCAACTGTATAACTCCTTTCCTTAGAACCCTCCAAGATGAGGGGAGGTGAAGAACATTTTTTAGCAGCAGGTAAAACCTCAACCTACATCCTTTCTTCACTCTATCCTTGAAGGCCTCCATGGGGGGTCAAATGAACTTTTTTGCACATTAAAGACCCAACCTACAGACCTCAATGTGGGGTGAAATAAATGTTTTTTAAGAGGCATATTAAAACACCAGCCTTGCAGCCCCCAGGCCCCTGCAGCAAAACCCTGAGTTGACCTAGCCCCTTCAGCAAAACAACTAAAAAAATCAATGCTACCAGCCCCTTCAGCAACAGACGAGGAGAGTTCAGTTCTACACTCCAGGTGGCAGCTGGCAGCTTCAACGAGATGAACTGTGAGTGCATCGGACGATCGGAGTCGGCGACTGAAAGCAGTGGCTTGAAGAAGCAGTGGCAAAATGAACACGGACGATCGGAGTCGGGCTCTAGCAGTGGCTTGAGCGTGGGTCTCGTTGAAATTTCAAGCAGATCTTTTCCTATTCAGCAGCTGTGAGAAAAAAAGCATCCTGGGCATGCTGCTTTTATTGCCGGAACTGTTCTGCAGCACAGGGTGTTGGCAGCTGATTGGTCAGAAGTCTTCAGCTATTGTTGGAAATGAGGCATACGATTGGCTGCACCCGACTGGCGGGTACAGTATAGTCTGTATGCTATTGGTCCCTCGTGGACGGTGGTATATACTGGCATACTGAGCTTGATATGTGAATGAGTGTGTTCATTCCCCGCCGCCGAACCTGTCTAATATGGTCTACTGCGCCCGTTGCTCGCGCAGTCGCCAATAAGCGTGCAAACCGTGCTGTATGCCATCAATCGGCAGCTGAGTAGTGCTGCATACGCCGAGGGAGGTGCTGAGTGGTGGGGATCTCGAGTGGGTGGCAGGGGCAACTGGACCACCAGGGTTTCTCTTGCTATTTCTGCCCACGATGATCGGGCAATGGGGGTTCCACTGAACCACCAGGGATGTTAAATATACATATACCAATCCGGGCGATGGGGGCTTTCACTGCACTGCATGAGGCGTCAGTGCCATATTCAACAGTGTTGAGCCATGGTGCAGCACCGTTGAATATCGCCTGGTCCATGCCCTGGCACAGCCCAGTTGCGCTGCTCCCAGGCTTGCGCCCCTGCCCAGTGCAGTCTGAATCTCCAGGCCCATGTTTAAAAGCTTATCCAGCAGACCATATGCTGCACTCCAGCAACATGTCATTTGCTGACAGCACAGGGCAGCCATTTTCTTTCTTACACAAAATGAATGATGGGGCGGTCTGCAGATCTGTCTTGTCTGTCAACATCCCCAGCCTCAGTGCCTGTGAAAGGGTGGGGACACCTCAGGTTGTGTGTAAAATTGGAGATGTAACGTTGGACCTCGGTTCAGGATAAGGGGTAGGTGAGCGCTTCAACAGTCTCTCACTGTTACACCTGCCGCTTACACATTCCTGAGAAGCAGTATGGGTTCTGAAATCCTAGCCCTTGAGAACTCACAGCCAATATGGAGTCCTGCTAGAAGGGGTACAACAGGATTGTGCAGTACTAGCAGTTTAGCCACTGTTGGCTACCAGGGCAGAGCTGGGGCACAACAGACAGCAGTAGAGCACTGATGGATTTTTACTATGGGGAAGCTGTTCACCATTTGGGAACCAACTGGGCACAGGATTTCTTTACCAGGAACGTGCCTTGGTGAAGAGCCAAGGCTGGGAGTGCATGTAAGCTCTCCTGCAGCTAGTGCTCCTACACCATTGTCTGTCGTGGCCCCAACTGGGAGAGGGATGGGACTGATGTTACTGTGAGCTCCCAAACAGCCAGTGCTCCTACACCAAGGCTCTATTCTGGGTCCTCTTCTATTCACACTATTTATCAACAAACTCCCAGATGAAATACCTGCCTGCTCCTCTCTTCTCTATGCAGATGACTTGGTTTAATGCCAGCTCACACAATGTTGAGCACATTAACATATCCTAAATAGAGCCTACTCCAGCATCCAGACATGGTTAAACTCCCACGCCTTATCCTAAATTCCTCCAAGACAAATGTCATGTTATAGGCACTACACAAAGCTCGAGCGTGTACCACTCCTCTGAATATCCTTGATTTAAATGGAAATCCTCTACAGGTGGTTATCTCCTTCCGTTACCTGGGCATCCTACTGGATCAATCGCTTGATTTAAATTTACACATCTAAAACCACATGCAAAATGTTAACTGCAAGTTGGGAGCAGCCACAGAGCCAAGCTATATGCTTACATCTACTGCCAAGCTAGCCATAGCCAGGGGATCCACTACCGATGCTTACTTACTGTGCGCTATACTTACTTCTGCCCACAATCTGCGCTTGCACAAATGGGATGTTACCATACAACATAAGCATAGCCATAAAATCTCCACAACTTCTACATCACTGCTAGCTATACAATGACCTTGGGTGGCTCTCCCCTCGCAATCAGGAGCTACTACTTGGGCTGTCTAAAATGACTCTGTTCTCAGGCATAGACAGCCTGTTGCACTTGCTAAGCTACTTCTTCTTTCAATTCCAAACCATACACTAAGATCAGCTGACAAAGACCTCCTGGATATTCTGCTGTCTACCAACAGAGGAACCAGCTCCTTCCAATATGCAGCCCTAAGTTGTGGAACCAGCTCCCTCTGGACCTCAGACATGGCCTCGCACCCTGCCTTCAAGCGTGGGCTGAGACTTCACCTTGCCACCCTAGATCAATGTACCTGCTTTGACCCTACCTGATCTCCACATCTCCCTGCTTCTACTCCTCCTCCCCTGCTACTGGTCGACACATTCTCCTTTCTCTCCAAATTCCTACCCTCTCTCCAAGCTCATCCCTCTCTTATCTTCAAACGTACTGTATGAATATGTCTTTGTGATTGATTGCATTACTTACTGCTATTGTGTTATTTTTCCTCCTTATTATTTTGATTTTCTCTTCTTCGCTGCCTGGGCACTGATTTAACTATCTACAGATGGATGTTGGTACTGCAAGGTGTCACCTCCCCTCCCTCCTCTTGCCTACTTTTACCTCCGTGCGTCCATGGCCAGGGGACTGCTACCGGCTCATATGCCCAGCCTCAGAACCATGAGCTCGGCCGCATATACCCGCCTACTACGTAAAGCCGTGGTCAGGCACTTTTCTCTTTACGTCCACTGCCTCCATTCCATTGCCCTACAGTGGGTTCATGAAACTGGCATCCTCCTAGCTTGCCGCCAGATGCTGCTGGTATTTTCTCTCACTTTCCTCGGACTGCCTGCTGCTGCCGGGCTGGCTGCTGCTGTCCGCCACGGCTCCTCCCTACCCAACTTAGCCTTCTTACTCACTGCTGGATGCCTTAATTGTCTCCCTAATTTGGCACACACCCTCCTTTCATGCCACCTTCTGGCCGAATACACGCCGCCCACGATCTTTGCCTGCACCCTTCCCTGCCACTCCACATCATCCTGCCCAGCTGGGGAACCACAAGCCCGCAAATTTTTAATGCTTCTCTCGGCAATGCCTTAAGTTTCCCCTATGGCTCTTAGACTCCCTCTCTCTACCAGTTACTTGTACCAACACTCCCTGTAACCCCCAAGTTATTGGATTGCTGCTCATTGCCTAGTATAGCCTACACCTTGTTAGCCTAGCTGAAATTGCCTCTGTATATGTTGGAATGTACTCCGTATGGATTGTAATGTTGCTTCCTTGTGTTATTCTGTATTGTACTCTCCAGGTCGTGCCTGAAAATAGTCACCTACTGGCTAAGCGCACCAACCCGGTAAACAAAAACTAAATAAAATTATATACAGCGACTCCTGCTGGAAAAGTCTGGGATTGGAAGTAAGTGTGTTCCCCCCATAGCCAGTACTCCTACACCGTTGTCTGCAGTGACTTCAACTGGGAGAGGCTGGGACTGACGTGGTTGTGAGCTCCCAAACAGCCAGTGCTCCGACAACATTATATACAGCGACTCCTGCAGGGAGAGGCTGGGACTGGAGTAAGTGTGAGCTCCCCACTCTGCACCAGTGTGGATAATGGTATAGAGAGCACTGGCTGTTCGGGAGCTCACAGCTATTCCAGTACCAGGATCTACCAGCAGGAGTCACTGTAGACAATGTTGTAGCAGCCTGGCTGTGGGGAACTCACAGCTACGCCAGTCCCAGCTCTCCCAGCAGGAGTCGCTGTAGACAGTAGGGTTGGAGCACTGGCTGTGAAGTAGCTCACAGCTACTCCCATCACAGCATCTCCCTGCAAGAGTCACTGTAGACAGTGGTGTAGGAGCAGTAGCTATGTGGGAGCTCACAGCTACTCGGTCCTAGTCTCTCCCAGTGGGAGTCACTGTAGAGAGTGGTGTAGGAGCACTGGCTGTGGGGGCTCACAGATACTCCAGTCCTATTCTCTCCCAGCTAGAGACACAGTAGGCAATAGTGTTAGAGCTCTGGCTTTGAGCAAGCTCACAGTTACTCCAGTCCTAGCATCTCCCAGTAGAAGTCACAGCAGACAGTTGTCTAGGAGCACTGACTGTGGGCTGGAGCTCACAGATACTGCAGTCCCAACCTATCCCAGCAGGAGACCATATGACTGCTCTTGAGACAGGAATTAGAACCATTACTCCCTCTCAGGGAAGCATATACAGCGACTGTAACGTGCAGAGACTTTTAGAAATGTTCCCTTTGCATTACTGAAAGTGTGGTGAAAGAGGGTTACATCTCCATTTTACACAACATGCGTGTGTCCCCATTTGAAGGCACAGAGGACTGAGGATGTTGACATACAAGAGATCTGCAAACCTCCTGTCACTCATTTTGTGTAAGAAAGCAAGCCATTGCCCTACGTTGTCAGGGAATTGACATAGTGGAGTACAGCATGTAACAGTGTCTGGTGTTGAGAGATAAGACTTATGAAACATAGCATGCCAGCATTTACCACAAAACAAAATAACAGAACCCACTGCCCCTCATGATTCTGGTGACCCCATTTCGGGAAAGGGCCTAGGACATTGGGGGGTGGGGGACAGTCAGCGGGAGCAGTAGCATAGCAAATTCCCAGATCGCCTGGGTGCAAGGGTATGTTATAGGCCCCCCTGGTTTTGAATAAATATCACAGTTCTGATTTGGGCCCCTCAAACCTCGTGGGCCTGGGTGTGACTGCACCCCTGCACCACTGTAGCTCGCCCTGGCGGGGAGGAGGCCGGTATCCAGTGAAGGAAGCCATGATTGGCGCTTTCAGAAAGGCTGACCCTATCACGGTGCCTGTGTTTTGGGCTATCTGGCAGGGTACCGTCCAGATACAGGGGTAGGCAGTACAGCAACAGGATGTCACTATATATACTCTGCGGGACCACACGCGTGACAGGCGGGGAAGGAAGGCAGAGTATGTAGGGTGCAGTGTGGCGGTTGGCTGCCGAGCTGGCCATGTGGTGTTTTGGGTAGGGTGTCAGGCTAGGGTTGGAGGTGCGGGTTAAACTTCGAGAGATCTTTTTATCGTTGGTTGGTGTTTTCATTTTTTTTAAGTTTTACACCCGACATACCCCGAAGTTGAGAATTCTTAAGTAGGGTGCGGGGAGGTAGTGCAGCAGACAGGATGCAGGGGCGGGACATTACAAAGGATGTGGCAGGGTGCAGACATGTGTGCTTTCTCTGGGCAGTTTCCCAGTGTCAGTGTTCCCACAGGGGGATTAGCAGCGGGGGGCGACGACTAAGGAATTAATTCCCTGTCTACGAAGGAGCAAAACAAAAGGTTAAAAGAAAATGACAGGTTGCCAGCCCAGTGGCGTGGAAGGTTCTGAGCTGGGCCTTCACACGGAAAACTGAGTTGAGAGCGAAGCTTGGGTTTCTTGGGTCAGCTAGGTTGGGAGAGGGTAAAGCGTCCGATTGACAGATTTCCTCTCCGAGGTAGTAGGTATGCCACACTGCTACTGCCACAGCATGGAGGGCCTGTGGCAGGGCAGTGGGTATGACAGAAGGGTTGGCCAGTGGCAGGCATGTATTGGGCAAGCGTGAAAAGTGGAAAATAGCAGCCACAGGATAATCTCTTGGTCACTGCAGCCCCCCGCACCACCTACAGGGCTGGGGGGTGTCTGGATGTCTTCAGAATGGGAGGATGGACCCCTTCCCTACCCTTGTACAGGAGAGAACATCTGGGGTTCTCACCCCAGGTAAATCCCAAGATGGTCGTTGACAAGGTTGCTTAATCAAGGGGAAGGGTGGCTCCTGGAGGATGAAACACCTTAATAACAAAATGACAGGGCCACCCGATTGTCTGGCTGGTAGCATGTCGTACTCCTGTGCTCATGATCAAAGTTCAGAAATAAGGAGTGACCTGAGAGCACTAGGGAGGTCAAGTCACTTGCTTAGAGTCACACAGTATACAAGTGGAGGTTGTGAGAATCAAACCTAGGTCTGCCTGCTGAATGTACCAAGCTCATTCACAGCTTGTTACTGTAACATCTAGGCCAGGGTGTCCGACCTGTGGCTCGTGAGCCACGTGTTGCTGATGAAGCAGTTTGATTTGGCTCGTGAGAGCCCACTGAAGACACAAGGCTTAATTAGGTAATTTGTCAGTTACACATCAATTACGTATCACACTCTCTGGCCACCTTTGATGCTCATCTGCTGCACAAGTTATTTTGGCAGGGAAGGTGAGCAGCAGCTGCTTTGCATACAGATTGGAACTTTCCATCAGCTACTGCTCTGCAGTGTTTCCAGAAAGCCTTTGATGTTCGTCCTACTGCTCAAGTTATTTCTTCTGTGTGTCATCAGCCCCAAACAATACTTTCTGCTGAACCAGTTTATTTCCATTTTATACACACTGATACCACAGCTGGGGCGGTAAGCAGCAGTAGCAGCATCAGGGCACTGGATACGAAACAGGACTGAGACAGCACTGTCATGCATGAGTCATTGCCACTTTGTAAACCTGCTGCTGTTGCATGCAGACTGTATGTTATTGAAAAGAAGAAACAGCTGGGTATATTAAAGGATCCAAATGGTTTCTGTCTCCTTTGAGTGGATGTGTACCTCTTCTTTTCAAAGGGAAGCTTTCTTTTTATGTTGCAGTCAACATAGACAGACAAAAGCGAATTACTGGAAGACTGCTGAAAATGCCCCAAGTAACTATTTTAAAATACAACAATTTTAAAAAATACAGTAATTTAATAAATATGATTATTCGCTATTCACTGTTACCCATGACTGTTATTATTTTAACTCCCAAATATGGCTAAATATTGGTATAGTACAGGCTGCGCATTGTTATGGCTCATGTCTTTGTAAGAAATGTGAAAGTGTTTCACGTCCAGGAAAAGGTTGGACACCCCTACTCTGAGCCATACTGCCAGTCCTAATGTCCTGATTGCAGCTAGAAAGACTTCTAGCGGACATACTCATTCCTTGAAATGGAAGAGTTTCACTTTGTGGGCTGCTTCCAGAAACTATGAACCTTTATATGACCTATAAATGCGGATTGGAATCCTTGCTGTCTTTGACTCTGGTCTACAGTATTCTCTCTTAAGGTGCATTTACCAACTATATCAGTTTTCCAGCCCCTACTGATGGGTGTACAGTCGCCCAGTTAGAGGTGTCCCATGTGTTTCTGAGAGGTATTCTCCATATTTTATTTATTTATTTATTTATTAAGAAAATGGAATTACAATCCTTTGAGTCATAGACTCCTTTGCAAAGGCTCCACGTCAGTACAGGAAAACACAAACATTACATAAAATAACAGTTATACATTGTTCACAGAGGTACCCTCTGAAACCTCCTATCAGTAATCCAGTCCCGCCTTGGGACTTGAATTTTGTGCTTGAGAATTGACATTGGCTCCTTTTGAGCCTACTGTGAGTTGTTTCCTATGTGCCCTATCATGGATAATGTTCCTTTTAGTTGCAGTGATTTCTGCTTGAAGGATTCCTAGGCTTCGACTATAATGAGTGAGCCTCCTTATTTGATTTTTCACAAAGACAGATGCTTTTCATACAAATCTAAGTTTCTACAGATGGTGGTATCTGAATTTATACTGAATCAAATATGCACTTTCCTGTTTATTATTCTGAGACGTGCCGGTCAGCTAAGGCACTGCTCCATACTTTAAATCGTGTAACCCCCTGCAAATGGGGTTCCCAAAAGAACTTCAGGAGCTTGCTTGAATGCTCCAAGCCTGAATGGTGTTTGGCATTTAAGTCATTTATCAGTGAGTGTTTTAGAGCCTCTGGTACTGTCTCTTAAGAGCTGTCTGCTTGCAGACATAATTAGTTGTATGGGGGACTGTGTGTTTCTCTGCTCGAGTACCACTTGAACTGCTGCCAATTCACTCCATTTTTGCAGTCACTAGGAGTGCAAAGGGAACCTATCTGAAAGATGTAACTGTTTGCCAGAAATCATTTAGAGTAATAATGAAATGACAGTTTGTCTAACCTGCTTTCTTTGCAGTCAGAACTGTGTCTGCCTAGTTCCCCATTCTGGTTTTGAACTGCTGAACTGGACCAATCAGTGTGGGTAAGCTAGCTCTAAAATGGTGCCTTGGACGAATCAGAACTTGGACTCATAATCTGAGCCAGCCACAAGAGGATTGTATGGGCAGTGACTCTGGGAGATGTAGTTTAGACTTGACGCTTTTGGACCAACAGCAGCAGTCTATTGTGGTGACAGCCAATCCAGTGTTGGGAGGAACTCAAAGGAAGTGCCAGTTTTTCTGTTGGAGTTCAGTTTAGCTCTGGCAGTGAAGGGAAAGAAACCCTGTGCTCCTTCAGTGCACAGTTTCAGTCAAAAGCGTGTGTAAGGCCCAGAGTTCCGGTCTGCAGCTTGTGTAACTGCTTGTTAGGACTGAATCCGTCCTGTGAAAAGAATCAAAGGATCTCTGAAGAGTAGAAACCAGGCTCACCCTGTAGAAGACTGGAGAAATTGCTGAACTACTCGGTCTGTCAGGAACTGAATCTGCTGTGTGTTCTCCGGGTATTGTGCAGTAATTGCGATCGGGATAGAGAAGCAGCCTGCCTGGTATAGTACTTTCTTTTTACCATATAAATGTGTGAAGAGTCTCGTGGAGCTCAAGAGTAGCCCTGCTGACGTTGAAGGACCCTATCTTGTTTGGAGGTCGTGAGTACTAATTCAGGTCGCTCCCTGTTGAATTGCCACATTAAATCCAAATGGAATCACTGTACTGCTGACTGTTTAAACTAATTTTTTTTTCACTGTGTGAAAGGGCCCCTACCAGCTGCCAGGTTTGGACTAGCCACTAGGGCTTGGGTACCCAGGGACAGTAACTGGTAGGGATAGGCTTATGCACAGAGCCATAGGTAGATAGTAAAGTGATAAGCTAATTAACCTGATTTCCCCTGTCCTTGTTATATCCCCTAAATAAATCAGAGCTGCTTGTTTCAGCAAGTTATACTGCCTGAGGTATTTGTCTATGTTAAAGTACTGTACTGTGATTGTTGCACTGTATCTTATTTCACAGGAGGTCCCAGTGCGGAACTAGTCCTGGGGTAAGTGTATACTGTGAAGGTAATTCTGATATATTGTGTGGGCCACTAGTGGGAAGAAAGAGGTTGCAGTGTCCCAGAGGCTGTGACCAAGTAAGTTTAACTATTGCAAACCCTGACCTCTGGGTGGAGGCACCCGCCATTGGATCCAGGCCCCTCAACCTGTTAGTGGCAAATCAGGCAGGGGTAGTAGCCCCTGGGATAAGCGATCTAGGGGTTACATCTTGGAGGCTCACCGCTGGGATTGTGTGTCCTCTAGTGGCCATATTCTGAACCACTGTTAAGAAAAAAATGGGTACCCGACAGAAGTGGCTGTGCACCGGCTGGTGGAGTGGTGTACTGGGAGAGATTGACCCCAAAATGCTATGCTTATCCTGGACATCCCCTGGGTATCACTACGGACACTGTACAGGGAGTACTTTCCAAGGTGGAAGGTTTACAAACCCTGTGGTGGTGGGGTCGGCATGCTAATCTGCTCACCCACACTTTCCTGGCCCTAGTAGAGTTTAAGGATCCCATAGATAGCTCCAAAGTGCCACAGACAATTACCCCAGAGGGAGCCCTCACTGCCTAGAGAGTGATAACTAAGTACAGTAAAGACCCGGTGGGGAATGAGCCCCACCACTGTCTGAAACTTTGAGGAGAAATTGCTAAATGGTTGCTGGGGAAGGGAAAACTGTGGAGGACTTGAAGAAACTATTCTTGCCACCGGGTGTTCCTCCCCAACACCCTCTCCCGCTCCAGTACCGTAATGGTGGCTGAACCAATGCAGACTCCTATTTCTGCACCTGCCATTAGTCCACGACTCTTACCGAAGGTTGAGGATCTTCTCTGGCACCCTCCCACCCCAAGGGAGGATGACTGGGAGGATCTGGATAGAACTATGTTGCCCCCAAGTGCTAGAATGGCAATGCTCGGAAGCCGAAGCGAAAGAGGGTTAGTGAGAGCCTCCGAGGTCCTGCCCTGGCTACCATCCGTGCTAAACGGGCCAGTAACCCTGAAGTGACTGCACAGGCCTATCTTGAGGCCTTGGAGAATGTATGGGAGCCCAGATTCTGATGAGGATCTATGGTGGAGAGTAAGAAATGCACAACAGTACCAAGGGAGTTGTTGTCTGTGTATGTATCTTGGCTGGAAAAATTGTTGCAAGAATGCCTCAGAAAGGGTAGTTTGCCAGCGATTGAACTGGACCGAACCAGGCTGGACAGGATCCTTAAGTCTGCCCCCTTCTCAGAACTGCTGTTGCTTCAGTTACGCCTGGCAAATCGACTGGAATCCCACCCTCCTATGATGAGTTAATGAGAGAAATTCGAGGAGTTGAGAAAAGCGACCTCGGGAGGGACCTGCACCAATAGCTGCTGCTACGACCCGAGTGACTGAGGTGGCCCATCAAGTGAAGTTCAGGGCAGAGGTTGGCAGTCAATGAGTGCTCTGACAAGGAAAAAGATATGCCACAATGGGGCGAACTGTTGAGAGAGATCCGGGAATTCAAAACAGTCCTTTATGAAGGCCACGCCTGCAAGTACATGGCCCTGACCTATATCCGACTGCATCTGCTATGGGGTGGGGTACCCACCCATGTATCTCCTGCTGATAACAGCTCCAAACTCAATTCCTTGACCATGGAAGTGGAGAAACTGACGAGATGTCTCAAATGCTTATCACGCCGCGAGACAGAGATGGCACCAAGGTTTCCAGTTAGTAATACCCGCCCTGGCTCCCAGTGTGGCGCCTCGGCCAGCTCAAACTCCAGAAAGTATGTTTTGCTATAATTGGGGAAGGATGGGCACATGAAAAGGGAATGCTGGTCCCCAAAAGACACTGACAAAGTTGCATATAGGCTACAAGGAGAGCTTCGGAGAACAAATCAGTGGTTAAGAGGTGCAGAAATGATCCCAGTGAGGGCACAAAAATGCTAACTTCGTCCTTTTGTGGCAAGGTCAGTTGCCCAGGCCCCCACTATAATCAACTTTTGTTTCATTCATCCTAGGAAAGAGGTAAACAGTGCTTATTCAAATGGCTGGCACACTGTATTACCTTCTGTTACAGGAAGTTTTATAAGTGCTTCCTGGTGGTGTTGAGTCACTCCACAAGAGATGTGGCCGCTTTTGTTCCTGTTTCAAAAATGTTCCTGATATATGTGTTGCAGCCACATGGAGCAGTGTCCACACCTTCACTAAACATTACAGGCTGGACATAGTCCTGTAGACATGCTGCCTTTGGGCTTGCTGTACTGCAAGGCCTTATGTCCTGATTATGTATCAGACTGTACCATTTAACAGTTTTACTCGTCTGACTAGAATTGTTCCAAGGTGTGTCTTAATGGAGCGATATCCTCGAATAACAGTTATGTAAGAACTTACTGTGGCAGTAGGTCTTGGAGAGAATCTCCTCCATTAGGCCATGCCATCCCTTCCTCCTTCTCCCTTCTGCTTCAGAGAGGTTCTATCAGATCTTACCTCAAGGGGCTCTTGCAGCGATAATACCATTAGGACTAAGCTGCGGCGTTAGGACCCTCTGGAAAACTTCTAGCTAGTAGTCTACTGTGGGAGACAGCCCCGGCGTAGCTCCGCTAGCGTCAGACATGTTATAAAGGGGCAGTCTGGCACCACCTCAGTTCTTTCCGCTGTTGACCTGCTAACATTGGCTCCAAGGATGCTATCTTCACAGTCGACCACTATTTTGCGCCTTGCACAGTTTATCTTTTTGTTGTCTTTCAGTCGCCTTTTTCCATCATGTGCCTGTCTTCATTTTCTTCCTAGAGGCGGAAGTCGAGGCGCGTATGTTGTAAGCAGATCCTGGCAAGGATGGCCACTCTGCCTGCCTGATCTGCCTAGACCCTGACCACCGGTCTGACGACTGCCTGCACTGCCAGAAATTCAGCAGCAAGACCTGCATCCGCCGCCTCAAGACATGTAAGGCCTATCTGCTGGAGCAACAAGTGGCCGCCATGCAGAAGATCCAGTCAGGACAGGGTTCTTCCTCCTCAGACAGGGAATCTTCCCAAAGGGGTAAGATCGGAGAAGCACCACCATAGGGATAAGGAGAGAGCCAGGTCAGAATCCCACCAAAGTCTCCTCACAGGACTTCTGCTTCCTCCACCTCCAGCGGAGGTCGGAGTCACTTCCCAGGTACCACCACCGCTTTCAGTTTCATCAAAGAAGACTACCACCTCATCGCACTCCAAAGGTAGGGAGTCTTTATCTCAAGGGTGTTCATCCGCCCAAGTCCCTTAGCGCACAGACCCCACAAGTGTTTGCAAGAGGGACAGGTGCCTGCTCAGGCAAAACTTCAGAATCCATCACCTGTAAGCATTCTGGATCATCCGACAGGCACAAGGGGTCGGATGACCCACTAGATACCAGGAGGTTGTCAGGTACTAGATGCCTCCTCCACCCGAGAAAGGTGACATTGGCCTCTGAAGGTAGGCAGACTACCAGCCACTCTGACTCTGCATCAAAAATGGACCAGGCGGCACCAGCCAAGAACAGCCATCTGCCCTAAAGGACGGACGTCAGCTCCGATGTCCAAAGCCCCAAAGGACAAGACACCAGGCCTGTGGATACCAAAACATCTCCCACCTCCTCCCAGAGCCGGATGCCAGACCGCAGGGGCTCAGCATGCCTAGACAAAGCCCGTCAGACCTGACACCCAAGGCACCCTCTGACAAGGTGCTCCAGGTCCAGAAGTTAGTACCCAAAGAGCCAAAGGGTCCACACTTGGCCTCTGTAACATACCAAACCCGACACCTCTGCCTCCAGTCATCCCACTGGCGGAAGCGGGGCTTTTTATTGCATGCTGGAACACCATTAAAAGGGACCTGCTCCCAAAGCCCAGAGACCCATCCCCGTCCAGCCACTACCCAGGAAACAGTCACCTCAGAGCCTCAGACAACCTTCCCGCCAACAGAACATCCACCATCCGATGAAGATGATTGGCAGATGCCAGGTTCAGGCGGCAGGAAGAGTTATCCATCATCCATTTCATCTACCAGTGAGCGCCCACCCTCTTTTCAGGGGATGACGCGGAGCGACTCCTCAGTGTACTCCTCTGAGGATGAGCTACCCATACCTTCCTGGATCCAAGAAGGATTGCCAAGGTCACCTCTGGACAACCCATCCTTCTTGAACATCATGAGGCATATCCAGGCCCTGTATCAGTGGGATTCAGAAGAGCTGGATCCCAGAACAGCGCCAACTGGCAAAATTCCTGGTGGCTGCTGACCCAAAACCCTTGGTCACTCACCCCCCACTGGTGGAGCCCTTCCAGGACGTTATGAAATTGACCAGGAATCATCCGGCTACCACAGCAGCAGTGCCAAGGAAAGCAGACAGGCTGTATTAAACACCCAGAGGGAGGAAGCCTTTTAAGCGAGCAACCAAGAGCCGCCTCTATGGTGCTCCAAGTTGCACATATTAAGTGCAGCAATCGAGAGCACGTGGCCCAGACCCCAGATCCAGAGTCTAAAAGCTGGACCAGATGGGCTGCAAGGTCTGTTCTTTGGCTACCTGCATGGTCAGGTCACTAAACTTTCTAGCTCATATGGTCACGTAGCAAAGTCCTTGTGGGCAAAGGCCACAGAGCTGGCTAAAGCACAACCAGACTCGGAGGGCAAGGCAGAGCTCCTAGCTGTCATCCAATGTGGCATGGATGTGGACAAACACATGCTGAGGAGTTCTTATGACTGCAGACATGGCAGCAAGGGCAGCAGCAACAGGTATCTGTATGAGGAGGCATGCCTGGTTGAGGGTTTCTGGTTTCCGCCAGGATTTGCAGGATACCATCTTGGATGTACCCTTTCCGACTCGTCCTCTTTGGCTCAGAAACAGAAAAACTCATAACAGGACTACAAGATTCAGGCAAGGCAGTGTCTGGCGTCCATTGTATGGACAGGTCAGAACACGAGCATCTTGGCACCATCCCTTCGGAAGAGCCAGGGACAGCAGGAAGGCGCCAGCTGCAGCATAAGAGAGACTTCAAAGAAGACGCCCCCCTTCTTTCAGGCACCCAGGGCCCCAAAATCCCAAGGTGACCAGACCTCCCTGCCCACCCTCCACTCCTGCATGACTTCCTACCAACCCCACCTTCTCTGGAGGAAGTACAGGAGGAGGCGGTAGGAGGAGATTCTCCTTACTAATCAGGATGGTCAGTATCACTTCAGACCAATGGATCCAGCAGGTAGTTGAAAGGGGATACTCTCTGGAATTTATCCAGATTCCACGGACAATCTGCCCATCCCATCCCGCTCCCCTCCCAGGTCTCTCTCCTGCAGGCAGAGATACAGGCCTTGCTATAAGAATAGTTATCCAGGAGGTCCCTCGTGCCCAAAGAGGCAAAAGGTATTACTCCCACTTCTTCCTAGTCCTGAAGATGATGGGAAACCTCTGTTCCATTCTGGATCTGAGCCAGCTGAACACTTTTCATCAAATTCAAAGGTTCAGAATGGTGACCTTAGCGAGCCAGTTGCCCATGCTCCATCATGGAGACTGGCTTTGCTCCCTGGACATGCAGGATGTGTACATGCATATAAAGATCCTGCCATCCCACGGAAGTACCTCCGCTTTACCTTCCAAGGAGGGCACTACCAGTTCAGGGTGGCTATCATCAGCACCAAGGGTTTCACTAAGTGTCTGGCAGTAGCAGCAGCAACCCTCAGGAGAGGGGTAACTTTGTCTACCCTGCCTGAACGATTGGTTTCTCACAGCTTCATCAGAAGACCAACTATGTCAAACACTACATCAAACACTACAGGAGACTTTGTCTATTCCGGACCTTGGGCACCACTCTAAATCTGCTCAAGTCACACCCATGACCTGCTCAAAGGCTACAATACATAGGAGCAGTCCTGGAGACCATCCAAGGAAAGCCTTCCTTCCATAGACTGGGCAGTTAGGCTAAGGGAGGTTGCTCACAGGGTGATGGACTTGGATCAGGTCCCAGCGAGGGTGGTTCTGCAACTTTTTAGGTCACATGGCTGCAGCCATAGCCACAGTTCCCTCGCTCGTTTGAATATGAGAATCCTGCAGAGGCATCTCAGAGTCCAGTGGGACCAAGGCACGGATGAGCTCAAAGAGCCCATCCGAGTCTCCAATGCGGTCCATCAGTCCCTGATTTTGTGTGTCACCCTGGCTCATTTGGACAAGGGGTTTCCTTCCAGCAACCAGCTCACAACAGATTCTGGCGTCAGATGCCTCAGGACTGGGTTGGGGAGCAAATCTTGCTTCACACCAGGCGAGGGGCTCCTGAAATTCCATGGAACGGTCTCTCCACATAAACATTCTAGAGATGAGAGCCATACTGTATGCCCTACAAGCCTTCCAAGGGTGCTCTTACCTGGGCCCTTCTGGTCCAGTCAGACAATACCCCAGTAGACTTCCATCTCAACAAGCAAGGGCATGCATTCTTTTCCCTATGCAGAGAGGCAATGAGAATATGGACCTGGGCAGTGGATCCAGCTTGGATCTCATGGCAGTCCATGTTCCAGGGATCCACAACACCCTACTTGAACAGTCTAAGTTGCTCTCGGTCTCAGAGTCATGAATGGGTACTATAGCAAGAAGTCACAGACAACCTCTTTGAAAGGTGTGGTCAGCCAGAACTGGACCTCTTTGTGTCCCCACACAATGCCAAACTGCCCAATTTTGCTAGCTCGATCCGGGGCCTGGTGTTTTTGGCGAGATGCATTGTTCTTCTCTTGGACAGGGAGGTTCCTGTATGCCTTCCTTCCCTCCCTTCTCTCTTCTTTAGGATCCTGCTCAAGTTGCAGGTAGAATGTGCCTGAATGATCCTAATCGCTTCCTTCTCGCCTTGGCAAATTTGGTTCCCTCTGTTGCAACAGCTGGCATCAGATAGATCCTCCAGGTTCCGTTGCCCCTGTCCACTCACTTGCTCTCCCAGCGGAGCCCTCCAGTCCCTGCATTTGCATGCTTGGCTCCTGCAGTTCAGCTAGGGATAGATTCGGAGTATCCTCAGGTGGCAGAGATGCTCGTGGCAGCGAGAAGTCTTCTACCAGGGCAACACATGCCTCTGTTCTACCTCAAGGCTGTAGCAGTTGCATGAGATGCAGAGATTGCTCTCTGGTCTCTCACCCTTTACCAGTGCAGGTCATGATGGTATGGAACCAAGCTTCTCCACCTTGCGGCTACTTCGTTGCCTCTCCTGTGGCCCACATGGCCAACCTATCCTAGCCACTGGAGTTATTCCTGACATGTAGAAGGTGGCGAGGGTTGTCCCTGTACTCAAACAGGGCAGCCCTAGGATCCTAGATAACTATCATCTGATTGCCCGGTGGCAGGGGCAACTCACACCATATATAGTCTCATGAGCTATTGTCTCCCTGCAGCATGGCTTCCGTAAAGGTCATAGCACAACTTCTGCCCTTATCACTGTCACTTCTGGGATAAGGGCTATAACTCAGGGCAGACTTTCTGGGGCCAACTTTATCGATCTCTCTAAGGCCTTTGATCTAGTTGACCATACCTTACTATGCGTGCAGCTTAGGACACTGGGACTGTCCCTGCCTGCACTTAGATGGTTTCACAATTACCTCCAGGCCAGGCAGCAACTTACCAAATATAATAAGATGCTCTCTGACTCTGCTGGGGTGCCCTGAGGGTTCTCCAGGGTCAGTCCTTGGTCTCCTGCTCTTCTCCAAATTTGTCAATGATCTTCCCTCCTCAGTAGCCTCTTGTAAGGCCATCCTGTATGCTGATGACCTCAATATCTTCCTCATGCCCGGGACATCGGGGTCATTAATCACCAACTGGTGAAGACTTCATGACGTCAAATCCTTGATAGTGTCTTACAAGCTGGTCCTAAATCTTGGAAAGACTCAGGCCATGCTGTTTGCATCCCAGGCTAAGTTAAAGGCCTCCTCGGTCCCTCTGTGCATCTTGGGGACTGATGGTGTTCAGTGCTCTTCGCCAGCTCTGTCAAATACCTTGGGGTGACACTTGACCCTCAACTCGACCTTGGTCAGCACATCCAAAATGTGTGTCGGCTGTTAAGTGGAAATTGGATCTGGTCTACAGGGCGAGGAATTATCTTACCATGGTTGCTCGACTTGCACTGGCCAGAGGAGTGCTCCTCCCATCTCTATCCTGTGGGCTTCCCTTGTTTGTCCGTATTACTAGGTTCACCTCACTAGGTGGACTGTAGCCTACATAATATCTGCTGCTTTGCACTTGCAGCCCATCATCTAACCCACCACCGCGATCTGTACAGTAGGCTGAACTGGCTCTCCCCATCCAATTACATGAACTTTGTCCTGGGCTGCTTCACGGGCAAGGTTCTGGGCTCTAACACCCCCTGGATTAGGCGGAGCTTCTTGTGCAGCTCCTCCACTCCCTAAGATCCCTGGGTCCCGCTATTCTCAAGGTTCCTGTGACCACGCACCCAAATGGGGCTAGGGACTTTGCATCCTGTGCCCAGAAGCTTTGGCACACTTTTCCTGTCCAGGTCAGGTCTGCCCCTACCCAGGCATATCTGAGCCTCCCTATGGAAGCACTTGAAGCTCTCCTCAGTATGCGATTGTTCCAGACCTTCCTGAGTCTCTGCTCCATACTCGAGCACAGTATCTCTTGTACCTGGCTCTGGCCTACTGTTGCTGCATGGCTGCCTGGGTGTGGCCCTGTGTATATTGTATATATTCTGTATATTCTTGCGTGTATATTGATATTGAAATTGTACTGTTATATGTTAGCATTTTATGGTGTCCACTGCTGTAATCTGGCGATCCCACTATGTATGTTATGTTTCCTGACTTCAGCGTATGTCTATACCTTATTTGCATCAATGTATACTCCATATGTTCTTTTATTCTTCTGTACTCTCCCAGGTCATACCTGAGAATAGGCATAAATAAATAAATACATAAGTGGAAGCGCTTCCATTTTGTGGGCATCCCTCATTCTCTGGATCCCTCACCTGTCAGTGCAATCTGTGCTGGGTATCTTTTCTCCCTCTTAGACCTGGGCCTTAGCTAATTATCCATTAAGGTGCATCTCTGTGCACTGTCAGCTCATCATGCACTGCTGAATGGAAGACTCTGGCACAGCTGGACCTATGTAAGACCATTCTAGAGGCGTCTTGTATATTAAACCTTCCAGGAGAGACCCTGTGCCACCTTGGGACCGCCTGTTTTGTGATGAAAGCTTACCTCGCTCCCCTTTGAACCAGTGCAAGTTGCAAGCTATACCTTCTCTGTTGGAAGGCATTATTTTAGTTGCTATTACTTCCGCTCAGAGGATTTCGAGCTACAGGTTCTGATCTGTAAAGAGCCTTACCTTTTTTCACAGGGACAGGGTAGCCCTGCATACAAACCCTATGTTTCTTCTGAAGGTGGTGACTGAGTTCACGTTGAACTAAGACATACAACTACCAGTTTACTATCTAGACTACTCAAACAGAGGAGACCTTATTACAAACTCTGGATGTACATTGGATTCTTCATTACTACCTTGTTTGTCTCTTTTGCGAAAGGAAGATTGGGGCACCAGTGGCGAAACAGGCGCTGACTAAGTGGCTCGTGAATTGTATCACGTTCTATCAGCAGCATAACAAACCCTTACGGGACGGTCAATGGTCACTTCACCAGAGGGATAGTGACATCTTTGCTTCACTCAGAATGTTTCCTCAGCGAACCTCTGTGCAGCCACTACTTGAGTTCAGTGCACACTTTTGTTAGGCCTACAGTCTGGACATTGCTTCCTGAAGGAGAACAGGTTTCGCCTGACTGTCCTTCAGGGACTCCCCTCCTAATCACCTACAGCTCTGTACTACTGTCCTCCACCCTTCTGACGTGGGTCTCTTCTTGGGTATTACTTGGGACAAAGTCCTAATGGTATTACATGCTACAAGAGCTCCCCTCAAAGTGAGATGGCACAGTTATGTAAGAACTTACCGTAATAGTAGATCTTGAGAGGAACTCTTGCAGCAGGTGGCTTTCCACCCACCTGCCCCAGGGACTAATACCACAAGTTTCTCTTTGGGGATGGGAGATCATCCTCGGTTCTCCATCTACTTTTTCAGCTGGGCCTCCGGTGGGAGAACTGAGGTGGTCCGGGGACTGCCCCTTATACCACATCTGACGTCGGGGAGGAGCCAGCATCGGGGCTGTGCCCTGCCATAGACTGCTAGCTAGAAATTTTCCATGGGGTCTTAACACCTGGTGGCTTAGTCGTAATGGATTACTTGCTGCAAGAGCTCCTATCAGAGATCTACTGTTATGGTCAGTTCTTCTGTAACTGTACTTTGCTGTGCCTCAGTCCGACTCCATGCACCCTGTATGCAGTCCCATGACCTCACCCTGTATGCCTGGTGCCTGCTGATCTCCTTGTTCCCCATGATTGGAGGTCCTCCGAGGCTAATCTCTGGCAGGGAGCGGAGGGTGATGGTGCTGCCCATGCTCAAATGCACATAAGCGTAAACCAAGGGGAGAGGGAGCTGAACACCAGTCCATTTACAGAAGAGAGAGTCCTGGAAGAACTCACAAAACTGAGCATGGACAAAGCAATGGGACCAGATAGCACACATCCTAGGATGTTCAAGGAACTATAGGCAGTGCTGGCAGCACCTCTGGCAGACCTGTTTGGTGAGTCGCTCGATACAGGAGTGGTTCAGGAGGACTGGAGCAGGACACGTGCTCCTCTTTACAAAGTGGGAGCAGAGGAGGCTGGTAACTATAGACCAGTCAGCCTCATCTCATTAATGGGGATGATTATGGAAGTGCTGCGAAAGGAAAGGATAGTGGAACACTTGGAATCCAGTGGAGCACAGGATCCAAGGCAGCATGGATTCACTGCAGGAAGGTAATGTCAAACAAATCTGATAGATTTTTGACTGGGTGACAAAGGAGGTTGATTGGGGAGGGCAGTGGGCGTCGTCTACCTCGATTTCAGCAAAGGCCCCGACACCATTCCCATAAAGACTGGTAAACAAGCTGGGTAGCCTTGGTGTGGGTCACAAGGTAGTAAACTGGGTTAGAAATTGGTTGAGGTCAGAAAGCAGAGGGTGATGTTGAATGGGGTTCAATCCGAGGAAGGGGTGACCAGTGGGTACCACAAGGTTCCAGTCCTGGGGCTAGTCCTTTTCAATGTCCTCATTAGTGATATTGCTAAAGGACTGGAAAGGAAGTTTGCCTATTTGCAGATTGACACCAAGATCTGGAACAGAGTAGAAACTCCAGCGGGGTGGAAAAAATGAGAATGGACCTAGAAAACCTGGAACAATCATCTGAAGTGTGGCAGCTAAGATTCAATTCAATGCGAAGAAGTGCAAAATCATGCACTGGGGCAGCAACCAGAGGGAGGGTTACAGGATGGGGGGTTGATTGACAGTCACCAGGAAGAAACTGATTTGGGAATAATATGTCAGATGACCTAAAGGTGGCCAGGAAGTGTGCTAAGGTAGTGGGGAGAGCCAGTGGCATGCTGGGGTGCATAGGAAGAGGTATCACTAGCAAAGAAGGGAGGCAGTGATGCTACTGTACAAAACACTGGTGAGGCCTCATCTGAAATGCGGTGTACAGTTCTGGAGGTTGCATCTCCATAGGGACATAGAGTGGAGGCAGTTCAGAAGAGCAACTTCAATAGTGCAGGGCTTGCACCAGAAGATGTTTGAGGAGAGATTGAAGGACCTCAATATGTATCAAGAAGAGAGAGAGAATGGGAGATATGAATTAGGGGATTAACAAGGTGCAGGGTGGACATCTTTCAGTTTAGGAGGTGTAGAAGAGCGAGGGCCGCGATATGAGATTAGGGGGGCAGGCTAATGGGCAATGTAAGGACATTTTCTTCACAGAAAAGTGGTGAATACATGGAATAGCCTATCCAAGGAGGTAGTGGGAGCAAACAGTGGGGAATTCAGGAATGCATGGGATAGGCATATGGGTACCATGGGGAAGTAGAGAGGCTAAGCCAAGGATAGTAGGGTCAGCAGCTGCTGCTGCTGAAACAGATACAGAACGGCACATTTGTAAGCAGCCCTGCTGAAGTAAATGTTACCATGTGGCGCTAGTGCTGATGGCTGTAGAAACATACAAAACATAGAATCTGACAACAGATAAGGACCACTTGGCCCATTTATTCTACCCATTCCTCCCTACCTCGCTATTACTGCAGACTACCTGATCTACAGCCCGTTCTTCCTCCCTGCCTTCCTTTCCACTATGATCCCTTGTGCTTATCCCAAGCATTCTTGAACCCCACCACTGTTCTTGCCCCACCATGTCTGTTGGAAGTCTGTTCAAGGAATCTACCACTCTTTCTGTGAATAAGTACTCTCACATCTCTCCTGAATCTACGCCTCCCTCAAGTTTCATAGCATGTCCCTTGTTCATGAGCATCTTTTCTTCTGAAAAATACTTATCTCCTGTAACTTATTTACCCCCTGTGAGATATTTAAAGATCTCTATCATATCCCCTCTCCCATCTGTCTTCCTGGGTGTACATACTGAGGTCCTTTAGTCTCTCCTCATAGGACTTTTGATGCAGATCCTGCACCATTTTAGTTGCCTTCCTCTGGACCACCTCCATTCTGTCATTCCAGAGATGTGGCCTCCAGAACTGGACACAGTACTCTAGGTGAGGTCTTGCCAGCAATCTATACAGAGCAACACCACCTCCCTCTTCCTGCTGGTACCCCCATGCACCCCACCATCCCACTAGCCTCCTGACTCTCTTTCCTAATTGGTGGTGGTCAATACCACTCCACCCATTTTATACTCTGCCCTGGGTTTCTGTGCCCCTGAGTGCATTATTTTGGTAATTTTTGTATTGAAACCAGCTGCCATACCCTTGACCACTCATCTAGTTTTCTCAGGTCTCTACTCATCCTTTCACACACACCCTCCCTGAGATGTCCACTGTAGTGCAGATTTTGGTCTCATGCATAAAGAGGCAGACCTTCCTTCCAGCTCCTCTGCAGTGTCACTTATAAAGACATTGCAGAGAATCAATCTCAGCACTGATCACTGAGGCACCCTGCTGGTCATCCTCCCTTCGTCTAAGTGAACTGTGTTTACCACCACCAATTTCTTATCCAGTTTACCACCTTTGGATCCACTCTAAGCTACCCAGCTTGCTTACTAGTCTCCTATGTGAAACAGTGTCAAAAGCTTTACTGAAGTCTAGGTAGGCCATGTCCACTGCACCCTGATCTAAATCTTTTGCCACCCAGTCAAAAAATCTGTCAGATTCATTTGACATGACTTCCTCCCTCTGAACCCTGCAAGTTGCCTCTGCTCTTGTAACCCACTGTCTTCATGATATTCGCATTCCTTTCCTTCAACAGTGATTCCATTAACTTTCCACCACCAATGTCGGGCTGACTGGCCTATAACTGATTGCCTTCTCCCTACCACTTTCATGTGGGAGACTACATCAATCCTCCTCAATCCTCCAGAACCACTCCTGTTTCCAGTGAGCTGTTAAATATAACTGTCAGAGGTAGTCGATATTTCCCTGAGCTTCCTCAATACCCTTAGATGCACCTTCTGCCAGCATTACTTTGTCAGTTTCAGATTAGTGAGTCTCTTGGAACTCTCTCTCCAAAATAGGACTAGGGCTGGATATTCCAACTCGCCGGGCAGGCGCCAAGCCAGGCGCAGTGCAGCTAGACTGCGCCAGGGGCATGGACAAGGCAATATTCAGCGGTGCTGTGCCATGGCACAGCACCATTGATATGGCACTGATGGCACACACACTGCATGGCGCGGTGGCTCTCACCAGTGCAAGTGGTAGGACAAGAGCAGGGGATCTTTGCCGGTTAAAGTGCAGTTTCGTTGGGCGCATCAACTACGATATTCAGCACTAGGCATGCAAATGAGGCCATTATGCTTGCAAGGTGCAAATGGGGCCATTGCATGTCATTATAGCCCCATTTGCAGGCTGCAGCCATCAGGGACTGATGCTCAGCGGTCCCATGGCGATTCCCCACTCCCATATGCCCGATCGCGGGCATAAGGCATGCTACAAACCCTGGTGGTCAATGGTAACCCCCATGCGGGCATATGAAATAATGATCCCTGGCAGTCAGGAAACCCCTCCAGCACCTGATCTTGAACATATGTATATATGATCTCTGGTGGTCAGTGGAAGGTCCCTATCACCTGATGTGAGCATATGTGAAAGTAACATCCCAGATGGTCCAGTGGAATCCACCCCATCCCAACTGCGGTCGACTTAGCAAAGAAGCCCTGGTGGTCCAGTGGACCCCCTCCCCACCCGCCCACTGAGGTCCCACGCCACCCAGCAGCCCCCAAGTCGGTGGCGGGTGGCGCTCCTGCCCATGCCTCCCGGACGCCCCCCAACTAACAGTGTACAGTGCGGTCCACTGGGTGGACCAATGGGCGTGAAGACCATACTGTACTACACGGGCCTGATTGTGAATTGGATCTGTGTATGGTCTGCATGCCCATATGGTCACACGGTGGACCAATAGGTGTACAACTGCTGTATGCTGTCAGTCAGCGGGCGCGGGAGGCATGTGGGTGGGGTGCTGCCACCTGCTGCTGACTGAGGGGGGGTGCTAGTGTGAAAGTTCAGTGAGCGGGTGGGGAGGGGGTCCATCAAGGCTGGCGCTTCTTTTCACTATGTCCGCCTACCATCAGGTGGATGGGGATTCCACTGAACCACCAGGGATGTTATTTTCAAAAATGCCCACGATCGGGTATGGGGAAGCTTCCACTGGACCACCAGGGTGTATATCAACCTAAGCCCGTGATTGGGTGACAGGGCAGGGGTGTACAATGCTCCCAGGGCAGGGGCTTGAGGTCAGTGTTGTGGGTGGGCGGTGGACACCCACGGCTGGTGGCTCCGTATTGCACCCTGCATCGGCAGCTCCTGTGAGTGGCCTGGACTTGTTTCTGGTTTCAGGCACATCTTTGCGCCCCCCTGGTGATGTGCAAGGGCGGTTTGTGCCAACATGTCGCGCGCACATCCTGCCGCATATATTACCAATGCGCCCCAGCACATCGGGGTTACGCATCACAACTTGCCCCTTTGAATATCACGTCGAGTAGAGCGAGCGGGTTGCATGGCGCATCCCTGTTGCACCATGCACAACCCGATTGAATATTCAGGCCCTAGTGTCCACCTCCTCCTTCCAAAGCTTCTGTTACTTTTTGTGGCCTCTCCTTCTCCTTTCTCTGTGAACACTGAACAAAGTATTTGTTCAGGATGTCTTACATACCTCTCAACTGTACCACATTCTGAGGAACATTCCGCATTTACTTCACAAAATCTCTCTGTTCCACATTGTGAGGACTTGTTTCCACATTAAGTATTAACATTTTAAAGAAAAATCTATAGTAAATGATGCAAAAGCTATATTATTCAATTAAAAGCAGTCTTTCGAACATAAATGTAAACATTTTAACAGTGTTCTAAGCCTCCTAGGCAAAGATTTGATTAAGTGTTCCACATTTTTGTTCATTTGTTCCACATTTGAGAGGCAATATTCCACATTTGGGGACAACAGTTTGAGGCGGTATGATGTCTGCCTTTTCCTGGTCTCTCTCTGTATAGCCCCTTCCCTCCTCAGCCTTACAATGCCACGCTTGTCTCAGTCTTTTCCTTACATACCTAAAAATGCCTTTTCCCTTTTCAGACCACCTGGGCTGTTCTCTCTTCAGTTTATGCCTTTGTGCTCCTTACTGCTTCCCCGATCGACTCCCTATCCTCCTCCTCCTCTGTGTCTCCCAATACCTTCTGACTGCTACCCTTTTAGCCTTTCCCTTTTCAGCCACTTCTTTTGAGAACCACAGCAAGTTTGTTTTCGTCTTGATTTTGCTCACTTGTTTGACACAGAGGTTTGTCACCTTTACTGTGCACCCTTTCAGCTTTGCCCACTATTCCTCCACCCCAACCAGGGTCATCCCCCGCCAGGTCATCCCTGAGGTATTCGTCCATCTTTATGCTGCCAAATTGGGTTGCTGGATAGTATGCTTACTATACACTGTCCAGTGGATGTGGATGTCTCTCTGTATCATTGCTATATGTTACTACTGTGAAGTATTATATGTTAATTGTTGTATTATTGTTTAGTATTTCTGTTTACATGTTTGAATTATTTGTAACTGTACCATTTGGCCTAAGGATCTCATTGAAAATGAGCTACGCTCAGTTGAATTATCCTGTTCATAAAATATGCCCTCCTAAAATCCAGGACCCTCACCCTTATGTGGCTATAATTCATAGAAACATAGACTTTGATGGCAGATGAGGACTGCTTGACCCACCCAGTCTGCCCATTTCTCTACCACTACTAAGCTGCAGATCCTAGTTAACCAACAGCCTACTTCCTCCTACCCCCACTAGAATTGCCTTATGTCTGTCCCATGCATTCTTAGATTCCCCACTGTTTCTGACCCCCGACCTCCTCAGGGAGGCTGTTCCATCGTCCACCACCTTCTCTGAAAAATACTTTCTCAAGTTGTCCCTGAGCCATCCCCTCTTTCTTCAAATTGTGGCCCTTGCTCTCACACATCTCTTTTCTGAAAGATGCTACCCTCTTGGACTTTGCTGATTCCTTGAGGCACTTAAAGTTTCTATCATGTCCCCCCTCTCCTGCTTTCCTCAAGGGTATACATATTAAGCTCCTTCAGTCTCTCTTCATATGTCTTCCGGTGCAGACCCTGCACCATTTTAGTTGCCCTCCTCTGGACAGCTTCCATCCTGTCTATGTCTTTGCGGAGATTGGGTCTCCAGAACTGCACACAGTACTCCAGATGGGGTCTCACCAGCTGTCTGTACAGAGGATAATAACTACTGTTTTCTACTGGTGATGCCTCTCCTTGCATCCCAGTATCCCCCAGCCCTCCTTGCTGCCTTCTCGTATTGCCTGCCTACCTTTAGGTCGACCGATGTGACTACCCCCAGGCCCCTTTCCATTCTTGTTGTTAGTACCTCTCCCCATTGTTTACTCTTCCTCTGGGTTTTGTTTCCCAGGTGCATTACTTTGCATTTCTTTGCATTGAACCTAAACTGCCATACTTTTGACCATTCTCCAACCTTGCCAAGTCCCTTTTCATCCTTTCCACCACCCCTCCATGTATCAACTATGTTTGCAGATCTTTGTGTCATCTGCAAGAGGCATTCTTTTCTTCCAGTCCATCTGCAATGTCACTTATAAAGACATTAAAGAGGATCTGCCCTATACGAACCCTGCGGTACCCGCTAGTAACTCCCCTTTGTTCAGAGTGGACTCCGTTTACTATTACTGTCTGCATCCTGTTATCCAGCCAATTTTTCCCCAGGCTACAACCCTGGGACCCACTCTCTAGGCTGGCTAGCTTGTTTAGGAATCTTTTGTGTGGAACTGTGTCAAATGCCTTGCTAAAGTCTAGGTAGGCTATGTCCACAGCCCTCCCTGGTCTACTACTTTGGTCACCCAGTCAAAGAAATCTATTAGATTTGTCTGACACGACCTTCCTACTGTGAATCCATGCTGCACTGGGTCCTGTGCCCTGCTGGCCTTTAGGTGCTCAACTGTTCTTTCTTTCAGAAGTGATTCCATCATTTTACCTACTACAAGGTCAACTAACAGGTCTGTAGTTTCCTGCCTCTGCCCTGCTCCCACTTTTGTGAAGTGGAATCACATCTGCCCTCCACCAGTCCTCAGGTACCACCCATTCTCCCATGATTTGTTAAAAGGGTAGTCAGTGGTGTCACTAGTTCTCCCCTTAGTTCTTTTAGAATTCTGGGGTGAATCCTGTCAGGCCCCATTGCCTTGTCCACCATGAGTTTTAGGAGTTCTTTCAGGACTCTTTCTTCTGTGAATGGACTGGTATCAACCCCTCTATCCAGAGTGCTTGTATTGTTTGGTTTAGGTATGTCTCCCTCTTCTTCTTTGTATTAACATACTAACATACTAAAATGCCAGCAGAATAGGCTGAGCAGTCTTTCCGTCTGCTCGTTTGGTCAGCCTCCACCCTGGGAGCTGACCTTGCCCCCTGCCTCTCTGGCTTCTCCCTTCCCAGTTCAGATATTCTCGCTGCATTGGATTTTGCTTCCAGAACCCTTCCCTGTACCTGTACTCCCCTCATGAACCCCTCCACCGTCTCTGCCTCCATTAGCCCCCTAGGCAGTGCATTCCATGGCTCCACCACCCTCTCAGTGAAGTAGCACCTCCTCCTTTCTCCCTGAATCTTCTCCTCAGCTTCCACCCATGCCCTAGTGGCCCCTCCTCCTTCCTTGAAGCACCCTGACTGTTCCTCCCCTATTTACCCCTTCATGTACCTGAAGACCCTTATCATGTCCCCAGTCCCTTCTCTCTTCCAATGTGTACATATTTAGCTCTTGAGCCTCTCCTCATAGGTCCTGTCCCCAAGCCCCAAATCTTTTGGTTGCCCTCCTCTGGACCCTCTCCAGGAGTTTAATGTCCCTCTTTAAGTGTGGCCTCCAAAACTGCATGCAGTACTCGAGTGCGGCCTCACCAAGCAGTTATACAGAGGAGTATCACTTCCCTCCTTCTGGAGGTGATCCCCCTAGCGATCCATCCCAGCATCCCAGTTGGACTTGGCGCTGCCCTCCTACAAGTCTCTGGGTTGTTCATCTTGACATCCACCACCACTCCCAGGTCCCTCTCAGCCATCGAGACTTGTAGCATTCCCCCGGTGTACACTTGGCCTGGGTTTCTGGCCCCCAGGTGCAGTACCTTGCATTTCCCTGCATTGAACCTCAGCTTCCACTTTCTAGACCATCTTCCAGAGCCTCCAGGTCCCCTGAGGGCCACCTCCCTCCCTCCTCCCCATCCACCACCACCCCAGTTTTGGGTCATCCACTAAGAGACTCATCTCACTCCTGATACCTGTCCTTATGTCAGAGGCGTAGGCGTTGAACAGGAGGGCCCAGGACTATCCCTGTGGGACCCCACTATGACCCTCCTTGGGGATGAGACTTTCCGCCAACTCGACCTTCTGGGTGCAGTCCTGGAGCCAATTGCCTATCCATCTGATCATCTGGCTCCCCACTCCCATTTCTCACAGCTGATCCAACAGGCCCACGTGAGGAACAGAGTCAAATGCCTTGCTGAAGTCTAGAAAGAGGACATCCAGTGGTCTGCAGGTCCAGGCACCTGTCACCCAGTCATAGAACTCCACAAGGTTTGTCTGACATGATTTCCCGGGACGAATCCAAGCTGTCTATCATCCAGGCACCCTGACTTTTCCAGGTCCCCCCAGCCTCCCTTGACAATGCCCTCCATCACCTTGCCCACCACCGATGTCAGGCTGACAGGCCTGTAGTTCCTGCCACCTCCTTGATCCCCCCTTGTGGATATGCTATATGCGCCACCTTCCAGTCCTGGGGCACCCACCCTGTCCTCAGAAAGATGATGAAAGCTCCACCAGGGTTTCGCCAGGATATCCATAGGTTCCTTCAGCACTCTGGGATGTAATTTATCCGGCCCCAGGGCTTTCTCCATCTTAAGTTGCCAACGTCCCTCACTCTCTCTGCTGTGATTTCCACTTCCTCTACCTCTTCTCCCTGCTTAGCCTTCCCCCTCCTGCCAGTGATGCCTCCCCTCTCCATGAACCTGCCCGATCAGTGGGGTCCCCCCTCCTCAGTATCTCTGTCTTCTCCCATGTATGATGCAGCACCCTCATTTTCCTTGGTAAAAACTGAGGTGAAGTACTCGTTTAGTACCTCAGCCTGCTCCCCAGGTCTTGTGCCCATCTCCCCTGTTTTAATCCTGCTAATCTGCCCTTCACCCTTCATTTTTCCCCAATGTATCTAAGAACCCTTGTTCCCTCTCCTAATTTCCCCTGGCCAGGTTCTGCTCCTTTCTTGCCTTGCCGCCCTCACCACCCTAGTGACCCTTCTAGCCATCAGTTTGTACTCACCTTGATCCCTTTCGCTCCTTGAGCACTTGGATTGCCTATAGGCTGCCTTCTTTCGTGCACCACCTCCTGGACTTCCCTGGTCCACCAGCAGGTTTTCGGGCCCTACCGCATTTTCGTCTTACTCTTGCACAGGTACTGGTAGCATCCTGCACCCCTCTCCTGATGATTTCCACCTACTATCAGCGTCCACGTCTGGCCCAATCCCATCCAAATGCTCCTAAGGATCCTTCCCATTTCCTTAAACCCACCCTCCTGAAGTCAGTTACCTCCATGATCATGTATTCATTCAGTATCACTGCCTTTTCACTGTCACCCTCTGCCCACCTCCTCCCCTTTATTAAGCCTCACTATCCCTCCCTTGGTCTTTCTTCACTCACTAATGTACCCAAAAGGTTTTACCCCTTCTTAACTAGGCTGGCTATCTTTTCCTCGGTTTGGGCCTTTGCTATTCTGACTGCCTTCTCCGCTTCCTTCTCGTTTACTGGTACAGTTCTGTCCTGCTCCTTCTGTGATTCCTTATACTTTCTGAATGCTGTATTTTCTCCTGACCTTCCCTCCACCTCTTTTTGAGAACCAGTGTTTTCCCTTTGTTTTATTTGTTTCACACAAAGGCAATTGTTGCCTCTGTGATGACAGTTTTGATTTTTCCCATTGTTCCTCCACCCCACCTTCCTGCCCTTTTGCTAGTGCATTACTTAGGCACTCTCCCGTTCTGTCAAAGTCGTCAGCCATCTGAAAGTCGAGTACCCTTGCCTTTGTATGGCTTGACTCTATGCTGTATTTATTGTGAACCACCTGTTCTGTGCTGTGAGGACAATCAGAGTAATCCAGTCTGAACCTTCTGAGGCTGCGTCTGGCTCTAATACACAACTCGACTTCAGGAATGAAAGAACCCACCAGTGAAAACTTAAAGAGATTCACCAAGATACAAAATTTAGCCCGGCACCATATCTATTGGTGCCTTACCTCAGAGGATCCAGATAGTGGTAAGCTTCCCATTCACGCTTGGATTAATTCAAAGCTACAACACTCATAAATTTCTATTCATCACGTCCCAAGGACTTCCCGTTTTGCAGCCTCCATGCTCCGCCCCAGCGTTCACTAGCGTTATGACAAGATGCCAGCGAGAGTGTAGAGGTATGGCAATAATATAAACAATGAGGCAGCTTTTCCATCTATTTTAAATAATATAATGGCCACTTTGCAATGAAACGTAGGCACCGGGTTTACCAATGCGCCTGTATCACCTCATCCTCTCTCTCCTTCACCCTTTATTTCATGCTAGCACTAGTTCACTTATTACCATTGCACTTATTAATTGTTCTCACAAATTACATATGTATGCAACACTGCTTGTAACAACTGCCTTAATTAATTGCATGCTGTGTTGATCTTTGTAACTATGAAGTATATATATATAAAAAAATGATCTTTGTAACTTGAATGTAAAATGACTCATCCCTGTTGTACCTCTTCCCCTGGTGCACTGGGAGACAAGCAACCTGTTGCTCAGTGTGCCTTCAGGTGAAACATTTGAAAATAAAATAATAATAAAATGTTACTACTGTGAAATGTTATATGTTAATTGTTGTATTATTGTTTAGTATTTCTGTTTACATGTTTTAATTATTTGTAACTGTACCTTTTGGCCTAAGGATCTCATTGAAAATGAGCTACACTCAATTGAGTTCACCTGTTCATCGTAAGAAATATGAATAAAAGGTTTACTACTATTACTGCTTATAAAATATGCCTCCTAAAATCCAGGACCCTCGCCCTTGTGTGGCTATTGGTGTTGCTCGGATAGTATCCTAGCAATTAGCATACCACCAAATACCTGCCGTTTGGCAGGACAGTGGATCGGTAGGATCCGTGGATCTGACACCCCAGTCCAGGTTGGATCCTGCATTATCCGACGTCGGATCCCTGAATCTGGTGTTGGATCCCTGGATTCAGTGTCGGATCCCAGATCTGACCTAGGATCCGACCTCAAATCTGTCTGGATCCCAGATCATATCCACTTGGATACTGCTTTTTATCGGATCCAAGGAGGCACTATCTGAACAATACTAGTGGCTATAATTCCAAAGGTGTGGCCTAATGGAGTCTCTTGAAGATCTACCGGTATGGTAAGTTCTTTTTTTCCCAAACTGTATTTTGCTCCTCCTAGCCCCACGAACTCTTCTTGGCATTCTCCGGGACCTCGGTCTCTACCTCCATTCATGACCTGACCTACCTCCGCTCCGTTCCAGCCCAGCACATCCCGGGTCTGTCCTCTGGGAAGGTCAGCCTGCCCAGGGCACTCTTTCTACAGTATTGAGTTCTGGGCTGGGAGGAGGAGGCAGCAGGAAGCGGCTCGACTCTGGGAGTGTGGACCGTGGGTGGAGGTGCCTTCACCTATCAGTGGGAGGAGGGCATTTGTATTTTAGAACCCCTGTGGAGCCCAGTCAGCAAGGCAGCGTGCTGCCGTGGCTCCACCCCAGGCTTATATGCTCGCTTGCTTACATTCCAGCTACCTCCAGCCACTGCCAGAGGGTGGCTCCCTGAGCGAACATTCTCCCAAGCCCTCCCGACAAGAGAGCAGTCCTCCAGATGCTCAATCTCTTCCTTACCCTGCCAAACCCCAACAACCTGGGCTCGCACCAGATGTGGAGTCGCCTGCATAGCGTTAGGTGTGGTGTCTAGCACCTCAACCCTCAGAGCCACCGGGCGGCTCATTATGGTAAGTTCTTACATAACCGTTCTCTCTGAGAGGTGAGATATGAGATGCCCTCCTAATCAGGGGTTAAATTGGGCAGGAGCCCACAGGGCTATGTTCCACCACCTCTGTCTTCTTTCTCCATTGACTAGTATAGGAGAGTTCCACCACCTAGAAATTTAGATATGAGAGTTCCCCACCTACTGATTTCCAGTTTAACGCTGCTCCTAATGTTGGACAGTTGAGAAGAATCATTAAAGAGGTTCTCGGGGTCAAATAAAGAAAGTCTATCTTAATGTGTTGCGCTTGAGAGGTATGAGTGGAGGGTTCTGACTGGTAAAATCAGGGTCATTTCTCATCCCCAGTCGTTTTCCTAAATGTTCCTGCCACCTCTTGTTGGTCTCTTGGGTTATCACAAGATGTACAACAAAACTTCACTTCTGTGCAAACAGACTCCCCACCCCCAAACCTACCACCTCCCAAACACAAAACCAAGACAGCTGAATATAAATGCTCGAATGAAAAGCTTTATTGGCAACAAACAGAATCAACACACAAGGCAAGTGAGAGGCAGAAGACTGTGTGTTATCATCAGTGAAAAGATAACTTAAGGACAAAGGGTCAGAACGGAGGAGTTGACGGTTCACCTGGACAACCCTAAAGTAGAACAGGGAGAAGTTATACATATATCATCCTTCCCTATCCACCTGCCCCCATTATTAATTATAATACTATTTACAGTGACATTCACTGGTAGAGACAGGGCTGTGACACTGCTGAAAGCTTCCCCACAGCAGTGCCCTGTCAATGTCAGCTATGGCTCCATACCCTGAACCCCTCCCTGTATCTAGTGCTCTTGTACCAGCACTCACGTGACACCCACTGGTAGTGACAGGGCTGTGACACTGCTGAGAGCTTCCCACAGCAGTGCCCTGTCAATGCCAGCTATGACTCCCATACCCTGAACCCCCTCCCTGTATCTAGTGCTCCTGTACCAGCACTCACAGTGACACCACTGGTAGTGACAGGGCTGTGACACTGCTGAGAGCTTCCCACAGCAGTACCCTGTCATTGCCAGCTATGGATCCTATACCCTGAACCCCCTCCCCTGTATCTAGTGCTCTTGTACCAGCACCTCACAGTGACACCCACTGGTAGTGACAGGGCTGTGACACTGCTGAGAGCTTCCCCACAGCAGTGCCCTGTCAATGACAGCTATGGCTCCTATACCTGAACCCCTTCCTCTATATCTAGTGCTCTTGTACCAGCGCACATTGACACCCACTGGTAGTGATAGGTCTGTGACACTACTGAGAGCTTCCCCACAGCAGTGCCCTGTCAATGCCAGCTATGGCTGCTATATCCTGAGCCCCTCCCACTTATCTAGTGCCTCTTGTACTGGTACTCACAGTCGCACCCACTGGTAGTGACAGGGTTGTGACACTGCTGAGATCTTCCACACAGTAAAGCCTTGTCAATGCCAGCTATGGCTCCTGTACCCCAAACCCTCCCTATATCTTGTGCTCTTGTACCAGCACTCATGGTGTCACCTGCTGGTAGTGACAGGGCTGTGACACTGCGAGAGGTTCCCACAGCAGTGGCCAATCAATGTTAGCTATGAAACATAGAATGGGGGCAGATAAGGACCACTTGGCCCATCCAGCCTGCCCATTATAAGAATTTGACAGTTTATTTTTTTAGGAAATAAGGATTCAAACCCAGACCTCCTGGATCACATCTTTGTGCCTAACCACTAGGCTATGCTGGCTGGTTATGAGCTGTGGCTCCTGTGCCCCAGACCCCTCCTCCTTCCTTTGCTGTTGTATCTTGGATGGCAGGAGCTTGCCCCACTGTCGGGGGTGCTGCCTGTGTTCTAGGCCACACATCACTCCAAGGCAGAGTGGCACATCAGTGGTCACCAGATTCCAAAACAGGAGAAACAATAGCAGCCACCTACATAACGGTGCTCTCTAACCATGCCATCGCACTGCCTCTCTCGAGCCAGATTGTTTCATTGATGGGAAGGAGACCCCACCACGGAAAGGGTAAGTACTGGGCCAACAGAATTGGGAGCTCGGCCATCGAGCAAGCCTGGTGTGTGTTTGCCCAAGTGTGAAAAAGGTCTCAATAGTTATAAAATGAGGAAGAGGAAGTCCCAGTTGTTTCTGTTACCCTTTAACCACTGGATTGCCGAATGGTATTTGAGAGAGCTCAGCATCTTGCCAGGAGTCCTCAGAATAGACATAAGCTTGGTGGGAGAAATGGTGCAGATCGTAAAATCTTGTTGTGGCATAAGCAAAATGGAAGGTAGTTGGCAGAGAAGTGCGGAATGAGGGCAGTCCTTTGGCATTCTTCGAGACTCTCAGCGACTGCATGTGAAAGCAACCTGGCACAGCAGTGGACATTGAGCCATCTTCCCCAAGCTAGAAGAAATAGAAGTTAAAAAAACGTTAATACCAGCAATTGAACTGAAACAATCTGTTTATCCACAAGACTGGGTGCAGACAGTGGGGGCAGTAACTGGGTAAACATTACACAAATGGTGATGTATTTACTGCTTCGTGCACCAGGTACATCCTGGTGAGGTAGTAGCTAGTAGAAGAGAGGCGGGAACAGAGCTGAAGAGCAAGCCTTCTTCAGCCGAGAGGTTAAAAACCTTTACTAAAGAAACAGAGAAGCATGTGATGTTGAGGGAGCCATGGAGACACAGGAACCTAACAAATTGCACATTTGTTCTTTCCATGTACAATTTCATGTGTCCTACACTGTGATCTTATTGCAACTGGCATCCTACAGAGTCTAGTGAACACCCACCCACCTCACTCCTTCCAAAGGGAAATCTTACAACAGATACAATGTATCTTTGTCTGGCCAGTCCGCCAGCACAGTGGTAGCTACCACGTGCAGCACTGATGACAGCGACTCAGGAACAAACTTGGGGCACTGGAGGGTGTCTGGTGAGGGGAGATAGTGTCTTAAGGACAGCTGTCCTCTGGGCGTGGGGTTTGCAGAGCCTGGCGAATGCATGGCCCCTAGTAAACACTGGGAAAGGCAGCTCCAAGACCACCAGAGCCGCAGCCGGGCTGCGGGCAGTCGATGCATGCTGCAGAGAAGTGCATGATGTGAATCATGGTTACATTGCGTGCATACTGCACACCTCCCAGGAGGAAAGAGACAAACTCCTGACTGGCAGGATGCACTAGCTACCCAGGTGAACTGAAAACAGTTCGATGGCAGGGGTTGGGAACCCTGTGGGAAGGCAGGGTGCAGCCCTGGGCAGAAAGCTGGCTGGTAAGTCCCATACGATGTCGGGGTGGAGGGGTTGGGGTGTCTGGGGGTGGGGACACTCAGAAGGGAGAAACAGATAAAAAAAATGTTCTCTGACTAATTGGGCTAATTTCTTACTTTGTAATCAATCAAGGGTAAAGCGTGCTAGATTTGGAATTAGTTATGCTTTTGGGAGGTGTGTGGCACTCCTGCACATGCTCCCCTTTAATCATCTTGAATTTTGTAGGTGGAAGCACTCATTTACAGAAGCCAATTTAGGCAATGCACTCTGTATAACATACATAATTGCTGGCAGTTCATAGGACCACACCATGGGGTTCCACCTTGCCGTCTGGTGGTTTGGCTTAATTTACACAAGAGCTTTGATAGAAACACTAAGAGAACTCCTTTTCTGTGGAGAGAAATTTAGAATAGCCAATGTAAACTGAAAGAGTTATAACTTTATTTTCTCCCTATTGTATTTTTCACTCCTCGGGACTGGCAGGTGTCTCTGGCCCACTCTCAGAGGGCTTGTCTTTCTGAGACCAGTCGTCCTAATCTAGCCCTACCCTGACAGTTACCCCATAGACCCCCGTACTGGGGCTGGAGGGAGGAGTGCCAGCTCTCCCCAGCACAATCTATTTGCCAGGGTGATTCAGTATTGGGACATGACCAGACCATCATGAAGCCTGCCAGTCCCACACTTTTCCGGTTTTCTCCCCACCCCTCTCCCTTACAGCATGAACATGCACGTGTGGAGGCACGGACACGCCACGTACCTGCACTCCTGTGCCTCCTTGACTCTGGCACTGCCCTTCAGCCTCCACAGGGGCAGCCAAGGAGCAGGATGACAAACCCCTTGGGTGAAGAGAGCAGTCTGTTGGACACTTAATCCCTCCCTCCTCTTCCAACCCCTGGCAACCGAGGTTGCTCCACCCCAGGTCGCCGGCATGGTGACAGGTGTGGCATCTAGCACCCTAACCCTCAGCGCCACAGGCCGGCTAAGAAATGATAGTTTTGGCTTCCAGGACATCACTCACCTAATGGCAGCCTAGTTCTGTCGCTCCCAAATTCCCGCTGGATAAGCCTCCTGAATTGCAGTGTTCTCGACCAAAATCCACAGAAATGGTGAGGAGGCTGATAAAATGCCCAGGAGAGGTGAGCTAAATAATTTACAATCTAACGATGAGCACGACGACAGAGGATTATCGGAGGGTGCCTCGGGGAGTGAAGGCTCGCAGGCCTCAGCCACATCGCGCCGTGGGAGATCTCACTCAAAGCAGCTACCTTTTATGACAATCCAAAGGCAAATGTCCCTTATGCTTACAGAACTAAGGGACTTTTGGAAAGAAGATGAGATCACGGCAACCGCCCTGTGTACTGACATTTCCAAATTGGAAGCGAAATGAAGCTCATAGTGCAGGCCACTGAGACCGATAGACGTGTGGACAGCTCAGAGTGATGATACTTCAATTGCACTAGGATATACAAGGCCTGCAAGCTGGGCTGAGGGATGCGAAAGCCGCAACAGATGGAATAACATCCAGATATCTGGAATTCGGAGGGTGTAGAGGGTCCGGAAATGCTGTCCTTCATCAAACAGCTTTTCCACGAGTCCCTGAACATTCGAGGCCCTTACTCTAGGGCTTGAGAGGGCACATCAACACTAGGTCCAAAGCCAACCCCAGGAGCCCGCCCTCGCACCATCCTGGCTCGGTTTCTACGTTTTCAGGAGAAAGAAACTGTCCTACACGGCCTGGAAGCAAGGTACTGTTTTTACAATGCACATAGGCTATAGCTGGAAAGCGATTACGCCCAGAGGTAATGAATAGGCATAAGCAGTGTATACCAGTCATGAGGCCCTTAAAGCAGCGGAACTCCGATTCCGCACCCCTATCCTGCCAAGCTGGTGATCCAATTTCCAGTGGGGGCACAGACTATGAATTGGCCTGAGTCAACATCAGAGCTCAAGAACTGGAAAACAGAGATTGTGCAGGACCAATCAATCAAAGAGTTACAATATCTTGAAGCTCTCACAGAAGGTGTGGAATTCAGGCAGCAGGGCTCGCAGAGCGACAAGGAAGGAAGCGATCCTGCAGATTGCCCACACCCTTAGGAACCAACTGAAGAGCTCAGTATCGAATCCCGACAGGTCAGTGACTGCTGGGTCCCTCATTGAGAACTTTGAGAACAGTAACTAGGAGACTCAGAGCCCGTGCTGTGGACTTTCTCCAATCTAATTTTTGGCAGGAAGCGGGACCTGGCTGAAGGAGCGGACCTGAATGGATGGCGTGAGATCTGCCTACCCTCTTCGGATGACGGAGAAAACCCCCAAGCATAGACTTCTCGGATACCATCTTGTCAGATAAGTCCCAGTCTTACTAATACTTTCATATTTCACTGTGGATTTTTAAACAATCTATGCTTATATCTCTTTAAAACCTAACAAGAACCCCTGTGCACTAAGTGCTCTGGCTTTCTCCCCCATCCCTAACTACTGCTGTCCTCCCCTTTTTAACTAACTCCCTCACTGAGGAAACATGCGCTTGCCCCCATACAGTCCCCAACAGACCCTAAGCCTACCAATCTCGGTGACATTGGGGCAGGGGCTTCCTCTCTTTTCTATGCTGGACTGGGACAGTTCTTACTAACCACTTTTTAACATATATGTCTCCACATCCTAGAGGTGACTGATGAGTGAGATGGGAGTCTGGAAAATATAGCTACAGTAGTTTATAGTATTCACCAGGGGCGAACTAAGAGGAGATGGGCAACAGAATTGGCAGGTAATCCTTGCAATACTGTGGCTCAAAAGGACCTAAAATCATCTCTCAGTTCCCTCCTCTCAGGGATCTGGAGGGTCTACATATCCTGCAGGCCATTATAGCCCCACTCAGTTAATAGTTAAATGGTCTCTTGTCTCAGCCATAAGTTTAAATAGGCTGCTCTCCAAATGTAGAATTAATTAAAAGGGGAGGAACTGGGGCACAAGTAGCGTTACAGTCCCTTCTTCACCTTTTTCCATGGCCACCTTAGAGTGCCTAGAGCCTGCGACCCATAGGAGGCACATTGGTGCATGCCATGGACACGCAGAGGTCAGCATGAAGCGACCACAAGGATGGAAGTACCACATTTCGGGTGGGTGACCATTTTAGTTACGTTGGCCCTAAGGTTCCTGGGGACCCACCAATCTGGGAGGAATCGACCCTAGTACCATACAGGTTATTGTGTTACCTTTGTTTTCTTGTTGTAAGGTTTTACACCCTAAGGAGTGGAATGAGAAAGTCACTTATTCAGGGCTATTTTTAATTTGTACTGTAATAGGTTTCACTCTGTGATGTTAGTAAACAGTCACAGAATTCCCTTTGGGAAGGCAGAGGTTACAACTGAATATAAACTTTCCAGAGGGTTGGTAATGCTCCAAATGATGAATCATGACCATGGCCAAGCAACAATTTAAAATATGCTCCCTGAATGTGATTGGTTTGGTAGCCCCATTAAAAGAACCAGGATTATTACACTACTAAGGAAAATGAAGGCAGAAGTGGTGTATTTGCAAGAAAGCATATGACACAACTGGAACATGATAAACTGAAAGGGAGGGCTTTGCCCAGATTTTCTCATCAGCAATGGGGATGGGGGAGACGGAAGAGAGATGTGGCCATTCTGATCTCCAGCCACACCCCTTTCATCTGACAAAGAAGTGGGCAGATCCAGAGGACAGGATAGTTGTGGTTCAGGGAAGACTGCAGGAGCAGGAAGTCACCTTGGCAAACATATACCTGGCCCCGGCTCAAACACGCCCACAATTAAATTTCTATGACAAGGTGGTCACCGTGACCAAAGAGCACCCTAGTATTAGCAGGATTTTAACATTGCCTCAATCCATCCATCAACACCACGAGTACACATCGTAATAAGCAGCCAGTCCACACAAGTTTTTCAAACAATTTACTCAAGAGATGGGTTGGATTGATGTGTGAACTCTCCACCCCAGGGTTGGGGTACTCGTTCTACTCAGCAGCCATAGCACCTACTCCCGTATAGATCATTGCAGAGAAACTAGCAGATGCTACTATGGCGCTATAGCACATGTGGACCATGCCCTGGTAATATATCATCTATCTGGCACATGGGTCCAGAGCAACGCTGCACCAGATCTAGGTTTAACCCGCCCACCTTAAAAGTGAAGCCTTTCAGGATTTCCTCCGGGAAAAAATTGAAGAAATTATTGGGGACAACATGGACCCTGATATCCCTTCGATTGTTGGTTGGGATACCCTGAAGGCAGTCCTCAGGGCCACTTAATAAATGCACTGCACCACCCTAGCCAACGAGAGACAAGAGAGGCAGGCACAACTGGAACAGATACTGCAATTCCTGCAGTGTGTGCATCACCAGGAGACAGCCCGTACCTACCCAGATTAAACAGACCAAAAGAGACCTAGACAACCCTGTGCAGTCAGCGGGCAGAGCTTGCTCTGGCTTTCTTGAGGCAAAAATATGGAGAAGTAGGCCCTAGGGCCACCCAATTGCTTGCCTGTCGAATTCACGAGACAGCGTAGACTGGCCACAATTGCAACTATAAGGGATCCAAACACAGGAAGCCACCTTACCAAACTCCAAGATATTACCCAAGCCTTCACTCAGTTTTACAAAGGGCTTTACACACCAGAACAACATGCAAGCTGTGATCAGTTGACACTTTCTTATCGGCTCTTAATCTACCTAAACTTACAGAAGATCAGCGGCTCACCCTGCTGATCCCTCTTACTCGGCTGAACTGAGTGTTGCAATAGCCAGGTCAAAAACTCAGAAGAGCCCCAGGACCGGATGGGTATGAAAGAATGATCCAACCCATAAATAACCTCTTACTGAAAGCAATGAATGAGGTGGCGCAAAGGAACCCCCAGCTGGTCCTATGCTACAATTGACCTTATCCTTAAACCTGACAAGGACCCCTCCATTGTAGTTCCTACAGACCGATATCGGTCCTTAATACGGACTACAAGTACTTCACTTCCATTTTGGTCCAAGGCTAGGTGCTATCCTGCCAAGCCTGATAAATCTAGATCAAACAGGCTTCATTAATGCCAGATCCACTAGATAACACACGAGGGCCCTGCGTGTAATACAATGAGATGCAGTCCTGAGGGTCCCAGGCAGTTCTTCTCTCAGCCTTGACGCTGAGAAGGCATTCGACAGAGTGTCCTGGCATTTCCTCTTCAACCATGTTAAAGATGACCTTCTCTCCCTTTTATAGCCATAATCAAACATTATACTCCTCCTGCAGGCATGTGTAAGGTATCGGGCCCCCACTCGGACTACTTCCAACTTTACAAGGGTACCAGGCAGGGATGCCACTTGTCCCAGAGCCTTTTGCAATTTTTATTGAACCACTGGCACAGGCAGTGCGAAGAACTCAAGGTTTCAGGCATACAAATAGGAGAGATTGAACCCGCATAGCACTGTATGCAGGCGATGTCCTACTCTTTCTTTCCAACCCTATAGATTCTGTCCTGGCGGTTTCCGGTTCTTGAGAGTACTGAAAATGCTCAGGATATAGGCTTAACACCAACAAGACCGACGACTTGTCTTTCATTTTGCCCCAGGCGAGTTCAAGGAGGTACCCTTTAGATGGAACCTGGACAAGATGAGATACTGGGGTATCCACCTTTCCCACAGGTCAGAAGATGCTATACAACTTAACTATGACCCCTTCTTTACACAAATGAAGACCTTGAGAGGTGGAACCTTTTACCCTGAACCTGGCACAGAGAGTGGAGTGATTAGGATGGTGGTCCTTCCAAGGCGCTATACCTGTTCAAAATATACCCTTAACCTACCAGCGAAACTTTTCGAGTCTGGAATGGTGCCATCTCCAGATTCCTCTGGGCTGGTGGACACCAGAATAAAACTCAATATACTCACCCTACCTAAGCCACAGGGAGGCTGGCCTACCTAACCTGAAACTCTACAGCTGGGCCTCACACATAATGTTCCTAGTCAGATGAGAGGTGAATGATACCCAGGCTCGCTGGAGAGAGATAGAGGAGGACATGACACCTCTGCCAGAGTGTGAGCGAGTGATATTATACCAACCCCATATGAGACAATACACCTCAAACCCATGGATTCTTCACCAGACCGGGCCTGGTGTACTATCTGTAAAACCCTACAGATTTCCCCATGCTTAGTATTCCTATGCCCTTTGGGACACCTTGAGCTTTCCCTCCAGGGCGTGCGACCCACACCTTTGGTAGATGGAGACATTTACACCTTACTATGCTCACACAGTTTCTGGGGCCCTTGGTTTAAGGAGTTTGCTGAGATTCGGCAGGAATTCAACCTTCAGCGAATGGATTTTTCCGATTTCTGCAACTCCGGCACTACTACGACACACTCCCATCCTAGGTACATAATCTGGAGGAGCATCCCCACCTGATAACATTAGTTAAAGCAAGTATTCTGAACTAGTGGGCTCCCATGCTATATCCACCTTTATAAATCTTTAATGGAAACCATGGGAAAATACCTGTTTGGTACTGGAAAATTGGAACTCTGAATTGGAACTTCAGCTTACCCTAGAAATCTGGGGTGTTGTTTGGTCTGTCTTCCAAACTAACCTAGTTCACATGCTTAGCGACTATTTGCCTGGCAGCTTCTCATAAGATTCTTTCGCACTCCAGCTTTAACCTCACATTTGGGGGCGCCACATCAGCAGCTTGCTGGCGCCAATCGGGTGAGACCAAAGCTAACCACACACATGTGCTGTGGTCTTGCCGAAACTACAGCCATTCCTAAGGGATCTTAAGGTGGAGCTAAAAGAATTAAGGGGCAGGGTATCCCTTGGACAGGGGAATTCCATATGCTGCATGTTTTGCCTCAGGAATTAAGAGGCCCATACAGTGGACCACTCCTGGGAATTCTTCTACTAGCTGCAAAAAGCCATAACTAAGCGTTGGCGCACTAATCAGATTCCCTCAATTGAAAACTGGAGGACCATAGTTAATGAAATATATAGGCGGAATGAATTACTTACTCTTTAAATGACAGAGCCCCATTAGGCTCTTTGAAATGAAACAGATGGATACTATATATACCTTGGGGACCTGACTTTATCCCTAGGTTTTCGAGAACCCACGAGTCGGTTAAGCCCTACACACTGTTCCTTAACTGACTAGGAAACTAATCCAAATGGCCCTCCCACCCAGGCAAAGCATGCCAAGCACAGACACGGGGGTTTTGACGGGCAGTTTCTTTGGAGATGGGACATGAAGAAGCCTGGGGTTAAGCACAGATTTGAATGCTCTAACCTGAAGCAGAAGGGAAATACTTGAAACAAAGAACTAGGAACTGGGGTTTATCCTTTTCGGATTAATATATTTGTATAAGTGATACAAAGATATGAATTCTATCTCTGCCAATTTCTGTATTATACCTGTATATTTTGAAGGAAACTGTGATTGTAAAACTGTAAATAATCAATAAAAATATATTTACAAAAAAAGAAATGATAACCTTTGAAAGATTTACCAAGGGGGTACACTGGAGTCCGTTTGTTGTTACATACCACAAAACAGAAGCACCCTCATGAGAATGTGATTTGACATTTGTGAATTAAACAGAGGTAGAGCATGCTAGATTCTGAATTTTCAAACAGCATTCTACCACTGATAGCACTAAATATAGCAGTAACACATTAGGGTGTATGGCTGTGCTGAGATATAGGCAGCTTAGCCTATATACATTCTGATATGTAGCAAAAATGCAATTGACTGCTTTCAACCACCAGGCATGTCCATATAATAACACAATGAGTGTGTGTAGATCTTCTAAAATAGAACAATTTAAAAAGAAACCTATTTAATAAAAATCTCCCATGGGATCTGGGGTGTCCCATCATGCTGGGTTAACTGGAGAGTCACATGATGCTACTGACCAATCAGATTGCTAGGATTTTGTCATCTATGTCTGTTTTGGCACTGCCTGGGCTGCTCAGCTATCTGCTACGTCATATGTTGCAGTCTTAACACTTACCACTAGAGGTGCCCTTCATTTGCTAAGTCACGTTTGTACACATATACCAAGCCTTCCTAGCTACCACCAAATAACATGACAAAAGGGAAGCTGGAGTTGTCTTACCGTGGTGGTACATGGCCACGCTGCGTCCAGAACAAGCATTGGGTCTTCCGTGGTACCAGTTCCGATAATTAAAGCAGGAATGGTCTGTCCATCTGTATCTACATCCTGTACCAAGAAAAAAACAGAAATTAAACATCTCCAACATATCACGTCATCTTAATTCCATTTACCCAGCTACTTATGCAGGCCAACTGTCCCACATTAGGAGAGATTTCACAGAGCTCCTCTGTCCTTACCTGTCAATTGTTTCACATTAGGAGACATCTACTATTTTACCCCTCAGAACCCCTCTGTCCATACTTCTCACCTGTCCCACATTAGGAGTGACAACCCTCATTTTACCCCTCAGAACCCTCTATCCATACCTCTCGACTGTCCCACATTAGGAGGCCATCCCTCATTTTAGACATCAGAACTACTCTGTCCATACCTCTCAATTTTTCCACATTAGGAGGGACGTCCTTCATTTACCCTCTGAACTCCTCTGTCCATACCGCTCAACTGTCCCACATTAGGAGGGACATCCCTCATTTCCCTTCAGAACCCCTCTGTCCATACCTCTCAACTGTCCCACATTAGGAGGGACATCCTTATTTTCCCCTCAGAACCCCTCTGATCATACCTCTCAACTGTCCCACACTGGAGGGACATCCCTCATTTACTCCTCAGAACCCTCTGTCCATACCTCTCAACTGTCCCACATTGGAAGGACAGCCCTCATTTCCCCTCAGCACCCATCTGTCCATACCTCTGAACTGTGTCACACTAGGAGGGAGGTCCTCCTTTTCCCCTCAGAACCCCTCTGTCCACACCTCTCAACTATCCCACATTAGGAGGACATCCCTCATGTTACCCTTCAGAACCCCTCTGTCCATACCTCTCAACTATCCCACATTAGGAGGGCGTCCTTCATTTGACCCCTCTGAACTCCTCTGTCCATACCACTCAACTGTCCCACATTAGGAGGACATCCCTCAGTTACCCCTCAGAACCCCTCTGTCATACCTCTCAACTGTCCCACACTGGGAGGACATCCCTCATTTACGCTCAGGACCCCTCGGTCCATACCTCTCAACTGTCCCACATTAGGAGGGATGTCCCTCATTTTACCCCTCAGAACCCCTGTGATCATACCTCTAACTGTCCCACATTGGAGGGTCATCCCTCATTTACTCCTCAGAACCCCTCTGTCCATACCTCTCAACTGTCCCACATTGGAAGGACATCCCTCATTTCCCCTCAGCACCCTCTGTCCATATCTCTGAACTGTGTCACACTAGGAGGGAGGTCCCTCATTTACCCATCAGAACCCCTCTGTCCATACCTCTCAACTATCGCACATTAGGAGGACATCCCTCATGTTATCTTTCAGAACCCATCTGTCCATACCTCTCAGCTGTCCCACATTAGGAGGGACATCCCTCAGTTACCCCTCAGAACCCCTCTGCCCATACCTCTCAGCTGTCCCACATTGGGAGGACATCCTCAGTTACCCCAGAACTCCTCTGTCCATACCTCTCAACTGTCCCACATTAGGAGGGATATCCCTGTTTTGCCACTCAGAACCCCAGTGCCAGATGGTCAAATGAAAGGGTCTCCCAGAACTAAGTACAGTACTGCCGTCTCTCTGTTCCTCCTGTGGAAATTGTCCCAGGGACTATTAATGGAAAACCTCAGCAAGATGGTTTAAGGTCACAGAGAGAAAGAAACTTCCATTCTGGGGTTATTTACAGCCATCAGGATGATAGTTTTGGTGTTGTGATGTGGCGAGTTGCCTTACCCATCTATGGGCTCCGATCCAGGAAAGTGCGATGCGACAGTTGACACGTCGCACCACATGATTAACAATGGCGTTAACGCAGTGGATGGAATGGACATCAGGTGGCCTCGCTCCAGCCTGTATTCCTGTTTGGGAAGTAAGTTATAACAGTGCATTAACTAAAATGGGTTAGTGTATTATTAACATTATTCATTGTTTTTTTTACTGGTTCAGGATACCCAGTTTTCTAAGGAAATGAAGTAATTCTTCAAGAGAGTTCCAATGTCGTGACAAGATTCATAGAAGAAGGCTGGCCCAGTAGCACAGAGGTTGAGGCGCTGGGTGTCACACTTGCTGCCATGCTGGCAGCCCAGATTTGAGAGGCGAACTTGGGTTGCTGTGGATCAGCAAGAGGGAGAGGATCGGCGTCTGGAGGACTGCAGTCCGCTCTTGGTGTGGGAGATTCACCGCCCTGCCATCAGCCACCACCAAGTGGAGGCTTGGTGGTAGTGCAAGCACAGGCAATGCTGAAGCGAGGAAGCCACTGGTTTCACGCAGGATGTGCCTGCCTCAAATGGCACATCCTGTTATCCATGGCGATTCAGAAGAAAAGTGAAATGTAGTGCAGGCTTCATGAAGTCCTGCCTGTCTACCCTTTCTCTCTCAGCCCCACCACAGGAAATCTGTGAAGGAACACTGGGAGATGGTAGGTTCGGAGGCAGGTGGCTGTTAGTCGTGGAAGGGAGGGACAGGGCTAATAGCCAGCCTGCTGCCATGCCAAAGGAAAAAGCTTTATGGTAACAAAAAAAGAAGAGAGATTCCTCGGCTGGCCCACAGAGCAGTGGTAGCGCTACTGCTTGCAACTCTGATGACCTGGGTTGGAAACAAGCCCGAGGCATTAGTGGGTGGGCTGGGGCAGGAGGACTGGGCATCCCTGGAACTGCTCTTCTCCTGTGGGATGGAGGGGTGGGGAAGATCTTGGGGCTCATCTGGCCGATGGCGGAAGCCAGGAGAAAGCCAGTCCAAAGCAAAGAAGAGCAGGGAGGGGACATATGGCAGATGTTGGGATGTGCACCTTGACATCAGCATATACCATGAACCCCATTGCAAGAAAAAGCGGAAAATGCCTGGCAGCAGGGTGAAGAGGAACAGCTACATGCCCGCACCTGACCAGCTGGGCACACCAGCCCAAACTGCATCTGCTTCTCGGTGGGGCTTGAGGGACCCGCTGGGGGTAAGCCCTGGAGGAAGACAGCCAGTCAGGCAAGTCTCAGCAGATGTTGGGCTGATGGGGCTGGTGTGCTCCTCTGAAGGAGGGCTGTCTGGGAGGGAGGGAAAAACAGATCAATGGCAACAGAAAGTTTCACAGCTGAAGCAGGAAAAGGATGTAAGTCGATCTCTGAAGTACTGTAGTTATTGTTCTGTTTATTCATACATTCTCAGTTGGCCACTATGACCCCAACATTTCACATGAGAGGCTTAGTCACAGCAGTGATCCATATATTTAAAGTTCTTATCTATTATTTGGAATGAAACAGTTGCAGTTTGATGAATATTTTTTTATTCTGTTTATACCCCCTTCTGACACTGGCACCTGGGCCCCCATCGCCACTCACCTTGGTGCATCCTAGGCCAGCGCAGTACCATGCATAGCCTCCCAGGCAGGGTCGAGGGAGGGCACCCATGCACAAGGATTTGTCTGCTCCTGGCCCTCGCGGGACAACTGGGCCTAGGTTGGGGAGACAGATATATTGAGGTTGCTGGCACCTGGTGCAGAGCCCATTGTTTTTCTTCCCCAGTAGGAGGGTGGAATGACATCATAACATGTACATGGTAAGCGTGTCAGCACGTCAGCACCCGCCTCTGCCTCCATCTCTTCCTAGCTTGACTCCAACCGCAGATGCCGCCTGTGGCCACCCAGGTGGCAGTGTTGCAGTGAAGGGACTACAGTCCCTCCTAGAAGGAGGAAGCGTCCTCTGGAACACTTGCTCCTCCTCCCCTGGCCTGCACCTGACAATCTAAGATTCCTCCCAATCCTGAGTCTTTGGCATCGTGAGCAGCAGTGCCACAGCAACACTGATGGGACACTTTGATGAACATTTAATGGCATTGCAGTCAGTGTGCTGTGACTCATGACTGCCTCTTATAGGTCGGGGAGGGCACCCATGCACAAGTTTCTCTGCACATGGCCCTCACGGGACAACCAGGTCAGGGTTGGGGAGACAGATATACTGGGGTTGTTAGCCACAGTACCAGGGCCCATTTGTCCCCCCTCAGTAGGAGGGTGGAATGACATCATAACATGTGCATGGTAGCGTGTCAACGTCAGCATCTGCCTCTGCCTACCATTTGAACCCAGCATGAGATTCTGGGGCTCTTACCTGAGCTAAAGTGAGATTCTGCAGCTCGCAACTCCGCCAGCATGAGATTCTGGGTCTCTCAACTGAGCCAAAGTGAGATTCTGCAGCTCAACTCCACCAGCATGAGATTCTGGGACTCTCACCTGAGCCAAAGTGAGATTCTCAGCTCGAAACTCCGCCAGCATGAGATTCTGGGGCCTCACCTGAGCCAAAGTGAGATTCTGCAGCTCTAACTCCACCAGCATGAGATTCTGGGACTCTACCTGAGCCAAAGTGAGATTCTGCAGCTGCAACTCCATCAGCATGAGATTCTGGGGCTCTCACCTGAGCCAAAGTGAGATTCTGTGGCTTGCAACTCCGCCCAGCATGAGATTCTGGGGCTCTCACCTGAGCCAAAAGTGATTCTGTGGTTACAACTCGCCAGCATGAGATTCTGGGGCTCACAACTGGGCCAAAAGTAAGATTCTGGGGCTTTCAGCTGAGCCAAAGTGAGATTCTGCAGCTTGCAGTTCCGCCAGCATGAGATTCTGGGGCTCACAACTGAGCCAAAGAAGATTGTACAGCTCGCAACTCCGTTAGTATGAGATTCTGGGGCTGCTAACTGGGTCAAAGTAAGATTCTGGGGCTTTCAGCTGACCCAAAGTGAGATTCTGCAGCTCGCAACTCCGCCAACATGAGATTCTGGGGCTCTCACCTGAGCCAAAGTGAGATTCTGCAGCTCACAGCTTGGTCGCATGAGATCCTGGGGCTCACAACTGGGCCAAAGTAAGATTCTGAAGGGCTTTCAGCTGACCCAAAGTGAGATTCCATGGCTCACAACTGAGACAGCATGAGACTCTGGGGCTCCCAAATGGGCCAGCGTGAGACTGCAGCAAGCAACTGGGCCAGCATGAGAAAGGTTTACAAACCGTGAGACCACAAACAGTAGTTTCAAATGGAGATGTTGGGCTCACCTGTGCCAGCAGTCCAGCAATACCCTGAAGTAAACCTGCCGTGTTTCATAAAGTGACCAGCAGCCAGCAACCCAGCTTAGACTGTGAGCTCAGGGGAGCCGGAATCATGGTGGTCAGGGCTAAGGAGTGCTGCTCGGGGGGTGTCTGGTACTCATCAACACAGCACCCCGCCCACCCCTCCCTGATAGCATGGAGAGCATGTTCCTATGCACAGGAGGTGCACACATTCAGGGTGCACTGCACCTTCAAGGCCACTAGATGGCTGGCCATGTGACAGGGTGGAAGGAGAAAGAAAAACCCTGGGAGCAAACCCCATCTGCTGACTAAATAATGACAGAAAAGCCTGACCAGCAGCCATTTCAATGAGCCGAGCAACAGAAAGGATGTCACAGTTGGGCAAACTATTTTACCGAGTTACCAGGTTTTCCTTCACGAAGATGAGAGGGCCCTCTACCCTTTTGATGTGCCAATGACCTGGGCACAGCTCTACAGAGATTCTCAGCAGTGTCACATCTCTGTCACTACCAGTGGGTGTCATTGTGAGTGCTGCAACAAGAGCACTAGATACAGGGGAGGGTTCAGGGTATAGGAACCATAGCTGACATTGACAGGGTACTTCTGTATGGAAGCTCTGAGCATGTCACAGCCCTGCCACAACCAGTGGGTGTCACTGTGAGTGCTGGTACAAGAGCACTAGATACAGGGGAGGGGTTCAGGGGTATAGGAGCCATAGCTGACATTGACAGAGTCACTGCTGTGGGGAAGCTCTCAGCAGTGTCACAGCCCTGTCACTACCAGTAGGTGTCACTGTGAGTGCTGGTACAAGAGCACTAGATACAGCGGAGAGGGTTCAGGGTATAGGAACCATAGCTGACATTGACAGGACACTGCTGTGGGAAGCCTCAGCAGTGTCACAGCCCAGTCACTACCAGTGGGTGTCACTGTGAGTACTGGTACAAGAGCACTGGATACAGGGAAGGAGTTCAGGGTGTAGGAGCCATAGCTGACATTGACAGGGCACTGCTGTGGGAAGCTCTCTGCAGTGTCACAGCCCTGTCACTACCAGTGGTGTCACTGTGAGTGCTGGTACAAGAGCACTAGATACAGGGAGGGTTCAGGGTATAGGAGCCATAGCTGACATTGACAGGACACTGCTGTGGGAGCTCTCAGCAGTGTCACAGCCCTGTCACTACCAGTGGGTGTCACTGTGAGTGCTGGTACAACAGCAGTAGATACAGGGGAGGGGTTCAGGATATAGAGCCATAGCTGACATTGATAGGGCACTGCTGTGGGGAAGCTCTCAGCAGTGTCACAGCCCTGTCACTACCAGTGGGTGTCACTGTGAGTGCTGGTACAACAGCAGTAGATACACGGAAGGGGTTCAGGGTATAGAAGCCACAGCTGACATTGACAGGGCACTGCTGTGGGAAAACTCTCAGCAGTGTCACAGCCCAGTCACTATCAGTGGGTGTCACTGTGAGTGCTGGTACAAAGCACTAGATACAGGGAGGGGTTCAGGGTATAGGAGCCTTAGCTGACATTGACAGGGCACTGCTGTGGGGAAAACTCTCAGCAGTGTCACAGCCCAGTCACTATCAGTGGGTGTCACTGTGATACTGGTACAAGAGCACTAGATACAGGGAGGGTTCAGGGTATAGGAGTCATAGCTGACATTGACAGGGCACTGCTGTGGGGAAGCTCTCAGCAGTGTCACAGCCCTGTCACTACCAGTGGGTGTCACTGTGAGTGCTGGTACAAGAGCACTAGATACAGGGGAGGGTTCAGGGTATAGGAGCCATAGCTGGCATTGACAGGACACTGCTGTGGGGAAGCTCTCAGCAGTGTCACAGCTCTGTCACTACCAGTGGGAGTCACTGTGAGTGCTGGTACAAGAGCACTAGATACAGGGGAGGGCTCAGGGTATAGGGTCATAGCTGACATTGACAGAGTATTGCTGTGGGAAGCTCTTAGCAGTGTCACAGCCCTGTCACTACCAGTGGGTGTCACTGTGAGTGCTGGTACAAGAGCACTAGATACAGGGAGGTGGTTCAGGGTATATGAGCCATAGCTGGCATTGACAGGACACTGCTGTGGGAAGCTCTCAGCAGTGTCACAGCTCTGTCACTACCAGTGGGAGTCACTGTGAGTGCTGGTACAGAGCACTAGATACAGGGAGGGGCTCAGAGTATAGGAGTCATAGCTGACATTGACAGAGTATTGCTGTGGGAAGCTCTGGCAGTGTCACAGCCCTGTCACTACCAGTGGGAGTCACTGTGGATGCTGGTACAAGAGCACTAGATACAGGAAGGGGTTCAGGGTATAGGAGCCATAGCTGACATTGACAGGTCACTGCTGTGGGGAAGCTCTCAGTAGTGTCACAGCCCTGTCACTACCAGTGGGTGTCACTGTGAGTACTGGTACAAGGGCACTAGATACAGGGGAGGGCTTTAGAGTATAGGAGCCATAGCTGTCATTGACAGGTCACTGCTGTGGGAAGCTCTCAGCAGTGCCACAGCCCTGTCACTACCAGTGGGAGTCACTGTGGATGCTGGTACAAGAGCACTAGATACAGGGAGGGGTTCGGGTATAGAAGCCATAGCTGACATTGACAGGTCACTGCTGTGGGAAGCTCTCAGCAATGTCACAGCCCTGTCACTACCAGTGGGTGTCACTGTGAGTGCTGGTGAAAGAGCACTAGATACAGGGAGGGGTTCAGGGTATGGAGCCATAGCTGACACTGACAGGACACTGCTGTGGGAAGCTCTCAGCAGTGTCACAGCCCTGTCACTACCAGTGGGTGTCACTGTGAGTGCTGGTACAAGGCACTAGATACAGGGAGGGAGTTCAGGATATAGGAGCCACAGCTGACATTGACAGGTCACTGCTGTGGGAAGCTCTCTGCAGTTTCACAGCCATGTCACTACCAGTACGTGTCACTGTGACTGCTGGTAGAAGAGCACTAGATCACGGGGAGGGGTTCAGGGTATTGGAGCCATAGCTGACATTGACAGGTCACTGCTGTGGGAAGCTCTCAGTAGTGTCACAGCCCTGTCACTACCAGTGGGTGTCACTGTGAGTGCTGGTACAAGAGCACAAGATAGAGGGAGGGTTCAGGGTATAGGAGCCATAGCTGACATTGACAGGGAACTATTGTGGAGAAGCTCTCGGCAGTGTCACAGCCCTGTCACTACCAGTGGGTGTCTGAACTAGATCCGCAGAGAGAAAAAGACTTTGGTACAAAAGCAAAGTTAAGAAATCTTAAAGAAGGAAATAAAGAATGTCCCTCCTTACCTCTTGGCCGAAAGTGGTGTGAATGTTAAAGAAATGAATGCAGGTGTCCCCGATCTGGTACCAGCCCTCACTGCCTGGCTTGGTACACTTCGTCAATGTCAGGTTGGCACAAGCCTTCTTTTCAGAGGCTCTAGCATGCTGTTAATCTCTTCCAGATCAAGGGACCACTCGATGCTTCCTCTATCATCTCATCTGTTGGGCACTCCGCCTCACATTTTTCCTGCGCAGCATCCAGCTGGGGCACTTCTCCACAACTCCTTCTGTGGAGGCAGTTACCTGCTTGAGCACTGCAGAGCAAACAAGAAAACTTAAAACAGCAGTTCATTTAGGGATGACTTCTTATAACTTTTTATTCTATTTTAGGTTGCCATTTTTTCTCACGTCTGTTACGTTTAGCTTTTTCTCTATTTTGATTCTGCATTAAAAAAAATTGAGATTTAAATATTTGTAAGTGCACCACATCTTAAGAATACGTGGACTGTTTGACAAATGCAGTGCCCAGCTTCAGTACAGAGCACGTCTACATTATATAATGGCAAGAAAAATCCCGGGCTCTGATTGGTCACTGTGGTGGTAGAAATACTGATTTATCCTAGCATAGCCTCATAGATCTAGTCTCAGCAGACAGACATGACCACATGACGTTAGCAAGAGAATCACTCCATTAACATCAAGTTGTCTGCACTTGACATCCCGCCTTGCAGTTTTCCAGTACTTCCCATTTTCTAAATAACAATAATCTCTCTCCAGCAGTATAAAAGAACAAAATTACACTTTGTTAGTCCCCCCAACAAAATCTATGCAGTCCTTCACTATATTCCCTGATTTAGACCAAAATGTTAAAACAAAGTGAGGCCATCAGTGAGATCGACTTCACTGTGCCATGCTCCATGATGCGACTTCAGTGTCCCGGCTCATCGACACATAGCTTGTTAGCCTCATGAAGGGTGGCTTCATTTGCCATTGCTACTGTCTTCACTTTAGGGAACAAAAAAAAAAACACAAGTATAACAAAGCTTTGAGCTTCACTAACGTCAAAGTCCCTGCTGTGCATTATGAGCACGTATGCTGTTAAGCGGCACAGCGGCTCTACTCCTGACTGTTGGCTTCAGTTCAGTTAATGCCTGCATCTTTTCTGGGGGCACCAGTGTGGGGGGTGGGGAGACAGGACTGCAAACAAGGAAACAGATTTATTTTCTTTGGTTTCTCCCAGTACAACCACATGGCTGCTGTTCTTGGAGATGCAGGCAAACCACGAGTTCAGCAAAGTAGGAGCCACAACCCTGAGACTGGGCAGGGATGCACATTACAGGAGTCAGCGGTGGGAGAAAAATGTCTCTTTAGGAGAGGAAGTGCATGTCACAAAGACAGCGAGCGGGAGACAATAGAAGTATTAAACTGCAGTTGTCGGGGTGGCACAGAAGGGATACTGAGACAATCTAAGAAACAAAGATTGTTTGGGGGTGCAGAGGGTGGTAGTAACATCACAGCTGTTCCAGCTACTAGCCAAAACAAGAAACATGCACTATTTTATTTTAAAGTATGCCTACCCATTAAAAATGAATAAAAATACTTTTAAATGCAAAATTTGATTTATACCTATTTTTAAAAGTATGCCTACTCATTAAAAAATGAAAATAAAATACTTTTTAAATATATATTTCAAGCCTGTCCAGTGGCACTGAGGGTTGAGCGCTGGACGCATTACATCGGTGACCCATTTTCAAGAGTGATCACAAGATACTGGGGGTTGTGGGGAGGAGAGAGTTGAGCGTTCTCGGGACTGCTCTCCCTCTCCAGGGAAGGGGACTCCAGTGGTTAGCATGCTTCTTTCCCCAGTGGAGGTTGGGGACAGTGCGCTAATGCTGTGCACAAAAGGGGCTGAGATGGGGCACGCACTGGGAAGAGTGCATGGGGACGCATGCATGCACCTTCCTCGGATATCACTGCACGCCTCACTCACGTAAAAGGGAGTATAAGGGGAAAGACATCCTAGGTCACGGCGGCAGTGGGTGCCATAGTTTCAGGGACATCGCCAACTGGAACCAGAGCCGGTGGAGAGTTGGGGCTCCCACCACCGCCGCCGGGGGGCAGGCCACGGCAGAACAAGGCGAAGTCCCTAACAGGAGCTGAGGACAGACCGAAGGTGGCGGAAAAAGAAGCGCAGACAGAATAGCCGACCAGGAGCCAGGAGAGGAAAAAGAGTAACCAAAAAAAAAGTATGTTTTGATTTTTACCCATTTTTTAAACAAAGAGCCATTGTATAATCAGCATTATGCACTCCAGGTTGTATGTTGTGCTGGGATAACATCACTTCTCAGGTGTTGGCTGCACTTTTCCTGCAACCTTGCCTAACCCACCTGAGTTGTGACCTTATCCCAGCACGACACACATCCTGTCATGCATTATTTAATTATATAGTAAAATCAACTGTAGGAATGGGAGCTGGTGAGGTACTGACATCATAGAGAGCACTCAGACTTCCAGTTGCTCTGCCCAGCCTGAGTACAGAGTGCTCCTGTATTATACAGAGTACCTAGATTTCTTAAAAATGCCACTGCCCAGCCTGAATACTGAGTGCTCTTATATAATCAGCTGTAGGTATGGAAGCTGGTGGTGGGGGCTAACATCATAGAGTAGTATGTTCCTAGACATTGGCACTGCCCAGTCTGAGTGCAGACATACCTCCATTATAAAATCAGCTGTTGGAATGGGAGCTGGAGAGGGGCTGAGAGCATAAGAGCTCCCAGACTCCCAGACAGTGGCACTGCCTAGCCTGAGTACACAGCAGTCATCTATTATCAAATAAAATCTGCTGTAAGAATGGGAGCTGGGAGGTACTGCTATCATATGGGTGCCCAGACATCAAGACAATGGCACTTCCCAGCCTGAGTAAAGAGCACTGCTATATTATAAAATCAGCTATAGGAATGGGAGCTTGTAAGGTACTTATCATATAGAGAGCCCAGACTGACAGTGGCACTGCTCTGCTTGAGCACGGAGCACTCCAGTGCTATAACATGTAATCAGCTGTAGTAATGGGATCTGTGCACTACTGACATCAAATAGCAGTCCCTGACACAATGGATTTTAATGGATCACAGAGAATCTTTCAAAAAAAAAAGCCTGTGTTGCAATAGGGAACAAGGCTTTACACCTTGGTGTTCTCCCAAGGGTCTGGAATCAACACTTGCAGATATCCGAGCTTTGTGGGATTACTTTACATACCAGCATTCACTGGTCGTAGCTCTTGACCCGTGGCTACATTGGGTTTCAGTCTCTGCTCATGCCCTCCTGGGAAGGAACCATCCTTGGCATTCATTCCAATCTTCACTTTATAAGCAGTGTCTTACCTGTATTCCCTCATGGGTCACCAGTGCCAGCTGGACCCAGGACACCTACATAGTTAAACTCATGCTCGCTCTTCTTTAACCCCAAGGTTTCAAGTTTTCTAGGGGTCACCACTTTGGCCTCAGGGGTCAGTGAGATCCAAAATCTGGTTGTATGAAGATGACTATTCCTATATTCCCACATCTGGCACTTGGGTTTAATGTCCCAGTACTGACACTGTAGTACAGCGTGAGAGGGTGCTGCACTTCTGAGGTGCCGTCTTTCGCATGAGATGTTAAGCCGAGGTCCCATCTGCCTGGATTGGTGGTAATTTAGGCAGATGTTAAAGATCCCATGGCACTTATCAAAAGAGTAGGAGAATTTCCTCGGTGTCCTGGCCAAATTGCCCTCATTCACTAAAAAATACCACCAACAGCTTAATCTGCTTCAAGGTCAGTTGGCATTCATCTGTATCCCCTCCCGGGTCGTGCCTGAAAATAGGCAGAATTTGTCTAGTGCACTTACCCGATAAACAAAACTTAAATAACAAAATAAACAAAGACACCCCAGATTCAGACATACCACAAGTGCTTACCAGAGAGGAGCTGCAAATGGCCACACCAAAGACTACCAGGAGCAGGACAAGGGCTGACTTCATCGTGATGGATTCCTGCAAAAGCAAGAGAAACAACATCAAAAGGAAGAAAGAGACAGACAGACAGATGCGCGGATAGCTAGCTAGCAAGGAGATAGAGAGAAGAGAGAGATTGCTGAAGATAGATTGCTGAAGATCGTTAGACAGATAGATAGATCGTTATACAGGTAGATAGACAGATAGACAGACAGACAGATAGACAGATAGATAGATAGATAGATAGATAGATAGATAGATAGATAGACAGATGGACAGATAGCTAGCTAGCAAGGAGATAGAGAGAGAGAGAGAGAGAGAATTGCTGAAGATAGATTGCTGAAGATCGTTAGACAGATAGATCGTTATACAGGTAGATAGACAGATAGATAGACAGATGGACAGATAGCTAGCTAGCAAGGAGATAGAGAGAGATTGCTGAAGATAGATTGCTGAAGATCGTTAGACAGATAGATCGTTATACAGGTAGATAGACAGACAGATGGACAGATAGCTAGCTAGCAAGGAGATAAGAGAGAGAGAGATTGCTGAAGATCGTTAGGTAGATGGATGGATAGATAGATAGATGGACAGACAGACAGATAGATAGACAGGTAAAACCATTTTCAACAGGGTTTAACTTTTAGGACTAAATAGCCCTGTATTACAAAGTTGTCCTGATATTTAAATGGTTTCAAACAACATATTATTACACATACATACAATATGTACGACTAAAAATACTAAATTCAGAAGTGTTACATGACACAGACCACCATAACAAATATATTTCTATCTTCAATTCTAAAGTATTTCATATCTCTGAAGTACTGACATCACAGAGAGTGCTACATTCAGTTCTTTGGTTTGAATCAAATGGACTGCAGGGTCAAAGGCAAGATGAATCTGTTGGGGGTGGGTGGAGTGTGTGTGAGGTCATGACAGCCGAATCTGAGTAATTTCTTCAACTGGGTGACCAGGAAAGCGAATCAGGGCATACCTGTCCTGCTTCTCCACATTAGGAGGGCATCCTCATTTCACCCTTTAGAACCTCAAACTGTCCATACCTTCTCTCATTTTACCTTCAGAACTCTGAGAGGCTCTGAGGGGTAACTTGAGGATGTCCCCTTCTAATGTGGGACAATTGAGAGGTATGGACAGAGGGGTCTGAGGTGTAAATGAGGGATGTCCCTCCTAATGTGGACTGTTGAGAGGTATGGGCCGAGATTTCTGAGGGTGTAAATGAGGGGTGTCCTTCTAATGTGGGACAGTTGAGAGGTATGGACAGAGGATTCTGAGGGGTAAAATGAGGGATGTCCCTCCTAATGTGGGACAGTTGAGAGGTATGGACAGAGGGGTTCTGAGGGGTAAATGAGGGATGTCCCTCCTAATGTGGGACAGTTGAGAGGTATGGACAGAGAGAGGTTCGAGGGGTAAATGAGGGATGTCCCTCCTAATATGGGACAGTTGGAGCTGCATGGTACCGGAGGGGTAAAATGAGGGATGTCTCTTCTAATGTGGGACACTTGAGAGGTATGGACAGAGGGGTTCTGAGTGTAAATGAAGGATGTCCCTCCTAATGTGGGACAGTTGAGAGGTATGGACAGAGGGTTCTGAGGGTAAAATGAGGGATGTCCCTCCTAATGTGGGACAGTTGAGAGTATGGACAGAGAGGTTCCGAGGGTAAAATGAGGGATGTCCCTCCTAATATGGGACAGTTGAGCGGTATGGTACTCGGAGGGGAAAATGAGGGATGTCTCTTCTAATGTGGGACACTTGAGAGGTATGGACAGAGGTTCTGAGGGTAAAATGAGGATGTCCCTCCTAATGTGGGACACTTGAGAGGTATGAACAGAGGGTTCTGGGTGGTAACTGAGGGATGTCCCTCCTAATGGGGACAGCTGGGAGGTATGGACAGAGGGGTTCTGAGGGGTAAATGAGGGACGTCCCTCCTAATGTGGGACAGTTGACAGGTATGGAAGAGGGTTCTAAGGGTAAAGTGAGGGACGTCCCTCCTAATGTGGGACAGTTGACAGGTATGGACAGAGGGGTTCTGAGGGGTAAAATGAGGACGTCCCTCTAATGTGGGACAGTTGACAGGTATGGAAGAGGGGTTCTAAGGGGTAAAATGAGGGATGTCTCTCTAATGTGGGACAGTTGAGGAGGTATGGATAGAGGGTTCTAAGGGGTAAAATGAGGGATGTCTCTCCTAATGTGGGACATTTGGAGGTATGGACAGAGAGGTTCTAAGGGATAAAATGAGGATGTCTCTCCTAAGTGGGACAGTTGAGACGTATGGATAGAGGGTTCTGAGGGTAAAAAAGGGATGTCTCTCCTAATGTGGGACAGTTGAGAGGTATGGATAGAGGGTTCTGAGGGGTAAAATGAGGATGTCTCTCCTAATGTGGGACAGTTGAGAGGTATGGATAGAGGGTTCTTTTTTTTATCACTACTGTATTTGTCTCCTTGCTGCACCCAGAAGGATCCGAGACGGCTGTCTTCCCTTCTGCTGGAGGGCCCCTATGCCTCTCCCAGCCAGGACAGCCCCAGAACCTCCCGGCCGGGACTTTGCCAGTCCTCTGGGCAGCGAGCATGGCCATCAGGCTGCAGTCGTGCCCAGCCCATTTTCTTCCTATTATTCCCCATTGGAGCATGGATGTTCAGTGGCGTCCAGGCACAACATGCTGACATCCACCATGCCCCTCAACGCTACACCAACCCTGGTAGTACCTCTGGGCATCCCAAGAGATTGCTACAGTGCAGCGAAATGTCCCCAGCCCACCCAAGGACTAGGAGAACAGTCTGTGGATGCTCTATCCTAGTCCTCCCTGCCAATGCCAGATGACCCGGCCTCGTTCCGTACCTCGGTCATTGGCATGGTGCGAGTGTGGCATCCAGCGCCTAACCTTCAGCACCACCGGGAAGGTGGGATAGAGGGTTCTGAGGGTAAATAAGGGACATCCTTTCAGTGTGGAACAACTAAGAGGTATGGACAGAGGGGTTCTGAAGGGTAAAATGTGGGATGTTCCTCCTAATGGACAGTTCGAGGTAAGGACAGGTGGTTTGAAGGGTAAAATTAGGGATGTCCCTCCTAATGGTAGGATAGTTGAGAGGTATGGACAGAGGCATTCTGAGGGGTAAATGAGGAACGCCCTCCTGATGTGGGACAGCTAAGAGGTATAGACAGAAGGATTCTGAGGGTAAACCATGAGGGTGTTCCTCCAAGTCTGAAGAATTTCAGCAGAAAGAGATAGAAATTATAAGGAAAATGAAAGATGAAACAAACTAAAAAGAAAAGGAAGGTAAAAGGAGAGGGAATGAGATTGTGAACAAGAGAATGAAGGGGAAACAAAATGAAGAAGGTAAGGAAAATATTCTACTTACCTGTGTCTGCCCCTGTCAGCGGTCTCTGAGGCTGTGTTGCCACTGTTGATGCAGACGAGATTTATATTGACTGCTTTGAGGAAGTCTGTGCCTGATAGAATGCTGATTGCAGGCCACAAATAGCCGTTACCAGCTGTCCAGTCTGATTATCAGCCCCACTGCCCTTGGGAAACCAGAATATTAGTTGAGTCATTTGACAGTTTTTGTCCAGGAGACGAATGTAGAGCTATGTGCTGCTTGTTTTCAGGTGTCCTGGGGTAGAGGAGATGGGGAGGAACAGCACATATTGTAGTGTGCAGGTGTTTCCAATGTCCTGTACTGCAAGACAAGTATGTTTCAGGTACAATTAACAATTGATCTACAAAGATGGGCAAAGTTTGTTTCTAGGTGTGTCCGGGTGGTGTATATAGAAGATGGGATAAAAAGCTCAGTCTGGGGGGAGTGGCGGGCAGGTTTATGTGTTTTCTCGCCAGGGCATTGAAGGGAGCAAGCCTGGTTGTAACTGGGGAACTGCAGGGGTGCAGCTCTGAGGAGTGAAGACTGTCTGGAAGTGGCACAGTGCCAGGCCCAGGCTAGGGAGAAAGTGGGAGCATGGAACCCCACCAACCATTTCCGATTGTGAGGATCCTAGAGGAATCCAGGAGTCTCTGTCTCACATGGCAGCCAAATCTGCCAGGCTGTTTGAGGGTCTCCTCAGCACTGGCACTCCCAGTCAGGTGTGGCTGATTTCTGGAGCACTGGATTACTGTGTATGCAGTAAAACATGCCTTAGTGTGTTAATTATGGGTCAACAATTGCACTCCTTGAATGCACTGTCAGGCACGAGCCGCTTGTGCCGGAGCCTTTAAACACAGGAAAATGCAGTTACTGACCCTAGTTACACATCCTGAACTGTCATATTGCACTTATGACATGGGCTCTACTTAAAAAAATGTTTTACAAAAAGTTCTCATATGATTTTTAATTAAAAATGTTATTTTCTGTGTGAAATCGGAGGGAAGACAAAAAGTAGTTCCACGTGAGGCGTATTGATGTTGCAGCCAAACCTGATGCACACACTAGACAAGTACAGGACTGTAGTTATGTACTTATCTTTTAGCCAATCAGGGTGCTAGAATATTCTTAGCCAAGTTTCAAGGGTAACTATGGAACTGAGACTCTGGTCTCTCTTGGATCTTTGACTGGGTTTGGAAGCAGGTCACACCAGAGCACAGTGCTGAGTGCATTTGGAGGGAACCTCTGTTGCCGCTAAGCGATAGCATGGTGGCCTGGAATCTTTCCCTCGCTATTGGCTGGGAGGGAAGAACTATCGTTTCCTGACATTGCACTTACATGAATGCCTGAAATCTGAGCTGTAGCAAGGTGTAAGGATAAGCTGTGAGCTGAATGACTGAGCTGTAACTACCTGTGAATATGAGCTTGCTGGGTTTGGTCTTTAAAGGTGGCCATCAATACAAATTGGAAAAATCTCCCTTTTGCATTGTTTTTGAAAATTACCCATTAACTTAATTGTTATTCTTTCTTTACTGGTTAGTAAATTTAAAATGATGTTTGATACAGTTTACACACATATTACAGAATGGGTAGAGTGATTTCCGGCCTCTGATTGGCTAAGACCCCTGTCAAAGGTTACATTTATGTGTCAGCAGAGACTGGGAAATATGTAGTCCAGTGCCAGCCTGCTCTTGCACCAAAAATATCAATGCACATATGCCAGTTTTAAATGTCAGAGCCATATGTCTTTTCTCTCATAGCGATGTTCAGCACTGCATCCCTGCTGGACTTGCCACGTTGTTCTTCTAAACAATAATACAAACAAACAAACAAAATCCTTTACCAAGTTTATGGGATTTAGTTCTCACAGAGCCCAGAATGCCAAGCCACAACAACTCCATCCAACGGCCACCTACCTGCTCTCCGCTTGTACCACCATCCTCACTGTTCTGCTGCAAGCAGGCAGCGTGCCTCTCTCTGAAAGTGCAACAAGGAAGAAAGTACTGTTGGTCTCATGACTCAGCGGTGAGACCAGCAGTACATGTCCCTCCGACGCCTTGCACACTTGACTTCCTCAGAAGACAACGGGTTTATTTCTGCAGCCCACTCTGCTACTTCCACCGCCTTAGTTGAATGAAAATGAGAAATAAACAAGTGAAGCAGCAACACGTCGCTTCTGATGCCACATGCACGTCACTTCATGGTAAGAGAACAGGCTTCATTTATAGAGCCTGTTCTATTATTTGCACTGGCTTAATTAAAAATAAATACATAAAACAAACCACCAGTGAGCATATGTGTGTGTGGGGGGGTTGACAACTCCAGAAACAAGTGAGGAGCAGCAAAGGAAACACACAGCTGAATTAAACACTACAGTGCCCTCTACCAGCAAGTATACCAGTAGTGGACTACTTTACCATTAAAATAGTTTCAAAAGATTTCTAGTCATTTTTTATTTATTTTATTTTTATTTTTAAATAGCACATAAAAACGCCACATATAACCCATTTTCTAATGGCAGTAATACCCTCCAGGGTAGGCATTATGGGCTATACGTGACCTTCCAGGGCTATAAGGCCTCCCACGTGTGGTGATGGGATTTACTATACCCCTGGCGCAGTCAGGTGTAGCTCATACTACCCACCCTGTTGGTGTTGTTGCCTCCATGAAAGTGTGGGTAAAAATATATTAAACTACACTCTGATCTGTTACCAGTAGAGGGCAGCTGATAACATCACTACCACCATAATCAATGAAACTGCATTCTGATCTGTTACCAATAGAGGGCAACTGATAACATCACTACCACCATAATCTATGAAACTGCATTCTGCTCTGTTACTAGTAGAAGGCAGCTAATGACATCATTACCGCCTCAATCCATTAAACTGCATTCTGATCTGTTACCAGTAGAGGGCAGCTGATGACATCACTACCATCAAAGTCCATTAAACTGCATTCTGATCTGTTACCAGCAGAGGGTAGCTGATGACATCACTACCACCACAATCCAAGAAACTATATTCTAATCTGTTACCAGTAGAATGCAGCTGATAACATCACTACCACCACAGTTCGTGAAACTACACTATGATCTGTCACCAGTAGAGGGCAGCTGATGACATCACTACCACCACAGTCCATGAAACTACACCTGATCTGTTACCAGTAGAGGACAGCTCATGACATCACTACCACCACAACCCATGAAACTGCATTCTGATCTGTTATCGTAGAGGCAGCTGATAACATCACTACCACCATAATCAATGAAACTGCATTCTGATCTGTTACCAGTAGAGGGCAGCTGATGTCATCACCATCCCACAATCCATGAAACTGCATTCTGATCTGTTACCAGTAGAATGCAGCTGATGACATCACTATCACCACAGTCCATGAAACTGCAGTCTGATCTGTTACCAGTAGAGGGCAGCTGATGTCATCATTACTACCACCACAGACAGCTATATGCATGGTGGTAGTGTGCATATCTAGCCCCCTTCTGGTGATGGAGCAGAATGTGGCTTCAAGGCTCTTTTATTTGCATTATTTTAACATGTATAAAATACACATTCATACATGATTAAAAGCGTTTGCAGTAATGTAAAAAATGGGATTAAAGGTTTAGTAAATGTTTTTATAAATAATGAAAAAAATAGTTTTTAGTTTTCATCGCTGTCACCTTTAAACAGTTGGTAACTGAGCTGTGTTCATGTGTCCTTTCCAGGGCGCTACTACTGGTTACGGTCAAGTGCCCTCCATTCCTGGTCAGACCTGAATGATTTCTCTGGTGGTTCCATAAATGTGCAGCACCCATTTCTACCTGCAACATGGCCAGCAAGTGTTTCTCATCTCCAGGGACTGATGCTGGGGAGGTCACTGGAGCCTGAGATTATCTGGCTACACTGTGCACCTTACACCGTAAGGTTATATAGAGTGGTAAGTAATGGCAGAAAGAGATGATTGGCAACAAAGTTCCACAACACTCATGTCTTCCTCGCTCCCCTTTATCCTGCACTTAAACTAGTGTAGCTCCCCTCCCCAGTTTTAACTATTCCTTCCATCCTGTACTCAATATTGCATTCCTGCACAGTGCATACTGTTCCTTCTGCACCTTACTGTATATTTATGGCATGGGAGGGCATTGTTTCTGCATTTGGGATTTGTAAAGGCTCACCAAGAAATTTGTTATTTTGTCTCATAACGCACTGTTTTTCCTGGCCCACCTGCAGCAGTGGTAGTGCTACTGCTTTGCGCCAGTGACCCGGATTCAGATGCAAACTCGGGGCATCGGAGGGTTGGCTATAAAGAGGATGATCGAGCATCCTTGAGATTGCTGTCCTCCTCCTGGGGTGGGGGACATGGATTCCAGCACGCACCTGACCCTTAACTGAGGCTAGAAAGCAGGGAGACTGGGTCCCGAGCAGCACTGTACACAATGGTGTAGGAGTGCTGACTGTGGGAGCCACAGTAACTCTGGTCCCAGCCTCTCCCAGCAGGAGTCTACACAAGGGTGTATGAGCACTGGCTGTGGGGACATAGCTACTCAGTCAGTCTCTCCCAGCAGGTCAGTTTAGGCAATGATGTTGGAGTGCTGGCTATGGTGGAACTCGTAGCTACTCCAGTCCCAGTCTCTCCAGCAGGAGTCACCATATACAATGGTGTAGGAGCATTGGCTGTGGGGAGCTCACAGTAACCCTGGTCCCATCCCAGCCTCTCCCAGCAGGAGTCACTGTATACAATGGTGTAGGAGTGCTGGCTATGGGGGAACTCACAGCTACTCCAGTCCCAGCCTCTCCCAGAAGAAGTCACCATACACAATGGTGTCAGAGCAGTGGCTCTGGGGAGCTCATAGTAACTCTGGTCCCAGCCTCCCAGCAGGGTCACTGCAGACAACTGTGTAGGAGTGCTGCTGTGGGACACAACTACTCAGTCCCAGTCTCTCTCAGCAGGAGTCACTGTAGACGATGGTGTAGAAGTGCTGGCTCTGGAGGAGCTCACAGCTACTCCAGTCCCAGCCTCTTCCAGCAGGAGTCGCTGCACACAGTGGTGGGAGCACTGGCTGTGGGGGAGCTCACAGCTACTCAGCCCCAGCCTTTCCCAGCAGGAGTCACTGTACACAGTGGTGTGGGAGCACTGGCTGTGGAGGAGCTCACAGCTACTCCAGTCCCAGCCTCTTCCAGCAGTAGTCACTGTACACAGTGGTGTAGGAGCACTGGCTGTGGAGGAGCTCACAGCTATTTTAGTCCCAGCTTCTCCCAACAGGACTTACTGTAGACAGTGGTGTAGAAGCACTGACTGTGGGGAGCTCATAGTTACTCCAGCCCCAGCCTTTCCCAGCAGGAGTCACTGTAGACAATTGTGTTGGGTTACTGGCTGTGGGGGAGCTCAGAGCAACGCCAGCCCCAGCCTTTCCCAGCAGGAGTCACTGTAGACAAAGGTGTTGGGTTACTGGCTGTGGGGAGCTCAGAGCAACTCCAGCCCCAGCCTCTCCCAGCAGGAGTCACTGTAGACAATGGTGTTGGGTTACTTACTGGCTGTGGGGAGCTCACAGTAACTCCAGCCCCAGCCTCTCCCAGCAGGAGTCACTGTAAACATAGATGTATGAGAGCTGGTGATGGTGAAGCTTAGTTACACCAGTCCCAGCCCCATCCTGATTGGTCTTTTTTTTTGGGGCAATTTTAGTCACAAAACAGGCTAATTCAGTTGATCCAACATGCCAAAACTGCAGCAGACCTTCCCCAATATTGTAATACACTCAGATAACTACATAAGTTCATGGCGACTTAGGACAGGAGCGAGGATGGTCGGTGTCATCTGTGTCACTAGGTAGACTCTTCCCCACAGGTACAGTACATGTGAAGGAGACAGTTCTGTCATTGTTGTCTTGTAATAAATGCCTGCACACTATCTTTAAAAGAGATCTTAAAAGAGCTTATCTATCAGCACCCCACGCTGTTGCATGCTGCACTCCTGCAACATCTGTCATTCTCCGACAACGCAGGGCAGACATTTCTTTCTTGCACAAAATGAGTGACAGAGAGGTTTCAGATCTGTCTTTTCTGTCTACATCCCCAGCCTCAAGGTGGGGACACACTTGGGTTGTGTAAAATTGGAGATGTAATGTTCTTTCCCACAGTTCTGGGTAAGAGCAAGGTGAATGCTTCTAACGGTCTGTCACTGTTACACTCGCTGCTTACACGTTCCTGAGAGAGAAAGTATGGGTCCTGAAATCCTAGCCCTTGAGCACTCATAGTCAATATGGAATCCAGCTAGAAAGGGTTACAGAGGAGGCCTGTGAGCTCCCCTGCAGGCAATCAGCCATGTTCCTATACCACTGTCTACAGTGACTCCAACTGGGAAAGGCTGGGACTGGCATAGCTGCAAGTTCCCAAACAGCCAGCATTCCTACATTGTTATGTAAACTGACTCCTGCTGGGAAAGGCTGGGACAGGAATGGTTTTCAGTTCCCCACAGATATACTTCTGTGCCGCTGTCAGGAGTGACTCCAGCTGGAAGAGGCTGGGACTGGAGTAACTGAGCTCCCTCACAATTCAGAGCTGCTTTAGACAATGGTGTAGAAGTGCTGGTAGAGGGGTCACAGCCACTCCAGTCCCAGCCTCTCCCAGCATGAGTCACTATAGGCAATGGGGTAGGGTGCTAGCCGTGGGGAGCTCACTGCTACTCCTGCCCCAGCCTCTCCCAGCAGGAAGTCACTGTGGACAATGGGTAGGGTGCTAGCTGTGGGGAGCTCAGAGCTGCTCCAGTCCCAGCCTGTCCCAGCAAGAGTCACTGTAGACAGTGGTGTAGAGCACTGGCTGTGGGGAGGACACAGCTACTCCAGACCTAGCCTCTACCAGCAGGAGTCACTGTTGGTAATGGTGTAGGAGCGCTGCCAGTAGGGGAGGTCACAGCTACTCCAGACCTAGCTCTCCCAGCAGGAGTCACTGTTAGTAATGGTGTAGGAACACTGGCTGTGGGGAGCTCACAGCTACTCTAGTCCCAGCCCTCCCAGCAGGAGTCACTGTACACAGTGGTGTAGGAGCACTGGCTGTGGAGGAGGACACAGCTACTCCAGACCTAGCCTCTCCCAGCAGAAGTCACTGACACAGTGGTGTAGGAGCACTGGCTGTGGGGAGGTCACAGCTACTCCAGACCTAGCCTCTCCCAGCAGGAGTCACTGTTAGTAATGGTGTAGGAGCACTGGCTGTGTGGGAGGTCACAGCTACTCCAGACCTAGCCTCTCCCAGCAGGAGTCACTGTTAGTAATAGTGTAGGAGCACTGGCTTTGGGGAGCTCACAGCTACTCTAGACCCAGCCTCTCCCAGCAGGAGTCACTGTAAACAGAGGTGCAGGAGCACTGGCTGTGGGAAGGTCACAGCTACTCCAGTCCCAGCCTCTCTCAGCAGGAGTCACTGTAGACGATGCTGTAGGAGCACTGGCTGTGGGAGCTCACAGCTACTCTAATCCCAGCCTCTCCCAGCAGGAGTCACTGTAAACAGTGGTGTAGGAGCACTGACTGTGGGGAGCTCACAGTAATTCTGGTCCCAGCCTCTCACAGCGGGAGTCACTGTAGACAGTGGTGGGAGCACTGGCTTGGGAGAGCTCACAGCTACTCCAGTTCCAGCCTCTCCCAGCAGGAGTCACTGTCACGAGTGGTGTAGGAGCTGGTTGTGGGGAGCTCACAGCCACAGCAGTCCAAGCCTCTCCCAGCAGGAGTCGCTGTAAGTAATGGTGAGGAGCGCAGGCTGTGGGGGGAGCTTACAGCTACTCTAGTCCCAGCCTCTCCCAGCAGGAGTCACTGTAAACAGTGGTGTAGGAGCACTGGCTGTGGGGGAGCTCACAGTTACCCCAGTCCCATCCTCTCCCAGCAGGAGTGACTGTAGACAGCGGTGTGGAGCACTGGCTGTGGGAAACTCACAGTTACCCCAGTCCCATCCTCTCTCAGCAGGAGTGACTGTAGACAGCGGTGTAGGAGCACTGGCTGTGGGGAGCTCACAGTAACTCTGGTCCCAGCCTCTCCCAGCAGAGTTACTGTACACAGTGGTATAGGATTGTTATATGTGGGGAGCTCACAGTAATTCTGGTCCCTGCTCACAGCAGGAGTCTCTGTAGACAGCGGTATAGGAGTACTGGTTTGGGGAGCTCACAGCTACTCTTGTCCCTCGTCTCCCACCATGAGTCACTGTAGACAATGGAGTAGGAGGAGCACTGACTGTGGGGAACTGTCAGCTACTCCAGTCCCAGCCTCTCCCAGCAGGGTCATTGTACACAATTGTGTAGAGGCACTGGCTGTGGGAGAGCTTATAACTACTCTAGTCCCAGCCCTCCCAGCAGGAGTCACTGTAGAAAATGGTTTAGGAGCAGTGGCTGGGGAGCTCACAGTTACTGCAGTCCCAGTCTCTCCCAGCAGACGTCACTATAGACAGTGGTGTAGGAGCACTGGCTGTGGGTAGCTCACAGCTACTCCTTTCCCAGTCTCTCCCAGCAGACGTCACTGTAGACAGTGGTGTAGGATCACTGGCTATGGGGTAGCTCACAGCTACTCCTTTCCCAGTCTCTCCCAGCAGGAGTCACTGTAGACAGTGGTGTAGGATCATTGGCTGTGGGGAGCTACAGCTACTCCAGTTCCAGCCTCTCCCAGCAGGAGTCACTGTAGACAGTGGTGTGGAGGCGCTGGCTGTGGGGAGCCCACAGCTACTCCAGTTCCAGCCTCTCCAGCAGGAGTCACTGTAGACAGTGGTGTAGGATCACTGGCTATGGGGTAGCTCACAGCTACTCCTTTCCCAGTCTCTCCAGCAGGAGTCACTATACACAGTGGTGTAGGAGCGCTGGCTGTGCTGGAGCTGGAGCTCGGAGCTACTCCTGTCTCTGCCTCCCAGCAGGAGTCACTGCAGACAGTGGTGTAGGATCATTGACATTGACTGTGGGGGAGCTCGGAGCTACTCCTGTCTCTGCCTCTCCCAGCAGGAGTCACTGTATACATAAGTGTAAGAGCACTGGTGGTTGGGAGGCTCAGTTACACCAGTCCCATCCCATCTTGATCCCTGATTTTGGGGAGGGGCAATTCTAGTCACAAATCAGGTTAGTTCAGTTGATGCAACCTCCCTAATCTGCAGTTGGCCTTCGCCAAAACCGTAATACACACTAATAACTACATAAGTTCATGGTCTGTGTAACCTGGGCACCATATACCAGTGGGTACTACCCCTGCCTGATGGCAGTACATGTTGAGTGTCCTGGGATCTATTCTGGTAGTGGATCAACTCAGAACTCTGGGAAGCAGCAGGGCCCTCTAATTCACACTTTCTGCAGGGCACTCCGAAACAGCCTCTGGCATTTCACAACTCAGTCTGTGTGATGGGCTGTGGACTTTCTCCGGATGCTGAAGGAATTATTCCCAAAACAATCTGGACATTCTCACTCTGGGGCTTCCAGACTCTGGAGAGTTAGGCAAGTCTCTCAGTCTCTGGCTGGGCAGTGAAAACCCTTTCTTCTGGTCACTGGCTGTACACCCTCCTCATTCATGGAGAGCCTCAGGGCACTGCCCCAAGCTGTAACCGTTCTTGGGATCTGAAGGAAGAGAAAAAGTTCTGGTTGATTTTAATTGTCCGTCTTTAAAATTAATATTCAATAGATCCTCTCAACGCCTGATTGGTGGACTGTTTGGGAGCCAAGATATTGTCCATTCCTCTTACCCAGGAGCCATAGCTGCAGTCCTGCAGGGCTCCTAGGATGCTGATTGGTTGATGCAGGGCTCCAAGGATCACAGACAGACTGCTAGAAACATAGTTTATGTAAGTCCCAACTTTACAGTCCTTTGCAGCCCAACAGTATTATTTACATTTATTTGCCCCGGTGTCCATTAACTGCCCTCTGCCGTAATGTCCTGTGGCAGAGTGGGGCTTCCATGGGCTTCCTGCCTGTCGCTAGCGCCTTAGTGCTTACCCCCAGGTGACAGGCAGAGACATTATTTATATGGCAGCCCAGCTTTATTTAAAGTAACAGGCACCTATATTGTATGTGCCACAACAACGTTCAAATTTTGGTTCCTCCTACCCCTCCTGTGTGTCTCCGGACCTTGAGTAGCTGTCCACAGGTTACAGCATACAGGGAATGAACATTTGGCCACAGCAGGTGGCTGAAAACTACTGGGCGCCTAAGTTGCTGTTCTGTGCATGCATGCCCACTAGTCAGCATTTCCATGATGGGAGCTGTCATGGCAGCACTCCACATGTTTGTCAAAATGGGCAAGTTAATTTCTTGTTAAGATATGCACTCCTCCAGTCCCATCTCACACAAAGAGCTAATGTAGGGAGCCAGCAGAAGGCAAGAGAACAGCCAGGGATCCGGGACAAAATGGCAGTATGAAATGTGAGGAGGGCAGGCAGCGCACAGTAAGCACCCACATTTGGGGAGGTTACATGCGCTTATACAGGAGCGAGGATGGTCTGCATCATCAGTGATGCTAGGCAGACCCCTCCCCTAGCGCACATGTGAAAGAGACAATGCTGTCATTGTTGTCATAATAAATGCCTGTACACTATGTTTAAAAGAGCTTATCCAGCAGACCATATGCTGCACTCCAGCAACATGTCATTTGCTGACAACACAGAAGCAGACATTCTCTTTCTTACACAAAATGAATGATGGGGCGGTCTGCAGATCTATCTTGTCTGTCAACATCCCCAGCCTCACTGCCTGTGAAAGGGTGGGACACACTCAGGTTGTATAAAATTGAAATGTAACGCTTCGCTCGTTCAGGATAAGGGTAGGTGAACGCCTTCTAACAGTCTCTCACTTTTACACTCACTGCTTACACATCCCTGAGAAGCAGTATGGGTTCTGAAATGCTAGCCCTTGGGGAACTCACTGCCAATATGGAGTCCTGCTAGAAGGGGTACAACAGGATTGCGCAGTACTAGCAGCTTTTAGCCACTGTTGGCTACCAGGGCAGAGCTGGGCACAACAGACAGCAGTAGAGCAATCGATAGATTTTTACTATGGGGAAGCTGTTCACCATATTGGGAACCAACTGGGGCACAGGATTTCTTTACCGAGGAACGTGCCTTGGTGTAGAGCCAAGACTGGAAGTGCTTGTAAGCTCTCCTGCAGCTAGTGCTCCTACACCATTGTCTGTCGTGGCCCCAACTGGGAGAGGCTGGGACTGACGTTACTGTGAGCTCCCAAACAGCCAGTGCTCCTACACCATTATATACAACAACTCCTGCTGGAAGAGTCTGGGATTGGAGTAGGTGTGTGTTCCCCATAGCCAGTGCTTCTACACCGTTGTCTGCAGTGACTTCAACTGGGAGAGGCTGGGACTGGCGTAGCTGTGAGCTCCCAAACAGCCAGTGCTCCTACACCATTATATACAGTGACTCCTGCTGTAAGAGTCTGAGATTGGAGTAAGTGTGTGTTCCCTATAGCCAGTGCTCCTACACCATTATATACAGTGACTCTGCAGGGAGAGGCTGGGACTGGAGTGATGTGAGCTCCCCAACAGCCAGTGCTCTTATATACAGTGACTCCTGCAGGGAGGCTGGGACTGGAGTAAGTGTGAGCTCCCCACAATCAGCACCAGTGTGGATAATGGTGTAGGAACAGTGGCTGTTCAGGGAGCTTACAGCTATTCCAGTACCAGGATCTACCAGCAGGAGTCACTGTAGACAATGTTGTAGCAGGCGCTGGCTGTGGGGAACTCACAGCTACGTCCAGTCCCAGTCTCTCCCAGCAGGAGTCATTGTAGAAAAAGTGGTGGTAGGAGCACTGGCTGTGGGGGAGCTCACAGCTACTCCAGTACCAGGATCTACCATCAGAGTCACTGCAGACAATGTTGCAGCGCTGGCTGTGTGGGAGCTCACAGCTACTCCTGTCACAGCCTCTCCCAGCAGGAGTCATTGTAGTCAATGGTGTAGGAGTGCTGACTGGGGAACTCACAGCTACTTCCAGTCCCAGTCTCTCCCAGTGGGAGTCACTGTAGACAGCGGGTAGGGAGCACTGGCTGTGAAGTAGCTCACAGTACAGTTACTACCGGCCACAGCATCTCCCTTTAAGAGTCACTGTAGACAATGGTGTAGGGCAGTAATTGTGTGGAAGCTCACAGCTACCACGGTCCTAGTCTCTCCCAGTGGGAGTCATTGTAGAGAGTGGTGTAGAAGCACTGGCTGTAGGGGAGCTCACAGATACTCCAGTCCTATTCTCGAACAACTAGAGACACAGTAGGCATAGTGTTAGAGCTCTGGCTTTGAGCAAGCTACGCAGTTACTCTAGTCCTAGCCTCTCCCAGCGGGAGTCACTGTAGAGAGTGGTGTAGGAGCACTGGCTGTAGGGGAGCTCACAGATACTCCAGTCCTATTCTCTAACAGCTAGAGACACAGTAGGCAATAGTGTTAGAGCTCTGGCTTTGAGCAAGCTCACAGTTACTGCAGTCCTAGCATCTCCCAGTAGAAGTCACAGCAGACAGTTGTCTAGGAGCACTGACTGTGGGCTGGAGCTCACAGATACTGCAGTCCCAACCTATCCCAGCAGGAGACCGTATGACTGCTCTTGAGACAGGAATTAGGAACCATTACTCCCTCTCAGGGAAGCATATGCAGTGACTGTAACGTGCAGAGACTTTTAGAAATGTTCCCCTTTGCATTACTGAAAGTGTGGTGAATGAGGGCTACATCTCCATTTTACACAATATGCGTGTGTCCCCACCATTTTGAAGGCACTGAGGACTGGGGATGTTGACATACAAGAGAGATCTGCAAACCTCCCTGTCACTCATTTTGTGTAAGAAAGCAAGTGATTGCCCTACATTGTCAGGAACTGACATAGTGGAGTACAACATGTAACAGTGTCTGGTGTTGAGAGATAAGACTTATGAAACCTAGCATGCCAGCATTTACCATAAAACAAAATGACAGAACCCAGGGCTGCCCCTCATGATTCTGGTGACCCCGTTTCGGGAAAGGGCCTAGGACATGGGGGCAGTCAGCAGGAGGATGATCAGGAATCCTAGAGAACACTCTCTTCCTCCAGGGAGGGAAGGCTGTGTCATCTCGCTCTGTCACCACTGCCTGTAGGAATACAGAAGGTAGTGCAGTAGACAGGATGCAGGGCGAGAGAGGACATTACAAAGGATGGGGCAGCGTGCAGACATGTGTGTGTGTAACACCTAGGTGGCGCTATCCCAAGGGCTACTACCCTGCTTGCTTGGCTAGTAGCAGGTTAAGGGTCTGAGTTCTGAAAGCAGGTGCTTCCACCTGGAGGTCAGGGTTGGTTGTGGTCAAGCTAACCTGGGCACAGCCCTCTGGGACACTGTAACCCCCTTTCCTTACTAGTGGCTAAAACAATACACAATAATCATTTTCACAATGCCTTGATACACCACACCAAGTACCCATACTGTTTGCACTTACCACCAGGGCTTTCCTCTAGCCTGGCCCTGGGGACCCCCTGTAAAACAAGGTTATACACAGCAAATAACAGCAGTACAGTACTATTGCACAAACTGGAACCACAGTCAGGGTAAATGCAAAAAGAGTTAGATCTGATTTATTTAAAGGACTTGAACATGGGAGGGCGTAATCAGGTTAATTTGCCTAAAGGCTCTATCAATCAAACAGTTATGCATGCACTTCAGGGTCCATAAACAGGTTCACACTCTGGGTACCCAGATGGAGAATGGTGGGCTAGCCAGGAACATTGCAGCTGGTTGGGATCCTGTGATGGAAGAAAACAACATGCACAACACACACTATTTGTAATCCAGAGCCGGAGGGCTCAGTTCATGAAACGAAAACAACAAGACAGTCAGATGACACACTTTTAGATTAGGCTGTTGTTGCGAGGAGCTACCTGATGATTACTCACGATACCAAGACTGGACACAGGCTGGACGAAAATCGAGACAGCAGGTGGTTAATCTGGAGTGCCAGGAGAAGCAGGGCCCACACGATTCACTGAGGCATCATTCCTATTCAGCAGGGGCTGATCCCAGGCAGGTCTCTACGTCGGTGGCTTTCTCTGTGCAGTGGGAGTAGTCTGGCTGGGCCAGCGTGGCATAGGCCCAGGCCAAATGGAGATATATAGATTCAGTCTGATTAGGCTGGATAAAGCTTTCAGCAAGCAGAACACAGGGAACCAAATCACACCTACTTCAATACACGCACATTTACATGTAAGGAAATTCTACTGTACCAGGCAAACTGCTTCTCCTCGATCACGACTGCAAAAGTTTCTGCACAAACCGGGGGTTCAAAAGCAGCTGGAAATCCTGACAGGCCGATCGCATCATCAAATCTTCGTTTTCTTCAGGTATGAGCCTGGTAAAAAATCAGTGGCTTACTTCATTCTCACAAACATGGATTTAGTCCGAAATAATTCTTTTCTCTCCTCTCAGGGCAGCAGGCAGACATGCAGGCCACAACTCAGGCCTTTCCGCAGTTCTCCCACGCAAAACTACTCAGACGGCTGCTTGACTGTCTCACGCTCTTGCTCATTCAACTCCCAACTGAGATCTGACTCAACTGCCAGCAAGCCAGGGACTTTCCCAGAATCCAAAAAGGTTTGTTGGCTGATCTGTCCGCCAGTCACAACAAAGGCTCCCTTCAGGTGCAAAAGGCACCAAAAGCCCAAACGGTGGTGCTAATGAGCAGATAAGGACTGGTAACATCTCTGCACAGCTCTCATCACAGGTCTTTTAATTGAATAAAAGTGGTTCCAAAGGTGGTTTTGGGTCCAAAACTTATTTACCAGCAGCAATCGGAGAGAACAGTGGATGAGTATTTGGCTTCTAATATGGCAAAATCATTGTGGAATGCAGTGAAATCAGGAGAGCTGCTTCTCGGGGTACATCAAGGAGACTGATGTCATCAGCGCTGTCGGCGACTGGAGAGAAATGGAGGTCGTAGGCCGAACCTTAACGGTGCAGGTGCTGGCGCGGTCTCTCCTAAATTGGACATTATTACAACAAAAGTCTTGGAACTATTGGAACAGCCTCACGGGCAAGCAGCCAAGATCTCTGAGGCCGAAACCCAAATCTCCCAACTTGAGGACTGTACGGAGCACCTCCTGGACACAGTCAGGGACCTTCGGAGGGAACTGGGAGCTCTGGAAACAATTAGATTACCAAGAAAACTATCAGCACCGCAACAACCTTCAGATTGAGGGCTCCTGAAGGAAAGGAAGGGACTTCCCAGAGGACTTCTGCGGTAGGGTGTTTCCCAGTTTATTGGGTCTGGAGCCAAAAGGAGGCGCTTTTAAATAGAGAGGTGCCAGGGCTTTGGCGCGAAACTGGCAGCAGGAGCCACCGCACCAGATCATCTTCCGACTGCATCATTTTGGGGACAATCAGGCCATCTGGTTCGCCTTCAAAACGCAGGAGGTCCTGTATCAGGAGATGCAGTTTGTTTCTGCATCAGGATTTTTTCAGAGGTATTGCAGAGCAGAAGAAGGCTCTTCAATCTGGTTTTGGATGCACTCTGCACTGCTAAAATTGATTTTCAGTTCCTGTACCCGCCACCGTTAAGATCCGCAAAGAAGGAGCAATGTATGCCTTCCACAAGGTGGACCGAGTTCTGCATTTTCTGAACAATCTGGAGCCCAATTGGAAGGGATGCCATGCCAGGCCATCAAGAAGTCCAGATAAGTGAATGGCATGCTTTGTCCAGTGACTGGATTGAAGGAGGGGACAAGTACATTTAAAACTTCCATGTTTTCGTTGAACCCTTGCTTCCATGGCAGACAGCTTTTCTTTTGGGGTACAAGGAGGCACGCCAGTTATTAAAGGTACGGGGTAGAATAGCAGGATGCCTCTCTATGGGAAACGCCTGGACTGGGGCCTGCCATGATGGGATCCTAAACTCGTGCTCCTGTACCCTGTAGCGACCAGCTAGGGTTGAAGGAGAGGGGATACGGTGAGCCGAGCCCTTGGGGTGGAATTGTTAATCTGTTCCCAACCCAACTTGCCATTCAGAGAGTATGGGGAAGGTTTGCAACTGCCAGCGGGGGGGACTAATTAATGTAACAGCAGTCGGGAGGAGGCATGCCATGAGGCACAATGCCTGAGAATGCAAGGACCTAATGCAACACTACAAACAGGGACATGGACTCGAGTGGCATGAAATGTCTTGTCTTTTTATGTAAAAGGTTTCTTGTGCTACTTTTTCTTGCTGATTTCTGAGCTAGGGAGGATGTGGGTGCCCCTGTCTATCTTTTCCTGGGAAGGGAGCTTTCCTAGTCAGTAGAGGATGGTGGTACAGGGGTGAGGGGCTACAGGTAAATGGATGGGCGGGGATCCCTGCCTCAAGTCAGCAGATGGGAAGGTAAGATCTCGGAGACCAACAGCATCATCACACAGGGAGGATTGGGAGAATAGGATCACGGGGTAGTAGAAGAAGCTGGACGTGCTGGGAAATGATCAGTGTGAAGCTGTAATGGGCTGTAACCCTTTTTAACCAAGAGGCAGTGTCCATCAGAGGAGCGAGCAAGGACCCAATGCAACCCAGGATGCTCGGCGGATGTGGGGATGGACACTGATCGCCTGGCTGCTCTAGGACTGGGGTAAGTAGAAAGCCCTGGTGGCGGGGCTCAGGACCTTAGAACAGGAACAGCTGGGGAGCAGAGGTACCGACCGATGTACATGGACAGGAGGGAGGGGAGGGAGGCTGGTAGTGGTCACACAGGCAATTATCTGGGGCCATTTAAACAAGATTAGTCTCTGATGGTGGGGGATGTGCCTGTGCTTAACTCTGCTTGTGACAATGTGAAGAGGAGGGTGGATATTATCATATTCTTCAGGTCCTGGAGGCATTTCTGGGACATAGGAGGTAGGGTTGTCCAACCTCTGAAGTTCTGGGTTCTAGTTCTAGTCTAGAACATTTGAAAAGTTCTAGGGTTCTAATCTTTTAGAACATTTTAGAACTCAAACCCTATTTTTTAATTCTGCTGTCAAAATGAAGATAATAGTGAAATACATCATGAAACTACAGGCAAAAACAAATCTGTTCATGTGAGAGAGAGAGAGAGAGAGGGATGATCACAGGTGACTTTTGACAGTACTAGCTAGGGTTACCTGTGGTTTCTTCTCCTTTGCTAGTAGGAAAAAAATAGCCACTTACAGGTGCTTACAGGACTGCCAACCCACCCACCCATATGAGATACCATGCACTTAGTGCCAGGTGGCACATGATCACATACTAGGTACAGTGCAGTCAAATGGAGCACAGCAGCACAGATAGGGTTGCCACCTTTGGATAAAGCAAAAACCGGATCTTAAGCTCCACCCCTAGCCCCACCCCTTTTCATGACTCTTCATGCATTTCTCCTCCTAAAAGACAATTGTTTGTCAATAAAAACAACACTTAAAGCAGCAATTCAACAAAAATCTTAAAACACTGTACTGTACCTTAAAGTTACTTTCTTAGTTTCCTTCTAGTTATTTATTTACTTATATATTTATTCATTTATTTATTGACCTTGGTTTACCAGATAAACACACAGATAAAAGAAATCTCATCTACATATATGATGGGGGCAAGGAAATACTGTAAATAGCATACAACAGTAAACATGGTATATAATAACACATAATAAAGACATTATTTCTATAATCTGTACTAACTATATTTTTCTGGCTCCATTTCCTTTTTATGTCCACAGTACTATTTCAAAGCCAAATAATGAGCCATACTTTTTCTTGAGGAAAAAAAATAAACATTTAAACATGCCTAAATTCTTTTAGAGATGAACATGTTTACAAGCAAATGAAAGTGGAAGACAATCAGCTCTGTTACTGTTACAAAAGGTGGGGCAGAGGAAAAGATTAGGTTAGATAGGTGTTCATGCCATATTTTACATCTCCTTGGTTGACTGGTCTCACAAACAAAGGGTTATATTTACAACAGAACCTGTTGGTAAGCTGGACTTGCAGCTGAAACAATGAATATGACGACAAAATCTGTTTCAAAAATATGTCAGCACTCAAAATTGCTCAAAAACCTGACCAGCACAGAGCAAAACCAGATTACCTGATAGGGACCCTGAAAACCTGATCACCAGGTAAAAACCTGACAGGTGGCAACCCTAAGTACAGATGCAAAATACACCATGCAGCAGTCACAGATATTTTTAAATGAATAACGGTTTTCTCTCTTCTCTCCGGTCACTTAAAACACTTCCTAGGCTTTGTCTTGTTTGCAAAATACCTCACCCTTACTGATCAGTGGCACACGACACACTGGGTATAGTCAGTGAAGTTCCAGACAGCACATCAAATATGGCAAGAAGAATACCACACAGGAGACACAGATATTTTAAAATGAAGGATTTGTCTCACCCTGTCCCAGTCAGTATGACCATCATCTGATTCAACAATCTGTTGCCACCTACATACCCTAGTTCTCAAATCTGGCCTTCTCTGTGCCCCAGAGATCTCACATTTCTGCCCTTCAGCCCCAGCTCTCCACATATCTACCCCCCACTCAGTTTTCACATACTGTCAATGTTAGCTCCTGCCTCATTTCTTACATTTTAACTGACAGCTCACAAACAGTATAAAGTTGTATGCAGTCAGATCCACTCAGCTCATGGTGTATAAAACAATTCAATCACTAAATTACTGAAATACATATATAATTCAGTTGAGTATCAAGTATTCTAAAGGGCTTTCACATCTCATAAAATCCATAAATCATGTACCAGAAGATGCTTGGTGCCAGAATCACATCATAGAAACATAGAAACATAGAATTTGGCTGACAGATAAGGACCGCTTGGCCCACCCAGTCTGCCCATTTCCCTACCTACTGGATAAGCTGCAGATCCTAGTTAACCAGCAGCCTACTTTCTTCCTACCCCACCCCCAGAATTGCCTTTATGACTATCCCATGCATGCTTGAATTCCCCCACTGATTTTGATTCCACAACCTTCTCCGAAGGCCGTTCCATGCATCCACAACCTCTCTGTGAAAAAATACTTCCTTAAATTACCTCTGAGCCGCCACTCCATCTTCAAATTGTGCCCTCTTGTTCTTGCACACCTCTTTTTTTGAAAGATGTTACCCTTGGACTTTGTTGATTCCTTTGAGGTACTTGAAAGTTTCTATCATGTCCCCTCTCCCTCCTTTACATATTAAGCTCCTTAAGTCTCTCTTCATACGACTTCCAGTGCAGACCCTGCACCATTTTAGTTGCCCTCCTCTGGACACCTTCCATCCTGTCTATGTCTTTGGGAGATTGGGTCTCCAGAACTGCACACAGTACTCAGATGGGGTCTGACCAGCTGTCTGTACAGAGGATAATACCTTCCTGTTTTCTACTGGTGATGCCTCTCCCATGCATCCCAGTATCCCCCAGCCTCCTTGCTGCCCTCTCACATTGCTTGCCCACCTTTAGGTCATCTGATATGACTACCCCCAGGCCCCTTTCCATTCTTGTTGTTGTTAGTATCTCACCCCCATTGTGTACTCTTCCCCTGGGTTTTGTTTCCCAGGTGCATTATCTTGCACTTCTTAGCATTGATCTAACATTTGACCATTCCTCTAACCTTGCCAAGTCCCTTCTCATCCTTTCCACCCCACCCTGTGCATCAACTCTGTTGCAGATCTTAGTGTCATCTACAAAGAGACATACTTTTCCTTCCAGTCCTTCTGCAATGTAACTTATAAAGACATTGAAGAGGACCGTTCCTAATACTGAACCTCACGGTACCCACTAGTAACCCTTCTTTCTTCTGAGTGGACTCCATTTACTATAACTCTCTGTGTACTATTCTCCAGCCAATTCTTTACCCAGGCTGTCATCTTGGGACCCACTCCCAGGCTGGCTAACTTGTATATTAATCTTTGTGTGGACTGTGTCAAATGCCCTGCTAAAGTCTAGGTAGGCCATGTCCACAGCCCCTCCCTGATCTACTACTTTGGTCACCCAGTCAAAGAAATCTATCAGATTCATCTGGCATGACCTTCCGCTGTGGATCCATGCTGCCTAGGGTCCTGTGCCCTCTGGCCTCTAGATACTCAACAATTCTTTCCTTTAGAAGTGATTCCATCATTTTCCCTATCACTGAGGTTAAACTAACAGGTCTGTAGTTTCTGCTTCTGCCTTGCTCCCACTTTTGTGAAGGGAATCACATCTGCCCTCCTCCAGTCCTCGGGTACCACCCCATCCTCCCATGATTTGTTAAAAAGGGTAGTCAGTGGTGTCACTAGTTCTACCCTTAGTTCTTTTTAGAATTCTGGGATGAATCCCATCAGGCCCCTTTGCTTTGTCCACCTTCAGTTTTAAGAGTTCTTTCAGAACATCATCAGAAGATCATAAATTATGTTCAAAGTGACCAAAGTAGTAGACCAGGGAGGGGCTGTGGACATGGCCTACCTAGACTTTAGCAAGGCATTTGACACAGTCCCACACAAAAGATTGATAGTCAAATTAACCAGCCTGGGAGTGGGTCCCAGGGTGGTAGCCTAGGTAAAACATTGGCTGGACAACAGGACACAGAAGGTAATTGTAAATGGAGTCCACTCTGAAGAAAGGGCGGTTACTAGTGGGTATCGAGGGTTCAGTATTGGTCCAGTCCTTTTAATGTCTTCATCAGTGACATTGCAGAGGGACTGGAAGGAAAGATGCCTTTTGCAGATGACACAAGATCTGCAACAGGGTTGATACACAAGGAGGCGTGGAAAGGATGAAAAGGACTTGGCAAGGTTGGAGGAATGGTCAGACGAGATGGCAGCTAGGATTCAATGCAAAAAGTGCAAAATAATGCACCTGGGAAACAAGAACCCAGGGGAAGAATACACAATGGTGGGAGGTAGTGTCAACAACAAAACAGGAAAGGGACCTGGGGGTAATCATATCAGATGACCTAAGGTTAGCAAGCAATATGAGAAGGCAGTAGGGAGGGCCGGGGTATACTGGGATGTATAGGAGAGGCATCAGCAGCAGAAAACAGGAAGTTGTTATCCTCTGTACAGACAGTTGGTGAGATCCCATCTGAATACTGTGTCCAGTTCTGGAGACCCCATCTCTGCAAGGACATAGACAGGATAGAGGCAGTCCAGAGGAGGGCAACTAAAATGGTGCAGGGTCTGCAAGAGAAGTCGGAGGAGGAGAGACTAAAGGAGCTTAATATGTATACCCTTGAGGAAAGAAGGGAGAGGGGGACATGATAGAAACTTTCAAGTACCTCAAGGGAATCAATAAAGTCCAAGAGGGTAGCATCTTTCAGAAAAGAGACTTGCAAGAACAAGGGACACAATTTAAAGATAGAAGGAGGCGGTTCTAGGGGCAATGTGAGGAAGTATTATTTCACAGAGGGTAGTGGATGCATGGAACAGCCTTCCTGAGGGAAGTTGTGGGGTCTAAAACTGTGGGAGAATTCAAGAATGCATGGGACAGACATAAGGCAATTCTTGTGGGGGCAGGAAGATAAAGGCTGTTGATTAACTAGGATCTGCGGCCTATCCTGTAGTAGGGAAATGGGCAGACTAGGATGGGCCCATGTCTCATCTCGTCATCAGAGTCTATGTTTCAAAGAAGAAAGCAAAATGATGCATCCAGCACCAGAAATTCATCATAAAATCAGTAAAATGCAGGGGTCCAAATCAGTTCTCTCAGCTGGGGGGACATCAGAAGGCACCTACTACCAAATGGATGAGAAAGGGATTATATGCAACCAATAACCAAGTTCATTAAATAGAGTAGTATACCTCCTCAAACATGTGCATCTTATGCACCAACCTACTGTGTCCTCCACAGATCCCTATAAGATTTGATAAGGCTGTTACATTCTATTACTTCCTGTGGCAAACTGCTCACTCAAGTCATATGTTGTTTTGTGACCAAAAGTTGCCAGACTGTTTTCCCCTAATGGCAGCTGTGACCCCTTAAAATACAGTAGATAAGAGCTGTTATAATGTCTCGTATCATATCAAATCTTGGGCAGCTCAACAAAACCACATTTCCAATTACCTCAAAAAAACTATTTAAATATGTTTCCACAGAAACAACCATGACTCGTTTAAATTTGAATTTCTTTTGTAAAAATCGTATATTCTGAATTGAGTAACTGAAGCATGTACTATAGGAATGACTACAGCATTGGCAAAAAACCACAAGAACTTAGCTGTAGCTGGTTGTTGCAACTGCTTTGTGTGTTGAAATTCAGAGGTTCTATATGAAGTCCGTATTCGGTATGAAAGTGAAATGGCGCCCAACTGGCCTGTGTTAAACCATGGAGCACTAAACTACCAATGCCAAGCACTCACCTCCATGGCCGCGCCAGCACTGTGTGAATACTAGAACTAGGAGTGTGAGAGAGAGTGGAACGAAACAGGCGGCACTCATCAGGCACAAGACAGTGTCTTTTTTTCTTCAACTGGGGATTTCGATATTCAGCGCAGCGGTTTATGTGCAACGTCAGCGCAAGGTGACTAGGTGAATCAACAGTAATGGGTTGGACTAGGACAGCTGTATAAGCATGAATGGAGTATGTGGAGGTGACCAAAGATAAAAAAAAAAGAAAGACCCAACCCTTGAGTGATCTTCTCTGGTGTTCGAGTTCTAATTCTAGAACTCTAACAGAGTTCGAATCTTCTAGAACTAGTTCTGACAACCCTAATAGGAGGATATGGCTACAGAAGGGAAGGAGGGTAGCTGTCTATAGACAACTAACACAAGTGTTACACAACAGTTATAATTTGGTTTTTATATGCCTGTTTGCTGTTTCAAGTTGTGCCTTGCCGGTTGCAGGCACTGGTGTTGGGGATACCATGTATGATGGAATCTAGAAATGTACGGTTACATTGGCATTTATGCGATCTTGCAGATGGGGGAGCACAGCCTCCTGCAAGATTGGGAGGGCAGGACAACCCGTGGGATTAAAATGGCTAATACTGAGGTGATTATTTCCTGGAAGAGGTGATTATTTCCTGGAATATTCGGGCTCCATAACCCCATCAAGCGCAAAAAGTTCTCCAGGCCATTAAAAATAAACACGCACAGGTGGCACTGCTCCAGGAGACGCACCTGAGCCAGGATGAGCATAGGAAACTAGTAGGAGGCTGGGTCAGAGCCTGTTACGCTGCTCCTACAGCTCACACAAACATGGGGTGGTGCTATTCCATAAATATTACACCATGAGAGGTGGAACAAGTGGTAGCAGACCCAGAGGAGGGCAGGTATATCTTTGTACAAGGCAAGGTGGGATAAGAGAGTATCACGTAGAAATGTGTATGCCCCTCATTGTTTGATATGGAATTTTACAAACAACTCTTGGATGTGTTGGTAAGGAACAGTTCCCAACCTCTGTGTGGGAGGGGGTTTGAACTGTGCAGTGGAGCCCAGCCTGGACCATCCCGAGGAAGAAGCCGACATGCAAGGGCTTTGAATCAATGGAAACAAGAGGTGGGGGTCTGGAACTGATCGATGTTTGGAGGGCAGCTAACCCGGGGCTAGGAATATACATTTTATTCGAACCCTCATGAGACCTGGTCCAGGCTGGACCACATATATGTCACTAAGAAGGATACATTGGGGTTCGTGATGTAGCTCATGGCTCCATACATGTGTCCAACCATGCAGTGGTGGTGCTGAACAGATTTGCAGAGGGGAAGGGGCCCTGCCCGGGATGGCGTTCCCTACCTATTTAATGGCCTTGGGAAGTTCAGGAATTCCTGAAGCAGCAATGGGAATGTGCAGGAAACCAATGAGGCCACGACACCAACACAAGTAGTGTACTGGGAGGCTGGGAAGGCGTACATGCAGGGAGTGATAATAGGCTAGTTAATAGATACAAGAAAGAAAGGAAGAATAGGAGACAGACCTTGAGCAGCAACTAAAGATGCTGAGTTAAGAATGATCAACCCGCCCCACCGACCAACTGAAGGGAGAAATGCTTGCATTGAGGGGGCACTTAATTTATTGCTCATAGGGAGGCTAGCACATATTGTTTCTATGCCAGGCAGTGTTTGTATGAATGGGGTAATAAACCAGGGCAATCCTAGCCCGCCTGGCACAGGGGAGAAGAGGTACAGCAATGATCATGGCATTAAGAGATGGGTGGATATATGTCCACCCAGAGTGATAAAATAAGTGAGACTTCTGCCACTTTCTTTACAAACCTGTATAAATCAGAATGTGGTAACTCAAAGGGCCAAACAGAACAGTTCTTGGGCAAGGTTAAGCTGCCGGAATTATCAAGCCCAATGGGAACAATTAGAGCAAAATTACAGGAGCAGAATTGGGCAGGGCTATTGCATCCATGAAGCAGAGGAAGGCGGGTAGGGCCTGATGGTTTTGTCTTGGAATACTATAGGAACTCAGGGGGACCTGGTGGGACCCATGGATGGAATGTTGGAAGAGGCTGGGGAGGGGGCAGGTTGGCTCCTCATGCCTGCTAGCCATGATCTGTGTGCTCCTAAGCCCGGAAAATGTCCAGAAGAATGTGGATTATACCGCCCAATATCACTTTTGAACTGTGATCTTAAAATCTATGCAAAAGTCTTGGCTAGAAGACTGTAACTGCTGCTGCCTCTGCTGGTCCAGGCAGACCAGATGGGATTTGTCAGGGGCATCAGTCGTATCATAACATGAGGCGGCTCTAAATATCATTCATTGGGGTAATCAGCGTCCAGGACAAGGGGTGGTGCTGTCTATGGATGCTGAAAAGCCTTTGACAGAACAGAATGGCCATACCTCTTTGAGGTACAAATAGGTTTGGGTTGGGGTGGATTTTATTAAGATGGTCGAGGCTGCTGTACATGAACCCGAGCACAGGTTCTGATTAATGGGGATGCTCTGATATGTTTGAATTACATAGAGGGACAAAATGGGGATGTCCGCTGTCCTCTCTTCTTTTAGCCCTTGCGATGGAACCGCTAGCTATCCGAATTAGGAGGATGAGCAAATACAGGGAGTGAGGGAGGTTGGGTATTCACCACAAACTGACCTATATGCGGTTGATTTGCTGCTCTTCACCACAACAAGAGACCACTATACAGCTCTTTTGGCGTAATACAGGAGTTTACAGAGGTTTTCGGTTATAAGCTTAACTTAGATAAGTCAGAAATGTTCCAGGTGGGAGGGTTGGGGGAGTAGGATTAAGGCTACATGGGGTTTAAGGTGGTTGGACTCATTTCAACTATTTGGGCATCAAGGTGTGTAGGGATCTGGCAGGCCTCTACTATGGAATTAATTATGGTCTGCTCCTGCAGACTCTTAAGGCAGACATGGAAAGGTGGAGGCACTCCCATTTCCTGGACGGGACAAATTAACCTCCTGAAAATAAATGTATTATCCAGAGTCCTATATTTGATGCAACTGTTACCAATGGGCCTGACTAATGGGGATTATAAAGATATGGATAGAGAATTTAATAGGTTCATTTGGCAGAATAATCGACCCAGGATGAGCTTGCAGAGGTTGAAAGGTAGGAAAGAGCAGGGGGCTGAACTTCCCGGATCTAAAGGGGTATCGTTAGCCATGCAGTCCAGATATAGTCAGGACTGGGTGCATCACAGGAAGGAGGCAAGTTGGGTAGACCTGGAAGGGAAGACACACAGGTGCACCTGACGTTGTATTTAGACCAGAGGGATGGAGAAGGTATCTCAGGGGACACAGTAAGAATCCATTGGTGGACTGGACTCTGGAGGCTTGGGAACAGGCACGTAAGAGAAGGAAAGTGGAGAATGAGATGTCAGGGTTTGTTCCGTAGTGGGCAATCCTGCCTTCCTGCAAGGGTTGGAAGGAGAGGGATTTGAGATATGGGATCATAAGGGCATACATTGCCTTAGGGATCTCTGGGGCAGTAGGGATTCAAGTCCATGGAGGAATTAAGGAATCAATATGGGATCCCAGTCACACACAGGTATCAATATTACCAGGTCCGGGCCTCCAGTACAGCCAGGAGGGGCCAGGAATCTGATATAAGGCAATTGGAATACTTGGAGGACTTGATTTGGCTGGCAGGTGAACCCAAGGGTCTGATAGCTCGGGCAGTACATGGCGATAGGGGATGTATTCCCAGACAGGTTTATCAAGGTTGGAAGTTATGGGAAAGGGACCTTGGCACAGATGTCAGAGGAGAACTGGAGGCTGGTCCTCCGGTCTCATATGGGGCTACTGCTATGCAACAAGTTTAAAGAATCACAATTCAGATTCTTGCACAGACTATACTGCCCACTGGTGGTGGTGAATAAATTCCACCCAGTGGTCTCACCAATATGTGGGAGATGTCAGGTGGCGAGGGTACATACCTGTATTATTTCTGGGAGTGTGGGAGTTACGGCCCTTCTGGGCTGAGATTGCAAGGAAGTGTCTAGTATCATGCAGGTGAGGGTGAGGGATTTGGCGGACTCCTTACTGTTTGGAGTGGAGGGGGATTGGGAAGCTCAAGAATGGTGAGGTCTTACTAACGCTGGCCAGACATTGTATCCAGAACACATGGGTATCTCATGTTAAGCCATCCCTTGAACAATGGAAAACACTGGTCATCAATAATCTGGCTTTAGAGAGTCTAACTCATCAAAGATATGGAAAAGAGGAACTTTTTGAACAAGTGGGGGATGTTCATAAACTCTCTTCCTTTGGGGAAGCCATGGTGTTAAGACAGGGTATAACCTGAATCAAGGGCTTATGGTTGTCTCCTGGTGGCAAAGCTCACGGAAGGGGCCTGGACCAGTTCTCCTGACAACAGAGGTGAGCACGCCTCAGTGTGGTGTAAAGTTGGAGGTGGAGATGAAGTGGACTCCAGCTCACAGGTGAGCTGCATAATTACATCTTGGAGGCTGGAGAACCAGCAAAGTCAAGGACAAGGGAGGGAGGTGGTGGTGGGGTTTCAGAAGCCCACCAATATCGTCAGAATACATATAAAATGCCATAACAGTGGAAAGGAGGTAAGATTTATGGAGGGTGTGTAGGTTTTGTATTCTGGATGTTCTCTTATGTCTACTGTATACTTAGGGTTAATAAATAGGAATTATATGGTAAGGGGGTGAGCTGGTGGCCAGATGGTAGGCCAAGGCATAATAAAGGTGATTGTTTGCATGATGAATAAAATGCTGTATATTGTATGGCAGGTTCCTTAATGTTGGAAAAGGAATTGGCGAAATGATTGTAATGTGTCCTCGGATCTCTGTCTGTCCTACCTCCATAAAAGATTTTAAAACAACAAAAAAATCCCCAAACTACAGTTCCTACAATTTTGACTCCAGACAGCTCCGGTAGTCCGGCTCCATCTTAGGTCCCACCAGCATTGATTGGTCCAATTGCAGTCCAGGACCAAGATAGTGGAGATAAACAAAACAGTTCTTGCTGCAAAGAAGGCAGGTTAGACAAACTACATTATCGTCACTCTAAATGATTTTCAGCAAATAGCTACATCTTTCAACAGAGCTCCCTCTCAGATTATTTATGACTGCAATCCAGGCAGCTCTTAAAGAGACAGTACACAGAGGCTATACAGGCACTCTCTGGCAATCACATTTAAACTGCTAAAATGCAGAACACCAGCCTGGCAGTGAGCAGTTAGGCAAGCTCGAGGAAGACTTTTCGGAACCCCCATTTGTAGGGAGTTACACCTTCCCTGCCTGGAGAAAACTTGGCGTCCAGCAAATCTGTACCATCATGCATCAGTTAAAAACGTATCTTTACTATACATATTCACTATGCTTCATGATACTATATCCATTCTGACAACACACTGTGCATATTTCACACAGGTAAACTGAACATTGCTGTACTGCATCAGGTAATAACTTTGTACCTTAAACAATGCAAAGGGACCCTTCCTATCAGCTAACTTGGGACTAGAGGGGCAGGGGCACCATGGTGAGAGGATAAGACAAGTAACCTGGAATTGGCTGTCAAGCTCAATTTGGGCAGTGAGCTTGGTGAGACATAAACACCTTTGGGCACCACATTGAGAGGCAAATCCACTGGCCTCCTGGGAGAATCATAACTGAGGGCATACTACTGGCTTGACAGCTCGGTCAGTCTTTCTGAGGGGAACAACTACGGTCTCTGTACTCAGCACTGATTTGGGGACTCACACTTGTGCGCTCTACCTGGGTGGGAATGTCCAAACTTGGGCACTGTCAGCTCCTTGCTCTGCAGGCTCTGTTTCTACAACAGTTGACTCATTTGCTAAGGCACAATCAAGCTTTGAGGCACTGAAGGGGTGGTCAGCACTCATAGTGTTCTTCAGGTTCTGGTATGTCACCAGAAAGACTCATTCCATCAGCCCTCCCTCAGGCAAATCATACAGTTCCACAATACACAGAGACTCAGCATCTTCAGACATGATACTTTGCACTTCACTTTCTGGGAGCATTGGCTCCAAGGACAAAGGTGGGGTTAGACAGTCCAGAAGGCCCAGCTTCATCCCCACAATTAATCATGGGGTTACCTCGAAAGAGCTCAGTTCATAAGAGGGTAATAGGCACAGTCGCACTCACTTTCATCATAGGTGGACTGACAGTCACTATCATTCTGGGCCTGCTGCAGGAAACCTTAAATCTGTGACCACTGGGGTAGGTTGACTGTCTCTTTCTTGCAGCAGCATGAGTCACTGGCCCAAGGGACTCAATTTCTGGGGGTTCAGCCTCAATCGTGACTTGGTCGAAGCAGCAAGTGGTTATGGTGCATGGTCTTGACAGCTTTGGAGTTGTTCTCTGGGTGCACCTTGTAAACAGGTAAATAGTTCAACTTTCCAACGACTACATGGAGAAGATAGTGCCACTGATCAGCACTTTACACATAGTGAAGGATCCAGTAAGAAGAAACAATATTACTGTGGTGAATAATTTTGTCTTCTTTCATAACAAATTGTTTGCCACTAAATCTCGTGGAATTTTGCCATTACTTTTCAAACCGCTAGTAGAAAGAATTTAATAGAATTTTGCTATTGTAAGAAAATCACACCTACTTTGGGTCCAGTGTATTTGAATGAGAACCTATAGGTTTGCTTTTATTTTAAGGTTCCGGTCAGTAACATGTGAGACAAAATAAGTGGACAAAAATAAAAGCGGTAAAACAGTGTCACCATCAATACTGGCAGCACAAAATGAAGCTTGCCAGAACAATGCAGACCACATGACACGCAGGGAGCAAACAACGCCCACCGCATGGAGACACTGCACTAGAACCCCAGGGCCAGGAACACAAGCCATCATGCCATCTCCCTGTCCTGTGTGTTGTGTGTGTTGCTGGGGCCATGCTGACATGCTCCCTGGCCCTTGCATTACACATGGCCATCACGTGGGGCCGTGGTCCCCATGTCCTCCACTGGTTACCCCGGTGCATGTTCCCCATCACTCAGCATTGTGGGTGAAGGTACCCCATCATGTGGGTGCTTGTGCCATTAAATTACCATGGTAGGTGTCCAGTGGCCTGCTTCCCCAATGGTGGTTACACCCTGCTCTGTTCCATCTCCCTGCACCCTGTGCTGTTCCTGTGCATGGGTGCCTGCTGCTGTGTGTTCCAGTGCAGTGCCTCATGCGATGGACGTTGTTTGCTCCCTGCGGTCATGCGGCCTGCATTGTTCTGGCATGCTTCATTTTGTGCTGCCAGTATTGACGGTGACACTGTTTTTGCCACTTTATTTTGTCCACTTTATTTTGTTCCACGATTTTCACTTCTGTCAGCAACTAAGTTGTTTTTTTATATGTCTGTGATAGTCTGGTCCAGCTGTGTGATTTTACAACTGTTTAAAAGAAAGTTTCTTCTTTCCAAGTAAGCTTGGATTAAGAAGAATCTATCATCGACTAAATCAAAACATAAGATTACAGGTTATCCAAGATCACACATTTGTATTAAATCTATGACAGTTTATTGAAGAAGCTTTATTTCCTATAAAAAAATCTGCAAACAGATTTGCAGTTTCCTGTTGAATTAAAATGCCTGCTTTGTCCCTAAAAGATTTTCTGGTGTCATAATACAAGAATTTTGTTGTTTTCTTTTTACTAGTAGCTGGTCACTTTTTCTTTCTTCTTCATTGTATTTACTGGATTTAAAATCTTCAATAAAGTTTATTATACTAGAGGAGACATAAAGGTAAGTTAAACAAATGCATAAGAGGTTATTACCAAGGCATCAAAAACTGCAAACCTTCATTTCTGTAAGATATATCCCTAAGCCGGGCCGCAATTTCAGCGACTTAGGTTCAAGAACCAGCCTGGGACAGCAGGGCCGGCAGGGGGGAGATAGACTGAGCCTCCCAGGAGGCATTCTCTTTGGGGAAGGAGGGGGCGCACGCCATGCAGAGGAGGGAGACCGTAGCCAACACCACGCAGGAAGCACAATCAGGCATGGATGCTCACACGCGGCATCACAGAGCCAGTGTCTCATGAAAGAAAAAGCTGAAAAGGCAAAAACTAAAATTATTGCGGTGCATCCAGGCCCCACCTTGCCACCATGCTTCCTCCTGATGAGTAACCCTGCTGGAGGTATCCCAATTCCCACCCAAACTGGGGAGCAAACCAAGCCTGCAAGGAGAACTGTTGGTGCCAGGTAGGTTGGGATGTAGGGTTTAGGTAGTACCTTGGAGTTCCTGAAGGAGTCAGTGCCAGGGCTAGTAAGGAGGGACAAAGTACACATTAAAAAAGTCATATATCTTTCTTGGCACATGATCTTTAATATAAACAATGTAGGAAATAACAGTCGAAATGTGTCGGAGAATTAGGGTTTTCCAAAGATTCCTCTGCAGTGTCAGAATTGTACAATAGTCAATTGGAAGTAAAATCATATTGCGGGGCTGCTGATTACCTAGTGGGTAGTGCCATTCTGCTGCCACACTGACAATCCGGGTTTAGGAGTGGACTGAGGTGAGATCGGCAGCACTGTCACTGGCAACACTCCCACCCAGAGATGGATGGGGCCGTGATTCAACAGCCACAGCAACCCCACCTGTGGTGGGTCAGGGGCTTGCCTCCTCCACATGGTGTTGCTGTGTGCTTGCAAGGTCTGGAGGGGACAGTGCCTGGTGCAAAATGGGAGGTAGGTGAGGGCACAAAATGAAAAAGGACATGAGCGCCACATTGTCCGGAAGTTACAGCGCTAGCATCATCGGGCCTTGCTCTGTGTTGATCCCCCACCCACCGGCCTCAACAGTGGGGAAGTAGATGATGGGCTGAGGCACAGAAATCAGGCATAGGTAGTAGCTCGAGAACCAAAGACCATGAATTAAAAAAAATCAGCTTGCAGGGTGGGATGTGGGTGGATAGCTCCTTAAAATAGTATTGTCCAATCAGTCAAAGTTTATAGTTTCCAATGGCTCCTAGCTCTCAGCCACATACAACAGGTAATGGGCATAGCCATACTTCTTTGATATCTTCATGTCAGTCTCACGGATGGCAAAATCAATCTCACCAAGCGCCGTGACTCTGGCGTCCTGCTCTTCCAGCTGGGCTCTCACCTTCATCACCTCACGCCCTTCCTCTGTTCTGGTGAGAGTGGCATCGACACCTCAAGCTGCAGCAGGGTAAAGCAGATAGGCAGGTTTGGTCCTCGAGTGCTGGGGGTTGGCAGGTTGAGGCCCCTTGTGGGATTCATGGCCAGGGTGGGTTTCTTGTCCGGCAGGGCCAAAGGCTGGAGCAGAGTTTGGGGCCTGTTTGGGGTGGCAGGGTGGAACGGGTCACTTCATTTTTCCTCCCAATGTTTGCAGGTTCTTATGTTGTCTGGGTGAGGAAGAGCATATTGGCTGGCAGCAGATCACCATCTTTTCATGCTGAAGGGTTTCCCAGGTCTCATTTCCTCATCTAGCACCCCAAACCTGTCTGTCTTCCACACTGGGGAGTCGAGATGTCACTTGAAACATTCTTGTACTCCTCCATTCGACTTTTCTAGACAGGGTGAAACCTGCCTGGCAAGTGTGTTGACAGCACTGCAGGAAGCCTCTGGGTCCTCTCCTATGGTACTGGGACACAACAATATCAGATCAGCAGCAGCAAGTTCCTCAGATGTTGGCCTGATGGTGCAGGGACGTGGCATTGTCCCCAAGGTCCCCAGTCAGCGTAGTTCCACTGTGTCATGCTGTGTTGCCCCTCCTTGGGACCAGTGACCTTGGAAGAGCCCTCAGGTGTCTGGTCCCTCTTCCCAGACGATGGAAGACCTGCACGGACTTAAACATTTGTAGACTCAAGCTGCTGCGTGGCTTTCATCATTTCATGCTCCAGTCCGCAACGTGATCTTCCGCTTCGGCCGGGCAGCCCTACCAACCTCTGCCTTTGGATTTTTGGAGGCTCCTATTCCAGGGGACAGAGGACTCCCTTGCGGCATCATAGGGCTGTTGACAGGTGGGGAGCTGTAGAACCACCACTGAATGTTGCAGCCTTTTCCATCTGCAACTGATCACGCTGCATGGGGGGCAGTTCCTCATTTGAGGGATTGGAAGGTTCTTTTTGTACACTGAGTCCCATGAGGCACCTTCTCCTGCCTTCAGCACTGTTTCTAACTGGAGGCTGCCCTCCACTATGCCAAGGAAGCTTCCTGGTGATGGTGGGCTGGGCTCATCTGGACAGGTTTTGAAGAGCTCTCCTGGACTCATCCAGCTGGGGCGTCAAGGTTGACAGCGTTATTCCCTAGCATGGTCTGACACTCACACAACATCTTGGCTGTTGCCCCTGTGACTCGGCCTGGAAGCTGTGAGTCTAGTTGGCCATCTGTGCCAGGGCAGGGAGGACTGCTTGTGAAAAGTACATCCACATCCTTTGGCAGCAGAGTTTCCCACACTTCTGTCGCTTTCTTTGACTCGCAGGGCTTGGTCTGTGCTTGCCATTCCGCCAACATAACTCGTCACTGGGCAGATCCTGGGTGCTACCATCAGCCACTGGGGGCCATCTTTCAAGTGTTTCACACCTGCGTTTCTTGGTGAGGGCAGTGCTGTCTTTCTGGGTGGGGTGCTGCTGGGATCAAACTGGGCCCAGAAATATGGATACATCACTGCAAGACAGATAAGAAGAAAGTAGATTATAAATCATATTACAGGTAGGCTCGGGCAGACTGGATGGGCCAATCAACCCTTTTTACTATTAGTTTCTATGTTTCTATTATTTCAAGCCAATCAGAATTGATAATTTTTTCTTTTTTTTGTTTGTTATAGAGATTTTTTTTCAACATGACTGGCCTTGCTCGCCTCAACTAACACCTAGCCAGCAAGTGTCTCCCTGGACTTACCACCAAAAATCCCCATGAATTCCCCTGCAGCAGGGACAGGAGGGTGGTCTGTCCCCCCATTGGTGACCGTATCCATAGGAGGCAGTCCTGGGCAATAGCATGGACTAGGTAGCAGCTCGGGTGTTACGCTCTGGCCCCATTCCCATTGTCTCCCTCCGTCACCGTCAGACAGCGTGCAAGGAAGCAGGTTGCATGCATGCATGTAGAGGCACATGTGCACCCTGCGACCTGAACCAATGAGTGCATCCTGTGTACTGCACGCACTCCTGTAGCGATCAGTCGGCTGGCTGTGGCAGAGTGAGGAGGGCTGTTCCAGTCGCTGGCACGGGTTGGGATGGGGTGATGGGTGACTGCTTACCAGGGTGGGGGTGGAACACCAGCCATTAGGGAACAGGGAGCAGGGTCTGGAGCCTTGTGCCACTGATCGGGCGGGGAGGTAACTCACTATGGAAAATGGGGGTATATTTTTTTGTCTTCTGGGATCAAGGCTGGGGAGGGCCATTTCACTATGGAAAATGTGATCGAGGAGTATTTTTGTCTTATGGTGTTTGAGGCTAGGCAGGGGACACTACACTATGGAAAAGACATAGGATATACTTTATTTATGCCACTGACTAAGGCTAGGAGGGGGACATGGCACTACGGAAATGGGGATAGGGATATATTTTTATTTATATCACTGAGGCTGTGGAAGGGAGACCATGTACCCATCCCTAGACTATGCATGGGGAACCACCCACCCTGCACATAGTTAAAGTAGGGTTTCAAAATGTAACAACGTGCAGGCGCAGTCAGCCTAGTTCACGCTTGGGGAGGTTTCAATATTGTGATGACTGCGTGTGCATGAGGGACCCTTTATTTGCATAGGCGCTAGCACAATATTGTGCATAGAGGCACATTCGGGGTGTAAAGTGCACATCGATGGCCTTTGAATACAGCCACAATCAATGATAAAAATCTGTATTCTTAAGAGGAAAAAATATGATTAACTGTAAATCAAGAAAGAGGAGAAAATAGCAAAAGCAATGGCTAAGAGTAATCTAGAAACTGAAAATAGTTCCTAAATGTCCCTCCGCCTCTGCTCTGCATTCTCTTAACTGCTCCTTGAGCACCAGCCTCGCCTCGCTCCCTTCCAGCCTCCATCTCAGGCAATGCTCACCCCTCCCTGTATAACTCGATTGTTCCTACCTCCTCTTCTGAGTAAAATGGCTCTCTCTTCCTACCTCTCCATCTGATTATGTTCTCTCCTCCAACTTCTATTCTACCTACCTGAGGCGAGTAACCCTTCTCTTCCTCCTAGCTGCCAGATTGATCATGTCTATCCACACACTGCCACCTACCCACTGCACCTGTCTCGCCATTCTCAGCCTCCACTGGGAATGGCTCGCAACACCCTTGGGGTCTTGAAAGAGTGATATACCCACGTTTGTTCTCTGCTAACCTCTGGCTCATGACTGCGCCTGGGACCGCAGACAACATTATCACCCCTTGTTCGAGCAGTAAACGGACCAGGAAAATCTCCCACAGACAACAACGATAGTCAACCCTGAAGCTCCTGCTCTAACTGCTGCTGCCTTTGGGTAATATTCACCTCGGCCCAGGACTTTCGACCCACTACTTCTAGCCCAGGCTACCAACTGAGCCACTCCGAACACTCACCCCTGCTACCATCAACAACTACAGCCTCCTGCCAAAACTTGATGCCCTGCAAATATTTGTAAACCGCATAAGCTAGACATCCTTGCAGTTGTCAAAACCTGGCTCTCACCTAAATCATGGACATGGCTATTACCCTGCCAGGCTACAACATTTTCCAACTTGATAGAATCACTGAAAGAGGTGGTGGCTGCGCCTTATATCTCAAAGACTCTCCAGGGCCACCCTTTAAAAACCCTGTCTCTGACTCATCTTCCTAGATTCTCACTGTCGGAGTTCTACTAGGGCCCTACAATAAAGTCCTGTCAATTGCTACAGTGTACACCCCACCTAAAGAACAAGGAAAAGGCCTCAACTCAGTCCTAGACCTCATCCCATCCCAACCACCTGGTCTCTGAGACGATCCTCATGTGCGACTGCAATATCAACTGTCTTACTCGAAACGGGCTTCAAAGACACCATCTCCTCAGCCAACCTAGCCCAACTGGTTGACTCCCCACTAAGCACAGCTACAAAACAGGCACAAGTACACTCCTGGACTGGATTCTGACCAGTCACCCATCCGCATCTCAAACGCCTCTGTCCTTCCTGACACTCTAAGCGATCATTCCCCAGTCATCTGTGTCTGGACAGACAAATTCACCATGACCCCCACCGAGCAGGTGAACACCTAAAATCCCACCTCAAGCAGCAAAACTGGTCTACAATCTTCCATGCTCCGGATGTCAACACAGCGCTTGACATCTTCATCAAAACCCTTAATGCTGCCTGTGACTCCATGCCCTTTCAAAAGCGCCAATGAAAGGCCTGTGCAACCCCTGACTCTCCTCAGAACTACTCGCACTACTAAAGTCCAGGGACCATCTCTGGGTACAGGCTCGGGAAACTGGAAAGCAAATCAACATACAGAATTATAAACAAGCTCGAAATAACTGCACAAAATTAATCCGCCAGCAGAAAAGTACCTACTTTAAGATGCCCTTACAAACTCTTGGGGCAAGGGGAATTCATTTTGGAACAATATTAAAGAAATTACAGGAAAGCAGACAAAAACCTCACCCACTATGCGTGGTCAGATGATATCACAACGCTTGACCCGACTACCATAGCAAATTCATTCAACTCAGCTTTCACTGACCTCAGCACTGTTCTTCCACCTGACTATTTCAATGAAGATGACCCTTTAACTCTCATCTCAAGCCTCCTCTCTCCAATCGACCCCCATTCTACTGCAAAACAGTCAAGCCATATGAAGTCTGCAATTATATCAGTAAAGCTATTGACGGGTCCAGGTCAAGTGGGGACTCCCTTGACCTTGAGGTGCTCTACCATTAACAAAAATCTTCAACCTCTCCTCTCCTCTCCCTCGGCCAGTTCCTAACAGATGGAAATCTGCCACTGTTACACCAGTCCACAAGAGTGGGACAGGGCCCTTCATGTGAACTATCGGCCCATCTCCATACTACCCTACTCTTAAGGCCATTGAGCATATGGTATCGGACCAGCTCAAGGAATACCTTGATAAGTACGATATCCTGGGTGCTCAACAGCACAGTTTTAGAGAAGGTCACAGTACCACATCAGCCCTCCTTGAATTCACTGGAGCAATCCATAGCTCCCTGGACAGTAGCCTTCTTACAGGATCGGGCCTTCATTGGACCCGATGAAGGCGTTCAATACCGTCCATCATCCTCTACTACTCTTGCAGTTGCTAAATACCAGGCTATCCCTTGAGTCTGCAACATGGTTTAAGAGCTACCTGAAAACCGCTCTCAAAGAGTGAAAATAGCTGATGTCCTCTCTGATGCAAGACCAGTGATTCTTGAGTGCCACAAGGATCCATCCTTGGCCTCTTCTCTTCAGCATCTTCCTGAATAGTCTTCCACAATCCTGTTTGGAGCAACCTCCTATATGCCAACATCGCTGTCATCCACTCACCCACAAGGACCCCACCTTCTGCAAAGCAAACTACAGCATGGCTTCTCCTCGGTTGAAAACTGGTTCAGTAAACACAAACTGGTCCTCCAACTGTAAAAACAAAGTCTATGCTTTTCTGCAGCTCAAAACAAGCACCGGGACCACCCCACACTATTGCAAACTGCCTAGGGGTGATCCTAGAACAAATGCAATCCTTCAAATACCTTAGAGTCACACCTCGACAGTAACCTATCCTATGGGTCTCACATTGACAATGTTGCCAAAGCAGCTAACACACGTATTGGCATGCCTTTACAGGCATAAGCAATGCCTAACTCCGAAGCCTTAAGGATCGCAGTCCAAAGCTCGGTGGTCTCAACAATCGACTATGGCCTCATAATCTATGGTTCTGTTTCCGCCACTGCCCTCAGGCGCATATCTATGGCTTTGAACAAAGCTTGCCGATTCATCATTGATCCCATCTTCACCCACACGTGGACCTATACGCCCAAACTGGGTGGCTTCAACTCTCAAGCCGCATCAAGTACCAAACATGCATAATGGCTAAAACATTGATGGGCTTTGCCCCGGAGTTCAAGCTCTGCTACAAACTGCACAGAATCCCTGCCTCACCAGGGGCTGTGAATCTAAATTACTGCATATCCTAAGATGCGGACCTCGCAGGGACAAAGATCCTTTGCCTGCAGAGCTCCCATTTGGATAAACAGCCTCACCAGGTCATCTCCTCCCTACCTAAGCTAGGCCCTTTCAAATCTAACCACCGCCTATTCCTCTCTGCCTCTAGCACTTGTGACTGTCTTCTCTAACCTGTTGTTTCCATCTGGCACTTGTCCCCTCTCATCACCCCCTACTATCCCCTCCTCCCCCTCATAGTAGCACTTTCTGCTTGCTTTTCTTGTGTGTTTGACAGTTGCCACTGGCAGCATCTTCAGCCTGTGTCTCACCCAAATTCTCGTTATCAATGTGATCCCTGTCTTTGTTCATGCTCCTAGTACCACCTAATTGTATGTACTCATGTGATGGTAAACAACTGTAACCTGTTATCCTGTAATAATTATATCCTGCTTTGTTTGTGACTCATTGACGTGGAACCTTTGTAAAAGAGCTTTGGCTCAAAGGTAACTGCAATCCTGGATTCTAATAAATAAAATAAAAATAAATAAAATGTCAAGAAACTTATCCAATCACCAGCCGGTGGTACAGAGGGTTGAGGCACTGGGCGCCACACCTTGCACCACGCCAGTGACCAGGGGTCAGGTGTGAGATCGGTTGCGGAGGTCAGCCGGGGAGGAGAGGACTGAGCACCGGAGGACAGCTCTCTCTCCTGGGGAAGGTGGGGGACAAGAGCTGCTGCAGCACTGGCTTCTAGTGGTGACCGGAGGATGGTGCGCAGTAAACTCAGAGAGCGTGGAACAGCAGGGCAGACATTGGACGGCAGCATGTGGAAGCATGAGTTGATGTCCTAGATGTCACTGCATGCCTGCGCCAAGTGAAGGAGGAAAACAGGAATCCTCCGGCGTGCTTGAGGGCCTCAGTCTGGTGACACATTGGAGCGCCAGGATTTTCCCTCCAGCCCAGCTCACCAGGAACTCCCCAGTGTGCGGGTAAGTATCCGCTGGGTTGAGACCTGGACTGTGTGTGGGGAAGAGGTCGAGAATGGGAGCTGCAGATGGTGGGCGCTGGAGGTTGCAGAGCTGAAAGGCACTATAGGCAACACTCCCAGCCAAGGAGGTAGGAGCGAAAGAAGTAAATAAAAACTAGCCAATCAGTTCATCTTAATGCATGCAATTCTCTCATAGCTAGCTCTAATAGGTAGGTCCTGCAACCATTCTGTCATTGAGGGTGATATGGAGTCTTTCCAGTATCTGAGAACCACATTTTAGTAGTAATGAAGGTGGCAAGTCACAGTTTTCTGATGATCCGTGTAATCTATCAGATCCGAGCCAATGTGCAGAACAACACATTTAACCGACCATGGAACCTGGTAGTTTTGACGCAGATTTCTTGTTTTCTTTTAAAAGTGAAAAATAGACTGCCCATTATACCAGTGTGACCACATCAAAAAGTGTTTGTTTTACAGTCCTTGGTCAACTCCACTGCATTTTTTTCTGGACTTGGGAACACTCCCAGCACAGTCCAGCCACTCATGATGCAGTGGGAGGAGGAGGACTATTGCATCATAACTGGCTGCACTGTTTTGGGGGTTCCTAATGTTGATGAAGTATGCAGTAAGAGTAGATCAAGGATCTAAAACAAAACAAGGTTGGTATAATTACACCATTAGCATGCATTTCTGTTCTACCATGAAAGGCAGTAGATAAAATAACCAGCAACATGAGTGAATTTTAGAGAAGGTAAGTAATCATAAAACCTGGGTTTTCAACTGGAAATAATATGATGAAAACAGTTGAGACTGTTCCTTTAAATAACTATGTTACTTTCTTTTGTCTTGGAACTTAATGTTTCCTTCTCAAGCCCCAGGTTTGGACCTCCTTCAGCTACCACCCATGCAACCTTCCCACCCTTCGAGATCCCGCTGCAGCTGCTCCTGTCCCCCAACCATCCACAACACATCTCTTCCCTCCCACCCACTTTATTACCCAGGGTCCCCTAGGATATTCCCTCCCAGCCACCCATCCACCCTCTACCAGGGTACCCTGGGATATTTAGAATTCCTCTCTCATCCAGCCTGTTACCCAGGGTCCCCTGGGATATTTGTAGGATTCCTCTCACCCACCCTGTTACTCGGGTCCCCTGGAATAGTAAAGAGATCCCTCCCACCCACCCTGTTACCCAGAGTCCCCTGAATAGTAAAAGAGATCCCTCCACCCACCCTGTTACCCAGAGTCCCTGGGATATTTGTAGGATTCCCTTCTGCCCACCCTGTTACCCAGGGTACCGAAGATATCTGTAACGGACTGCCCTCCCACCCATTCTGTTACCCAGGGTACCCTGGGATATCTGTAAGGATTGCCCTCCTGCCCGCCCTGTTACCCAGGGTACCCTGGGATATCTGTGGGGATTGCCCTCCCACTCGCCCCTGTTACAGGGTACCTTGTGATATTTGTAGGGATTGCCCTCCTGCCCACCCTGTTACCCAGGGTACCCTGGGATATCTGTAGGGATTGCCCTCCACCCGTGCTGTTACCCAGGGTGCACTGGGATATCTGTAGGATCGCCCTCCCGCTCGGTGCTGGGACCGTGTTGTTCAATGTCTTCATCAGTGACATTGAGATGGCATTAAGGGCAAATGTGCCTATTTGCAGATGACACCAAGCACTGTGGGAGAGTGGACACAGCTGAAGGGATGCAGGACCTACACAAAGATCTAGAAAAGCTGGGGAAGTGGTCCAGGATCAGGCAGCTTGGCTTCAATGCCAAGAAATGCAAAGTTATGCATATTGAGCAAGAATCCCAGGACAGAGTACTGTCTGGGTGGAGTCTGAGTATCTGAGTATCTGAGTATGGGAGGCAGTATAGCGCAGTGGTCTAAGGCTCTGAGCTGCAATCTGAGACCTGGTTTGAATCCCACAGCCCCCACTTGCATACTGTGTGACCCTGAGCATGTCACTTAACTTCCCTGTGCTCCCAGGTCGCACTCTGTAAACAAGCTTTCAGCTTAGTGTGCTACTCCTTGTTAAACAATTGAAAAAAAATCTGCATCAGAGGAGGAGAAGGACCTGGGAGTGATGATCACTAGTGACCTGAAGCACTCCATGCAGTGCAAGAAAACAGCAGCAAAGGCAGACAAGATGCTGGGATGCATAGCTGGGGATCAGTAGTAGGAGAGATACTGCCTTGTACAGGTCACTGGTAAGGCCACATCTAGAGTATGGAGTTCAGTACTGTGCCTACACCTCAAAAAAGGACATTAACTTGCTGAAGAAGGCCCAGAGGAGGGCTATAAAGATGATAGCGGTCAGCAGGGTAAGGCATATGAGGAGAGATTGATGGCACTGAACATGTACTTCCTGGAAGACAGAAGAGAGAGAGGGACATAATTGGGACCTTCAAGTACTTGAAAGGAATAAATAAGGTTGATAGAGAGTCTCCTTGCTGAGTGGCAACCTATAACACGAGGAGGCACAGTCTTAAGTTTGAGGGTGGAGGTTTAGGAGGGAGGTCAGGAAGCGCTTTCACAGAGAGGGTGGTGGATACTTGGAATGTGCTGCCAGAAGAGATCATCTCATAGAAGACAGTGGGCAGCTTTAAGAGAGGCTGGGCTAGGTATAGGGAAGGTAAGGGTCATGGGTAGAGAGGATGGGAGGAGTGGGAGGAGGGCAGGGACATTAGCTCAAGCTGTGGACCCTGCAATACAAGCAGACTTGATAGACCAAATGGCATTCTTCTGCTGGCTTTTATACATTCATATGTTCACCCTGTTGCCCAGGGTACCTTAGGGTATCTGCAGGGATTGCCTTCCACCCACTCCTGTTACCCAGGGTATCCTGGGATATCTGCAGGATTCCTCCTGCCTCGCCCTGTTACCCTGGGATATCTGTAGATTCACCCCATCCACTCCTGTTGCCCAGGGTACCCTGGGATATCTGTATGGATTCCGTAAACGCCCACACTATTAACCAGGGTACCCTGGGATAGTCATAGGAATTCTCTCCCACCCTATTACGAGGGTTCCTGGGATATTTGTAGAGATTCTCACCACCTGTCCTGTTATGCAGGGTCCCTGGGATATTTGTAGGGATTCCCATCCCACCCACCTGTTACCCAGGGTACCCTAGGATATCTGTATGGATTCTCCTCCCACCCACCCTATTACCTAGGGCACCCTGGGATATCTATAGTGATTCCTTCCCACCCACCCCTATTACCCAGAGAACCTGGAATTCCCTTGCACCCAGAAATTTGTGCAGGCTTACCTTAAAGGCCTGTACTGTCATCATGTCCACCCACCGGTTGTAGCGGAATGATGATGGGATGGCCTCCACATATCCCACACTGTGTACTGCGCTCAGAGCAGGCTCAACCAAGTGTGACTACCAGAGGGAAACTGGGGTACCCTCTCCAGACCTCCCATCCCACAGGGAAAGCTCTGAGGGAACGAGCCAGGTCAGAGCTGAGTCCCAGAGATGGCGGGCGATGGGGTTTGGGAGGTAGGTTGCTAAAAGAGGCCGGCCGTGAGCTGGGGTGGGGTTAGCACTGTCTATTTGATCTTGTTTTTTTTTTGGGGCTGTTTCTTTCTCTCCCCATTGGCCCTGGTCAGCCCTCGTCCAGCTGCTGTCCCTGGCCTCCACCCCTTCAGGCCCTCACCCTTGTAACTCCCATGGCTTACCCTGTAGTGGAGTGACAGGGAGCTCCCTACCACCTGCCCATTAGGATCCAGTTCAGGGTGTTACCTCTGGAGACGGCCAGGGACAGCCATCAAGCCACAATGACCAGCCACCAGCGTCTTTTTCCATTTTCTCCCTTTTGTGAGAGCTCGGCATGCAGTGACACTGGCAGTGAGCACACGTCGCCCGCTACATCCCCACCAGGCATCTGCCAGTGCTTCCACCCCCCATACCCCATGGGCAGCCTGCTGAGCTGCAGCCTCTGCCAGGGGCCAGAAGTGCACTGATCACAAGGTGCCCCTCCCTGGAGATGGAGAGCAGTCCATCAGATGCTCAATCCATCTTCTCCTGCCAACCCCCAGCAGCCCGCACTGCTCCCGAATGCAGGTCGCCTGGCGTGGTGAGGTGTGGTATCCAGCGCCTCAGCCTCAGCTCCACCAGGCCGACTTTTGTTTGATCTTGTTGATATCTTTGACAATGCGAAAGTAGGAGATTATGTCTTCCCCACTAAATATAAAAGAAGTTTAGAAAGCCCAGACATGGTCACATGGTTGGCTCATGCTTCAGTCTTCAGGGCTAGGGAAACATGTTTCAAGTTTGCAATGTGAGCCCATAGTCTGCCACCACAGCGATCCAGTAGTGGGCAGGCAAGTGTGTCCTCCCCAAATGGGGCCCATACTGCATGCTAATGAGGCCAAATGCATAGTTATTGTGGCACCGAAGGATGTGGGAAAGTACTGCAGAGAGGGAACAGCATGCCTCATCAGCTCTACTAATGAGATGGGATTAATGAGGGAAAAACAACCCTCTGATGCCAGGCAGAGCGCCTCTGTAGTTTTGGCTCTGCTCTACAAGCTGTCTTGCTGCAAGAGATTATGACTGAGCTGAGGGTGGACGAAGACACCCCAAACCATGGAGGAGATGAAATGTGAGGGCTGTGAGATTGTTGCAAGTGGCCTGAATGCCAAATAGTGGACAGGGAATTAAAACATATTGTTTTCTTCCTGTAGCTTTTTGTTGCCTCCCCGCTGTCATCCAGCGATATGCCCTGCATTCAGAGGTTTAGCCATCATTCGGTTGGCAGTTTTTTGACTTCCTCATTGTTTCCTGCATCCTCCCTCATCCCTATAGCATGGGCAGGGCCTCCATCATCCTCACATGCACACAGCGCCCTGCAATGACAGCACATGCCCTGGCCTGGTTACAGGGGTTTGTAGTGGCACAGAACCTGCCACTAACCCTCCCCCGACTGAGGTACACTCGTTGCATGGCAGCTATCTCAGCCTGGTCTCTTTTCTGATGCAGCAACCTAAGCTCGCTTCTGAACTCAGGTCACATGCACTCTCAGTGTGATGGTCTGCCACTGAACCATTGGGGCAACCCGACCAAACAAAAATTAAGGGAAAAACAGTATGCCCAAGCATGCACTACTAACCTGGGACACAGGTTTGCAAGATAGTGGTTGGCTGGATGGACCCTGAAGATGCCGTGGTGCTGAGGCAGGCTGGTGCACTGTTCACCTGATGGATCCATGATGGGTTAGTCATTCTTCTGGGCTGCTGGTGCTTGCAGTCTGTGGCATCGGCAGAATGACAGAGCCATAGGATGCCAGATTGAAGTGCTGCAGGGCGCCTGACTATCGCAGAGGTAAATGGCTTTGTGGCTCAGATGGGCCACGGGACATTCCTCAGTCACACTGTCTTGGAAGTAGGCTTCAGTTCCTGCGCCTCCTCGCCTGTAGGTGCGTGATATGCTGGCACTCTGTAGGGTCGGTGCCTCCGCTTGAGCTTGGCTGCAGCTGCCTCGGGCTTGGCTGTGGCAGAAAGTCAAAGTGGAGACATTATGATCCTGAGCTATCACTGCCAATGAGAGGCGTCACACTGTCCATAAGGCCCACAGACTGGCATGGCACAGCCTAGGCCAGCAGTTAATTCCAGCCACATTCGTAGACAACGGGCACATGGCAGCAATGCCCGGGTCTGGTAGCACTGCTGGGTAATTCGGTTTCCTTGCACCAGGTGACTGTCAAATCCCCGCACACATAGATCCTATTTCCTCCAGCATCACTCGAGCCACTGGCTGCTGGGAAAGGATGGCAGGGTACAGCCACTCTGCACTGAGGAGCTGCCCGCTGGGATGAGGGAACCTCCTTTGTAGAACTCCTCCAAGTCTTCATCTGGCAGACACCCAGACCAGAGATGTCAGACAGACAGGGATGCATAAATCTTGGCTGGGGGATAGGACTGGTAGACGGAATTGGCTGCAAACTTCGTCCAAAACCTGGCATCCCAGATTGCCTGTAGTAAAGAAGAACAACCTCATTAGTTTTTCAGTTCTGTGCTGTGCACAGGCCTTATTTATTTTTTGTATTCTTTGGTGACTGGGTAAGGCCCACTAGGCACAATGCCTGTTTTCAGGGTGACCTGGGAGCACTGGGAGGTTAAGTAACTGGCTCAGGGTCACACAGTAGGCAAGTGGAGGTTGCGGAATCAAACCCAGGTCTGCTGGATGTACCAAGCTCATTTACAGCTCGTTACTTTGCCTCTAGGCTATACTGCCAGCCCTGTCATTGTCCAGTATGACAGTGCTTGTGTCCTTCTTACAATGTTTCCTAACATTTGTTGTATAGCCTGCTGTTTGCTTTGTGTTTCATTCCCTTTAACAACTTTCTTTACCCATGACACTTGGCTAAGGTTATGTATCGACTTGTAATTGTTTGCCTGTTGTTGTCTTTGTTGCAACCTCCAAGTCATGCCTGAAAATAGGCATTCAATTGTCTAGTGCACCTACCTTACAGTGGTCGGGTACGGGACATGTAAAGCAAATTATAGATCAAGGGATCACTCCCAACCAATCGAGAGCTCTATTCCTCTGCCTGTGAGGCACTCTTATTCTGTGAAGAGTGTCTCACGGCAGATGCCCTGAAACGGACATATTCTGGAATTTCTTTTAATTACTATAGTATTGATCGAGCTTGATTAATAATATAGTAATACCATCACTGAGACTCCATAGTTGTACGAGTGATCTCATATCTACAGTATCCGCTTCCTTACACCCTAAGAATGTACATGAGACCACTTACAACTGTAATAGTGGTCTTGGGGTGACATCAACTCAATTTTGCCTGAACAGTCATTTTGTGTCAAGGTTAAGCAATGGAAAACTCGGACTTGAAAAAGTGCTTCAGGTAGTAAAGAGTTAACATACATCACAGGTAAATTTACTTCTCTTTCCACCCACCACCTCTGGCAGATGTGACATCTGTCTTACCAACCAAATAGTTGTGTGAACTTTGTGTGGAGAGAAGGCACTGTACCAGACTGACACTAGAGACAACTGAATTGTACAGCGTGGATACCTTTGAAGTATGAGTTTCTAGTGAAATAAAGGTAAATTTACTGGCTTGTTCTGCCAGCGTGACAGACATAGCTTGCAAAATAAAACAGAAAACAGTTTTGCAATTAACCTCTTCAATTGACTGTAACTGATAAAATGGTTAGAATGGGTAGGAAAATAAAGCGTTCTGATTGGCTGAAACTGGGTCCTATCGATGTTCTTTATTTGAACTTTACCACAGGTTTAAAAAGGCCCAGCACCTGTGGCCTCACACCCCAAAAATCCATACACCACCTCACAGAACTTTTCAAAAGCTTTTGGCTGCCATGTTTGTTCGCTAAACACTCACTTCCATGGACCTTGTTATTTGTACTTTTATTCCATGTTGCTGTATGTCATGTGCTTCACTATTACATTTGTATGAAATGAGTCGTTTTGTCTTTTAGTTTGTTCTCCACAACCCCAGTGGGGATGCGCCATGGTTCTGTCTGTAACTGTCATTCATGCATTGTCAGTTGTTATGCTTGTGAAGTTTCTCAATAAAACAATTAACTGAAAAAAACCCTGCCCTTTTTCCTTCCTTTCAGCGTGCAGAGCAGGTACCAATTTTGCACTGTCTTCCTCCCAACCCAAAGAACAGTGACCTCTCTCTCTGTCTGGGCACCGATCAGTGGTTGCACCCACTTGCTCACTCAGACCCTGACACTTTTGTGGAACATGCTACCGCAGATGGTAGATTGCTGCGGACAGGACTATCACCAAACCTCAGTCTTTCCGTGGCACGTAGTGCTGAAAGACATCACTTGCTCTGAGTGATGGTCACGGTGACAGATATTTTAACCAATAATTACAAAAAAATAACAATGAAAAGACAACACATTAACCTGAACTGTTATGGAATATGTAATGTGAACACAAAACCCCTAGTGGCAACTGTCAAGCAGAGGACTAATGACATAAAATAAGTAATATTTTTAAAATATTTCAGCATTTTTTAAACAGTTTAACATTTCTCAACATATGCTCATTTTATAAACCAAATTAATATAATGTGGGTGTGGTTTAGTCTGGATAAACACACTTAAAGGAGCAGTAAGGCACTCAGCATGCAGCCTTGTGCATTCCTACCTCTAGGTGTGCATTTATCCAGCCTAAACTACACCCAGCATGTGTTATTGCTTACTTAAACTCTATGCATTTGTAGTTAACTCTGTATTCTTTTTCTCACGGGTCTGTGCCTGCTACCCCAGGAGACTGTAGGCTATACAAGCACCAACTAGCACTCCAATATTCAATCAATCAATCATCTTTATTTTACCAGGAAACACCATTGAGACAGATTAATTTACAAAGGTGGACCTGGGTAGGTCATAACAAAACACATAAGCAAAATGTTGCCATAATACAATGAGACAATAGTCCGTGTAGAGCAAATACGAGCTAGGCATAAATAACAGTGCATACAATGTGGCTAACAGTACAGTACAAATCAAAACTCAAATACAACATTGATAGGGCAAGAACAAAAAATATTTACAGAATAATACAAATCAGTATTTACAATATAAACAATACCTACCCAGTCGCGTAAGCGTATGGGATAGTGGTGGGGCTGGGTGTCAGGTAAGGGAATACCACCAATACCACCACCACCACTAGGTCACTCCTTGGACATCAGTCACTGCCCTTTCTCTTACAAATGCCTTGAGAGCATAGTATTTCTAGGCCAAAATCCACCTGAGTCAGCCCACCTACCTTTTACCCAGATATCCTTCGCTGGTATCGTAACACATTAGCATTCACATGTACTGTAGATTCTCTTACATTCTATGTTCACTATACTTTATAGCATTTACTGTATGGCAGTCAGTGTAGCTTATAAATCACATTTGGCTCACAAACACTTTTAGGCAAATCACATTCAAATCCCCCTCAGTCTCTGAGCAAAGTCTTGGTAACTGCTGGACAGCGGTCCTTTTGTAGCAGTGGAAATCACAAATCCTGTATGGCAGATGTGTACCTCTTGAACTTGATCTGCTAAATACATTTGAAAGTACTGCATCATTTTCCTTATGAGCTCTGGCACTTAGGTGAAAAATCGTGGACCCTCCAGAGATAGCAGTCAAACCCTAGTATTGATGGTTCATGAAGACGAGCTGGTAGCTGGAAAATGCTGGGTTGAACTTGCTGGATGTAGACTCAAACAACGATAGGAACAGGTACCACTTACAGCAAGCAACATAGAGGATTATGTATGAGCAACCATACACAACAAGGCTTGTTTATTAATCGAGAGGTTTCGTGATAATAAGAGACCCAGAGCGCAGCTTGAGAGATCTCGTTACCATGAAAACCTCAAGATTAAAAATAGGCTTAGATGTGTATGGTTGCTCATACACAATCTTTATTGTGTACGGGCAACCATTTAGACAAGGCTGTGTCCTTATTGTGGCATTTTTTCCCCATCGGCACTCACTTCTGGGCAGTTGTTCATCAGAGCCGCCTTTGAAGTGCAGAGGTTTTATGTTGTTACGCTGCAGTAGTAACGTCGGTACTGCAGCACAACAAGCCTGTTCTAGGATGGAATTCTTCCAGGACAGTGTTCCACCATTCACTATAACTGTTCTCACAGTGCTGTCATTTACTGCCCTACTGACCCTGACACGGGATACAGGCCAGCCTATAAGCTTGGGTTTGTGTGAGAACCAGTCCCAAGCCCTGCCCAATTGTAGGCCTCTATAGACTGGACTCCTCTGGTCAAGAACTGGTCCCTTCAGGTTGATCTCCCTGCTGAATCTCCCAAAATTAGCTGTGCAGCGCAGGCATGATGTTCGTGGGAGCCACCGGGTCAAGACTGGATGAGGGAAACCATAGGATCACCTCAGCTGAGGAGGTAAGCGACACAAAATAAAAAATAAGCTGTGCAGCTCCTTTTATTCTCAAACAGCATTCCTTTTCTCTCAAGTCCAGCCTCTGAGCTGACAGCAAACTGATGGCACTCCTCAGCACCAATCACAGCTGATTCCTCCCTGAATCCTGCAGCAGCCTGGACCACAATGGAATCCTCAGATTGAAATTATTGACCAGCTGCCTGAAAATTCTGAGCCTGCTCTGCTCTGTTCACATGGGTGCTTTCCTATGGCATGTTGCATAAGGTAAGCAATAACACATGACAGGGTGTGCGTTATGCTCTGTTAAATGCATGCCCAAGGGTGTAGGAAGGCACAAGGCTGCAAGCCTCATGTCTTCACCCCTAGGCGTGGATTTATGTAACAATAATACCCAACAGCATGGTGGTATTGTGCTGCGGCGTCAGGCCTCATTACACCCATGGTAGGTCTGGTATAGCACAACCGCCCACCCTGGAGGGTATTATTCCACTTAGAAAATGGGCAATTAGTTGAGTAACAATAATATATAATAAATAATTACTCTGAGCTGTAAAGTTTTGCATTTAACAGTATATTTATTGACAGGAAAGAAAAATAGTCCCTTTCTGTTACATGACAATACAGATTTTCATAGATTTTACACATGACAGCTGTGCTGCTCATAAGGAGGTGTAGTAAAATGACAATGTTGAAAATCTGGACTGCAAATATTAAAAATTCACAAACTTACAGATCATGTAGGAACTGTGCAATGCACTCGTGAAATCGGTCATTTTAGGAATTTTTCACCAGATTTTCAACATAGTCATTTTAAGACCTCTGCTCATGAACAGTGTCACTGTGATTTTCTTAATCTGTCCCGACACTGATTTCGCATAACGACGCGACATTGTGCACTGCATGTGCGAAAACACGTTTCAGGTGAGATGAGAAATGATAGTTGTATTGTTCATAAGGAGGTGTGGTGGAAATGGCAATGCTGAAAATCTGGAGTGGCATATTGAAAATTCTCGAAGTTATCAGCATGCGTAGGAACTGTACAGCATATGCTAAGTAAAAGAGTCAATTTTGGGAATTTCTTCACCAAATTTTCAACGTAGGGTTTTGGGGCCTACCTCATGAACTGTGACACTGTCATTGTTTATCAGTCCCGAAAGGTGGTTCAGTGCAGTGACCAGAAATCACCTTTCGGGACCGAATAACAAAATTGCAGTGTCATAGTGCATGAGGTGGGCCCCAAAAAACATGTTGAAATTTGGTGAAAAATTCTCAAAATGACTGAGATGTGCACTAAAGTGTGTAAATTGTCCATTTATGCTTCTTCATGGTAGCTTAATCGCATTTCTTCAGTTCGCAGTCGGCTTTTGAAGAGTGCAGACGTGTTCCCAGTCCACTGAAGATTGTCGGCCGGGCTCGGAGGTAAGTATGGGTTGAGGTGTGGGTGAGGTGGAGGTGTGGGAGGTGAGGTGCATGAGAGGATGGGCGTGGGTTGGGAGGGGTAAAGAATCTACGAGGAAGGTTTTGTTTTCAGGTATTTTGCTTTCTTTTTAACTACGGTGGACTTTTGCCACGCGTGGGTGGGCTCCAGCATGGCATTTAGACATTGGGGGGCACAGTGAAGCCGGCAGGGGACTGGGCACCCCATCGGAAAAATAAAATTTCTGCCACGCTGAGATGGTTTCCCAGCGGCATTCGGACATTTATTTGGGGGCAGTGAAACCAACAAGGGATTGCACCCCTGTCAGAAAAATGACATTTCTGCCACATTGGGGTGGTCTCCAGCATGGCATAGAGACATTTTGGGGGTTGCAGTTCGGGCAGAAACGAGGGTGGGGTGTTGATGAAAGAAAGCGTGATTGAGGAGACAGCTTTGAGGAGCGAGCGTGAAGAGCATTACTCTTAGAAGTGCAATACTGGTAGATTTGAAAAAAATATATATGTTTTGCCGGTGCTGTGCAGCAGCAGAGTAGTTTTTTTAAACTTGTTTGTGTGTTTCTGGTGGGGCTTACTCTGTCTTGTTAACTGGCAAAAAATGGTGGCAGTTTAAATGCTTTGCCTAGTGCTTCAGCCAATGAAGTAGCAGGCTGGGCACAAGGATAATGTGGTTTGGCATATGACAGTTTTTGATTGGGCTTTTTATTTGGTGGCATCTATTGAAAGTTAATGTACCTCTGTTGAAAGGGCACTAGCCAATTAGATGCTTCCAAATAAAAGCCCATTTTCAACAGGGCATAACGCACAATGGAAGTGTTTTTTTGTTTTTTTTGTAACTTCTATTTATCACCTGACTCGAGGGGCATCTCTCAGGTGTACCCACCCAACCGCCGCCCTAACTCTCCACCTGAAACTTCCTGGCTGAGTTCCCACCCAACTCTCTGACCACACCTGACCCTCGGATCTATACTTCAAGGGGCCACCCATCCACTTACCAAGTGTCCTCATCTGTAATCTAAACAGCCAGGTCAAGAGCTGGGTGAGCTGGAGGAATCAGCCAGGAAAGTCTGATGTTAGGAAGCGTGTGGGCCAAATCACTCAGGCCGCGTCGCAGCCTCTGTGAGCCAGGGTTTCAACTTTTGTCCCTTCCCCTTAGCTCGGACGTGCAATGTGTCAGTCTGGTGTTCACACTCCATGCGTGCCCACAGGATCATCAGGCGCAGCCAATCCCTTGATTGCTGGATTGTGACCTACTGTACCCCAGCCACCGCTAGGAGCCACCAGAGCATGGGATCGATCCCTCCTCCCAGGACAGGAGAGCAGTCCTCCTGACGCTCAATCCTGTCCTCCCTGCCAACCCCAGCAACCTGAGCTCACTCTGAACCCGGTCGCCAAGCATGAGATGTGGCATCCAGTGCCTCAACGCCACTGGGCTGGCACAACAGAAGTGTTATTGCGCTTTTAACATTAATGGGTACGTGTTGAGAAATTGTGGTGTTTATTAAGAAAAATTGTTACAACTTAAAAAATGAATTTTTCAAAATAGTCCTCTGCTTTCCACTGGGGTGCTGTTTCACTTGCTGCTGTCTCTAGGGGCGCTGTGGTGTGCTGTGGGTTGCTACTGTGGCAAAGGAAGATCGCGGTTTCCTGACTGTCTTGGCAGAAGCACAGTTCCATCAGTGGCAGCTTTCACAAAAGTCCTGGTGATCTCATTCTGCTTGCAGGTCAGGAGGTAGTTCACACAATCCGTGATACCTAGGGCTGAGGAGGGAAGGGTGTGGCTTGGGAAGAACAGCAGGAGGCTTTCCAAACTAGAAAACACTTCTACATCATTTGTTTTTCTCTCCTCGGCTGGGGGTGGCCTGTGGTTCCCCTCTTACTTCCGGCAGCTTCTCGGCTGCTGCCTCAGACCCAGTCAGAGCTCAGACCCTTTTTGCCCTGCCATCCCAGGTCAAGTCGCAGCAGGATCCATCCCAATACTGCAGAAGACCTGGAGGCTGGGGGCTGAAGGAGCTGGCTTAAGTGGGTCCACCATGGCGCCGCTGAAGCCAGCCGGCCACTCGCACCAGAGGATTAGTGCTTTTCTGCTTTCCCTTAGTCCTCCACCATGGTGCATGCACGCAGTGGTGTCAAGGATGAAGCTGTGCATGCTCACACGCAGCATGTCCGTGCCAGCCTGCACCAGTCCATGCGCTGATCGCTGAGCCTGCACCATCCTGGCCACCGCCAGGAGCCAGTGCCTCACCGATTCTCCCCACCTTCCTCCCTCCCTGGAGGAGGAAAGCACCCAGGGACACTCGATCCTCCTCCTCCCAGCTGACCCTCCGAGACCCGAGTTCGCTCACCCTGGGTCATTGGTGGAAGAGATAAGGCGCCAGTGCCACTGGGCCGAAACAACACTTGAGTGTCATGAGTGTTTTTACTTACTTTGTGGCTTCCAGTTTTCGCCGATTTTCCCAGCTGTTTTGACTTTTTTCTAAATGGGCAAACCAGATGGCAGATTTTGTGGTGTGAAGGCAGGGTGGCACAAGGATATTGCTGGCAGGCTCATTACCATTTTTGGCACTTGTTATTTACTGTGGTATAAACAAAAAAAGACATAAGTGGCAACAGCTGTCAGCCAATTAGATTCCTTACTGTCTCTACCCATTTTATAAATCACTATAAAACATGTTAAAAGGGACACAGTCCAAAGTTTTGACATATTTTCAGTGTCCTTTATTGTGCCTGCCACAAATCTATACTCTGTTAATGCTATTATTCATTGTGTATGTTTTTTTTGAAGCTTAATATCTGATCTAAAACTGATAACATTAAAGTCCCGACATCATCTTGAGTGGTTCACTCCTTCCTGTGCTCCCAACAGTGCAGTGGTGCAGATCGTGCCAAACACATCCATGAACGTGTTCAGTGATTTTGGAGTCATAGCAGTTAAATATATTAATGTATTCCATGACGAAGCTAACTTCAGCAATATGTTCCTTTTTAAAAACAAGGGTTATTTTGGTTTGACAACTCTGTTTGAAAAGTTAAACTGGGACTTTGTACATGTGCATGCAGTGAAAAAACAACTCAGACGGGGGCAATTTAAGGAATTGTAAATAATTTATTCGAGGCAAATAAATGAAGATTCAACGCTCTGGCCCCAATGCCCTGGCCTCATGATGCCTGTGTTGCAGCATGGCTTCAGGACTGCAGACAGTATCTTGTGACCACGCCAAATCCTGATGCAGCATGGCTTCAGGACTGCAGACAGTATCTTGTGACCACGCCAAATCCTGATGCAGCATGGCTTCAGGACTGCAGACAGTATCTTGTGACCACGCCAAATCCTGATGCAGCATGGCTTCAGGACTGCAGACAGTATCTTGTGACCACGCTAAAATTCTCAGGTCAGGGACTCCACTTTCCTGACCTCATAGACAGATGGGACTATTTGTGTTGGGAAGCCTGCCCTTCAAACTATAAATGATCTAAATTTGGTGAGATTCAGACTTTAAATGGCATAATTACAGGGTTTAGTACAAAACAGTTACAGACATTTTGCTGTTTAAAGCTGGTGTCTCTTTCTCAGGCACTGTAGCTTTAACTAGCTCTGTTTATATAATTACACAGTTTTTGTAAACTGATTTCATGGTTCTGTTACTTAGACTACGAGCTCGATTGTTGTATCCTTACTTTAATTATTTTGTTGGTAAACAGATCTTGAATGTTTGCAATGTACAGTCAGTCTCTCTCTCTCTCTTTTGCCTGCTGCTGCTGGTCTCCTCTTCCTGTAACCTCTCAGTGTTACAACTTTTTATTGTAAATTTTTTTGTCCCCATTTTCTCCTCAAACCGGGACCCTAGCAGACATGTACGTACGCATGCTGGAGGCGCTACTGCCCACACCGGTACCAGCTGAAACCCTTATGCCCCACCTCTGGCTATTGCCACTGCCTCCTCCCACCTACACTTCCCAACCGGACCTCCACCCAGTGAGAGCGGAACTATGGAGGGTGCAGGCATCCACCCTGGGAGGGAGAGCTGCCTTGCAGTTGCTCAGTCCCACTCCCTCCCTCCGCAGGCTCCCCGATGACCCGAGGTCATTCCCAACCCGGTCGCTAGCATAGCATGAGGTAAGGCATGCAGCATCTCAGCTCTCAGCACTACCGGTCCAGCTGTGTTACAACTTTTAAAATGACTGCCAGTCCCTGTATGTCTATCCTGGTGCTTGATGCCCGCCAACTAAAATGTGCTGCTTGAGTGAACTATCGGTCTGACCACTGGGTGAGCCACTCTCTCACAGTTTCATGAGCCTCAGCCTGCACTTTATTTGTGTTTTGATTTTCTGTTTTGTCCCCATTTTCTCCTTGCCAGCTGCTGGGACCTTCCGCCTGCCCATCCCCTCGATGATCCATCCCAACACTAGCCTTTGCTCAACAACCTTCTGGGTAGCCAGATTGTAACTCATGCGCTTATCCCCATGAGCGGACCCCTCGGTTCCCCCAGCCGGGAGGAGCATACTTCAGTCAACAGTCAGGGCCCATGTAGTGGAGCCTCTGAGGTGAGGGAAGAGTCGAGGAAACCCAGCTGGCGTGGGGTGGGGTGGGGCTGCTTCATGTGCCGGTGCTGCTGGGGGTTTTATTCCCTTACTAGACCCTTCGCTTATCCACTCCAGGGCATCGTCCTGAGAGGTGGCTTTGGCAAGATGCCTGTCAGGGCCATTGGAAGGGTGGGTAAGTCCTGCTCTACCTTCAGTGCTTCCCTGCTGGCCCCACTCTGGGCATGTGATGCCTCCATGACAAGTGCCAGGCGAGTGGATATGTGCTGACATAAGAGGGACCACTTGTTCCTTCACACAAAGCCCCCCCTCCTGGGTCACCAGGGATGGTCATGCAACTGAGGGAGGTGCCTCCTCCTCCCGAGGCGTGAGACATCGAATGGATGCCCAAACCCTGCATCACCAGTCGGTACCAGATGTACCGGCTTGAGGTGCGAACCTGGGTCATCTGAATGGTGCTGCAACTCCACTGCTGCTTCCCTCATGAGCCACCTAGCTCTCTCTTTTGTCAGGTGCCTGGCACTATATAGCTGCCTCCCTCCCCCACAAGACTAAGGGCAACTGCTGTACTGTCAGTTAAACACTGTGGATGGGCCAGCCCGTGGCGCTGAGGGTTGAGACGCTGGACACCACGCCTTGCACCATGCCAGTGACCCGGCCTCAGGAGTGAGCTCAGGGGTCGGCCGGGAGTAGGAGGCTCAAGCATCCGATGACAGCTCACCTTCTCCGGGACAGAGGGTTGATGACCTCAGCATTAGGTCTCCCTAGCGGTGGCTGGGAGGTACTGAGCCACTGGCCTTCAATTAGTCACAAGGTGAGCTGCGGAGGATGTTGATGGGGTGCATATGGGAGCGTCTGTGCCCCAGGACCTCACTGCTCTTCAACCCCGCTGGTGGGGAGAGACTGTCATGCATCACGAGCAAAGGAGAAGCCTCACCCTCCCAGAGGATGACAACATGCCACGGCCCCAAGTCCACCGTCGGATCCCACCTGACTTGGTCCTGAAATCCTCCGACCCCGCCCTGCCTGCAGAAACACTAGATTCAGGGAGCACCAATGAGTGGAAGGTGGCCCTGCCCTGGGGCACAAGCTGGGGGTAAGCCTGCAGGTGAGGTGCTAGGGTTCGGAGCATGGGAGTGGACTTGGGTCGGGGGCACATGCTGAATGGGATAAGCTATGGCGATGTCTGAGGGAGATCAAGGGGGTGACTGGAGGGAAAACAACAAAAAAAAACAGTGTAGCTCATATTTAAATATCAATTATAAAGTGGGTAGCTAAAAAGCTGCCTCCTGATAGGCCAAAGTACTGTCAGCTGGGCCATCATTCCAGCACAACAGCCGGCTGAAAGTAGCTCAACAAAATATGTTTAACAAATTCATCCAATTTACCAAGAAAGGACCCATTTCATAATCGCAATAAGGTACTCCAGGGGTGGGTAATGATGGGCTAATGGCCCTTCTCGGGTGGTGGAAGCACTCTGCTTCATCTCATGTTTCAACCCACCTGGGGTGGGCCATTATCCACCCTAACGTAACCCATCATGCCCTATTGCTTCATTTTGAACCTGGGTCACCAGTGTGGCAGGGGTTAGGCGCCAGCACCTCAGCCCTCCACGCCACTCGGCTGGCCCCAGCTGGTCACCGTTTAAGAGCACTCTCTGTACACATCACAGTGGGGAGGCCTCCACCGAACAGCCTCCATTGTACTTGGCCCTGTGGACAGCTTCAGTTTCCACTCAGTCTAACACCTTCACCTGCACTAAAATTCACTACCCAAAATAAAAAGCTTTTTCTTATTCTGTAACCTACAGTATTAACTTGTTACTTCTTCAGTTTTGTTTAAATTCACTCCTAGTCTTACCTTCTGTCTGAGCCAAAGGATCAAGCATCAACAACTCCAAGGACATTTTACAAACGAGAAAATTATATAAATATAAAATAGATATATATATAGTCACAGTACTTAAAACAGTTTGTTATCCCTAAAAACTATGGAAACGTGCATGTGTGTGTAGGAGGAGGGATTCTATGACATCATAATGAATAAGAAATCATTTCTCAGAATACCATGAGAATGATGTCACAGTGCCTGGGTTGGAACCAAGGGATGTCTCTCTACATAGTACAGTGCTTGTCCAGTCTATTCCTGAGTCCTTTGCAGGAAGAAAACAGTGAAGCAGAGGGGCCAAGCTGTGTCGTGGTGTCAGGTCTTTCAGTGGGATTTCCACAGGTTTGTGCCGCTGGTATGTTCTCACTCTCCAATTCTCTACCTCAGTGTTTCTACTTTGCTCAGTTTGTCCTGCTGATCTTTGAAAGCTGCTGTCAAGCTGGGATTTGTTAAACATTATTATTATTACTATTGAAATAATCTAAGTAAAACCATCTCTCTCAGACCTACTGGAATATATCTAGATGTTTACTTAAAATCCTTTTGTGTAGCCAGCGAGTGGCACAGAGGGCTGATGTGTTGTGAAGCACCTTACCTTGCGCTCGCCAGTGACCTGAGTTTGGGAGGTCAAGTTGCCAGGGGCTGGGAGGGTGGAGGGCTGGGGGACGAGTCAATTTCAAAAGGGGTGATAGTGGAGAATACCGGACCATGCAGGGCCCTACGCTATTAGCACAGAGTTCAAGTTGTGCTACTCTCTCAAAACTACCTTTTGGTTATTTTTGTATTCATTTATTTGAGTTGGAGGGCTTTGCCCCCACATCCCACTAAAAAAATAAAAGAAAAAGGGAGGTGGGGGCAAAGCCCCCAACTCAAATAAATAAATATAAAATGAACAAGCACAAGCCCGCACTGAATTCATGCAAACACTTACACTACGCAAGTAGCGGTGGTCTGGTATTCTCCACTGTCACCCGAAGGCAACTCTCTCTCCTGGATAGGGGTGGTGTGCCTTTCGCCTGTGGTGGGCTAGACGAATGTTTGGGTGGTGGATGCAGGCCATGGTACCAGAGTGCTCGTCTGCCTCCACGTGCATGGGCTTCTGTGCTGTGCTGCACCATGGCTCCAGGATGTGAGGAGACAGGAGGAAAGCGAAACGGCACTGGCCTTAATAAAGCCCTGCCCCAGGTGCCACAAAACTGCCCGCAGGCCCGCCGTGGATTCTGAATGGGAGTCATGGGGGCATGGCCTTCCTCCTGGCCCTGCCACTGGGGGAATCTGAGGGGACACACCCCACCCCAGAGGGAGAGTCAGGGCTGGCTGACAGCACCAAGGAACAGGGCTGATAGGTCACGCAGTCAGCCCAAGGATTATAAACACCTTTATAAAAAAGAAATTAAAATTGTTTTTGTATACCTGGTATGTTTGATTAATGTTACCACAGTGTGCTCCACTTGTAATGTTTCTGTATGTATTGTATGTTGTGTTGTTTTCTGTAATACTTCAATATCATTCAGGTATTAAAAAGGTACTATCCACTGTCAAAACTGATGGCATAATGCAGCTGGCACAGGTGATCTGCAGCCCATGTTGTTGTGGCTAGTAGCTCATGTCATTGCTACTCCTCTAGCCAAGATTTTCTTTTTTATCTATTTATTCATTATTTCTGCACCCTTCTGTTCTGGTGTGGCAGATATACCACCTTTGGGCTGGATTTACAGCCTTCATGGAGCTATGGGCTGAGGGAGGACTCACCATTTATTAGTTTCCCTGTTCTCTTGTTGTGACCTTGACCCAGCAGAGATGCCAGCATTTCAGAGCAAAGTCCCGATATGACCATGCGTCAAGCGCACTCACGTGACACGCAGAGTCTGTCCCACTTAGCATCCCAAGCTGACTGCCACCCGTACATCTACAGGTGGCAGTAATGCAGGAAGTGCTCCCTCCCCAGGAGGAGGAGGACAGCATCCACTGGAATGTTCAATCCTTCTCCCCAGTCATTCTGATGACCCGGCTTGTTCCTGAACCAGGTCGACGGCATCTTGAGCAGTAGCCCTTCCGCTGTGCCGATGGCCTGGCCCTCTAGCCAGGATTTTCCATATGTCTCTCATGTCTGGTGTGTAGTCCCCAATTTCTGCATGATTCACAAGGTCAAGGCCACAAATACTGCGCCAGTGACTAGACCACTGTCCATGCTTACTACTAATGTCATCGCTGGAGAGCTTTAGTAAAGCGCGATAGTCTTGTGTCCTTCCTAAAACCATACTGGGAGTCAGGAGGGACAGTTCCGATCAGGTGGTTGGTGCGTTGTTGGTGCGATTTTTTTCCAGAGGCTTACTTAAGGAAAGAATTGCTATTGGACGATAGTTATTGATAGAGCTTGGGTCATCAGCCTTGAACACTGGCACTAAATTGGAAATCTTATTTATTGATCTGAAAACTGATAACTGGGAAAGGTGCATGGAGTCAGGGCTCATTTCTATTCACGAGCCAGGGGAGGGAATAGGGATAACAACAGTAAGAGGCAAGTAGAGATAGCATAACTCAAGCTGACACACATGTATGTTTGCCATGTCCCCTACTGTACACTTCAAGTTGTACTTTAACTGCATAATCAGAGCAAAGCAAGAATGACAACAGTTCTTACCGTTGTACATTTAGCAGCGCTTATGTAACCAGCAGCACTTTCTTTAACCTGTGCCTTCTAGAGGTCACCAGCTCCTCCAGTAGTCCGGGTGTCCGATGGATGAGGCCCTGTGCTCACCCGATTGTGGGCTTCCAGGAGAGGTGGGTCTCTGGGGATTTGCTAGCCCCTATCAGCAGATGCCAATCTGGTCCTTCACTATAGGGATGAAGGTCGCTATAAAGGGTGCCCCATGCTGCATGGTCAATTGATTGCCTCTGTGACTGTCTTTAGCACAGGGAGGACAGCAGGACCAGCAAACAAAAGATCAGAGCTTATAAAATCTCTAACATGCACTGCAGGCTGTTGACTTTCCTACTGCTGCAGCCCTCCTCTGATGTCAGCTGCAGGGATTCTGGGATTTGTGGGTACAGAAAATGTCTGCTTGCAAGTCAGCAGAACCAGCTCGAGACAATGTATTATACTGCAGTAAACAGTAACCCCAAAATTTGTTTTTGTATACAAAGTGCACATTGGGTCTAGCCCCACACTTGGGGGTGGGGTTCTAGTGCAGCTTGTTCCCTTAATCATTCCTCCCCACATTATGCTGGAAAGCAGGAATGCTATACAGTGCTTGGGTGTGGAGTGTGTCAGCAGTGTATTTTTCTGCATCTAGATGGACCATAACACTGAGTCATAGTAGCTTATCTCAAGGCTTGTCCTAAGAGCAATTGTTTTCATTAGCTGGGGGGGGTTACAAATATTTAAAAAAAGTCTACCATAAAAATGTTATTTAAAAAATTTCAAGTAGTTTTTCATTCAATAGTGTTTTCTCTCTCCTGTGGAAAAAAGAGAAACTGAGGCAAGGTGGGCTGGCATCACTGTTTATACTGCCAGTGCACATGGCATCATACTGTGTCGTGGGCATGCGCACAGTCCATGCCAGCTCAAGTTCAACTCCCCGTATCCCAGTGCATCTGGCTCTAAGGTCAATGAGTGTGACTGAATGGAGAAGATATTCTTGAAGGCCTAGAGTTAAGGTAAGTAACTTTCCTATTCAGCAGGTCTCCACGGTACTGCTGTAGAACTGTTTATTTTCTTGCATGTTATATTTTGCACTAATATATACACATACATAAATACACATATACATACATACCGTTAGATATAATATATATACATATTCATCACAAAAACTTTAATACATCAGTTAGGGTTGGAGCAACTAAAGTAGGAAATGAGGCGTGAGGCTGACACCCTAACACCCCCACTTACCACCCCACCCCATCCACCACTGACCAACAGGTGACGGGGTGTGCCTTAGGGTCATCGAGCCCTAACTCTCACCCCATTCCATGTGTAACAAGCTCACATGATCCAGTATAGGAGAATGGGTGAGAAGCCAGCGATCTAAGACACCCCACCACCTGTTGGTCTGTGGGGGTGGGGTGGTGTAAGGTATGGGGGGTGTTAGGGGTACAACCCTAATGCCTCATTTCCCTACTTTTGTTGCTTCAACCTAACAGATGCATTAACAAATTTTTGCAGCGAGTGTCCTTACTTTTGAGAAAGTGTAATGTAACTGGTAACTGCTATGTGTTTGTGGAGGCCCGTGCTCCTCAAACTGCCCATTTTGCATAATGATATGCATCTGTGGGAGTACAGGCCCTCTGCTCCCACTTACACATAACTACAGAGTCATACAGCAGCCCTATAGGGCTGAAAAGGAACCCTTGTAACACTAATTTAGCAATATCTCAGTAACCGTAGCAGCTATGAAAGGAACATTGTTTAATCAGGAGTAGCACACTAAGCCAAGTTTGTTTCCAGATGTGACCTGGGAGCACAGAGAAGTTAAGGACTTGCTCAGGATCACACAGTTTGCACCTAGGCGGCAGTGGGCTTCAAACCCAGGTCTCCAGATCTGTAGCTCAGAGCCTTAACCTCTGCGCTATCCTGACTCGATTAAAAATTGCACTGCAGTTGTAATCATGGACTTGAAACCGCCATGCATGCTAAGCTGCCCAAAATCAGTCTCAAAATGTTTCTGAGATATGGACACTGAATCACGCTGCAGGCACCACAGTGCTATCCCATGGAAATATTTCAACTTGTAATGGCATAGCTATGGAACCGATGAAAATGTTTGCACTTAAACATCACAATCCACATCTCTGGGAGACCCTTTATTCTCTGCAAATTTCAGTCCAAAGACCAAACTATTACATTTGCAGTGCACTGGGAAAGTTTTAAAATTCCTAGTTTGTGAGGTCAGAATCCCGCTCTCTGCACACCGGCGGCCCAGGTTCGGAGCGGACTCGGGTTGCTCAGGCCAGCCGGGGAAGAAGGATGGAGCGTCCGGGACAGCTGTCCTTCTCCGGGGAGGAGGGGACACACACGGCATCTGCTGACCCCTGGCAGAGGCCAGGGAACACAGCAGAAACGTCCAGGTTTGGTGCTGAAGGGGAGTGACAGGCGCCGGCATATGCCTTGATGTCAGGACATCACTCCCACAGAAAAACCAGGAAACACTTCCTGGCTGGCCGGATGACGGTCTCTCTGTCCTCCACTGCCGCCGATCCCATGAACAACACACCTCAGCGACACCCGGGCCAACTGAGTAGTGCACTGGCCACCCCATCAGTGCCTTTCCCCTCAGAGGAGGGGACCCATCCGGTGAAGGGATACGCCGGGTTCCCCAGGGGGTCGCAATATGGGTTGGTAGTCAGTGTGGGAATCAGGGCAGGCAGTCGGTAGGGGGCAATAGGAGACCCAAAGGGTGGGCAGCCAGGAAGAAGGGAATCGCAAAAAGAATCCCGTTCATGAGGTCAGTGCCTGTTCATGAGCTGTCAAAATCCCCATTCGTGAGAATTCCTTGTCTGTCAGATTTTAGCCATCTGGTTTGGAAATCGTGATCAAGGATTTTGTCAGCTCGTGGAAAGTTAACTTGTGAAGGGATTTCGACAGCTTGTGAGCGGGGATTTTAAAGTGCGCAAAAGGATTTAAAAAAACGGTCCTTTCATGAGCTGTCAAAATCTTCCGTAAGCCAATCCCTTCACAACATGACAAAATCCCTGTTCATGAGCCAATCCTTGCACTCGCAAGATAGGGCCATCTGGTCTGGAAATCACAATCAAGGGTTTTGACAGGTCACGAACAAGGATCGGTTCACGATCAAGGATTTTGTCACCTTGCAAACAAGGACCGGAAGTGAGTGACAAAAAGATTTTAAATAAAAATGGCTGGGTTGTTTTTCAGAGAAATGAAGCAAACCAAAGTGACTGGTTTGCAGAGGTGTCGCCCTGAACAAAACCTATGCTTCAATTACGCACAACACATCCGTGCAAGTTACATTTTCTTTGTGGGGAAAATGAAAACAAGATGGTGGCTCACGAAGGGGACTTTTCCTCACAAACGGATTTTATAAACCCCATTCGCAAGGTGATAGTTCCTGATCGCAAGCCCGTCCTCTTTCACAAAACATAATATATTTTCCAAAGACTGAACTGAGCATGCTCAGAACCCACAAATTCAAAATTAAATGACTTTGGAACGGAATAATATTTTTTCACCAAATCAATGCTGGATTGTTCTTTGGTGAAACTTTCTACCCTGAACATTTTAGACCATAATTCCAAATTGTGTGGCCACAGGCGATGGGCAAAAATCTGCAAAAATGGGGAAAAAAAGCCAAAAGTGCGTTTTGTGGCACTTAACTGCAGCGAAACCACAAATCTGACCAAAGCGCAACTTGGCATATCAAGAGATCTACCATCCGAGACCATGCATTCAGAATTTTGTGCAAACTGCTAAATGGTTGCAAAGTTATTAACGTGCAAAATGTGGGGTTTAACATTAAACTGCTTAACTTTAACTATAGGGGCAACGACTGTGCCCCTATATATATATATAATTTGTTTTATGTTCTTTTTCCTCCCGACTGCAAAGGCCCCAGCCACTGCAGAGCAACCTCCTATCCCCACCTGTGCCTTCTCTGTCACTTATGTGATCCACACTTACCCCCGACTTTCCTCTTGGGTGGGCTGATGGGAGTTGGCCAGACTCCCACAGACAACATAGTTCTGACACCTTCTCCCGCCTAATCTCTTACCCTCTTCCCTATGTTTTCCTTTCCCTTTTTATTCTATATCACTCTCCCTCCAATTCCTCCACCTCCTTAGACAGACTCTTCCTCACGTATTGGCTAACTGGCTTCATGTTGTTTACTCAGGTGTGGGTCTGCCCTGAGAATCAGAGTTTCCCATCCTTATCATGCAATGTACATAACAGCCAGAGCCCAATTTACTAATGACATCAGAACTGGCATGGAGCAGCCCAATTTACTAACGATATCAGAACCTGCATGGACCGTAGTCATCTTACCGGGGTGGTGTCATTGATTTGTATAAGGCTTTCGACTCAGTTGAACACTCCCTGCTCCTGCTAAGTCTCAGCTTCCTCCAAGCCTCCAGGTCCCTCTTGCCTGGTTTTCTAGCTACCTGCATGACAGCTCCCAAGCTGTTTCTTTCACAAGGTCCTCTCCTCCCCTCCTCCCTGCTACCATCGCTGCAGGTGTCCTCCAGGGGTCCATACCTGGACCACTGCTCTTCTATTTTCATTAATACTCTGCCCACCATCTCCTCTTGCTGTTGTACCCTGGTATATGCCGATGATCTGGTCCTCTATGTCTTGTCCAGCTGAGTACCCGAGATCAACCCAATCCTCTCCTCGGACCTTCACCTCTCCCAAAATGTCTCTATTCCAATAGCCTGGTCCTTAATGTGGCCAAGATGCAGGCCATGTTTTTGGTTCTTGTAGGAAATGTTCCTCTACTGCCACACTACACTTTGCCTGTCTCAGCGGGTCCCCTGTCCATGTAACCCCATTTTCAAAACCTCAGGGTTACCCTTGACCCTCCCTTGACTTCCACCTACATGTTAATGCCATTTGTAGATGGGTCAGCGGTAAATTAGTCCTAGCCTACCATGTTTGATACACTGTCACCCCTGTAGCTAGGGTCTTGGTGGCCCAAGGTCTCCTTCTACCCTATCTCTGGAGAGAGCCAAGCGGGCATCCTTCAAAAGTGGGACAGTCGTTGAGGCACACAGGTCAGAAAGCACAGGAAAAACAGGAGTAGTTGTAGAATTCGCGAAAAGTGTTTATTAGTACTAGCAGTAAGATAAAACGTTTTCAGAATAACTATTTACAAAGATCAAATAAACAGAGAAGATCCATCTGAGTTTTCCTTCAATCTTTGTGTCTCCCAAAACATTGCAACTCTCTCTTATAAGTCTTTGCACCCCCTTAACAAGCATCCTGTTATTTTTTTCTAAAATGTTCTTGTATCAGGCAGGTGCTGCAAGAACACAATGTCTCGAACTGAGGCCCCTTCTCCACAGCTTTTCTGCAAAAGTCTTAAAATTGCATTTCAGGTTAACCCTTAAGTTCCCAATAGCTTTTTGTAATAATCTCGAGCTATAATTATATGCATTTCAACAGTAACACTATATAATTTCTAAACAAAGGGATCCCAATATCAGTTACATTTCCACATAATGATTGGCATATATTTTATACCAGCAGATATGTGTAACCCCAGGTGGCGCTATCCCAAGGGCTACTACCCTGCCTGCCTGACTACTAACAGGTTGAGCGGCCTAGGTTCTATGGCGGGTGCCTCCACCCAGAGGTCAGGGTTTGCAGTAATTAGACTGAGGCCCTGTCCACACTACGCCTCTGTAACGTTACAGAGTGCCCAAACTGTTACCACAACGGTTTTGCGTTTACACTTGTAACGTTGCAAATTCAGAGGATTCAGAGGAAACATGAGAAAAGAATTTCTTCACAGAACGGGTGGTGGACAAGTGGAACACCCTGCCAGAGGAAGTGGTGGGGCTGAAACAATCACGGATTAAGAATGCATGGGATAGAAATAAAGGAATTCTGGAGGTCAGGGTAAGGTACAACAGACTTCTAGGAAAGCAAACTGAACTTACAAGCTCAAATGGGCAGACTGGGTGCCATAGGCCCTTATCTCCGACACTGTCTATGTATCTATGTATCTATGTTACAGGAGGCGTTTCGTAACCGTTGCTGAAACCACATATGAGGTGGTTTCAACAATGGTTATGAAACCGTCCTACCGTGTGCGTTACCGGCAATGAGCGTAGACGGGCAGTAACAGATCCCTGCAGGGACAGTGCAGCGAGCTGCATTGTGGGATTGGGCACCGCCAAGCGGTCGCCCGGCTCGATGTGTGGACCCGGCAGTGCCCGGTCCGTATGACACCACCGAGGTGTGACGCACTGCACCACTCCCGGCCGTAGCGGATTGCATCCGCTACCAGGCCAGAGCGGTGCAGTGGATGGGGCCTAACTTGGTCACAGCCCTCTGGGACACTGAGACCCCTTTTATTCCTACTAGTGGCCCACACAGTACACCATGTGTATATCGCCACTATTTACACTTACCCCCAGGACTGGCTATGTCAGCTTGACTCTGGGGACCCCTGTAAAACAAGATGATGCAATACAATAGCCACAGTACAATACTTTAACATAAACGAACACCACAGTCAATGTAACTTTGATGAAACAAACAGATCTGATTTATTTAAGGAGCTGTAACAAGGAAAGGGGAAATCAGGTTAATTAGGTTAGACACATTAATAATCACAGTACTGTGCACATATTCAGAGTCCCAAAAGTCACTCTGCTGGGTACCCAGGATGGTAGGGGCTAGCCAGGATCGGTGCAGCTGGTTGGGGCCCTGTGATGGGAAAACACTTGCACAATACCCAATTGTAATCTGGAGCCAGATGGCTCAGTTCATGAAGAAAGGAAGGAAAAGAAATGAGGTGAAACACTTACAATTTGATAAACCAATGCCAGGGAGCTACCCTGATTTGTACCCACAAACTCGATGCTGAAAACTGGCATAGATGGGGTTCTGGATTGCCAGACTCCTCACACAACAAGGAGATGAAATTCTGCAAGCCAGGCACACAGCTTCGATCAGCAATGGATCCAGTCCGCATACATGCATTTGGCTTTCAGTCTACACTGCACAGGGACATGAGGACCCGTTTAGCTGTCCTTCACAAGCACTTCACACATTTATATGTAAAGGAAATTACTATACCAGGCAGCTGCTCTCAGGTCCCGATCGCACTTACTGCTAACCCGGAGTTCATACTGCAGCTTCACTTTCCTGACAGACCGAGCACGCTTAAGCAGTTTCTCCAGTCCTCTACAGGGTGAGCCTGGTTCCCACTTGTTCAGCCTCTCTTCTTCGGTAGCCGCGATTTAGTCCGAGTCAAAATGGCAATGCACTGCCCGAGTTTAGGCCTGCACGCCTTCCCGATGACGAAATTGTAGTGCAGAAGCTTGGAGCTCCTTCTCTTGTCACGGTCACACGGATCTGCTTCTCCAGACACAAGGCAGGGCATTCCATTGGCGCCACCCGTCCAGTTGGTGGACTCAGTTGTCAGTCACTCAAAACTCCCTGTTGCTGCAAATAGGCGCCAAGGTCCAGAACTTCACTTCCCAGAATTACTAGCTATATGTCTTATGGAAAGCCGCTCCCAAGAGAGTCCTGATTCTGGTTGGTCCACATAAACTCCATTTTAGAGGGCCCCTTGCCCTGATTGGATCTATTCAGTAGTTCAGATCCAAAATGGAGGGCAAAACACAGAGTCCCAGCTGCAAGAAAGGCAGGTTAGACAAATTACGTTTCCACTAATACTCTAAATGATATCTGACAAACAGTTACATCTTTGAAAAGTGCTCACTCTGCCCACTTAGCGACAGCAGAAATGGAGCAATTTGTCAGCAGCTCAAGCAGGACTTGAGCAGAGAAACACACAGTCCCCATACAAACTAATTATGTCTGCAAGCAGACAACTCTTAAAGAGACAGTATCAGAGGCTCTAAAAGCACTCACAAACAGCTTAACGCCAATACCATTCACGCTGGGAGCACTAACTGGCTCCTGGAAGACCTTTGGAACCCCCATTTGCAGGGGTTACATATGCAAGGAGGAAAAGACAGAACAGCAAGGAAGACAGAGACCGTGAGAAGCAAAGAATTGAGACTGTCGGGTGATGAAATCCTAGGTCTCACAGGAAAATTTGGTTGTAAAACCAGACAGACAAGAGGAAAGAAAAGAACAGAACAGATCCCTGAATTCAAACTCTCATAACAACTGGAGCAGGGACCTATTCAACCCTGTCACAGGGATATAATGTACAATATTTGCAGATTCGCTCTGTCTGCCCCTCGCCTTACCCACCGTTGCTCTTTGTATGCAGACCTCGATGGTTCTCCCCTCATCCAAGCATGCATTTGCCCTTGGTTGCCTAGTCGACAACATTTTTCAATCTTTCTAGCCTGCCCCCTCACTGGGCTCCTCACCCCAGTGTCTCAGCCTCGTCCAACTTCGTACACCACTTCTGCCCTACTCTCTGTGCTCCCCTGCCTCACTAAAATGGGTGAACAATCCTTTGCCCTGTCACGCCCAAACTCTGGAACTCTCTTCCTCTATACCTCGGGAGTACCAAATCGCATGCGCATTCAAGCATGCCCTGTTCACCCACCTCACCTGCCTTGATGCCTGTATGTATTAACTTTCCCCTTCCTCCTTCCAATACCCCTGACCTTACTTTCCGGTAGCACTTAATTAATTAACCTTGACACCTTGGCAATGCTCGCTGCTGGTCCTGCTCCTGACTGAAACACTCTGTTACTTGTTACTGCATCTGGTTGCCGCTCCGATTACTGCAATTAGCGTCCAAGTCATTTTTGGTGATAGGATTGTTGCAAAGTTTTGTGCCCTAATTGCTACTGTGCCAGCTCCATTGTACCTGTAACTGCTTTGTATTTTTTTTTTTTTAACTATTTTTATGCACCGGTACTCTCGGTGGCATCCTTCAGAGGTGCCCAACTCGATCCTGCCCTTCTACTCCCTACTGGGGCCAGCCATCACCGGTTCACCCACCTCCCAGTGCTCCGGATCACCCCGGAACTGGGCCCGCCTGCCTCGGTGGCACTTTCTGAAATTAGAGGGTCCATCCCTTTGGGAGGTCGGCCGTGGATCCCGGTGTGGCCTGGCCCGGTATTGGGGATGAGAGGAGATCCTGGGGCCCTTGTCATCTCCTCGGTGAGCCGGGATTTTCTACTTTAGTTCCCCTTCTCCCTGCAGAGCCCGGCCAGCAAGGCAATGAATTACTGTGGCTCCGCCCCCCCGCATCTGGTGCACTGCCACTCGGCAATGGTCAGCCACTGCCAGAGGTCGCACCAGGCGGATACACCAGTACCCACCCCGGGAAGAAAGAGCAGTCCTCTGGATGCTTGATCTCTTCCCTCCCTGCAGCCCTGGCTTGTTCCTGAACCGGGTTGCGGCGTGCGCGTGTGGCATCCAGCACCTCAACCCTCAGCACCACCAGGCCGGCTGTATTTCATTTTGATGTCCTTGTAGCTGTTGATCTGATCTCTACTTGTTTTGTTATTTCCTGGGTCATGCCTCAAAATAAAGTCCTGCCTAGCACACCTACCCGGTTACCAAAAGCAAATAAATAAATAATTGACTTTCTGTGTATGTCATAATTGTTTATTAGCTGCGATTTGATTTTGTTTATTGTCCACATTTTAATTTTTGTCTTTTGTATGATTTTCATGTTTATTTTAGCTCTTTGTGCCTCATATTCTGAATGTATTCCATTTTCCCTTCCCCAGGACCCATCTGGAAACGAGCTACTGTAGTTCTGTAGGTCTTTCTATGAGGCAGTATAGCGAGTGGGTTAAGGCTCTGAGCTGCAGATCTGGAGACCTGGGTTTGAATCCTACAGCCGCCTAGGTGCATACTGTGTGACCCTGAGCAAGTTACTTAACTTCCTTGTGCTCCCAGGTAGCATCTGAAACAAGCTTTGGCTTAGTGTGCTACTCCTGGTTAAACAATGTTCCCTTTCCTGGTGAAACGCTTTCAAATAAAAATAATAAACGGTGGGCAGCTGGCCAGAGCAGTCTGAGCGTGCCCTCAGTTTCAGATGCGTGACAGCACTGTCAGAACCAATTGGCATCTCCTCTGGATATTCATCTCCTGCCTGCACCCCACCTGTGGTCACCTAGATGGGGGCTTTGCAGTGGGTGCCAGAACTCCCTCTCCCCAAGGAGAGCGTCCTCTGGGATGCTGATTTTCCTCCACCGCCTGGGAAACCAGTGACTCAAGTTCGGCTCCAGAACCCAGGTCACTTGTGCTGCAAATGGTAGTGGAAGTTGTACAAATCTGATTTATTAATGTCAACTCACACCTATCGACAATGTGCAGTTCTGGCCAGGTATTACCATTTTCATTTGTGCAACTGTCACATTGCGCGAAATGATCTGATAGACAAAATAAGCAGTTCTGCCGCATGTTACAGTAAAAATGGGAAATAAAGCATAAGACACAGAGCATAAGTTGTACCAAAATAAGCTTTTAATAACATGGACCTACTCCAGAGGCTACTACACCTGCAGTCACCCAGTGAAGTGTTGATAACACAGACAATGTGTCTTCTGACATATTTATATTTCTACACAAACTGACAAATGAACATCAATCAACGTGATTGGTGACTTTTTCCTTGTCACAGAAATTTCCCTCCCCATTCACCACAGCACCAGTTCAGCAAATGAAGGTCTGTCGCTGATATTCTCTGAAAACTCACCCCTTCCCTGGGACCACCCTAAAGGGCAACAGTCAGCACAAAGGGCCCTCCCTCACGTGTGGGGCTGGTCCCAATGCACACATTGTGTGCAAAAACATTCGGTTTACTTACTGTTTTGTAGTATAGTACATTGTATCAGACTGATTTGCTTACTTGTAGGCTGACATCTTCTGTTACTACAAATCCCAGAATCCTGCAGATGACATCACAGCAGAGGAGATTCAATAGCCTGCAGTGCATGTTAGAGCTTTTATAATCTCTGATCAGATGTTTTCCAGTTCTGCTTATCTCCAGGGGCTAAGTATAGTCCTCTGTGACTGTACACAGCCCAGGGAGGACAGCGGACCAGCAAACAAAAATCAGAGCCGATATAAACTGTAACATGCACTGCAGCTACTGACAATCCTACTGCTCCGATGTCTGCTGCAGGGATTCTGGAATTTTAGTAACAGAAGATGTCAGCCTAGAAATATAGCAAAATTAGTCTGATACAGTCTGCTGTACTACAGTAAAACAGTAAGTAAAACACATGTCTTTGCACAAAGTATTACTGGGGCCAGTCCCACACTTGAGTATGGGTACTCGGTGCCACTCCACTTTATGGGTGGCTGCCATGCCAGCCACCCGTGTTCAGGAGCGGTTCTGGGAGCTCGAATTGATGGCCAGGGCCGCAGGAGCAGCCTGGGGAAGAAGCCCTGTTCCGCTGTCACTGCAACTCCTGCATTAGTTGTCGGGTTCATGTGAAACCAAGGAAATAATGCAGGCAGAAAAGTGATGGCTGTGAGGGTGACAGCAACAGTACATTTGTGGGCCACCACCAAATCCCACATGACACAAGGGTGAAGGAAAGTGGGGCAACTAGAGGAGGCAGTTTGTATGATTTTTTCCACCCAACTGTTATAGACGCCATGAGTATTTATGTGCTCCCCCTAGGTTTGGTAATCCTTCTTCACTACATCAGAAATTAATCACAGGCGCTGGCTCTCCCGATCCTCTTCTGCTTTCGAATGGTGGCTTACTGTTAAAATGGTGTACACTGGATGGAACACCTGATCTATGTAGTTCGCAGTCAGCTGAAAGGGACCATTGCAATGGACAAGCTATGTGATGAACACAGCCTTTGTCCCATGAAGTTTCTATTTAAGCAATAACGACCGGAAGCTGGTCTTTCCAACAGGGAACGATCAGCTGGAGGAATGGGTATCCTGCGGCATAACGAGGGCTGCTTCCCTCCAGCCAGTTGTTTATCCAAGGAAATGACTGGTTTCGAGGTTGTTATTGCTATTGTAAGTCTAATCGCAATAACAATTTTTCTTTATTGTTTTTTCCTTTCTTTTACTTACTTACAGGTTTTGAGCGACTGGTGTGAGCTGTGTGTGTTGCACAGCATCAGCTGGCAGCTGGATCGGTCATTCTAAGACATAAATGAATGATCCAGCAGCCAATCAGAAGCTTGCTAGGCTCATGAATATTTAATTAGATTTAAAATTCAGAATACTGGTAGGAACTGTTCAGCTGGTGCATCAGTAGGGCTGCAGCTGTGTCAGCAACCCGGTTTGAGAACAAGACGAGCCACTGGAGGCTGGCTGGGGGGCCCAGGGATGCTCTCTTCCTCCAGGAAGGAGTGCTGTAGCTGCCACCACTATGCTACCACCTGCTGACCACAGGTGGTAGTGCAGGGACATCACAAGTTTGGGGGAATGTCAGCCTAGCACACCTGGCTGTCCCAGGGTCTGGGACCAAAAAATAGAACCACATGCCACGAGCAGGATGAGCCCCGTGCACTCAGGCTAGGCCACAGCCACTACCCACTGTTCTGGAATCCTGAAACTCCTGAATCCATGACCAGGACAAGGGAGGGAGGTTGGATCCTGCTCGGGTGGGGGACCATGGGCTGAAATATGAGATTAGTACATGGGACGCTCAACCCTTCCTCCCATGTCTGGCACCCTGATGGCCCATTCTTGTTTTTGAACATGGGTTCCCAGCCTCACAAGTGGTAAGACCTGCTGCTGCACCAATGGGCCAGCAGTAATAAAAACTTTTGATAAACAATAAATAAAAAAGGAGGTGTGGTGACGGCATGTAAACAGGCGGGTCTCTAGGGCAACAGCTTGTCAGAGAATAAAGTATAAATTAATGTTCCCCCACTTCCTCTTTCACCTGGACAGTCAGAGTCGGCACATCTTCCTCCTCCAACTAGGAGGGCAGACGTGCATCTCCCATTGAAGACGATGCTAACACTGCTCCTGGTAAGCCAGGAGGGTGTACCATTCCCAGGAACCAAGCTCTTCACCTCTGTTTCATGCTTTGCCCCAGTAGACCTCAGTCTGGTTCACATGCTAATCCTCAGTCTCCCAGCTGGTAGCCTGCTGCTGCCACTCACCACACCACTGGCCCAGTCATTCCTCGATTTTCACATTATAGATAATGGAAGCAGCATGTGACACCCCGTCAACCCGCAGCACTTCTTTAAAGTTGCCGCGAGATGCTCATTTCCATAAGAGTATGTCATCGTGTGCGAACTAATGGGTTTCTCATAGCACTGCATAGTCAGGGACTGCTGTATAGTAAAAGGTAATTTTAAAAATTCACACACAATTTACAGTAAGTTAAAATGGGGTGGTAGGAGGATGTCTTATGGATGTGAGTGTCACCTCTTTTAGCCCTTAGTGCACCAGAATCGCTACCTTTGGTTCACAGTTCTCTTGCCCTAAAATGCGTGAGTCGTCACCATATATCCGTAAGAGGCCTCCAAGCATTCCTAAGGAACTTATATTTCAATACATGTGTTCCTGACTTCTGAGCCTGCAGGTGGGGCTGCATCTGCTTTGGCATTTTTTTTTTTTTTTTTTTGAGGGGGTAGTGCATCAGAGCGACTGTCCTCACAACCTAGGTTTAGCTACAGTCTGGGTAGTTGGGGCTGGCCAAGACAGGACTGGAGCGCTCCAAGAACGGTCTTCCAGGAGGGTGAGTCGTGTCCTTTGTCTCAGCACTGCCACCTAGGTGACTGGCAGGTGGTAGTGCAGCTGTAGGACCAAAGATGGAGGAGCTGGCACAGACATTACGCTTTGGTCTTGCTTCACGGCACATGTGTTACTGAAATCAGCACCTGCAACACTTGGGACAGCAACACGGAGGAACACCCTCCCCTGTATTATCTGGGAACCGCGACACTACCAGGATTCAGAAGGCCTTACGCACATAAGGAATCAAAGGTATATCCCCACCCCAAGCCTGCCTGGGAGCACAACCAAGGCTCCATGGAGTTAGGATGTCCTCAGGTACATGGTACAAGGGACTGGGTACACCAAGGGTGTTCCTATGGAAAACCGGCTAAAGATGGGAGGGACAGAAACAGAATTTTTGAAAAGTCAGTTTCAAGTCTCTGAGCTTTTGATACACTGGGCATGTCATGTTTAAGTGAGAGGGGTGGGGATCAGCAGGTTTTGAGCTGCTCTGTGGAGTCTGGAGTACCGTTGTTTGGCAGGAAGAGAGGACTTGGTTCAGCTCATAGACCTACTACTGTTCAAGTCCTATAACCGAGGCTGTGCCATCCATAAAGGCTGCCTAGAAGGGCAAAAGGCAGAGACAAAACAATGTTTTTTTACTTGAAAACCACATACACACTTCCCACTCAGGTCCAAGCCAGCCTGGTTTCAACAGTGGTGGTGAGCTGGTGTGTGTGTGTGTGAGGTGCAGGCTGCACACACCATACTAGCCTGGGGGAAATAGCAGGTAAGGTGAACAGTTAGGATTATCCATCCCTTCTGCAATAAAATGCCCCACTGCTTTTGAAAGGTAACTCTCAGGTGTGTATTACATTTGGAATTTCCCCAGGTGACGCCTCTGTGACCAATCAGGTAAATGTCAGGTGGGTATTCTCTATAGGACTTCCCAGTGTGACTCCCTGTGACCAGGTAAATCTCAGGTGTGTGTTTCTCCATAGGATTTGCCCATATAACACCCTGTGACCATGTAGGTAAACCTCAGGTGTGTATTTCTTATAAGATTTTTCCACATGATACTCCGTGACGGCTAGCTAAATCTCAAGTGTGTATTCCTGTGACATTTCCCCAGATGACACCCTGTGACCAGTTAGGTAAATCCCAGGTGTGCATTCCTTCTGGAATTTCCCATGTGACACTCTGTGACCAGTTAGGTAAATCTCAGGTGTGCATTCCTTCTGGAATTTCCCATGTGACACCCTGTGACCAGTTAGGTAAATCTCGGTGTGTACTCCCTATAGAATTTGCCCATGTAACACCCTGTGAGCAGGTAGGTAAATCTCACATGTGCATTCCCACGGGATTTCTCCATGTAATACCCTATGACCAGTTTGTTCCCAATTAGATTTTCACACGTGACACCCTGTGACCAGACAGGTAAATCTAGGATGTCTTCCTATGGGATTTCCCTCAGTGACACCTAGTGACCATTAGCTAAATCTCAGGTGTGTATTCCTTCTAGAATTTCAAATTCTCAGGTCTGAATTCTCTATGAGATTTCCCCAGGTGACATCAGGTGTGTATACCTTATGTTAGCTTCGCTTGTTTCACAGTTTTCAGAGAGAGGTGTAAACTCCCATTTTGGTTGCCCTGTGTTTGGTGGGAATAATACAAGCAGAGAACAATGATTTCTCAGTTAACTGTGTGTGATAAACATTCTGCATGTGTCAGCGCCGTGTTTCTGTTTGACTTACCCCCTCCCGGCTGAACGAGAAGCTACAGTTGGTCTCAAGTACACGGAGTAGCTGAGCAGCACAGCAAGGAGGTACCCCAAAATAAAACACACAAACCCATGCACACAGGAACCAAACCTTAAAGATGCAGTGAAAAAAAAAGTAGCTGGTTCTGTGGCGCCAGCGATGGGGCATCACTTTGGCATGCTAGTGACCTGGGTTTAGCCCTGATCAGGGTACCAGGAGCAGAGGCCAGCAAAGAAGGAGTTCAGGGCATCCTCGAACGCCTCCCGGGGTGGGAGGGTTGCTATGCGCCTCCGTGGCGGCAATGCAGATGTGTTGTTGGCATGGGTGACCACACACCGTGCATCCCTGCCCCCAGGATGCTGCTGCGATGCATTGTAGGTGGTAGGCAGGGCCCCAGAAAGTGGCCAACCATGGCCCTGGATGACAGCCTTGGTAGGCTTCCTATGCCACCCCAGGCTGCACAGTCCCTCGGCCCGTTCCTGCTCCTCCAACTGCCGTCCCTGGATAACCTTGCAGGTGACTAGGTGAATCAATCGGCATGCTTGACAGGGCAGTCCCAAGTGGGGTCTGATGGGTAATAAGTGGTGACAGAGCTGATACCGCCGTGGAGAGAGAAGCCAGCATGAGCATCTGAAGGGTGGGGCCACAGGAAGGTGTGAAAAAAGTTTTACTATCAATATATTTACAAAACCAGCACTGACCTGTCAGTGCAGTGGTAGTATTGCTCTCGTGATGCGGCGACATATGTTCAGGAACAAGCACGGATCACTGGGGAGCCATCTGGTGGAAGAAGGACTGGACATCCACAGGGCGGCTCCTGCAGGGTAGGAGGGTACCATTTGCCACTGTAGTACTCCCACCTGGGTGACCACAGCTGGGAGTGCAGTTGGAGGGCCGCTGCAAGGTAAGGATGTCGCTAACGCTGGGGTGTCAGCCCTTGATGTCCTTGTGGTGACATCCAGAGAGGAGACAGAAAAATGGATAATGCCCTGCCGCCCACTAATGACGGACCCCAGGCTGGACTTGCCTGCGCAAGCTGCTTCCTTTTTTTTTAAATCATGATTACCTTTTCCTCCCTCCTGTGGCACTCCAGCTTGGGGCATTCAGTCGCTGGCTCTGCCGGACAGCTGGGTAGCTCAAACACCACCTAGGAGGATCCGGGACTGCCGTCATGCCATTCCTGCTGGAGGGCTCCCCTCTGCCTCTACCAGCCAGGACAGCCCCAGACCCTCCCCAACAAGACTCACCAAAAGTCCTCCGAACGCTCGGTGCGCAGCCATCAGGCTGCACAGTCGCGCCCAGCCATTTCCACCTTATTGGCCCCTGGGCGTGGATGTGCAATGGCGTCCAGACACAGCGTGCCAACGTCTGCCACGCTCCCTCTAGTGTCACCAATGCTAGTAGTGCCCAGGCGTCCCCAGGGGCCGCTATGGCGGCGGTGGCGTTCCCCTAACCCACCCGGGACTAGGAGGCAGTCTGTGGATGCTCGATCCCAGTCCTCCTGCTGTCCCCGGACACCCTGGGCTCGTTCCTGAACCTGGGTCACTGGCGTGGCACGGTGTGGCATCCAGCGCCTCAACCCTCCAGCACCACCGGGCCAGCTGCAAGCTGCTTCCTGATGAAAGCTGAAGCAGTTCAGGGAGGGGTAACTCACCTCCACGCTGTCCCTGCCTGGGGTTAAGCTGAGGCGGAGTGCAGGATGGACTGGATACAGGTAAGGTCTGGTGGGGATGTACCATGGAGCTCCAGAGGGCGTGGAAGCAGGAGCAGCACAGAACAGGAAGGGGGCATAAACAGATAATTATGTCAATACACTAACGATAAAACCTTTTTCACATCTTCAAGGTTTGGTTGCTGTGGGTAGCATTTGTGTTTTTGAGTGCAGAGCATCTGCTTGCTATCAGCGGTACCTGGTGTAAGTTCACAGCATGATCCAGTGTGTAGAAGAATAATAATCAGTGTTTATATAGCGCTTCATACACAATGTATCCCAAAGTGCTTTACAAGCAATGCTAGACTGGTAGTGAAGTGACTGAATGTGTAGTGGCCATATCACAAATCAACATCCACATACAGCCTGGACAACTGCACAACCCATTTTTATGGGAAGGGAATATGGCCAGGACACCAGGAATGTCCCTGCTCTTTGCAAAGAGTGCCTTGGGTTCTTTGCTTCCACCAGGACAGCACCAGGATGGGCAGAAGGGACCTCAGTTTAATATCTCATCGAAGGACAGCACATCCCAGCAGTACAGCATCCCCTCCAATACTGCACTCGGTGCCAGTATTTCAGGTACAAGTCCAATCCCAGTGTGGGATGAGAACCCACAACCTTCTGGTCCAGAGGCAGATGTGTAACCAACTGAGCCACGCTGTACCTGACTACCAGCCCCAGCCTCACACCTTTCTGTAACCTTGTTCTGTACACTAGAGAAGGCAATATATCTCTGGCCTTCTCTGAAAAAAATAAACAAAACTAGAATCAAACTGGCAAAAACATCAAGATTAAAAATAAAAAGGATTGACAAGTATCGATCAATTCTGCCCTCCGACCAACTCCTGGCGGGGATATTGGGATATCTGCAAATGTTCCAGTCCGATTTACTTAGCTAATCCTCATGACTGTACCTAGTTTCTTCCTAGAAATGGTGACAGTTCCATTTCCTGCCCCCTCTAACTTGATACAGACCTCTGCCCTCTTCAGGACACACGTACGCATTTTCGCCATAATGACTAAACAGCTCGAATCTGTTGACCACAAAACAAGTGAGAACCTGGAGCTACCATGTGACAGGTTAGATGCCAACGCTACGTGTGGAGGGCCTTATTTACCATCACTTGGGGTGGGCGGTGGGGGGGTCTAGAACTGATCCCAGGCCCAGGTTTCAAGGGCTGGCTTCATTATGCAACAGAGCGTCTCTCCCCAGTCAAAGTTCAGGATAAATCCGTTGTGTCAGGTCCCTGCACGCCTTTCTCCTCCTTAAATTCTTCTGTCTCCTCGTTCACCTCCAGGACCAGCTCTTCATACCCCAGGGGGCGCTCGGGCTTGCAGCTGGGCGGCATACCCGCTGCAGTGCCATCTGGATGACTCTTGCTCTTGTGAGCTGTCACATTGTCCGCTTCTCAAAGCGCTTGCATGAACATCACAGGAGAACTGGTAGGTGGACTCAGCGTCATGCTTTTTCATGTGCCAGTTCAATGAGGCTTTCTGCCGACAGGTGAAACCACAGAATTCACACCTGGGGACGTAGGAGCATAAAAATACAGGTGTTAATCTGTGAAAAGCGTCAGCACTAAATAATTACTACTTGGTTCACCATGGCCTAAGCTGCTAAGAAATCCGTGTCAACTTAAAGCAGCAGTATTTATTAGTAACCGTATATTTGTTTTACAGCAGCAATCTTGGTCTGGGACAAATATCAAGATACAGGTCTTTTTCTCGTTTTGATTCATTCCTTAACACAGATACGGGATTCTGAAGTTTTAGAAGTTCCAACTCCCATGCTGTGCTCCATAAAAAAAATGTGCTGTTTACCCTCAGAAACATGTGGTAGCACCATCCTAATACAGCCACAGTATGAATCTAGCATGCACATTCAACAGATAACCTCAGCAGAAAAGATTTTACAAAATTGCCTATGGAGTCATTAATTATAAGATTAGCTGTAAAGTTTTTTTTTTTTTTTTTAATTTGCTGCACTTTTATCTCCGCCAATGGGCCAGCCCCGTCAGCTCACCTTGCACCAGCCCTGTCATCCACCACCCCAGGACTTACCCTACCGGTGCTCCTCCCTGCTTGCCCCAGGGCAGGGCCTTTGAAAGGGGCCCTTCCTCCTGTCAGCTGACGGAACATGGTTGCTGGGAATGCCATGGGTCAGTGGTGTGCCTTTGGAGTGAGGCGGGCGGCATCCTGCTTGGCCCGAGTTTTCTGTTTTCATTCCCTGGGAGATGGCACATGCAATGACATCAGGGGCATGCATGCCAGTTTCTGCCCTGCCTCCTGTAGATATTAGCACCAGCTGTCGGACCCCTGGTTTCATGATGGGTCAGGTGAGTGCCAGAAGCTTCTGCCACCTCTCCCAGAGGAGGAGCAGACCGTGGGATCCTCAATCCTCCTCCCTTGGCCAGCCGCTGATGGCCAGGCTCACTTTCAAACCCAGGTTGTCAGCGTCATGAGCGGAATAAAAGCTTTTTTTGTTACTCATTCTTCTCCCTCCTTGTATGACCCCATTGCGCTGGCTTCCTGCAGTCCTGTCAACCCCAGCTTCTCCCAGGACTAACCAGACCAAACTCCCATGGTTTACCCCCCTCCCGTGGCAGGTAGTGCGCTCAACACACCATGTCAAGGATCCAGCAGCCAAACCTGAGTCACTGGGTGTGGGGCCAGCGAGGGCAGCAATCATCCTGCAGTCCACCATGTTTCCTTGTTTCCTGTCCTCTCCTCATTTGTGACAAGAAGCGTCGTGCAATGGCATCAATGTGACACCACAGGTGTTCCTGTGTGTGTGGCACATCAGAAGCATACCACTCCTCTGCTGCCCTGTATACTGTCCGCCAACCTCCAAAGGGGGCAGTCAAGCTCCAGGAGCCACACCACTCCCTCCCAGAGGACAGCAGTCCCGTGGACTCTCAATACCTCCCCATGTGCCCTCCAACGTCATGAGCTTCTTCCCGAACTTGGGTCAGCGGCACCACCGTGTGCTACTCCTGCACTGGTGGACCAACTGTAAAACCCTTTTTAATTGAGTATCCTTTCTAGGGGCGTATCACGAGGCGAGGCCCTGCTCTCTCCAGTCCCCTTCCTCACCCCGGGACTTTACCTTGTCCAGGGGCCATCGCTCTGACTGTGAACCCACATGGCGCCAGTACAAGGTCACCGTCAGGGTCGCCCACCGGCAGTGCTTCGCTGTGCCTCCCAGGGCAGGGTATGGGTCAAGGTGGACATGGCGAGAAGAATGGACTAGGTTATCAGTGGGCGCCATGGTGGGTGAGCGAGGTCGGGAGGAGCAGGCGTCATAAGCGGATGCCATTTTACTGTAAACCTAGTGGGAGGTGTGGCGTGCAGTGATGCAGAAACACCAGGCACTCCTCCTCATTAATTCAGTGCCAGCAGGTGGCATCCCGGCCTCTGCCAGGGGTCAGTTGTACACCGACATGCACCCGTCTCCTCCCAGAGGAGGGCGGTAGTCGGATGCTCAATCCCCGGGTTGGCACTCCCGACTCCACAGGTCCATTCCCAAACTCAGGTGTCAGCATCGAAGTGGGCGCCTTGTCGTTGTAGTGGCATGCAGTCATAAAAGCTGCTTTAACAATATCTGAGAAAACTAAAAATACGCTGAGCATGGATCTTAGGATATCAGAAATGTAGTTTTCCTAAACAACTAGACAATTACGTTTATTCCCAACTAACAAATACTGCTGCTTCTTTTGTTCATAGTTTAAGTAGAATCTTATTATGTAACAGTATTTGTGTTTATTTTGAAATTACACATGAAAAAATTATATAATGGAAAAACAAAGATCAACGGCCATTAAAAGCGTAATACTTTTTTTAAACTTCCTGTTCTTTATCTCTTCGTCACGCTGACTGCCCCCTACCACCAATCCCGGTACCCACCATCTCCTGGGACTTATCTCGATAGCCTTACTTGACCTCCACAGACTGCCCCCTGTGACTTGAGCTGTCAGAGGTACCCCAAGCCCTCCAGATGCCTCATTTGCTCTGCTATGCCCCTTGTGCCCAGCAGGTGGAGTGCAGCCTGTTAGAGGCATCAGCATCATCCCGCTGCAGTCGGAAACTGTTGCTTTTCTCCCCAGCACCGGGACGCCGCAGAGCTGACGTCCACACGTGAGCATGCTGACACCTATTGTCTGGGAGTGCCCCCAACCCCTTAGCTGCTCCACCCACACTGTCACCTATGGTCTCCTAGGTGGCGCTGTTGCAACACAGCTACGCTACCTTCCCTCCCTGGAGAAAGAGCGATCCTCTGGGATGCATGATCCTCCCTCCCGCTTGGACCCCTAATGACTCATCAGTCCCAACCCGGGTCACTGGCAACACTTTACACATTTTTGGTTACAATTTTCTCCCTGGTCCCGGTCACCCTCCTCATTTTCCTTCTGGTCACCATCCATCCAACCCTGACCTCCAAACTCGGGCTCTCACCTCCCACCCTTATGGCTTACCCCATGTGGCAGGGTGATGGGGAGCCCCAGCTTGACCCACCAAATCTGGATCCAGTACTGTGTGATGCCCTCTCGGAGGCGGGCCTGTGGTGGACGGCCATCAAGCCATTCAACCATACCAAATTTTCTGGCATTTTCTGTGCGGAGGTGTGCAGTGCAGAGCAGTGGGTGTGCCAGTGCGCAGCACACACAGCACACTATTCGGCTGTTCCACCTTCATGCCCAGTTAACCTGATTGCGGGGTGTGGCAGGAGGTAAGGCATCACTGCCTCCAGCCCTCCGTACCACTGGGCGGCTGAACTTATACATTTTGATTACTAAAGAAATGACAGGGTACCCAGGGCGGGTGAGTGTGGAATTCCTATAAATGAATACACCTTTGCTCAGCATTCTTGTTAATCTCTGTTTATGAACTGGAGCTGGGGTTCCTAACAGACCTAGAGACTTGTGTGACCTTAAATTGGTGTGTTACCTCTGGCCCAGTGGCACGGAGGGTTTAAGCACTGGACTTCTACACTGCTACCACACCAGCAACCCGGGTTCAAGACTGAGCCTGGGTTATTGTGAGCGGGGGAACTGAGTGTCCTAGAGGATGCTTTTCTCCTCTGGGGAGGGAGGGGTAGTCATGCTCCAGCACTATACTGCCACCTAGGTAACTACAGGTGGAAGTGCACTGAGAACACCTACCTGGGTGGGGACACCAGTGGTGATGCACTCCATGCTTGTGTGAAAGTTTCTGTACCACCCCAAAGCCTGCGTCCCAGAGGAGAAAATCAGGAGAGTAGATTCTGGATAATGCAATGATGAGAGCTCTGCTCCTCAAGAGGCGCTACACCAGTGACAGGGCCCACCTCCACAAACCAGATCCTTTCTATGTAGGTACGAGGAGGGCCTGCCAACCTCGCCACACCGGGGGGAATGGAGATCGAGCTGAGTCCCTAGGATGCCAAGTGACGGGCTGGGGGGCAGACAAAGATAAGAGGCCTGTACAACAGGAACATTAGCAAGTTAACTAAAACAAAGAAAATGGCATTTAACAATGCCAGACCATCGGCACACGATAAGCGCTACTGCTTGTGACACTGTCACTTAAGCTCGTGAGCGAGCTCAAGTCCCTAGTGGCTGTCTGCAGAAAGGAAGATTGAGCACCCGTGGATGACTCTGCTCCTTTCTGCAATGTGATCATTCCCCAGCAAAGGCTAGGTGGTATCGCAGCCAGGACCAGCACAGCAGTGCAGGGATGCTGCCAGTGGCTGCTATGTTGCATGCCTTGAGGTGTGTGTGGCCTTGCACACTGGCTCCCTTGAGGCAAATATGGAGAAGAAACTCAGTCCCCGTCTGTGATGATGGTGGTACTCACTGAAGCGGCTTTTCTCCTGTGTGGATCCGTCGATGGATGACTAGATTGCTGCTTGTCCTGAAGGCCCGGCACAGAATTCACAGATGTAGTCTCGTTTGTCTAAAGGAATGAAACAAAAGCTTGTCATTCCTGCAAAGCAAGATTAATCAGTGTACTAATACTGTGCGAATGTATCATTTATGAACATACAAAAAATAGCCAGCAGAAAAAGGCCTAGCGGTCACCTAGTCTGCTCCGAGTCTGCACACCTCTCAGTATCTACCAAGTATTTAAAAGCTCTTTGATTGGAGGTTAAAACAGGTAACAAGTGGATGTGGTGTCACTTTCAAGCAATTCTGGCTGTACAAATTTGGCACAACCTTCATAGTCACCAACTGAAAATGTCCCAGTAGTTTCTAACTATAACCCTATTATTTTACACCAGTAGGTCTGATTTGATAAATTTTTTAATTATTTGTTATCCTGTGAGTTTGCTTTTTATCATTGAATTTGTCTGCCCTGCTTCTGCCCCTATCTGGTCTGCTCCGCCAGCCTGTCACTCTTTCCTCATGAGTTACCCCACCCAGTCCCTCACGGCTTGCCCCTCCCCAATGATGTACACCTTTGGATATCTGGTTTCAGTGGAGGAGGGTGCCTGGTTGCCACTGTAGGGCCTGTGAGGCTGGCTGTCTCCTGCTCATCCAGCGTGTTTTCCTCTGCTACCTAGTCTCCACAACTCCATGTAGCACATAAGCATTTGTGGGGGATCTGCCAGGACAGCAAGCTTCCCGGCTCACCAACAGAAGCCACTGCATCAACAGAGTGTGCCACCTCCCCTGGCTGGATTACTGGGTACCCAATTGCTGGCTCCCAAGTTTGTTCTCAAACTAGGTCACTGACTTGGAAGCATGGTGTGCTTCCTTTGGGCCATGGAGCAGCTTCTTGGCCATGTTTTAACCCCAACCACTACCACCCCCCTCATCACTGTCACTGGAGCAGCCATCCCACTTTTACAGCCAGAGAGTACAGAGGCGCAAGGTGGTCAAGAGACACTCAGGGTCACATCATAAGATGGTGGCTGAGGTGGGATTTGAACCTGGGATCTCCCAGTTCGCTGTTAAGTGCTCAAACAACAGCACCCCACCACTTTCCATGATAAAACATTATCCTGATGTGACCCAAGGGCGTCCCTTACAAACCATGGCAACCAGATTCATTTGAGAAGGGGTGGAAGTTTGGCTGAGTACTGCAGCCTTTATTAGTCCCCAAAGAGATAGCACCCCACCCTGCAAACCTGTCCCTATGCAGTTTCACATGCCGCCTTGCACAATACTGCCCTCCTCCCTTCTGGGCAAGTAGGAAGTGACACAGTCACGCAGCCTGTATCAGTCTCTGCAGTGACCCCAACCTAACAGCCGAGCACAGGCAGAGACAAAAACCTCCCCCCACTTGCTGCTTTGTGGTTTCTCCTGCCTCATAAAATATGGCATTTCTTTCTCCTAGGGTGAGCAGCTACTGATGCAGTACACTGCCTGCAACAGCCCCACCTCCAATTCTGCTTGGATCTTCTCCTGTCTCCTTATACACTTCTGTGCCCCCAAAAAAGTGAGCAGGGCTAACCTAACACTGTACAGTTTCTCACACACACACCAACACTTACCACTGTGCTGTTTCTCATGCCCCTAACTCAGTACTGTGTGTGCAGTTTCTCACATCCCTTTTCATTTAGTTTGTCACGCCCACTCAGGCTCACCGCTGTGGAGTTTCACATGCCCTTTCACTTACTACTGTGTAGAGTCTTACTCCCTTGGACTCACCACTACACAGTCTCCCCAGCCCTACCCCTTCTGACTCACTGCTGTGCAATTTCTCATGCTCCCCTTCAGATTCACTGCTGTGTGCAGTTTCCTCTGCCCATCCCCTTCTGACTCATCACTGTGCAGGTTCCGTGTCTCCCTTTATTTATTTATTTGTTAGCTCTGTTTACCAGGTAAGCACACTAGACAGCCAAGTGCCTATTTTCAGGTGCGACCGGGAGATTGCAAGGTACATAGGAGAACAAACAAGCAATATCAGGGTACAATACATATACATCAGGCACATACATACAAGCAAGAGGGAAGTTAACATACATGTACAGGCATTAACAACAGTATCATGCATCTAGGGGCAGCCACAACCTCAGGTGGCTATGGGTAATGGCTTATACTAGTGGTACAGTTTGTAGGAGAGAGACCTAGGCAAACAGGACATTGACTAGTACAGGTACTCTTTACATGAACAGTAGGGTACAGAGTGTACTCTATGCCTATTGTACATCAGATAGTGAAGAGCTCTCCAGTGGGCAAAGTGCGTTCTGTGTCAGGACCTCGTCTCCTCGGCAGTCGAGCAGGCTTTTAGTGTCTCTGCTGGCCAGATTGGTCTAGGGTGATTGGATTAGGTGCAGAGACAGGAGGGAGGCCGATTTGAGGAGGCCCCTAAAGGGAGGCTTTGAAACATAGATGGGGAGGAGGAGGGCAGTGTTAGCAGATGAGAGTTCCACAGTCTAGGCATAAAGCGGCGAAGGCCAGTAACCCAATTGGATGCGAATTTTTAGAACCAGGAGGACCTGAGAGTCACTGGATCTTAAGTGATAGGAGGGGTTGCAGGCTTGAAGATGAGGCGAGAGCGGGGTGAGGGTGGCAGTTCTGACAATGTTGTTGATGAAATTGCCTAGGACAAAGATGCGGTGCTTTTCGGAGAGCCACTCCAGCTGGGAGTAAAGCTCACAATGATGCGTGGGTGAGGAGCAGAGCGCAAGCGACATACATTGTTGTCGCTGTGTCCCATTTTGAGAGACTGGTTTTAGGGGCATGGGCAAAGGAGACAAGCACATAGCAGAGTGTGGGTAGTAGGACCCCCTGGCTAGAGGCGAGTTGGTGACTGCGGTGAGAGACAGCTTTGGCCTGTAGGCCAGGCCCAGCTTGCCGCCTGTGGCCTTACATTTGTTGCATAATATGAGGGAGAGGTCCAGCTGTGGGTCAGGGGTCACCCTCAGGTACTTTATTTATTTATTTATTTAGGTCTAGGATTACAAATACCTTTGAGCCAAAGGCTCTTTTACAAAGGTTCCACATCAGTTTGAAAACAGTACAACAAATTGAGGCAGTACAAGATAATACAGAGATACAGCAATCTGAAGTTAGAATACAGAGGATAATGTTAGTACATCAGCGTATAGGGGAAGAGGCAAACAATATTGGTATACATTGGTCAAGAGAAAAAAATGAGATTGCTACATCATACATGGTTATGCAAGTTAAAACAGCAGATACAAGTAGAGGATGTGTACACTGGATAGAGTCATCGGTAGACACAAGTCTAGAGCAAAAGGGTGGATGCTACAACATTACAAGACAAGGAGCCGCACAGCGGTTGGATTTCCGCTTGCAACACCAGTGACCTGGGTTGATGTGAGCCGGGGAAGCTGGAGGGCTGGCCGGGGAGAGGCTTGAGCGTCCCAGGGACTGCTCATCCTCTCTCCGAGGGGGAACCAGAGCTCGACTCTTGTCTGGCCCCAGGTGGAGACCCGAGGTACAACAAGCCCGATGCCTAACAGAGGCGATATGCTAGACATTGGCACTTAAGCATCTTGGCGTCAGGGGACACGGTACATCGAGAACACGGAACCCCCCAGCGGCATCCTAGTAGGCGGGCATAGGCCCCAACCCTCAATTCCCCTACCTGCCCAGAGACAGCATCCCAACGAAAGATAGATGCATCGGGGTGTATGGGCCTCCATTCCGTACCCCATCTGGGGGTATAATCACGGCTCCATGGGGTGGACTGCACTGGTCACCAGGTAGGTGAGCGAGGGCTGAAAAGGCCGTAGGTGACTCCCGAAAAGATGGGGGCTGCGAGGAGGAGGAGAAAAAAAAACACATTACAAGACAAAGGTAGGACACGGGGGAATATGAGCTGCTAGGGGCATTGTCAAGGAAACATGGAGAAATGCAGGGGGTGGTAAGGGGAAGGTAGGGGGTGGGGGAATGAAGGAGGAAGAAGACAGGGACAGGGGAGGTGAAGTGCTAGGTTGGGCGGTTAGGGCAGTATTGAGAGAGTAGCATGGGTTGCTGGTTAGGTGTGGCAGTCACAGGTACTGGATGCAGAGAGCGAGCGGTGGAGCTTGGATTTGAGCGTGCCAAGCACTTGACAGCGTCCGCATCATGCAAGAGGAACCATCAGCTCAGTGATTTTAGAGGAGCAGGGCAGGCTTTTGTCTTGGTCGAGGAGCCAAGAAGCGTGGCGAATCTTTTGAAGGTTAATAGTTAGCTTGTGACCCTTTAGACTCACTGCTGTGCAATTTCTCACACCCCTCCTCTTTCAGATTCACTGCTGTGCAGTTTCTCGTGCTCCCCTTCAGACTCACCACTGTGCAGCTTCTTGTGCCTTCCCCTTCACACTCACTGCTGTGCAGTTTCTCATGCCCTCCCTTTAGACTCACCGCTGTGCAGTTTATCGTGCCCCTCCCCTTCAGACTCACTGCTGTACAATTTCCTGTGCCCCTCCACTACACTTACCACTGTGCAGTTTCTCATGTCCCTCCTGTTGAGATTCACTGCTTTGCAGTTTCTCATGCCCCTCCCCTTCTGATTCACCACTGTGCAGTTTCTCGTGCCTTCCCTTTCAAACTCACCGCTGTGCAGTTTCTTGTGCCCCACCCTTTCAGACTCACTGCTGGACAGTTTGTCATGCCCCTCCCCTTCAAACTCACCACTGTGCAGTTTCTCGTGCCCCACCCTTTCAGACTCACTGCTGTGCAGTTTGTCCTGCCCTCCCCATTCAGACTCACCACTGTGCAGTTTCTCATGCTCCTTGAGGTGCTTTTTGAAGTTGAAGGTCTTGCCACAGGCTGGATGGAAGCAGCAGAAGGTTTTCTGTGGACATGCTGGTACTTGATATGGTGCTAAGGGCAGGAGAGAGAGAGAGACAGAGATTGGGTAACTACACTCTTGGACCCTGTCCAGCCCTCCTTTCCACAAAATGAGGACTTGGGGGCAGCCCTCAACCTGAGAGTTCTGCTGTTCGGGTAAAACCATGGAGGACCAGAAGGAGGTAAGCTGGGTTGGGGTTTGAGGTGGTCAAGCAACCTGAAAGGCTGAATTGCCTTGCGGGAGGGGAATTAGTGATAAACTGATAAATTAAACAAATGGACTAATGTGGCTGGCCCACGGCGCAGCGTTGGATTGCTTCTTGTGATGCCAATAACCTTGGTTTGGGAACAGACCCAGGAATCGGATGCCTGGCCGGGGGAGAAGGATCGAGCATCCTAGGGACTGCTCTCCTTCTCTGGGGGGAGGAAGACGAAGAGTGTCCAGTGCATCACGGACCTCTAGCAGAGGCTGGGGGTACCGCCGCAACCGGCGCCAGTACGCTCAGGGGGGGGCGGATGCTGGATGTCACTGCATGTCCCCACCCAGGGATCAAGCACTTGGAGAAAAGCTGCCCTGCCCCAGCATGACGACCCGCTCTGCCATCTGCTGCCATCCCGGAGGCCAGCTCCTGTGGGCCCGACCCGGGTAAGCCAGGGCTTTGCCCACAGTGTCCATTAGGGTCCCCTGCATTCCTGCCTAGGGGGCAAGCCTGGGCTTGGGGTGGGCAGGAGGGTCCAAACTAAGCGCAGGAACAAAGAAAAAAAATTGACTAATAAGCACTGTCCCAATATCCCAGTGACAGCATGTTGCACTACCATTCAGTCAAACTGGGTTTTCTGCGACAGCAGCTGGCAGCAGTGCACTGCACTCGGGGAAATAAAGGCATCGGGTACCTGGTGCCCCAGTGATTCCTGTTTTGGGCCCATGGGAGCTCGCTCCTACCATAGGCATCTGTGTGTGTGGCCGAGGCCATCAATACACTCCACCCATGCTGGGGAGACAACAGGGATAGAAATCACACAAAGGGTTTTCTGCTGCTGGTCGCCTGTCTCCAATCTGCCTGAAACACTGAAGCAAAAATGTCTTCAATCTTGGTGGATGAGCAGAGGTTCCTTAAGTGCTCCTTGTTTTTGTCTTTCTGTTCACAAACACGTTACCTAAGGCAGCACCAGGATTAACTGGTAGCACTGCAGCGCCCCACCCAGGAATTTTGATAAAATCGCACAGCAGTGTTCCTGGGTCACTTGGTGCAAGCACCCCAGCACTGGATGCCTGGGAGAATAACAGCAGCCCACCTCCTAGAGTCCCCACCCATGGAGGAAGCTGCGGGAGCCAGGTGGCAGCTGGTCCCCGGGACAGTTTGACATCAGGCATGAACAAGGTACAGCCCTGGGACTAGGGTATATCCCTGATGCTGTATGGAAAATAAAACAACAAATAAACCTACCAGCAGAGGAGACACTGGACACGAAGACAGAACAGACCTTCAAGGTAAGTGGGACAATATTCATGTTTGAATTTAGCATAATTTGTATCCTCCACACCCGACCAGCTTCTACATCAGCCAGGTGGTCCTTCCAGCCTCTTCACCTGCAATCTTTGGGACTGACCTCGCTCCAGTGCTCCCTCAAGGATGCCCCCACTGGCCCGTTGGTGTAGAGGGCTGAGACGCTGGGACGTCTCACCTCAAGGCACCCAGTGACCCGGCTCTCCGGGGAGGTGGAAAGGCATCCCTCGCTCACGGCTGCCCCCTGGTGGAGGTCAGTGGGTTGCGCAAGCAAGGTGCCGGTGTTAGGCCAAAAGGGCAGGTAGGAGGAGGGGCCGTTACCAGGGGCTGTAAGGCACAACGAGCCTCCACATGCATGCGTCCTTTCCTGGGGCCCTCAGGTACTTTCGGGAGAAAGCGTAAAACAGCTGGCAGTGGATGGCGGCCGACTCTCCGCAGGCACCACTCCCAGGACGGGTGTAAGATAAGCCCCGGTAATTCCTGGTGATGGAGTGGGGGAGTCAGTCAGGACAGGGGCCGACAGTGATAGGAGAAATAAGGAAGTGATAAAGGATGCCCCGGAAGGCCTGCTGGAGGTTTGGTTTATGCCCCCAACAAAGGTTAAGTGTCAGTGTCTGGAGTTCAGGCCTGGTCAGTGGTGCAGGGCCTGCAACAGGGGTGGCGGCACTGTGCATGGTCAGGGATTTTTCACTTTTCAGTCCCCATCGATAGATCTTTCAGAAGCCTATGATCTGACACATGCATGCAAGTGTTCTGTGTGCATCAGGATATCAGCGTTGCCCTCCCTGAGTACTGGCTCCAGCTTGCACTGCCACCTGTGGTCACCGAGATGGCAGTGTTGTAGCGAGACCAGGTACCCTCCACACTGAATAGATGAGCATCCACTGGGATGCTGAACTATCCTCCCTGACCTGCCCTTTGACTCCACTCCAGGTTCTGCTCTTCGGCCAGCATGACGTAGTGGTAGTGCTACCACTGCACCAGTGGGCCAGCCTAGGGATGACAACTTTCCTTGTATCACAGGAAATACAGAGTTCGCTGAGTAGTGGGGAAGGAAACACCATATAAACCAAAACATGTCTGCACAGCATGCTTACTGGTCCCAGCTTATGAAGCAAAGAGGTTGGAGGGATTTAAAGGGGAACAGTTAGCACACAGGATTCCACACCAAGCATAGGACTGATCCCAGTTTGCACTTTGTGTGCAAAGATTTTCACTGTTTAATGTAGTACACAAGACTGTATCCAACTAAGTATGCTTACTTCTAGGCTGACATCTTCTGTTACTCAAATCCCAGAATCCCTGCAGCTGACATCAGATCAGTAGGCGGCAGTGGAGATTCAATAGCCTGCAATGTACATTAAGAGTTTATATAAGCTCTGATCTTTTGTTTGCTGGTCCCACTGTCCTCCCGGACTAAGTACAGTCACAGAGGATTATACTTAGCTCTTGAAGTACAGCAGAACTGGAAAACATCTGATTGGAGATTATAAACACTCTAACATGCACTGCAGGCTATTGGATCTCCACTGCTGCCTGCATACTGCTGTGATGTCAGCTGCAGGGAATTCTGGGACTTGTAGTTATAGAAGATGTCAGCCTAGAACTAAGCAAAATTAGTCTGAAAAACAGCCGAGGGCTGCACTACGAGATGCCTGGTGCTTCCAAGAAATGGGAAACTGCCAATACAACAGAAAACACGCACACAGAAACGATCCGCACACAAAGATAGCTGCTGAAGAATTTATTGTGTCATCAAAGGAGAGAAAACGACTAACGTCTTGTGCTGTACTGCTTCTCAAAGTGTCAGTGGGCCAACTCTAGATGATTTACACTTACTGCACTAATTCAGAAAGTGTTTGGCAAACTGTTTGAAATCTTTTTAATTATTTATCTGCTCTGGACATTTTGTTTAATACTCCTGTGTTACAATTTTCACCCTTGCACTTTACCTATATGTGGTGCTGACCGTTAATGTAATGGTATACTTGCAAAACTTCTAGGTGGCGCCACTAGCACTTTGAGAAGTGCTACAGTGCGAATCGTTAGTGCACTTTTCACTCACCTGGAATGGTACAGTGAATGCTTCAGCAGTTATCTTTGTTGTTTTGTTTTCAAGATTAGTCTCATACAATCTGCTATACTAAGTAAACCAATATGTTTCTGCGCTTTAGCGTGCTGAGCAGCCCCGTATAGCATGTAGGGGCCCTTGTGCTGATTGACCTTTAACTGATTGGCTAGAAAATGTTCCTTGGTTTACTGGTTTTATTAGATACTAACATTGAGGTACTGCCGGTTGGAAAAGATCTTCCCACATCCAGTACTCACACAGCAGAATCTCCTTCTTCGCCTTCCTGCTTAAACACACAAGGAGCGCATATAAAAAGTAAAAGAGGAGAAAAACATTAAAGTTGGGTGCCATGGCCAAATATTCTGAGTGTTTCACTGTGACAACTATTAATTCGAATGGAGCATCATCAAAATCAACACATGGAATAAAATAAATTGCACGCATACACATACGTACACACACACAGACACACACACATATGCGCACACACAGACTCACAAACACACGCACATACACACTGCAGCGTGCACACATACATACACACACATACACACATGCATACACAGACACAAAACACATACATCGCACACATCACAAGACACACGATGTGCACGACACAGCCATGCACTCACTCACCTTAAAGCAGCAGTCCAATGAAACTGGGCAAATTTGACCCTAACTTTGTTTTAAAATACAAGATTTGAGGCATCTTTTGGTTTTATTTGGTGATAAAATTGTGTAGTTTCACCAAAATTTGATTATTTTATTAATGTTTTAATTTATTTTATTTTTTCTCAAGAGAAAAGGTGGCTTCCACATTTGGCTTAGAAATACTGTTGTGGACCTGGTAAGGTTTAGGATTGAGACAATTAAAAAACTCAAAAGTGTGCAGCACAGAAGGTACCTAGAAAATACAGGTTACTCACCTGTAACAGGAGTTCTAGGAATGGTATATGTTGTTCATCCACACTGTCTGGCAGGTTCCTTGCCGCTTTAAATGTTACGGAAGGTCTTCAAGCTGGCTCCTCCCACCCACCGGGTGGTAAAACCCTCGGCTCCGCCCATGGCGCCAGATCTAGCCTGCTGGAAAGCCAGGTGGTGCGTCGAGAAGCCGGGGAGGTCAGGTGGGTTGTGTGGATGAACAACATATACCACTCCTAGAACTTCTGTTACAGTGAGTAACCTGTATTTCTAGGGATCTGGATATGTTGTTCAATCCACACTTGTTGGCAGACTCCTAGCAGTTCTCTGGAGAAAGGGGAGGCAGGCACCCTCTACTTAGGGAATAAGGACTGGAGAATCGAGGTCCCAAAACCCGGCGTGACTCTAGGTCAATGAGGTAATGGGAAATGAAGGTGTGTGCTGACTTCCAGGTAGCAGCTCTGCAGAGTTCCTGGATAGGGACATCCTGGAAGCAGCCACCAAAGCAGTGGTATGGCGGGTGGAATGAGCTCTTATCCCTCTGGGAGGCTCCATGCCCGCCAACCTATAGAGAGATCTATGCAGGAGGTGACCCACCTGTCCTATAGTCGGCTTAGCTGCAGGTCTGCCGATGCAGCTTCAGGCGTAGGTGACAAACAGTTGGCGAACCTCTCCCCGAACTTCAGCCATCTGCTCCTTATAACAAGAGGCTCTTCTAGGGTCCAAGGTATGGAGCCTATTTGGCCTCAAAAGGTGTGACTGGGGGGAGAACACTAGCAGAGTCAACACCTGGTTAAGGTGAAACTCTGACACCACCTTGGAAGGAATTTGGGTGGGGTGCAGGACAACCTTGTCCCTGTGGAAGACCAGATAGGGAGACTCGATGAAGCGCCTGGAGCTCTCCCATCCTTCTGGCTGACGTGATAGCCACCAAGAAGGCGGTCTTCCACGACAGGTGAGAGATGTCACACATGTGCATCGGCTCAAATGGTTTGCCCATGAGCTTAGCCAATACCAGCAGTAGATCCCACAGAGGTGGAGGTTCTCGCACCAGAGGATATGTGATCAAGGCCTTTGAAAAAGCGCCCGACCATCTTCTCCTGTGCCACCCGACTGCTTGCTGGCCTCGCCCGGTAAGCAGAGATGGCTTGCCCTGGTGCACCTAGGGTCGCTTTGATCAAGCCCTAGCTGAGAAAGGGACCACAGGTAGTCCAATGCTGGCCAAGGAACAGGAAGAAGGGTCCAACCCTTTGTCCTGACACCAAATGGAGAATCTCTTCTATTTGAAGGCATAGCATTTTCTGAGTCGACTCCATGGGACACCTCAACTATGTTGAGGACCTCATTGAAAGACCCAAAGCCTGGAACTCTAGCCGCTCAGAAACCAGGCCGTCAGGTGCAGGGATTGAAGGTCCAGGTGGAGAACCTTCCCTTGTCAACTGAGAGCAGGTCCGGGTGGGCTGGAAACTGCCTTGGGAGCCTGGAGCTGAAGCTGAGGAGATCTGGGTACCAGTACTGGCTGGGCCAGTCTGGGGCTACCAGAATCACCTGCGCCTTGTCCTCTTCACCTTGAGAAGCACCTTGTGGATCAAGGAAATGGAGGAAGGTGTAGAAGCTGCTCGGGGTCCACGACCTCGAGAAGGCATCCCCTGCAGCGAGCCCTGCTGAGGGGTGGGCATGAAACAGCCTCAGCTTCACATTCTCCCTGGAGGTGAACAGGTCGACCTGAGGGTGCCCCAATGGGAGAACAAATCTAGTACTACCTCCGGCAGGAGAGACCACTCATGAGATGCAGTGCCTGTCCGGCTGAGGCATCGGCCAGACTGTTGGAGGCTCCTGCCACATGGATGGCTAGGAGATCCGCCTCCAGGCTGATCACGAGACCAAGTGCAGAAAGCCTCCTTGCACAGAGGCAAGGAGTGCGTCCCGCCCTGTCGACTGAGGTAGAATATGGTCGTGGTGTTGTCCGTCTGGACCTGGACCACTTGACCCTGTACAAACGGAGCGAAGGCAGTGAGGGCTAGTCGGACTGCTCAAGCTCCAACAGGTTGATGTGCATCGAGACTCCTGAAGGAACCAGAGGCCGTGGGCTCTGAGCTCCCCAGATGGGCACCCCAACCCATCAGAGAGGCATTAGTCAGCAGAGTGACCGTCAGAGTGGACAAGCGGGATACCCTCCTGCAGATGAGCTGGAGCGAAGCCACCACTATAGGCCATTCAACATCTCCTCGGTCACTATCACTAGCTGGTCCAGAGGACGGGCGCTGTGACCACTGGCGGCCAGCCCCATTGATGGCGCAGCATATGCCAGCGGGCCCAGCGGACCCACGCTGGTGCAGGCCGCCATGAGGCCCAGAAGCAGGAAGTCCTGGGCAGCGCAGTTGCCCAACCAGAAATGATTGAGCAAAGGAGGAAGGACATCGCCCTGTCCGTCTGGAGCGGGCTCTGGCTCGAAGAGAGTCGAGCTGTGCCCCGATAAACTGAATCACCTGCGATGGCACGAGTTCCGACTTGGCCTCGTTGATGAGGAGGCCAATCTGAGAGCAGATCTAGAGGGCCAGATCCTGGACCGCTCCACCTCCAACCTGGAGGGGCTGCAATCAGCCAGTCGTCTAGGTAAGGGTACACCCGACCCTCGGCGCTGCAGGAATGCTGTCACCACTGCCATGCATTTGGTGAAGACCCTGGGAGCTGGAGAGAGGCCGAAGGGCATGGCCAGAACTTGTAAAGGGATCCTCTGCTCTGAAGCGGAGGAATCGCTGATGAGATGGACAGATTGGGACGTGAAAACGCATCCTGAAGGTCCAGGAAACAGAACCACATGCCTGGCTCCAAGGATGGAATGATCTGAGCCAGAATGACCATCCTGAAGGTGCGAGACCTTAGGAACTTGTTCAGGTCGTGCAGGTCAAGAATGGGGCGCCAGCCCCTGTCCGTTGGGACCAGGAGTACCTGGACACAAACCCTGGGTCTGGGGGGTCCGCCACCTCGCTGATCACTCCTTGTGGAGGAGAAGCAATGTCGGCTCGATGAGTCGACAGAGAGGCTATGGAACCCGTGAGCCGCCCATGGAGCGACAGCTTGATGGGATGGAACTGCTCGAATTCCAGAGGCAGACTCCTGCCTACCACTTCAACACCTAGCGGTCCGTGGTGATGGCGGACCAGGCGGAAAGGAGGTGGGGAGCTCCCCAATGGAAACCGGGGAGGAGTGGCGAGGTTGGGGCATGACCCCTCAACCCCATCACTGGGCAGGCTTGGAGGAAGGGCCGGTCGAAGTCACCTGGGCCATTTCCTCCAGGCTTCCTGCTGGAGGAAGCAGCAGGCTTGGCTTTGGGGTGCCAGCGTGAGCCTGCTGGCCCTGGTGCTGGTGTTGCTGGGCCAGATGTGCACTGAGGGGCTGAAGGATGAAAGGGCTTATGCTGCTGCTGGCGGCTTTGTCCTTCTGGGCAGACGTGGACCGAGTCAAGGTGGCATTGGACTTCTCAATCCGTTGGAGATGACCTCCACCCGGCCCAAGTAAGTCGGTACCAGGAAGGAACATCTGCCAGCTTGTGCTGGGCATCAGCCGTGAAGGTGGAGATCCGCAGCCAAGCTCTGCGGCGCGCATAGCCACTATGGCTGCTACTGACCAGGCACACGAAATCAGCAATGTCCAATGAAGTTTGGAGCTGCTGTTTGGCTACCGCCTTCCCTGATCACGCACCTACCTGACCGTCATCTGAAGGTCAGCGGAGATGAGGAATCACCTCATCCAGGGAGCCCAAAGGCGTGTGAAAAGTGTGCCATCAGAACGGCTGAACTAGCCTGACGAAAGCCTAGGGAGGAAGCAGCGTATACCTTCCGCCCTGAGTAATCCAACTTTTTGATCCTTATCGGTGGTTTGTCCACAGCCCGAGCATTCACGGAATGCCGGAAAACTATCGGTCACTAACCCTTTCGCAGAGGTGCTCCGAAACCAGAGAGTGAACCAGTGGGAACGATACTTTTGAGCCATGCTGGCCAAGGTGCAGGACAAGATGCTGTGCTACAACTCCAGGGCCTGGCCAACGGCGGCTTCAGCCACGGAAGAAGGCCTCTGTAAGGGAATCCCTCGGTCAGTATCTCCGTAGGGATGCTTGGCCTGTTCTGAACTGGTTCAAGCTGCATCCCAGTAGACTCTGAGATGAGTCGAGTATTCCCAAAAAGCGAGGATGGGCTCTCGTCACCGACTGCCCCCTGCAGATTCCAGGTCAGCCGGCCTGAAGAACAAGAAGGTGTCAGCCGTCCAGACTCCGAGGAGTCTACGAACAGCTGCCGAGTGACTGAGCCACCCTCCACTTGCCGAGGTCGATCGGGAGTGGGGTGACTGACAACCTATGGGGCAAGCCCTGACCCAACCGAGAATCCTTGGTCGGGGTCCCAATCTTAGGTTGTGGAGGCAGAGGATTCACCACAATGGGTGGAGCAGCCGGTTTCGGCCGAACAACTGGCGCCAGTGGTGGCTCCTCACTACTACGAGGGGTTGTTTGGTCACTCCGTGGCAGTCACTTAATGGAGAAGGCGACTGAGTCGGCTTTATATCTTACAGTAAGAGCTGCTGCCACATCAAGTCCTCGTGGCGCCAATGCAACTTGACTGGAACCTGTCCTCCGAAGAGGATGGCGGTGGCGCCGCTTTCCATAGTGCGAGACCAAGACCGCCCGGCGTCGGCGGGACCGGCTGGACCTGGAAGAGAATGAGACCTTGAGATTCTGAGGGTGGGTCAGAGGGACGGAAACCCGCCCATCCTTCGGTACAGGACCTTAACCGGGACTCCGGCACAGGAGAGTCCTCGGTAATCACCAGGGAACCGGTGAAGTAGGGTTGTCAGCATCACCAGTCCACAAACCGTCCGAAGGGTCGAAAAAATCTTGACGGCGTCGACAATTGTCTAGCCTGCTGACCTGACAGGGACACCGTGAAGCCAGCAGCCTTAGCCACAACCTCGATCGAAGTCGGCCGATGGTCCGGTGAAGGGGCTCGCCTCGCCTCCCACGAACGTTGACGGTGGGACTTAACTTTCAAGTCCTTCTTCTTGGACCCACTGGAATGTCCCGGCTGGTCCTTCTCCCTTGTGGAGAGGGACTGACAAAGCTCCTTAAAGGAAGCTGTGGAAGAGCCCAAGGAGGCGGGATAAATGCCGCGGCGAGGAGGAAGAAGAAGCGGCCTGGACCACCTCCTCCTCGAGGGCGATCATCTGCTCCAACTGTTCCAGAAGCCCACCACCGTGGACACCATCCAACGGGCCTCCTTTGACTTGACTGGCGGATACCGTTTTCAGGCGCCCAAGAAGAGGTCGGGCATGAGAGTCTTCCAAGACCGAAGCCAAGAAGGAGCTGCACAGATCATGAGCCTGCGAGATCATGGCCAAGGCCCAGGCAGTGAGCGTCGTGGGTGCGGATCTGTCGGGACATCTTCTGCCCACAGGGCACCGGCGAAAGCCAGGGGTCGGATTTGTCCATCACAGCGCGAGGGAAGGCGGACCAGAGTCTTGTAAACTTTAGAATTAGTTTCGGTTAACCCAAGAGTGTGGATCTAGGGCCTAAACGCAGAGCGCTAAGGAGGGAACCTGAGCTTCCAATCGGTAAGTAAGATCAGGCCAAGGGGAGTTTAGGGTTTTACCACCGGGTGGGTGGGAGAGCCAGCTTGAAGACCTTCCAGCAACATTTAAAGTGGCAAGGAACCTGCCAATAAGTGTGGATTGAACAGCATATCCACGACCCTAGAAAGTATATTTTGACAGGTATGCTAATATTAGCTGAAACAGGGTTCTTAGGGAAACATGTTTTATTGCACTGCTGCTTTAAATTATTGAACTGCTTTTAAATAGCTTCATCCTGCTTTTTTTGCTTTGTCCTGTGTTGTTTTTTTATCCCTCCTACACGCTGTCTGGGACCTCCTTCGGCTGTCTCCCAGCGCCTGATCCTGTCCCACTGAGATCCTCCTGACCTATGACCCCGGTTCCCTGGTCTACTCATGACTCACCTGCTTGGGTAACCCCTCAGCTTGCAACCCCGAGGCAAGGCTGTCTTCAACTTCTTGTCGCCTCCCATACATCAATCCAACTTCTCCTAGAAGGAGGAGGTGCAGGCCAGGCCTGCTGGGAACATGGTGGCAGGGCGGGATCACCTGCCCAGCCAGTGGGGTTATCTACTTTCCTTGACTTCCCTGATGGACGCGGATGCAGTGACATCCTGGAACATTATGCACTTTCCTATGTGCGATGTGCTGATGTCCACTGTGTCCTACCAACCCAGCAACTGCTGAGGCTCCAGGCTCAGTATTCATGGGCTGCCACCAGGAGGTACAATGTTGCCAGAACCCTGCATCCACCCTGGAGGAGGCAAGTAGTCCACTGGATGCTTAAGCCTCCTCCCCCGCAGCTGGCCCTCAGATGTTCTGAGCTCATTCTCGAAACTGGATCATCAGCTTCGAAGTGGTAGTGGTACCGCTGCACCATCAGGCCAGCCCACTTGTCCCGTTTTTAGCAGAAACATTCACTATTTACATCAGCAAAAGTCAATTACACTGAATTGCTTAAAATCTAGAGTTCAGCTTCTTTTTTAAATACTGATAATATTTTCATTAAAACAGTAACTTTTCATGCCCTGAAGCAAGAGAGCCTCTTGACAGTCCTACTTAACCCCTCACTGATCTTTCCTCTGCCAAGGAGTTGATATAACACCTTGCTTGGTACACTGTTCGTCCTGCACAGATGCTGACACCCCACCCTTAGTATTTTGTAGGTTAATTATGTCCCACCCTGGGATGCTAAATCCTGGCATGCAGCCATATGCTTGCTAATCAGGTTTATATCTCTTTTCCCTTCCCAGCCGCTCATCCAGAGATTTTTTTAATTCTTTGGTAACCATGTAAGTCCCACTAGGCACAAGGCCTGTTTTCAGGTGTGTTTCATCATCATCATCATCAAATCTTTATTTATTCAGGCTAACATCATTGAGCAAGGCTCATTTACAAGATGGACCTGATACGGTCAAGGTTCAGCAATTGATACACAACACACATCATACACTTATATAGGACAGTTATACATACAGGAGAAAATAACGTTTATAAACACAGTGATATACAGTAAATTCACATGATAAAAAAAGCAGTTACAGGAAAGTTAAGCTAATATTTACAGTATGTACAGTGTATATACATATCTCAGTGGGGGCATGCAGACACTCAACATAATGTAATACTAGGATGGTGAAGGTATTACTGGGTGCCATAAGATGGGGTGTCTGTCTGGAAGGAATATGCCATATATGGTTTGAAGGAGATTTGTGAGATGCACAATGCTAGCTCTAGTGGTAACAATTGCATTTCTCTTTGAAGAAGACTGTACAATGCTGTTTAAAGGATGCAAATGGAATGATATTGGACAGTTTTAGGGATTTTTGTAGGGTGTTCCATGCTATAGCTAGAGAATAGCTGATTGCTGCCTCCCTAGCCTGGTGTTGAATTTGGGCAATTTGAGCAGGATGATGTTGTTGCTTCTTAGGGCATAGGAGCTAGGAGAGGTCTGGGTGAAGCAGTCCAGGATATAGTTTGGAAGTTTTTTGACAACGCTCTGTAAATCCATAGTGCTGCATTTCTGTTCCTTCTGAGGTGAAGGGAAACCCACCAACTGCAGCATAAAGAGAGCAATGATGAGTATTAGATGGCAGATCTGTAATGAACCTTATTGCTCTATGATATAAGGTATCCAACTTGTGATGGTAGGAGATGGGCAGTGACTATAAAGGAAGTCTGCATAGTCAACAACTGATAGAAAATGGCCTGGACTAACCTCATCTTTGAGTCTCTGTTTAGGAAGGTTTTAATCTATAGAGAAGGCCAAGCCTTTGGCGAAGCTTTTTAACAGTTCTTCTAAATGATGAGTGAAGTCAAGTCTGTTGTCAATCCACACAACTAGGTATTTGAAGTTTCTACATACTCCAGATTTTCTCAAGTATAGTGCATAGCTGGGAGAGAATGATTGGAGAGGATGTGCTGGTAGAGCTTTGATTTGTGAACATCATTGCTTTAGTTTTCTTTGCATTTAACAGAAGCTTTTCTCGAGTAGCTGATATTGTAGCAAGGAGAATTCTGTTTGTAGGATTTCACGAGCAGCTGCAGTGAAGGGTTGCTGACATACAGAACAGTGTCATCAGCAAAGAGGTGTACAGAGGAATTGGTAAGGTTGAATCAATGTTATTTATATAAATGGCAAAAGGATAGGACCCAGAATAGAACCTTGGGGGACTCCTCTTGACAGTGGTTTTAATGGGGATAGGTCACCTTCAGCTTTTACCTGCTGTGACCTACCGTGAGATAGCATCTGAACCACTTAAGGGAGGATGGATCTAGGCCAATGGAGTACAGGGATGAAAGTAGTAGCTCCTGGTCCACAGTATCGAATGCTTTGCTCAGGTTCAGGAATACTGCACAGACATTATTCTTTTATCTAATTCGGATTGCCAGTCATTTGTGACCTTGGCTAGTGCAGTGATAGTGCTATGCTTGGCCCTGAATCCAGATTGAGCTGGGTTTAGGAGGTTAGCATTGTCAAGATACTCCTTAGCTGATTACTCACTAATTTCTCCAGCATCTTGGATAGCACTGGTAGAATGGAAATGGGCCTGTAATTATTAAGGTCCATAGGGTCCCCTGATTTTAGAAGGGAACCACTTGGGCTGTCTTCCACAGTGTGGGAATAGAGCCAGAGTTTAGGGATAGGTTAAAGAGGTGTGTTAGGGGACTGCAAGTACATGGCATGCAATCTTTAGAAAGTAGGGGTCCAGAGAGTCTGCCCTGCACTTTTTTTGTATCCAGTTGCCATAATAGATCCTCTACTTGTTTCAACAGTATAGATTTGAAGCTGAAGGAAGAGTCAACTCTGATCACCAGTGTAATGGGAGCTTAATTGTTCCCTCAGCAGGTTAGCTGGAGAGGTGTCAAAGGCAAGGCCAGCCGTTGTGAAGTGGTTATTGAAGGTGTCCAGAATTTCCATTTTGCCAGTGATAGGGCCATAACTGTTGTGTAATTGAGTTGGAAGGGGTGTTAGCGTCCTGCCCCACCATACCCTTGTACTTGTACCGGTGTACTTGAGAGGTTAAGTGACAGGTTCAGGGTCACACAGTATACAAGTGGAGGTTGTGGAATCAAACCCAGGTCTGCTGGATGTACCAAGCTCATTCACAGCTCCTTGCTCTTGCCTCTGCCATATTGCCAGCTATCCTGTTCTGGCCCTATGATTCATCATGGAGACAGCTAGGAGTGTTTCTCATCCCTGGTTTTTCTCCCGACCTACCCTCCACTGCAGTGCCGTGAGGCCATGCCTCTGTCGACGCTCAACATCACATGCCCCCATGGCAAGAGTCAAGCTCCTGGCCCGTGTAAGGGTTGCTGTGATGCCGGAGCTCACTGTAACCCTTCCCCAGCCGAGGGTCACTACCGTGCAGCAGCTACTTGGCCAGGCCCGTCCCTGATGTGGTAATCCAGCTCCACGGCCAAACCTGGGTCACCTATGTGGCAGCGTGAGGCCTCTGCTGCCGCCCATCGGCATGGCCCAGGTTTATATCTCTCACCACAACCATGTCTTGGAGTTACAATTTCTGGACAGTCTATTTATGCCAGGACAAACCCCTTCTGTGTTCTTGCTGAGGGCTTTTCCACTTATGGTTCCCTCTTTTTCTTCTGTACCCCATCATGGTTTTTCCACTATAATACAGATGCAGTATCAGTTCAGTTTGTTTTACATTATGAACTATATTGTAGATTTATGTTTATTTATTTTTATTTAGTTTTTGTTTACCACATGGGTGCGCTAGCCATAAAGATGACTGTTTTCAGGCATGACCCGGAGGTTAAAGGGCAGACATAGCAGTTATAACAAACAGTAGAATACATTGAGATACATAAACAAGGTGTTGTGAAACATTAAAACAATAGGCTAAACAGCACAGGTAGTATACAGGGTATTTCGAAAAACATTTAACAATAAGCTTAAACATTACAGGTAGTACACAGGGTGATCCTGGTAGGATCATAGAGGTTTTACAGTCATAGCTTGATGAAAACATACAGTAGCAAGAGTAGAGCAGTAGTAGCCCTGAAAATACGATTTAGAAAGTACAACAAAATAGATAAATAAAATGTGGTCAAATACTGGCAAGTGCAGGGGATAATGGGCAGGGGAATGGCAAGACAGTGAACAGCAGGGATACTAGCAGGTCAGGATAAGGAAAGGTAGGGTATAGGATAGGAGCTGGGAAAGAGAGAGGGATGGCTGCAGGGGCTAGTGTCAGGAGAGAGGCTGGGATTGGCTCTATCACAAGGGAGTATGGTGGGGAAAAGGTAAGAGCTTCGGATAGGCAGGATACCCAGAGGACTGAGGAGGTCTGAAACTGGAGCATTGGTTGGTGGAGCTGAGATGCTGGCGGAGCACTTTTTAAAAGCACTGTGTGTAGGAGCTAGCCGGACATCCAGAGGGAGCGAGTTCCATAACTGAGGTGCATGGTGGGCAAAGGCTCTAGAGCGTTTGGCGGTACTGCATCTGGGGATGCATAGTGAGAGATTTGTCAGCAGAGTGTAGCCCGTAGTTGGAGGTCTGGTAGGTGAGTAGCTCGGCCAGAGTTGTTGGGGTATGAGATCTCACGATGCTGTCGACAGTGGAGCAGAAGGAGTAAAGTCTAGTACCGTTGGGGGACAACCAGTTTAGATCCGTATAGCAGACAACAGTGTTTTACTTGTTCAGGTTCACAGCGTAAGTGAAACTCTTTTAACATCGACCAGTTAGTATATGTTTTGTATACCTGCTGAGGTTTAAGCCAATAAAATATTAACTACAAAAACAGTAACTTTTCCCTTAGACCTCATTGGTTCATACTGCTTATACACGCTGTGAAGTCATCATCCTCTGCTTATGACAGCACAACCTGATGCCATGGAAATAATGATACAAGCAGAGGCCCCTTCTTGCTGACCTCCCAGCCCAATCAACCACCTTCTCTTGGATTTACCCCTCACTTCGGCCTGCCCCCCAATGGCTAGGGTGCAGGGCTCCACATCCCACCATAGGATGGATCCAGATTTCGGAGGAGGGCTGAGGTCACCAGTGCAGGGCCTGCGGGAGGTCAGAACTCATCCTTCCTGGCTGGGTCTTCTGTCCCACTCAACATCAGCAGGCGAGGGCACACGTGCACACAACATGCGAGGCTGATGCCAGACAATATCCTCCATCCCACAAAGCCATTCCAGACTGCGCTACCTGTGATCACCCAGGGGCAGTGTTGCAAGAGCCAGCTGCCCCTCCTTCCTGGAGGACAGCATCCTTTGGGACACTCAATCCTCTCCCCGACTGGCCCCTGGCCACCAGTTGTTCCTGAACCCAGACTGCCAGGTTCACAAGTAGCAGCCTTACCCCAAACCAACAGGTCAGTTTGATTACTATAACGTTAAAGAAAAATTATGTTTATTTATAACCACCAGTCAAATGTGGTCGTTGAGATGCACTGACCTGATTCGTTTTGACCAATCTGCACCGTGGCTTCATCTGGTGGATTCTTTGCACGTTGACGCCTGCAGATGGAAACAAAAAGCTGTGAGTGAAACATGCATGTGCACTGGGAAAAAATGTGCAGAGCACAAAGTAAGCATCCCACCGCTATCCAATATGTTTTGCCACAGCAGCATTTTTGTTCAGCAGCATGGCCCCAGAGGGCAGATGTGAACATAAACTCAGCTGCCACACTGGGAATAGCAGGAGGAAGACCGCATATCCCACTGGATGCCCTCTTCCTCTGGGAGGGACCTGCCCATGGCACTGCCCTCCCACTTTGGTGCCAGTCCCAGGGCAGGCTACGCTGCTCGCCTATCTTAACTTCAGCCTGCACTTGTGCTTGTGTAACTTACTCTGCACTTTATCCCGCTCTCTGTTTGTACCAGCTGTGTGTTCTGACACTACAAGTTTGCATTTTATTTGCTTCATGAAATGTACTATACTGTTACACTGTCCACTCCTGGTACCACCTCCCCAGCTCACACATCAAAACAACCCTGACTCAATGTGCCCTTCCCAGTTATTAATTTTCAAATAAATAAAATAAATAAGGTGTGGATGACCATCCAGAATGGGCTCATGTACTACGGAGGAAGCCAGAGGTGCACCTAACTCAAACAGGAGGACACTCTAAACAGCAAAGCATGGGGCTCTAGATGGCAGACAGCTTTAGTTTAAGTCTGCCACTGGAGTTTGTTTAAAAAATAATCTGATGCATTTGTAAACTCCGGCTCCAGAGTTCTGTGCTCTGAGTGCACTGAATACCTGTCTTTGCTGCACAAGGTGTGAATGGGTGGCTCAGTACTATGTTTCACAGGTCTTGAAGTGAGCGGGTATGGCTTCTCCAAGCAGATGACATCACTGGCGGCCCGCTCTGGCCCATCCTCTGTGGGGCCCTGGGAGCCTAACACCACCACATCTTTGTCACAGATGGGAAGCCAGGTGTGTGCTAGAGCTGTGCAGAATTTTTAATTCTGCTGGCTTAATCAACGATTTTGCTGTCATAGTAATTTGTAGAAATGATGTTAAATATCGCAATAATTATAAAATAAGTAGGAAACTGCTGCATACTGACTGGCTAGCGGACATGAATTGTGACACTACTACCACTGGCTAAAAAAGTGCCGGCAATCAGGACTAAGCACACTAACATATCAATGCCTTCTGTAAAACACTCATGGTTTTCATTACAAACTAGCTGCCACATTTACAGGTACCGCAATCAGGACTCAGAACACTAACATAACAATGCGTTCTGTAAAACACACCTGGCTTCCATTACAAACTAGCTGCCACCTTTACTCTCACTAAAAAAGTCAGCTAGGCCCTAAATATGAAACACCCTCAAAATTTGAAAATAAATAAATTAATTAAATATTGTTTCCCTTTATGGGTCCCTTCCTACAGACATACCATACACCAATTTAAAAACAATGACGTCCTACTCATAGCTGTAATTTCTTGAACTTCTTTGCTGACCATCAGAACCCCCTTCCTATCCTTACCTGTCTGCCCAGATGATCCTTCCTAGTCTGACTCCACAGACAATAAACTGGTCTCCAGCAACCTTCCCCGCCTCTACCTATTCACTACTATTCCCTCATGTCTATCCCACTCATGCCTGAAGCCTCCCACTGTCTTCACATCCACCACTTCTGCTGGCAGTGTATTCTAGTGTCTACCACTCTTTTCAGTAAAGTAGTACTTTCTCAAATCCCTCTTTATACAACCCCCAGTGTCACTGCATGCCCTCATGTCTTGGTGCTGTTCTCTCATTTGAAAGAGACTCCCCTCCTGCATTCTGTAACCCTCTGCAGGTACCTGTAGGTCTCTATCATGTCCCTCTCATGCTCCTTCTCTTCCAGGGTGGACATATTGAGATCTCAGTCTCTTCTCGAGGGGCTTTGGTGCAACTCTTGCACCATTTTGCTGCTCTCTTCCAGACTACCTCCACCCTGTCTATGTCATTTCTGAGCTGGACCTCCAGAACTGGACACAGTACTCTAAGTGGCATCTCATCAGTGAGCGATACAGTGGCAGCACCACCTCCCTCCTCCTACTGGAGATACCTCTCCCAATGCATCCCAGCATCGCACTGGCCCTTTGCACTACTTTGTCACACTGCTCTGCCACCATCGGGTCATCAGATATGATAACCCCAAGGTCCCTTCCTGCTAAAAGACCGTCAGTAACCCCCACCGGCATCCTATACTCCATTCCTGGGTTCCTATGCTCTAAGTGCATGATTCTGCACTTTTGGGTACTGAACATCAACGGCCATGCTCCTGGCCAGTCCTTGAGTTTCCCAATGTTCCTACACATTCTCCTCCCCACCCCATGTCCACCTATTACAGATTCTGGTGTCTGCAACTAGGCATATCTTCCCCTTCAGTTCTTCTTGCAATGTTACTTATGAAGACACTGAAGAGGACCGCCCCAGTACTATGCCCTGCGGCACCCGCTGTGATCTTGACACACCTGGCACACTCGAGGAGCCTTCCTCTGGAATCCACACCTCACCCAGAGTGGGGCCTTCTGCTCCTGATCACTTTCTTCCAGCTGCCCACGGGCAAGGTGATGTCGGACGCGGTCACAGTGGACAGGATCCGCGGTGGAGGTGGGGGCAGATGACATCTATCCCCTCCCCAGCCAACGGTGTTTTCCTGTTCTTGAGACCCTTGGAACCCGACATTCAATGATGTCCAGTGCGACCGGGCTCGCTCCGAACCCTTACTGCAGGCGTCTGTTGAGGCTCCTCCCCATGCACCAGCGTGATCCCCAGGCTGCAGTGCTTCCAACCTCTGCTGGGAGCCGCTCACGCCGGAGTCATCCACCTAACCTCCACAGGAAAGAAGAACAATCCTCGGACGCTCAATCCTCTCCTCCCCGCCCGACCCCAATGACTCAAACTCGTTCCCAAACCCAGGTCGCCGGCAAGGTGCGAGGTGTGGCGTCCAGCGCCTCCACCCTCAGCGCTACTGGGCCGGAGGCTGCTGAAGTTCTTAATTAGGCTCCTATGTGCCACACAGTAACCAATCAGGAGCCTCGCTTAGGCTCATGAATATTTAATAAGACTTTAACCAGTCCCCAGGCAGCCAATCAAGGAAAAGCATTGGCATGAGTTGTGAAGGCAGCCACTTGCTATGCCCTCCGCGGTGACAGCAATCATCAGCATGTGGTACAGAGGGATGGGAAAAAACAATTAAAAAACAGTGTGGAAGCCCTGCTGACACCCCCCACTCTAATTGGGTTGGAGAACATGACAGGATTAGACAGTCTGGAAAGGGCCCACCCACTGGCGCAGTAGTAGGTTACCGATCATAACATCAGTCTGGGTTGGGGATGAGGCCAAGTACATCATGGTGTCAGTGTGGCTCAGTTGGCAGCAAATCTGCCTCTTGGCCAGAGGGCTGTGGGTTCTTGTCCCACAATAAGCTTGGGCTCATACCTTAAGCGTTGGCAACCAAGTGCAGCACCAGTGGGTGCTATGCTGTCAGGGCATGCCGTCCTTGGATGAGATGCTAAACTGAGGTCCCTTCTACCCGTGCTGTCTTGGTGGGTGTCCAGGTGAAGAACCCAAAGCACTTTTGCAAGAGCAGAGGAACTTTTATTGAAAATAATAAAACAAATAATTCAGCAATACAAACAGAAACGTTAGCAAGATCAGATATTTGTCTCAAACCAAATAGAGAAAAAGAAAATGAAATCCTATCCCAATATTCTGTGTCTAATGCCAATACTCAGAAGGACTTGCTTCAATTCCCAAACTAAACCATATATAAATAATAATTAAAAAAAAAACATGCAAAGAAACCAAATAATTTAATCAGGTAGGAAAAAGAAAACCATTGCCACCAATGTTGTCTCACTATGCTTGGCAAGGTTCTAGAGCAGGTTTGAAATTCTTTAGACAGAACAGCTCGTAAAAGTGATACAACCGAGGTAGCAATAGAGATGTTGTGGTCTGCAGTTGCTTTAACACGAACTGACATCTTTCTTGCCAGAGATAACATCTGAGGCATGCATAGGTCATGGTTTGCATACTACTGTGGTACCTCTTCCACTGCAAGCATAATCACCTAATATTAAATTCCCATATATGAGTCTAGTCAGTGTAGGCCATCTCCAGCTATCATCTGCACGTATTCTGGCTGAGGACACATATGTTCTGCCAAAGATTTGTGTTTCATGTTCCCTTACCCCAGACGCACATGAAAGCTCAGCTATAATACGCCTCACACTTTTGAAAAATTCTGTCCCGTTTACATTTATTGATTCTTTCAGGGTTATCACTGCAGAGGCCTTTACCTGAAACCTCTCTTGGTCAAAAGGCTTCCTCGTTTTATGCCATAAAATGTTGGAACTCTTTATGTAGGTGTCAGTGTGGCTCAGCTGGTACCACGTCCCCTCATGCCTCAAGGTTTTGGGTTCTAGTCCCACACTGGGATTGGGCTCATGGCTTAGCGCTGGCTCCCAGGTGCAGTTTGGGGAGGGGTGATGCACTGTTGGGTTTGCCATCCTTCAAATGAGATGCTAAACCAAGTTTCCTTCTACCATCTCTGGTGCTGTCCTGGTGGGTGTCAGGTGGAAGTAAAAGAACCCAAGGCACTTTCCATAAGAAATGGGGTATTTTTATTAAAGGAAAAAAGTACAGTTACATAAAACTTACCGTAACAGTATAGGAGAAGAGCTCTTGCAGCAGGTAATACCATTAGGACTAAGACTGCCAGGCATTAGGACCCCCACAGAAAAATCTTCTAGCTAGCAGTCTGTGGCAGGGGACCACCCGATGTCGGCTCTGCCCAGACATCAGGCGTGGTATAAAGGGGCAGTCCTCCGGTACCACCTCAGTTCTACCACCAGAGACCCGGCTGAAAAACAGATGGAGAACTGAGGAGGCTTTCTCATCCTCAAAGATAAAATAATGAACATTTTCCTCGGGGACAGGTGGGTGGGAAAGCCCTGCTGCAAACTCCTCTTGAAGATCTACTGTCACGGTTACGTTCTTACGTAATTGTACTATCTCACTTCAAGGTGGAGCTCTTGCAGCAGGTAATACCATTAGACTGAGTCCCAAGTAGTACCCAAAGAGAGACCTAGTTCAGAAGGGTGGCGAACAAATGGTAGCTGTATGGAATTATGAGAGGTCCCTGAAGGACCGCTGGGCGAAACCTGCTCTCCTCCTGGGCAATGTCAAACTGTGGTGCCTAACAAAGGTGTGCACTGAACTCCAAGTAACGGCCGCACAGATCTCCGCTGAAGAAACGTTCCTAAGGAGGCGAAGGGCGATCGCCGCCATCCCTCTGGTGGAATGGCCCTTAACAGGTGCCAGTAAAGGTGTGATGTGCTGCTGGAAGTAGAAAGTAATGCAGTGCACAACCACTTGGCTAGTGTCTAATTTGTCACAAGTGCCCCAGCTTTTCTGTGAGTGAAGGAACAAACAACTGGTCTGTCTTTCTGGCGGAACTAGTCCTTGTCAGACAGTAATGCAGGTTTCTATGTACATCCAGAGTGTGCAACAGTGCCTCCCTCTGTTTGAGTACTCTGGGTAATAAACTGGTAGTTGGATGCCTGGTTCACCATGAACTCAGACACTAACCGGTAGAAACTTATGGTTTGTAATCAGGCTACCCTGTCCATGTGAAAAAATAAGATAAGGCTCTTTGCACATCAGAGCCTACAGCTCAGTAATCCTGAGCTGAGGTAATAACAACTAAAAATAATGCTTTCCAAGACAGAAGGCATAGCTGCAACTGCAGCTGGTTCAAAGTGAGGCAAGATGAGCTTTTCCAAAACAGATAGGAGGTTCCAGGGCGGCACTGGGTTTCTGCTGGGAGGTTTGATATACAGATCCCTCTTAGGAAGATCTTGCAGGTGTCTAACTGTGCCAGAGTCTTCCCATTCACTGGTGCATGGTAAGCTGACAGGCGCAGAGATGCACCTTAATGGACAGTAGCTGAGGACCAAGTTAAATAGGTAGAGAAGATACTCCAGCACAGAGTCACGGACAACTGAGAGGATCAGAGAATGGGGAATCGCCCAAGCATGAAGCGCTTCCATTTCATGGCATATGTCGCCTGGTAGGGGTTTCTCTCCAAGAGCACCTCTGCCACTCTGAGGGATACTCCAAATCTATCCCTAGCTAAATCAAGAGGAGCCAAGCATGCAGATGCAGGGACCAGAGGGCCAGATGGACCAACATCCCTTGCTCTTGGGAGAGCAAGTGAGTGGAGGGTGGTGCTTCCGATGCCAATTGTTACAACAGCGGGAACCAAATCTGTCAAAACCAGAAGGGTGCTACCAGTATCATCTGGGCCCTTTCTGCTTGCAACTTGAGCAAGATCCTCTGAAGATGGGGGAAGGGAGGGCATACAGAAACCTCCCTGTCCAAGAGAGGACAATGCATCGTGCAAAAACACCAGGCCCTGGATCTATCAAGCAGAAATTGGGCAGGTTGGTGTTGTGTGGGGACACAAAGAAGTCCAGTTCTGGCCGACCCACCTTTCAAAGAGGTTGTCTTCGACCTCTTGTTGTAGTTTCCACTGTGGTTCTGAGACTGAGAACGACTTAGGCTGTCTGCGAGGATGTTGTGGATCCCTGGAACATGGACTGCCATGAGATCCAGGCTGTGATCCACTGCCGGGTCCATATTCTCATTGCTCTCTGCACAGGAAAAAGAATGTGTGCCCCTTACTTGTTAAGATGGAAGACTACTGGGTGTTGTCTGACTGGATCAGAAGGGCCCAAAGATGGAGTACCCTTGGAAGGCCTGAAGGGCATACAGTATGGCTCTCATCACCAAAATGTTTATGTGAGAGACCACCCATGGAGTTCCAGGACCCCTCATCTAATGAGAAGCAAGATGTGCCCCCATCCCAGTCCCAAGGCATCCGTAGTAAGGATCTGCTGTGGACTGGGTCGCTGGAAGGAACCCCTATGCTCCAGTGGGCTGGGGTGACCCATCAAGTCAGGGACTGACAGACAGCGCAGGAGATCCAGATAGGCTGCTCTAGCTTGTCCGTGCCTTGGTCCCACTGAACCCTGAGGTGCCATGTTCAACCGTGTGGGGAACTGTGGCTATGGCTGCGCCATATGAGCCGAGAAGCTGCAGAACCACCTCGCAGTGACCAAGTCTGAGTCCTTCACCCTGTGTTTACCTCTCTTAGCCTGTGCACCCGGTCTGTGGGCAGGAAGGCTTTTCCTTGGACTGTGTCCAGGACTACTCCTATGTTTTCTAGCCTTTGAGAAGGCCATGGATGTAACTTGAGCAAGTTTAGGTAATGCCCGTAGTCTGGAATAGACTGAATGTCTCCTCCAAGGTCTTGTTTAATTGATCTTCTGCTTGAGCTGTAAGAAGCCAATCGTTCAGGTAAGGGTAGACAAAGTGACCCCCTCTCCTGAGGGCCGCGCCACTACTGCCAGGCACTTGGTAAAGACCCTTGGTGCTGATGATAGGCTAAATGGCAGTGCCCTGAACTGGTAGTGCCCGCCATGGAAGGTAAAGTGGAGGTACTTCCTGTGGGACGCCAGGATCCTGATATGCATGTACACGTCCCTGCATGTCCTTGATGGACAATGGGCAACAGGCTCGCTAAGATCACCATTCTGAACTGTTTGTATTCGATGAAATTGTTCAGCTGACTCTGACAGGACTAACTCTTGATGATTACATTGAAGAAGGAAATTAGCTGGCCCACCAGCACAGCAGTTGAATTTCCGCTGCAATGCCAGCGACCTGGGTTCAGGAACGAGTTCAAGTTTGAGAAGGGCCGCCAGGGGAGGCAACGAGCATCCCATGACTGCTCATTGTCTCTGGGGAGGAAGGGGCTGCAACCTGGTATTGGGCGACCGCTTGGTGGAGGCCAGGGTAGGACAACACGTCAGGTTCACTGTTGGGAGGTGCATGACAGATGTCGGCTCGTCTAGACGTCTGGATGCCACACCCACAAAAACATTGCTCCCATCCGGCCAGATGACGTCCTCCAGTCCTCCGTCGACTCTAAGGTCCCTGAAACAGCCTGCCTGTACCTTCCTCAGCAGCACCCAGGCCAATGATAGAGTACACTGGCCTGTCTAACGTGCCTTCTCCTGGGACCCATCCGGAGAAAGGAACACCGGTAACCTGGGGGCTGCGATATGGGGTTGAAAGGCTGCAGTAGGTGGCGGGATCGGCAGCAGTGTGCCTAGGAGACCTGAAGGAATACGGAGGGGTTCGGGTGGTGGATAAAAAAAAAAAAGGAAATTCCTGACCTGGAGATATCTAAAGTGGTCCTCCTTTCTTAAACCAAACTGCTGCTTCAGCTGTATAAAGCTCAGCACGTACCCTGGAGAAAAGTGGGAGAAATGCACCAACCCTTTTCTTTCCCAGTATCGTAACCTCTGTCGATAGTGGGAGGGACAAAGTCTGCATGATATCTGATCAGGGACATAGGGCCGAGCTCATTCAGGGTACCCTCTTTCCCTTAATTTTATCAATGTTTCTACTGTATGTTTGGTCCATGGGTTACCTATTTAAGCCCAAATTGACTTGGTAAGTTTGGCCATGGGCAGTGCCATAAGAGCATGCCTGCCAGTTGCTCTTTTTCTATCCGGTACCAGCCTGACTCCTCTTTCTGCTTTAGCCAAGAAAGAATCCATGGACCTTGAGCTGCTAAATAATAACTTCTAAGTCGGGAAGACCAAAACCACCTGTTTCTCTGGCTGGGTGCCATCAATATTTATGGGAGAGTCTTGGTCTACCCCCAAACAAATTTTCTAGTGGAGACAATAAGCTCTTTCAGAAGTCCTCAAGGATCGTGATTGGAAGGGTTTGGAATGTGGCAGTTATTTTAATTCTAAAGGTAAGGAGAAGTTCTTCTGAAAAATTATCTCACAGAGTTGCTTTCTGGTGTGCAATGAAATGTTTGAGTATGTTCATTCCCAAGTTTTAATTTTCAGATATCCTATTCCAAGCCAATACATGCATATAACATTTCCTTAATCGGTCGGCCCGCTAGTATAGCGGCTGGATTTCCATCTGTGCGCTGGTGACCGGGTTCAGGAGCAAGCCTGGGTCGTCGGAGGGCGGCGGGGAGAAGAGCTGCATCGTCCCACAACTCACCTTCTCCAGGGAGAGGGGAGGGATCGCTTGGCATCTCCTGACCCCTGGTGGAGGCTGGATGGTCTTGTTGGATGCTGGCCCTGAGGTGCTAGGCAGTTCTCAGGCGGAGTCTGGGGCTATGCCGATACCAGGGCTTTGGCAACAGGGGTATGACGTCGCCATTAGCATCACGATGTCTGGGGACCAGCGATGTTCAGAACACTGGAAAATGCCTGCAAAGAAGTGCAAGGCTATGCACTTGGGAGTCAGAAACCCTAGGTATGGCTACTGTCCGGGGGTGTAGTTATTCACCTCAGTGGAGGAGAAAGATCTAGGGGTACTAATTACAGGAGACATGAATCATTCTGTGCAGTGCAGGAAGGAGACAACTAAAGCTAATAAAATGCTGGGGTGCATTGCCAGAGGATCACTTCGAAGTCAGTCATCCTGCCATTGTACAGGTTGCTGGTGAGACCACACTTAGACTACAGTTCTGGCACCCGTGCTTAAAGAGACATCAATCTACTGAGGGGTACAGTGTACGGCAACAAAAATGATCCTAGGCCTGGGGGACATGCCATGAGGAAAGACTGAGGGAGCTCAACATGTATTCCCTGGAGGATAGGGAGAGGGTGATATAACTGAGATCTCTAAATATTTAAGGAGCATAAATAGGAGTAAGTTCTGAGGACATGCTCAGACTAAGGGGAGAGGAATACGACAGGGCACAGTCTGAAATTGGAGGGGTGGATTCAGAGGAAATGAGGAGGCACTATTTCACAGAAAGGGTGGTGGCAAAGTGGAACCAACTGCCAGAGGAGGTGATTTGGCTGGAAGCGGGGGGCAGTTTTAAGAGGGAGTGGGACAGGGTCAGAGTGAGTCATAACTGAGGGGAAGCGGGAGGTGGAGGCAGTCTGGGGAACACAGGTGTGGTGTGGTGAGGAGCAGGGTGCAGTGGATTAGACTGGAAGTTGCAGACTGGATAGACGTTATGGCCTGTATCTGCTCACATTTTAGTATGTTCATATATTCACTCCACCCTGTGCTGGGGACTTGTAAGTAATATCTGTTTTACTGGGCTGAGTCTCAACCCCCATTGCCGTTGAAAAAAGATGCAAAATAATTGTGTATCCAGCATGGGGTGGAGGGTCAGAGCAGGACTGAGCAAGCTGGAAGGCAGCTCTCTCTCCCTCGGGGTGGTAGCCGTCCACTGCCACTGGTGGAGGTCAGTGGTTAGTGTGGGCGGGGGCCACACAGGGAGGCACCTTGAGGCCGCGTGCATGCCTCCATCGCCCAAGGTAGGGGGCCAGGATCAGGGCGAAAAAGACATAAATACCATAAAATTTCTATGGAAAAAAAAATGAAGCACAGAAGAGTAAAGATTTTATTAGCTACACCTTTTGAGCTCAGATAAGCTTTGGGTTTTCAGATAAAGAGCATGTAACTTGCTTGTTTTAAACATGCTGTCCAGTTCAGTAAGGCCTCATCCGAATGGTTGAATAATTTTCCTAATATTTTTACTGGCTCTGAGTCAGACTGATGCCAGCTATTTGCCCTCATGCTTCTTGATCTTGTGAGCTGCCAATCTTAACTGCTGTGTATTTTTCATAATTAATGCAGGAACCTGCCAGCTTAGAATATGCAGTGACAGTATCTCTTAATTCCTGTTCTGATTGGCTGTTACCCACTGTAATACATAGATCATTCTGCATAGGCCAATGATTTTACCTCCCTAGAATCCTGTGTCAAGCTAATACGCTAATATTCTGATTCCTCTGTAATAGTCAAAGCCCCCCACCCTACGACACCCTTCCTCTCCAGCTGCTTCGTAACCCCACCTGGCTCTCTCACCCTCCCTATAGTCTTCTCCACTGCACTTTGCTTATTGTGGACTGCCGCACTGAATTTTGAATACCCACCTGGTTGTTACTTGATTTTGTGATTGGCGTGCCTATTTGAAATTACACTTTATATGGTTCATCAGGCAATTTGTAGCCATACTGTATTGTTCTCCATGTTCCTGTGGTGCGTATACGGACTGGTCACTAGCCTACAACTTCACCTTGTACTTCACTGTATTCTCATTGTTGTTACTCTCTGTACTGTAATTCCCGCACCTCATTGTTAATGGCCTGCATTTTGGCCATGTTACTCCTCCTGTATTCTGTTCTGCTAAATGTGCCATCATTTATGGCCTGAGTCGTGCTTGAAAACAGTCCTTGGATCAAGCGCACCTACCGGTCACCAAAGACATACATAAAAATATTCATCAACTGGCACTTATTGGGCATCCTTGTCTTACCTCCCTTTTGAATCGTTACCCCATGATGATCCCATAAGTATATTTATTTATTCTTTTGGCAACGGATAAGGCCCACTAGACACAAGTGCCTGTTATCAGCTGTGACCCGGGAGCACTGGGAGGTTAAATGACTTGCTCAGGGTCACACAGTATACAAGTAGAGGTTGAGGGAATCAAACCTATGAAACGAGGGGAATGCCATATTTTTTTTAACCACAAATAAATATTCACAATTCACCCTCTCAAAGGCCTTAACTTGACCCAATGATAGTAAAAACCCACTTACTGAACTCCTTGTCCCTTTCTCTAACAATTCTCAAATTAGTATTAAATTATCTTGCATATGCACGTCCTGGGATGACACAAGTCTGAAAAGGTGGTAGAAGCGGCTGTGTTAGACAATCTCTTAGCCAACATTTTGCAAGCATCTTCATATCTGTGTTTAGGAGACACAGTGTTCTCCAATGTTGCAGTAAGGTCCTATTTCCTTTTTAAACAGAACTATCAAAATAGCTGTCAACATAGAATGTGGTAAGGTGTTTGTACTTAAAAACTGGTTGTACAGAAATTGAAGGGTGGGAGCTAAATATTTCTTACATTTTATAAAATTCAGACATCAAACCATCATTACCAGGAGCAATTTATTTTCAGACCGATAGCTGCCTCTCTTCAGTCAATTGCATTGGACTTATTAAAGGACAAAGGAAACACGGAATTAGGGGTGAATGAAACTGGAAATGCTCCTGTGTATGTGTAGAATAAGGGCCACTGATTTTCATGATGCCAGTATTTACCTGTAAATCAGCAATTTTTCATGGTTTCCTCAGTAATGAAAAGTTCCCTGAATGTAAACAAAACGGCGACTGTCTCCGATTCACGAGCATAGCTTCGCCTCAGAAAATGGCATGGGCGTGCATATGCAATTACATCATCACAGCGACTCCGCTCCACTTTACTGGATTTACTGGATAAAATTAGGACAAAAGAAGGCACAGGGACCATCTAGACTGTCCTCCCACAACAGTGGGATATTAATCAGATCTCTGGGCTACTAACCAGAGATCAAGCCTAATTTTAAAGATATAAAAATTTACTGCCTCTACAATAGTCGTGGTAAGAATTCCAAGATTTTGCTGCCCTTATATTGAAAAAATTATCACATTTTTGTTATTGGCCCTCCACTTTAAATTGCATAGTATGTAATCTTCCACAATTCTTTTGTCAGCATATGCTAGTCCACATATGTTAAACAACTTGGAATTGTGAACTAACTTACATTAAACGTATCTTCCCACTCTTCTGTTGAAACCTATGGGCACTGTTTTCAATGTTTTATATTGGCTCTGTATGTGGCACTAGTTATATGTAGGATACTTAGCTTGTGCATCAGCTGAGCACAAGCTAAATATCGCTATATGTACGAGCACCACATACAGAGCCAATATAAAACATTGAAAAACAGTGCCCATAGGTTTCAATAGGAAAGAAGGAGTCACCGCGATAATATAATTATGCGATGCACGTCCATGCCATTTTTTGAGCCAAGCTGCGCTTGAATCTGAGACAATCGTCAAGGTTTTGTTTACATTTGGGGAACTTTTCATTACTGAGGAAACCGTGAATTGTGATTTACAGGTAAATACTGGCATCATGAAAATCAGTAGCCCTTATTCTACACATACACAGGAGCATTTCAGTTTCATTCCCCCTAATTCCTTGTTTGTTTGCCCTTTAATGAGGAACATACCTCAGTGGATAGGGGATTCAGGTCGAAAAGTGTGTCAGAAATAGCGCCAGCAAAATTGGGCGCAGGCAACACCATGGGAGCAAATATCGCGTCACGGGAAAAACAGCGACTACACAAACAGCACTAACACACAGGAATGTCACAACGGAGCAGCAAGGACCAGGGATGCAACTCTGCTGGCATGGGGAAAGTCAGGTTGATGGGCAGACTCGGGGGCAGATATTATAAAACAACTCCAAGGGGATGTAAGTGGGAAGAAGGGAAGTCAGGGGTGAGCAGATATGCTAAAAGTACTCCAAGGGGGACTTAACTCGGGGTGGGGTGGGGTCAAACAAACACCTTCCTGAAAGTGTAATGCTTCAAACCCCACACACACCGATGCAGGGGCCCACCTGAACTAAACATAACAAACTCCACATCGCATATACGGGACATGTGGCAATCTCAGGGGCACAGCAAGAAAGCCCAAAGAAAAAACAATCATTAAACAAAAGTTATAATACAGAATGAACTCGGATCACCTGTCTGTAGCAACCATACTCCTAACTCTCTCTCTAACCGCTATGCCACAGTGGAGAATGGTAAGACAGCACATAGTGGCAGACTTACAATAATCAGCATCAGTGAAAACAGCTACAAGTACAGCGTTATAAATTCCCAGTATCTGTTTTCACTGATGCCGTTTCCACGGTTTGTACATATGGACCACTCCTTTGCTCCTCCTCTAGCAGCCTCCTTGTGATTCCCAGGATGAAGTTAAAAATGGCCAGCGACAGAGCATTTAGTGTCACCGGCGCGTCCTGTGAAACTCCCTCCAGCTGTAGAGGCCCCCTTCAAGTCGAGGTTTTCAAAGCCTACCTCATGGCCTTCCTGTATAATCAGGCTTCCCAGACTTTATTTTATAATCCTACTCCATGTCCGATTTCTGTGGTTTAACTCTGTCCCTGCTTATATATTCAGATTTTTGTTATTTTTGAGTAAATTAATTAAAATGTTATAATAATGTGCTATAATTTAGTATATTTATTATAATGCTTATTATATTGCTAGTTTTACTTGAATGTGTACAGTGCCCAGAGCCTCTGGGATGGACGTCTTATTATATAAATTTGCCTTGCCTTACCGTGCTGTTATACACGCTCTCTTGCCTGGGAGGGGTATATTCAGTTCATCCCATAGAGGTATCTTGCAGGACAGGGGCGAGATACCTAAAGTGTTTGTTACAAAACAGTAAAATGTGTCCTTCAGAGCTGTTTTGTCTGAATATTAGGGCTGATTCTGAGCAGCTTAAGCCAATTATAACCCTTTGGTGTACCGTGTTTTGGCTCGCTTTAAAATTATGCAGTAAAGCTTGGTGTTTTTCCTGTGTTCCAAATTTCATTTTTGGGCTAAGGAAGTCACCCTATGTCTTGTTTTAGATCATAGATTTTATCCATCAGATTTGTCCCTGACTCATCTGTTAAAGTTATAAGGTGACACAATTGTCTAACTATAAATACATTATTTTTTATCTTTATATTATATGCACAATGTTGGAATAATTTTTTAAATTCGCTAGAATTCTCCACCAAATGCTCACATCCTCACAAGCCCTAAAATGGACCATCTACTGAAAAATAATTACTCCCACTGCTGTATTACTTTCTTTTTCTTTTTTGAACGTAGTTTTTGCCGCCCAGGCCAGGCAAGGACCTCCTTCCACCCTGCTAGCTTGCCCTTATACCATCTGGCCAAGAAATTGCCACTTATCCTCAGGACTGTCAATCCACCCACAACACACCCTGCTGTACCCTGGCTTACCTCCCAGGGCCAGATACACCTTCAGCTCCACGGCATGACTGGCGGTATCCCTGGCGGAAGGTCATTCAGTTCTAGTGTCAGACCTGGTGGGCAGCTTAAGGCTTCATCAACCCTGCCTGCACCTCATTTTTCCCCATTTTCTTTAGCCTGCCCACCCCTCTAGGAGCACTATGGGACTAGTGCATCAGCACAGCGAGTACAGCCAATCAGCGCGCTCGGTCAGGGTCCCTCCTGTCAGTTGCAGAACCCTTCACAGCTACCGACGATCAACCAGGTGGCGATGTTGCAGTGAGTTGCAACGCCCTCCCTCCTTCCCAGAAGAGGACAGCGTCCTATGAGACGCTCAATCCCACTTCCCCTGGCCAACTCTCCCATGGCCATGTTCATTCCCAAATCCAGGTCATCGTGCCACAAGCAGTAGTTCTACCATTATGCCAGCATGCTGGCCACAGTAATCTTTCTGACCATCTAATAAAGTTTTTAGTCTCCAGGCTGGTCGTCGAGTTGTATCTTAAAATCCTGTTTTAAAATGGCAGCCCAGAGGTAGACGGTCAGAGGTCTCCATTGGAATTACAGACATATTTTTAATCAGCACATTTTTATATAAAAAAAATAATACTCTATTATGGTGGTAAGTGTCCTTTCCTAAACATAGCTTGGCTAGTATTGTGACCATCTGAGCAATTTACTAAGTCAGCAACCTTAATCATATTTTCCAGATACACTGTTACACAATTTTTATTTTCTTCTTTTCCCCTTTTAGTACTAGACTACAGTTAGCCCCCAATACACACACAGACAAAGAATCGCAGTTCTAGAAGTAAGTAAAAGGCCTTATTTCCCTCAAACAAAGCCACCACACTGTCTTCGTCTGGGGAGCATATATGTCAGTCTTAATGATCTAGTTCCTTATTTGACATCCAGTAATAAGACTCTGCCAGGAAGACTTTCAAGCAGATGTATGTGGAAGGGTGTACCTTTGAATAATATTCCACTCTGTCACAGCAGTCTGGGTATTGTGACCAGAAAGACAGACCACTCAACCATTTTTCTCTGCAGTAGATATTTCATATAAGGTTTTAATTTGTATCTTGCAAAAAAAAAAGATATTTCCAGGTCAGGAATCTAACAGAGTTACAGTAGCCTCCTTCTCTGAAACGTTTTAATACTGTTTACATTCAGTGTGAGTGGGGATATGGTTAATCCAAAACCCATTTAAATATGTTTTTATTAAGGGAGGCGGGCCAAAGACTTCCTCTCTGAGATCTGGTTCAGCCTTTTATCGTTTCTCTGCTGAACTTTCTGATTGTAGGACTTCTAAATCTGAAGACTGACCCCACGATTGAGATCTTCTTCATCTTCTCTGTATCCCCCACTCTCTGGTTTTTGCTAATGCTGCGTATTGTTTTAGACAGAAAGACATTGTTTTTTCGTTTTGTTTTCTACCCCTTTCCTATCTGTAACCAAAATCATGTCCTATTCCAGAGGGTGTGGAGGAGGAGGCATATCTGAATGCGGTGGTACCTGCACTTGTTGTTCAGTGACAGCACTTTGACGTGCCACAGATTCAGCCTTTGGTACTATATTTTGTGTGCTCGTCTCTGTGAGAGTACTGCTGCAGCACAGCGGGCTGCAGCTTGTACTGTGTCTGGGCAGGTGCCACTATCGGAGAGCCCTGAGGTCTCTTCTGCTGATGTAACATCTTTTGAATTCTGTGCTCTAGCCCTTGCCACAGTCAAAGACTGCCCTCCAGCCACTAAATCATTTTGATTCAATCCCCTCCTTCATTATGTGTAGCCATGGACATCTCCTCGTAACCCATGGATATCTCTTATATAGCCCATAGACATCTCCTCGTGGCCATGGACATCTCCTACATAGCCCATGTAGATCTCCTACATAGCCGATGGCCATCTCCTCGTAGCCATGGACGTCTCCTACATAGCCCATGGACGTCTCCTACATAACCCATGGGCGTCTCCTACATAACCCATGGACATCTCCTATGTATCCCATGGACATCTCCTATGTAGCCCATGGGCGTCTCCTATGTTGCCCACCGTACCTATCTCTCACTTCTGGCCTCCCATCTTCTCTTTACTGCTACAACTGTGACAATCTTACATCTCGGGTGCTGGCCTATGGATCTCCATACCCTCCCTTATTTTTTATAATTTGTCTATGTGTCATATTTTTATCTTGCTGTATAGCGTTACTTGTACTTGGTTTGACTACTGATGTTATGTGTTCTGTGAGAGACATACTTGCTGCTGTATACCCAATATACATGTCTCCATTGTATTGTTCTCCTTGACGTGGAGCCTTAGAATGAGCACTGAGCTCAAAGGCTGTATCCAAAATTTGAATGAATAAATAAATAAATGTATAACCCATGGACATCTCTAAGAATAACCTTGTTCATCACACAGGATACATCGAAAAGGGTTTGGACAGGTGTGAATTAAATGGCCATACTTCATACAGTTATTACACCAGTCTGTACCACATGCAGAGCTAAGGTGTGTTCTTCATCCCCATTTGTGGCAGGAACAGGGTTGCCCTGGATAAAACATCCCAGTCCTACCTAGAAATAGAATACCAGATGGGCAACTATGCACAACCAGCATGTCCTGCCACAGAAGGGTTCCGATTCCCGCTGACCCTGAGAGTGGCTTCGAGAGGTCCATGGGAATCAGAACCCAGGTGTGAGAACGCATCTGATTGTGCATGAAGTTGCTCATCCTGTAGTTTTCCTAGTGTACAGTATTGTGTTAAATGTGCACATGGTGATTCTTTCACTTTCAGAACAAAACTGACCTGTACAGTCTCTAGAGGGTTCAGAATGCTGTTGTACCCCAGAAGAGTACAATCACATTCCATGGCCTTTGAACTGTAGTATAACAGCATTTTAAAAAGGGTTGGCATTCTATACAGAACAGTGCTCTACTATGCACAGTAAAACTATTAGGGAGGTGTAAGTAGGCCTATATTAAGCCTGGGTCAGTGTAGCTTTAAATTTCCACCCCCCACTCCTATTCACACTTGTTCACTATCAATAAGAGGCACTGGAGTGTCTAGAATTTCACAAATTTGTTTTAAACAGTATAGGGATCTTCCTTTCACTCTCCAGCCTAGAATATCCGCTGCAGATGCAGGACATTCTTTGGGTGGAGTTCCTTTACCTAGCCTTCACTGGTCTGTTTTTCCGTCGGGCCGTGCCCTTGCGTTCCTCGTGCTGTTTCACCTTGGTGGCGGTGGTTTCCGTTGTGCCGGGTGGTGCCTTCTTCTGCTTCCTGTCTGGATCACTGAAAACAGAAAGACACACATCTCATTTGGGTGTTGGTTTCAGTCAACTTGTTCTATGCCTGCGCCCTGCCACTCACTTAGCGGCATTTGCCAGCCGTGCGGGGAGCCTCACTCTTCTAGCAATGAGGTGTATTTTTTGTATATTCTCTTTATCTCTCATGGTCAGGGCATCTCAGAGATGCCCACTCGACAATCACCTCTACTCCTGCCTGAGACCTCTCTCTCCATGGGACCCCTACAGGACCTTCCAGCCACCCAGATCACCCCCGGGAAGGCCCACCATGCCTACCTGGTGGCCTTGTCTGAAATCAGAGGGTCAGTCCGTAGAGAGCTGGGGGACCGGTAGAGATGGCCTGGGGACTGGGGATGTGGTGATGTCCCTGGGCCCTCATTACTTCCCGGAACCAGTGAGGGTTTTTCCTCAATAGCTCCCGGCGAGCATGGGCGTGCAGTGGCGTCCACTGCGGCTCCCCACTAGCGTGGCACTGCAGGTTCCTGATGCTGCTCGCGGTCTCAGCAGGGGCCGCACAGGAATGAGTACAAGTTCAGTCCCTCTCTGGGAAGGGAGGCAGTCCTCCAGATGCTCAATCCTTCTCTCCCCTGCGCACTGACCCCCAGCTGACCCCAAGTCCATTTCCAGACCGGGTGCGTCAGCATGGCCTGAAGTGTATACACCTCAGCTCTCTCAGTGCCACTGGGCCACCCTTAGCAAAGAGAGTGTATTAATGATGTCATATCTGAAACTGCATCATCTCAGCCCTGAGTTGTTGCCCCAGAGACAATTTCAGACTGTTAAAGTTCACTCTCTGCTCTGTGGTCACATTCCTCTAGTGTTTTAACAGCAGATGTATTTCTTTTCCCTTCCTCCTGGCCTGCCCCACGCCCACCAAATTAGTCCAGAGCAACTGCCTAGCCTTGTTTCCCTAATTGCAGCCCTCTCTTTCCAGCCCTCAGTTGGGCCCTGAAGCAGGACCAGAGGGAGCAGGTCTTCACCCGGAGCACCTATGAGTGGAGAGAGGGCACACTGGGCACTGCAGGACCTGTGTACCAGGTATCACACTGCAGGTCAGAATCCCCCATACTGGAGCACCTAAAGGTAGTGAAGGGTACTGTGGGCTGTTCAGGGCCTGAGTGTACCAAGGACATGTTGCAGGCAACGGCTCCACCTCCTCGAGCACCTAAGAGTAGTCAGGGGTACAGTGGGCTGCCCAGGGCCTAGGTGTACCAGGCATCACCACTGCAGGTCAGAATCCCCAATACTGGAGCACCTAAAGGTGGTGAAGGGTCTGTGGGCTGTTCAGGGCCTGGTGTACCGAGGGACATGTTGCAAGAAAGGTTCCCCCTCCCCGGAGCACCTAAGGGTAGTCAGGGTACAGTGGGCTGCCCAGTGCCTGAGTGTACCAGGCATCACACTGCAGGTCAGAATCCCCATACTGGAGCACCTAAAGGTAGTGAGAGGTACTGTGGGCTGTTCAGGGCCTGAGTGTACCAGGCATCACACTGCAGGTCAGAATCCCCCTTACTGGAGCACCTAAAGGTAGTGAAGGGTACTGTGGGCTGTTCAGGGCCTGAGTGTACCGAGGGACATGTTGCAGGAAAGGTTCCCCTCCCGGAGCACCAGGGGTAGTCGGGGTACAGTGGGCTGCCCAGGGCCTGAGTGTACCAGGCATCACACTGCAGGTCAGAATCCCCCCATACTGGAGCACCTAAAGGTAGTGAGAGGTACTGTGGGCTGTTCAGGGCCTGAGTGTGCCGAGGGACATGTTGCAGGAAAGGTTCCCCTCCCGGAGCACCTAAGGGTAGTCAGGGTACAGTGGGCTGCCCAGGGCCTGAGTGTACGGGCATCATGCTGCAGGCTACTGTCACCGCCCCTTCCCCCAGAGCACCTATGGGTGGTGAGGGGTACCACAGAGCCTGAGTGTACATGGGGGGTCATTCTGTCAGCAAGTGAATTTTTCCCTCTTAAGTTCTATCCCTTAGGGACAGCCGAGGAGGTTGCTTAGACATCCTCAGAATACTCGTCTCCTCTAAGCGGGAGCACGTTCCTGTTGCCCTAGTTCCACTCGGCTGTCTGCAGTTGGAGTAACTGGTGTAAGGGCTGTGGGTGGGGAGAAAACCAAGTTTGCAGGCACACATGCCCCCTGTGTGCCGCAGCACCTGTGCGTCGCAGTTGATGTCGCAAGAGAAGACAGTAAAGAGGAAAAACTTCCGGCCCTGCAAGGTGATGCCAAATGCACCCTACGGGCCTCACACTGCTGACCGACATTTCTACCTCCAGTGGATTCAGACTCCCAAGGGGTTTGGGCAACTTCTAGAGGGCCCAGCCATGGGTGATAAACTAAGGGGCTTGCTGGGATAACAGGGCAAGTCCCAGAGGAGGTGACTGATGGGGCAGGCCTGACAGGAAGCAGGATAAACTGAAATTTTAAAGTTCCATCCCTGCAGATGTGTGCTGGAGCACAATCGTGTGCCCTCTCTGCTTGTGTGGTGCCAGAGGGAACTGACAGGCATCTGCCCTCCAAAGCTGCTCCACCTGCACTACCCCCAGGTAGGTAGTAGAGCTGGTGTGGAGCTGACATCAACCCACCACCAGAGAAGAAAGTATCCTCAAGGACCCGCGATCCTCCTCCCTCATTTAATTTACCTTACTTTACCTCCCTTTCGCCAGCTCCCCTAGCCACTCTCCCACCACCTCCACCACCATGCCCAGCCCTGTCATCCTCTCTCCTGGACTTACCTCCAACCTGGCTTTCATACTATTTTTACCACATTTTAATGAAAATAGCATGAATTTAGTTTTTCTGACTTATTACTGGGGTAGAATTTCTAAACCATGTCTCTAACCTGTTTTTTTTTAACTTTCTTGATCCTCCTGCTCTCCGTCCCTTAGACCGCTCTCTCCAGTGAAGTCTCCAGAACTGCCTTTTCCCACTCTGCCTGAGGTCCTCCTGAGACTGGTCTCTGCTTCCAGAGAACTCTCCTCCAACTCATCGGACTACCCCCCCCGGCTCTGAGCCCCCAAGGTGAGACCACCATTAACTCCTCTGGCACTCTATCTATAATCTAGAAGGGCAGCCGGGTGGAGGAGAGAGGAGACCAGCTAGGACGGACCTGGCAGTGGGCATGGGGGCAGTCCACTGGGCCTACCTCCGCCTGTCTGGGAGCCACGGTTTTTCTCCATGTTCGGTTGCCCCTAAGTGCGGACATGCAATGATACCCTGCACATGATAGCGCGCTCCCGCATAAAGCGACACCCATCCCAAAGAGTCGCCACAAGTTGCGCTGCCCCCAGTCTCCACTGGGGTTCGCTGATACTGCGGCGAGCACACCCACCAGAGAGAAGAGCAGTCCTCCGGACGCCAGTCCTCTCCTGCCTCGTTAACCCCACTCTACCCAAGCTCATTCTCGAACTCGGGTCGCCAGCATGGCGCAAGGTGTGGCATCCAGCGCTCAACCTCAGCGCCACCAGGCCCGGCATCTCTAACCTGTTAAAGTCTTCCTGAAGTCTGGCCTCCATTTCTTTTTTGTCATATGACAAACTTATTAGGGCCGTATCTCTGTGTATAACTTTATATCTGAATATAAATAAAAGCATTAGCAGCCCAAAATGGACCCCTGAATGAACCCTCTGGTTTGCTGCCCTGTCCTGCACTTAACATTATCCACCACTACCCTTTAGCTTGGATGTTTTAGCTGGCAGCCCAGTGAGTGATGCAACACCTGCGAGGAGAGAAGCAGCCTGCATCCTGTGGTCGGGGCTCCTTTCCTGTCCCCCACTGGCACCTCACAGGCGAGGAATGAAGTAGACATTGCACACAACTGTGCCAACGTCCTCAGTTGGGATGTGCCCGCCCACCTATAGCAGCTACACTTGCACTGCCACCTGTGGTCCCCAGGTAGCAGTGTGCAGTGGTGCTCACTTCCAAACCTGGGTGCTGGCATTGTGCGCAGTAAGCGCTACTGCTGCGCCTGAGCCATCTACCCCATCAGCCCTCTAGAAATGTAGAAACATAGACTTTGACGGCAGATAAAGGCCGCTTGGCCCACCTAGTTTGCTCATTTTCCTACCTACTGGATAAGCTGCATATCCTAGTTAACCAACAGCCTACTTCCTCCTACCCCCTCCACAATTGCCTTATGTCTGTCCCATACATTCTTGAATTCTCCCACTGTTTTTGACTGCACTATCTCCTCAGGAAGGCCGTTCCATGCATCCACAACCCTTTCCGTGAAAAAATATTTCTCACATTACCTCTGAGCCGCCCCCATTATCTTCAAATTGTGCCCCTTGTTCTTGCACATCTCTTTTCTGAAAGATGCTACCCTCTTGGACTTTGCTGATTCCCTTGCGGTATTGAAAGTTTCTATCATGTCCCCCTCTCCCTCCTTTCCTCAAGGGTATACATATTAAGCTCCTTTAATTTCGCTTCATATGTCTTCTGGTGCAGACCCTGCACCATTTTAGTTGCCCTCCTCTGGACAGCCTCCATCCTGTCTATGTCCTTGTGGAGATGGGGGTCTCCAGAACTGCATGCAGTACTCCAGATGGGGTCTCACCAACTGTCTGTACAGAGGATAACAACTTCCTGTTTTCTACTGGTGATGCTTTTCCTAGACATCCCAGTATCCGCCAGCCCTCCTTAATGCCTTCTCACATTGCTTGCCCACCCTTAGGTCATCTGATATGACTACCCCCAGGTCCCTTACATTTTTGTCTTTATATCTGCTGGAGTGTGGAGAGGGACATAGGCTCAGTCCATTTCTGGCTGGCCAGAAAGGGTCTGCGTCTTGGCCTGCACCCAGTGAGGCGGGAGTGATATTAGGGGAGGAACAAAAAGAAACAAATAATGGTGCCACTCGGGTTGATAGCACCACTGAGCTCACCCCACCCAGCTGCAACACCCAGACCACGTGGTCCCCTATCTTCAGCCCATTTCCTCCCCCTGCCAGCCCTAACTGAAGGGGTACGTGCAAGACTGTACATTAGGGAGGGAATGTATCACATGGGGTAATAACTGACGGGCACGTGCAGGACTGTACCTTAGGGACAGACAGTACACATCTGGGGGAGGGTAACCACTTTAGTAAGTGTGGGGCCACAGTTTCCAGCCACGTCAAGGGGAATATAGCAATATAGGGTAACGTGAAAACAGAAACTAAAACACTAAAAAAAATGTTTTCTTTTATACTGTAGCTTTTGCCCTCTGGACAGCATCTTCACTTGCTATTTAGCATCTACCAGTGGGCCACAGGAAAGCCCACAGAGAAAAGTAAATAAATAAGGATACACAGGGCATTTCTTGTCTCTGGGATGGCAACTGAATCATGTGGTGGGAGGAAACTATGGGGTAAATTCTACCAGGAAGACCCCATACCTATCTAAAGAGGGGGCATGTAGGTCTCATCTCTCAGATCGTCGGCGTGGCTAGGTCATCCTCAATGAACTCATCTTCCTCCTCTTCCTGCTCTGCTTCCTCTTCCAGGTCCTTCCTCCTCCTCTTCCTTGTGGAGCTCCAGGTCATTTCCTGTGCTGTATGAAAACAGGCAGGGGGATTAGGGCCTTCTCCAACTCATTTTATTTATTCTCGTGTTCAGCGTTTCACCCAGAAGGCATCTGAGCCATATAGCTCGTTTCCAGATGCGTCCTGGGGAAGGGGAGGTGAAGGCAACAAGTACAGTAGGACAAGGTACATTATAGTTGACATTGTGGTATACTGAAGGACAAGATACATAAGTGTAGCACAACAATGCAGAATCAATGGGCAAAGATACATACTGAACAACAGAATATTATGCAGATTTCAGTCTGGGGAAATGAGCATTGATTATGGCAATGATAGGTACAACAGCAGATGTGTGTTATATACACTTAGGCAAAATAAACTGAGAAGGCACATCTTGCCACCCCAGTAGTGTGAAGGACTGAGACAGCGATACCTTACCTCCTGCCACGCCAGCGACCCGTGTTCGTGGTGCAAGCGGTCACCGGGGTCGGCCGGGAGTGAGAGAATCAAGCATCCGGAGGACAGCCTCCTCCGGGAGGGTTTGGGATGGAGTCTGTTGATGACTGGCCCCTAGCAGTGTCTAGGGACAGCACGATGGAACCACACAAGGGCGGAGCTGAGCTAGCGCCTGGCGTGAAGAAGGTAACTCAGATATTCGAGGGGGTCCAGAAGATTTGGCATATACTGTACCCATGTGATTTCCTAATCTACTGGGCTAAAAAGGGATACAGTGGACACCTAATGTGCGTGCCAGCCTTGAAGGTTTTGCACATGCTGTCACACTGTTACTACACTTGGTGTAGACTAAACACATGCAAAACCAAGGTATACAAGCAAGAGTCTGATGTGTAACAGTGGTACAGATAGGACCAGCATGCCCCATGCAAACTGCAATGCAAATGGAACAAGGTGCCACAGTAACAGGCAAGGGAAAAAGAATAGGTAGAGGGAGGTAATTATGCATGTGTTACTGCTTCTGGTTGGCTGTTGTGACATATCTATCAGCAGTAACATGTGGCAGGGTATACACTGTGTTGTTATAACCCACGCCATGTGTTACTGAGAGGCACAAGACGCTGCCCAGTGCTTTCAACACCCTACAGCATGGGTTATTAGCAGCAACCCACAAACCCTGAAGAGTGTTCCTGTAGTTTGCATACTTGTTAATAGTTAAGTTGTGTAGTACAACTCCCGGACTGTGGAGTACCATGCTGGAGGGTCTGCGGCTGTGACCCACCCACTCATATATATATTTTCTGGGAATGCAGGGAGTTAAGACACTTTGGGGACAGACAGAGGCAGCTATCAATCCCTAGTCAGGACTATGGACTCCTCATCCCTCAAGGAGTTTATTTTTTAATTACCCAGACCATATAGCCAACATGACATGAAAATATGCTAAGTATGTGGATCTTGGCCGCTAAAATATCAATAACTTGTTTATGGTTAGAGGCTCAAGCACCCACCCATACACAGTGGAGGATGTTACCATACAAATTATAGCATGAGTCGGCTCAGTGGCGCTGGAGGTTGAGAGCACTGGTGCTACACCTTGCACCATGCCCGTGACCGGGTTGGGGAATGAGCCCAGGATGCTGGGGTCAGCAAGGGTGAGACCGGATCAAGTGTCCAGGATGACAGCTCTTGTCTCTTGGAGGAGGGAGGTTTGTCAGCCGCCGCTGACTGCCCTCTGGCGGTGTTAAAATGCAGTGAGTGTCCGGGTACACTTATATATAACAAAGCCAAGATGCGCCATACAGATTTTATGGTTGCACATGTAGTCTGTTGTACAATGATGTATGACTAGGAATATCCGTTATTACACAAATGGTAGTGACTACATGGAACGCGCTATCGGAAAACATAATAACAAGTAAAAACATAGCATCATTTAAGAAGTCTCTAGACCGCTATATGGGTAATAAGAAATATGAGTCTGCCCACTGAATAAGTGGCGAGTTAATAAAGGTCCACAGACCTCTTAACTTGCTACGATATCTGTGATTCTATGATCTGTAACTCTGAAAATCTTTCTTATGAAACCAAGAATTACAAAAAGCGTATGCTACAAAGTGCACCACACAAGTCAAGTGTTGGTCAGTATCACTGCCGCGTGTAATGCCGGTGACTCTGGTTTGAGAAAGGCCTGGGAAGCAGAGTGACAGCGGGAGAGAAGGCTTAAGTGTACTAGTGCACCCATCACCCCTCTGGTGTGGTAGACAACCGTGGTCCACTAAGTGAGCACCTCCAGTGACCCTTGGGGCACAGGCGTGACCAGCGAGACCAGTCCGTGCATGCCTGCTGCATACACACTAGAGACCCATTGTGTTACTGTCCCAGAGCAGGAAAACAGCAGCCATTGGTAGGATGCTGTGAGATCACTGCGCGGTGCTAGGGTTTGATGCATGGCTTGATGGAAGCCCTGCATCACCCTCAAAAATCCAGCCCCTATTTTTGAAAGTACATTCTGAAATGCAGGGCTACTCATTAAGTGATTCACACCTTACCTTGGTGCTGCTGCGGTCTCCACCACTTCCTCAGGAAGCCTTTGTGGGTCCCCATCCAGACACTCCATCGCTGTTCTAGTCAGAGGCACAAAACAGCCAAGGTGAGCAGTTTCCAAACTGCTGTGTAAAGAAAAAAGACCCTAACATAGCAAGCCGCAGCCTTGGAATAAAGTAGGCATTTTGTACAAGCCTATCTGTCACTTCAGAAGAGATAATGTAGCATTCACCAGTGTTGAATTTAAAGTGAAAACATTCACATAATCTGAAGGTTCTTTGAATGAGGTACTGGGCTTACCTGCAGCTGGAAGAAGTCAGAGATATAGCTGCCCAAGTCTGCCATATATTAATACTACTTACAACATGGTGAGAAAAATGTACGCATTCCGATTGGCTGAGACACCAGTAAACGAGTGTAGTCATGAGACCATAATTCACTCTTGTACTTCTTTCAGACCAAGAGCCTGTGTATCTCATCAAATCACTACACTCTTATGGTACCTAAAGTGCCAGTCACTATTTGCAGTTCTGGGATTCCATTACTGTTGAAAGGGACTGCTTTCTCAATCTTGCGTTGAATTTACTGGTTTATTTGCATTAACATAGTACACTGTATTTTTCTCACCCTGTTGTAAGTGCAATAAGACACTTCAGGACATGTAAATATTAGAATAGTTGCACTTTGCTCTGAGTATTTAAAGAGCACTTGGCACATCGCCTCATGGCAAACTAACACCCTCAGGCTGTGCAATTATTCCCCCATAACTACACACCCCTGGCGGATCTTATTACCTATGCTGCCACCACTGTATGGGATCTTGCGATCAGTGGTTTAATTCAGCAAGAGCCCACAGGGACTCAGGTCCACTACCTCTTCAAAAACTGTATGACAGCTGGCCCTGAGTGGCGTGGAGGCTGAGGCATCTGTGCCTCCTCCTGCCATGCGGTGACCCGTGTTACGTGGTGCGAGAGGGTCGCCAGGGGTTGGAGAGGATCGAGCGTCTGAGGACAGCCTCCTCTCCTGGCGAGGGTGGCTTGGCGGTCCCTGCCGAATGACTGCCCCAGGTGGAGGCCTAACAGTAGAATGGGTGGGGACCCCAATTAAGTGGGTGCTGCGGGACTCCGCGTCGTCGCTTCACGTCTGGCGTGCTGACATGTCACGCCCCAGCAACAGGGAGAGTCAGGGAAAAAATGTAGGAAAACACCCACCGCGGCAAGATGACAACTGGACCCCGTGACAGCCCTACATCAGTGGCCGGGCAAGCCAGGTCCTGCAGCCAGGAAGGTGAGAAGGTAAGATCCCAGAGGAGCTGGTTGATGGTGCTGGGGGTGGGTGGTCGATTAGATGGGGGCCGCCAGGGAGATAAAAGCACAAACTAAAAAATTAAAAATCTGTATGACAGTTCCACCTGCTCTGTCATCTGTCTCCACTGACTACTATAGCAGAGTTCCACTATTTGAAATGCCAGTTGCACTACCCACAAATCTAGATATATCAATAATTAACCCTTCATTTGGGAATGAGACGATTCTCAATGCTTGGTTAGTTCGCTGACATCAATCGCACAAGAACACAGTTCAAGTGCCTTCCTGATCTCACCGAATTAACAAGGCCTTAAGAATCTGATGAGTTCTCAATGAAGGGCAGGATGTCGCTTTTTATAATACAATTCAAGACTGCTTTCAACATTGGGACAGTTGTTTTGGGAAAATGAAACTGAGTTTCAACTACTCTTCTGTTACACATGTACTACACGCTGGTGGTAGGTTGTGACGGAATGCATTAGAAAGGTTTAAATTGCAAATTTTGAATCAGCACTCGATGTTGTCTGCTGCTGTGACAACTCATCTTGTGTTTCCACAGCACTACTGGTGATCACTGTTGTAACTGGTGCAGGAGCAACCTCGCTCTTCCAAAATGCTATGAGCAGCAGGTTCTACATTCAAAACGAAGAGCAAGGTTTTGAAAACATCAGAAAAACAGGCCCAGAGTGGCTGGCCCTGTGACGTGAAGGGTGAAGGCATCTGTGACTTATCTCCTGCCACGCTAGTAACCCGTGGTTCATGTTGCAAGCAGGTTGCTGGGGTTGGCGGGAGGGAGAGGATCGAAGTGCCCGAGGACTGCTCTCCTCCCTGGGGAGAGAGAGAGTTGGCATTCCCACTAAAATGACTGTCCCCCCAGGTGGAGGCCCGAGTGTAGTGTGGGACTGAGGGCGCCAAGAAAGGGAGGGTGCTGAGGGACTTCTGCAGCATGTGCACACCTCCACATACGCAATGATGTGTGCGCCCAGTGACGGGGAGGGGGAAAGATAAACAGAGGAAGACACCCCAGACTGTGGATGATGACCAACCATCAGCAAGTTGGCTGGGCATAACCACAGCCCTGTGGCAAAGGGCGCCACCACTGAAGGAGTCTCGAGCAGCGGGTGACATGGCTGAAGCCGCCGGGTCGGGGCAGCCGGAAGAGAAGGTGCATAAAATGTATATATAAAAAAAAAAAAAAAGGCACAGAGTGGGTTATACAGGAGTTCCTCCACCTAAACATTTCCAATTTAATCACTGCTTATGACATCATAGTGGAACAAGCTGTGCTTGACTACATGTAGTCTACCAACAGCTTGTCCTCCATGATGTCACAGGGTTCTATAAAACGACAGCAGTGTAGTAACAGTAACAAGTAAGGCTGGGGCATGGGTGCTGCAGGGTCATGGGTCGGAGGCACAGAAACACAAGGTGAAGAAGAAAATACTGATATTAAAGAGAATTTCACCCTAAACTAACAGTGCACCTGAGTCAGGTTCATGGTCCCGTCTGCTGCTCCTCCTTCTGTTTTGCTTAGACTCGGTTTCACACTCTGTTTGTGTAGCCCCAGTCTCGGGCTGCCTCAGTATCAATTTCCCCAGCAACACTTCCCAAACTGGCAACAGGGGACTGGCAGGATTCAGTTGTCTGCAATCGAGATCCTCCGTTTCGACACCATGGCGACTGCTGGGAGGTTCGGTTACCATCTCTCTCTCTGGGATGTGCCACAGTCCTCTGTGTGAGCGCCTTGGACCACAGGCGGCGCACGGGGCGCTGTCCGATTCTTTTGGGAGTATTGGAGACTGGTTTATGCCTTTGGGGTATTGTGAGACGTGCCACTAAGAAACTGCACAGGTATTCTCCTCTGTCATTACAAAATCACTTCCTGATCCTCGGGTGGTCATTTCTGCCTCACTGAACTGTTAGGGGATGGCACTTTCCTCTTCTGGCCCCACGCTGAGGGACTGCATGGCAACCTGAACTTCCCCATCTGGCTTGCCTGCCCTTTCAGTTTCTCATCCAGAGGTATTCCTGTAGGTATTTAAGGTACTGGGCTGGTGCCTCCTCCCGCTTTCTTGCCTTCTTGCCCGCATCGCTGCTGGGCCAGTGACACTGCAGTAGACCAGGAGTAGGCATGCCCAGCCAGGCACTCCCAGACGATGGTCTGCACCCTGCCTTCCTTCCCTATCAGGATGCACTTAAAGTTCGGGATGAAGCCACACTCCCGGCTGTGATCATGTGACCACACCACGAGCTTCCGCAGTGCATCTGAGGAGACGAGAACATGTTGCAGTTCTTCATCGCAGCGCTGTCCTAGAGGAGAAAACTTGGATTTTAGTATAAATAAACATTATTTACCAATAAAGGTGACCAGCAATGAAAATGTGGACATCATATCCCTTCATTATTTATTCCAAAATAACTTGTTTGTTTCCTCTTCACTCATTTATCAGTTCCTCAGCTTAACCTTTGCTACTTCACAAACTGCTATACACATCTTGAATTCCAGTACATTCTGAATCTACTGGCAGCCAAAGGGTTAAAATGTTGACGTCTGTTTACGTACATAATGAAAAACTGGATATAAAAGGGTAAGAATTACCCAATTACCTTTTTATACCCTTCTTCATTAAAAAGACACTGTCAGCCCTGTTTGCATCACATTATTTCTAGTTGAAACCCCACATTTTATGAGTGTTTACCTTCTCTAAAATTCATTGGGATTGCTAGTGGTTTTATCTGCCTCCAATGGTGTAATTATGTTTAACCTTGTTGTGTTTCAAATTCTTGATCTGCTCTTACTGCATACTTTCTGAACATTAGGAACACACCCCAAATAGTGCAGCCACTCATGATGCAACAGTCTCCTCACCTCACGGCATCATGGTGGCTAGACTACAATACGTTAGGGTGTTCACACGTCCAGGAGACATGCAGTGGGACTTGATCAGGACTGCAAACAAACAAGTTTTGTGTGGTGGTCAGTCGGTTTTTCCTTTTTAAAAGAAACAATGAATCTTAATCGTACTTCCAGTGACATCAGCAATCTCTACAAAATGTGACCAATCAAAAAGTATATTTTATACTAAAAGACATTATGAGGCCTAATGGGGTTTACAATGACTCTTTAAGGTGACTCGGGCAGCCAATCCCTTTCAGCGAAAAAATATTTGTTCCCCTTCCATTATCTGTTTATCCTACTTCTTGTTTGGCTTTCCCTTTTGGACTAGCCCACCCCCAACCCATCACACACCTTTCCCTAGGTACTTACCCCAACCTCTGTCCCAGTGTAGAAGGGTGCCTGGTCGGTGACGTGGGGCCTGCAGGAGCTGGTCTTCACCTGCACAGCCAGTGTGTTTTCCTCCTTGTACTTCTCTCCCACAACCCCAGTTGTACATAGCGTGTGTGTGTGTTTAGGGGCGGGGTTGTGCCTCAAATACGTGCAGAGTACTCCAGCTGGGAAAGCAAACTCCTGGCCCACCAGCAGGAGTCACTGCACACTGCAGGATCAAAGTGTGCCTCCCCCAGCTGGGAGATGCTGCCACCGACAATGCTACCTCCCAGCCTGGCGCTCGATCACTGTCTCCTGAACCCAGATCCCAAGCATGAAAATGTGATGCTCTTCTGTTGGACCATCGGGCTACTGTGAGTTGTTGTTTTAATTGTCCATGTCAGCCCTCCACATTACGGTTATAGTGAGATGGCACTTGGTGGCGAGGCCCTGTCAAGGCCAAGTAGCTTCTGTAGCCAAGGCAGGGGGCACAGAGTAGGTTACATCTGGAGTCCCCTGTCTGGGTAACCCTGCGCCCTCTTGAGGCCAATGCCAGTCGCTCCAGGCTTTATGGATTCAGCAGCATGTGGCCCTCCTGCTAGCCCTCTGCCAAAACAAGTGTGTACATGAGCAGCAGCAGATGAGGTTGGGAGGGGACCTCGTGGAACTGCATGGTGAGTTTGAGGATGATGCATAGTGCCTGCAACTTCCTTTCCTCCCTCCTTTCTGCCTGTGATACTCGAGACTCCCCTCACTACCCCTTCCCTCATTGCTCCCTCTGTTCCTTGTCTCTTTACACCTCTCTTTCTGCATCCTTTATTCTTACCCTGTTGTCCTCCACCTTGTTTTTTTTTTTTTTTTTCTTTTTATTTTACTCTTTCTGTCCCCTGCACTCCACAGCAACCCTTTCTTTGAGGTCCCTAATGGCCCCACCGTTAGCACCAGAAGGGCTGAAAGACTCTGCTTCCTCATGAGTGCCCCGCTCTCTACTGTTTTTTCTCGAGCCTTGGTTTGTCCCCGGTTGGTGCAGGAGTCCCCACTTCTCCTTCACACTTCAGGGGACAGCATGCACCAGGAGCCACCTCAAACCCGCCGGCGATGCAGGGACCCATCTAAAGGTGCCACCATGGGATTTTCCATTTTCTGGTCCCACCTCCTGCAGATGTCGGCACACTAAGAGGGCCAGTAAGATAAAGGCACACAGAGATGTGCCATCACTCAGGCTCTTGTCTGACGCCTGCCCCTCCCTGTACTGCTCCCTTATCTGCACCACCATCTGTGGTCACCCAGGTGGTAGTATAGCAGCAAGGTCTGCAGCCCACCTCTCCCGGAGAAGAGTAGCCCAGCGGGTGCTCAGTCCTTCTCCCCACTGGCCAGCCCTCCACCAACCCAGGCTCACTACTGAACCCGGGTCACTGGCGTCCTGGCGGTGGCGCTACTGCTGCGCCAGCGGCTGGCTGTCCTCCACCTTGTTTAAACCCTTTCATTCTTCACCCCTGCCCTGGGGAGTTCTCCTCAAGCTCTCCTCCTTGTTGCTTCAACCTGCAGAGGAGGGTAGTTTATGCCGCTCTTAGAGATACAGCCTCCCTCCAACTAGCTGAAATGGTCATCAAAGTAACTGTAAACCTCCCACTGAATACTGAGGTCCCTTCCCAGAAGGATGCTGGCCATCGCCTTTGTATGGGCCCATATCCTTCCAGGTGACCCCTGTCCCTGGGATGATAAAGCATAATGGAAAAAAACAGAACTGGAGAGCCTGGGAAAAGCGGAGCAACCTACCTGAACATGAGAAACAGATATTTGAGGAAAACCTGTAAAGAGACCAAAAGAACATCAGCATTTAAAAGTAAAGTCAGTCGAGAACTTCAGTTTCATCTCTTTCTCTGTCCCCAAACAACAATAATTTTTATTTTTCTACACAGCTTTTTAACTCTTGGTCTACCTCTGGCAGGCTCATTCTGTGAAGCGACCCCAGCCCTGTCACCGGACTACCCCACTATTTCTTACCTCCACAGGTGAGTGGGTCCTGGTGGGTGTCATGAGCCGTCGGGGATGCCAGTGCCATCCTGATGCTGGCAGGATTTTTTTTCCGGTTTTCTCCTCCCGATTGGGGCTGGCACACGTACTGTGATGCACATGCATAGTGTGAAGATGCTGTGAGCTTCAGCGTCTGCATCCCCTTTGAACTGGTGACCACCTCAAGCAGCGGTACGTGCTGTCCCACCCCCGATAGAGAACTATCGCCTGACGTCTACCCTCCTTTCCCCAGCTGGCCCACGTGCGACCCTGGTCCATTCCTGAACCCGGTCACCAGCACCACAGCCCTCAGGCCACTGGACTGGCTACTACGGTAAAATTCTAATAAACTTTCATTTTATGTACTTTCTTCCGCACAGTACTGTTTCCCATAATGATTTATAAAAACATTTTGTCTTTTCAATATTATGAGGACACTGCCACTAATGATGGGCCAATATATGAACTATAATCCTGTTAATATAGTAATAATTATTTTCAATTGTGAAGGAAACTGTGACTGTGAAAATATGAAAAAAATCAATAAAAATATATTTACAAAAAAAAAAAAAAAAAAGAGCATTTTGCTCAACGGTCTTTTCTGAAAATTAAATAAAGTAAAGCCCTTTGAAGCAGCAGACACCAAAAAATATCAGCAACAAAAATAACACAGTTTGGCCGTGGTGCAGGCACCACGTCACCTAGCTCTCCCAGTCTGAGGTGTCAGGAGCAGGCGCTGGAATGGAGGCTGACAGAGCTCCCGGGGGGCTCAGTGCCTGTCTACTCTAGGGCGCTTCCTGGTGGTTGGCATGATGTAATGCACGTGGACGGGGTGGCCACATGTCAAGAGCACGCCCACCCTGGAGGCCACAGCAGACATGAACTGGGGAGGCAGGCGGGTCACAGAAAAGCAGAAACTAGCCCACTCTGCATACCAGATGATGACCTTCTGCATGCCTAACCTATGCCATGAGGCCACCCAAGGTCTGGCTACGCACACCCAGCACCCTCCCTGACATTCCAAGGTGCTTCCCTTCTGGTGCTTATTTCCAGGCACAGGAAAGGGGCTGCTAGTAGGGTTAAGGCAGAAGCCAAGCAGATAAAAGGACACACCCAGGGAGCCTGATGGTGGGAGCCACTGACAGAAGGTGAGTCTGGCAGGTAGATTTGGGATAACTGAAACTTGAAGGAGTGGGGCACAGAGGGTCCCGAGGAACAAAAACACAACATATAGCATCAGTGTTCCAGACAAGCTGTGTGCACCAGCTCATTTCAAAAGGATTCAGAGCTGTCTACTCCTGCTCATCAAGGTGCCTGTCCTGGCAGGACACATCTGTGTCAATCAACGGTTCCAAGTCCAGACAGAACACACACAGAACAGTGCTTTTCTCAGGTGGGAAGGGATGACTCTGTTGTCTCGGTTAGCATTTTAATGCCTGCCAGACAACAGGTCCAACATGTTAAATAGCCCCCCACCAATTTTTTCCCTTTTGGAGCAATGTAGGGAATTCGCAAAACATTAAACTACATTACAGATCAGATGTAAATCAAAGCAGAAAATGCAAATATATATTTTACAAAACAATAATTAAAATGACAGCTTCCCTGAAAGAGTTCTACACTAGGGTGCTCCCATGTATTTGTTTGAGTCCCCAGACCCACCACCCCATGTCTTCCAGCAAAGCCCTGGTCCTCACTATAGGGACAGCCCACACGTGATACCTGCCACCAGTTAGGTAAAGTTCATGTGTGCATCCTCTCTAACCTATCCTTACCCCAAAACACACACACTTTATCTCCGTGTTCCCATAGTCACACTCACCTTACTCATTCTTGTTCCTTTGATAATTCATGCATGTGTCAACATGACACAATATCACTGTAACTCAGAGGTGGGTGCGGGAGTGGTGATCGAGCTAGCCCTCCTTTAAAGACTCTTAGTAGAGGCCAGCCGGTGGCGCTGAGGTTGGCGCTGGATGCCACACCCGCGGCGACCTGGGTTCAGGGAGCGGACTCAGGTCGTCGGTGGGTCGGCCGGGGGAGATAGGCTGGAGCGTCCAACGACCCTCGCCTTCTCTGGGAGGGATTTGACCGATGCCCGACACTTGCATGACCCCAAGTGGAGGCTCGAGGAACTGCAAGCTCCATTTGGGGATGGGCGGCCATTGAGCAGCATGGATGTCGGTCGCGGCGTCATGATGTCGGGGAGGTTACTTGCTGCTCGGGAGGAAGCGGAAACAAGCCTGCCTCAGCCAGGAAGATGGGAGGACCATGGCGTGCCCACGGTTGCCTGTGCCGCCCAGCAGACCTCAGACCCGACAAAATGTAGTTCGGGGTCTGAGTCCCCGCCTCATCCCACCGAGGGTAATCCGTGGCTCCATGGGGCCTAGGGGTCTGCTTAGGTAGGGTTCCGGGAAGTAGGATGTCCAGTTGTCCCCCTGAAGGGTCGGAGGTGGCAGGCTGGGGAGGAGGAGGAATAAATAGTAATTTCAAAAAAAAAAAAAAAAAAAAAGACTCTTAGTAGGCGGTTCTGTGGCACAGAGTGAAAGGTTAGCTCGGCACGCTGGTGACTTAGGTTCGCACCCGAGCCTGGGTCCCAGGAGTGGAGACCAGCAGGAGGTGATTCAGAGTGTCCACTGGATGCTTCCCTCGGGGGTTGTCTGGCCTCAGCACCCTTGGGCGGATTGGCGACATGCTTCTTTTTTCCAACTCTCTTTCACTCCTTCACGGCTGGGGAACTCTCTCAGGCAGCCTATCCCTGTGCTCCCCTGCCTCAGGATCACTGCGGCCTGTGCCCTCCCCTCATGCAGCCAGCACCCCGGTTTAACCCACCCTGGGAGGTAGCCCAACTCCTTACCTTGGGCTCCTTGCAGGCAGACTCTGGCATGCAGGTGGGGCCTGGGTGGAGGAGCAATGATGCCGGCCGAGGCGAACCCGGCGCTGGGCATGGAGGATAGGTGCCGTTGGCTATCCTTCAGTTTTCCTTGTTCTACCCAACCCCTCCCCTGTATGTGCACCCCTCACAACGCTAGGCGATTGGCAACCGTGCTAGCTGCCGGAGTGCTGCATTACGTGCTGCTCAAGCTACTGGCAGTAATCCCTGATCTCCACTAGTGCACAGAGTGCAGGGCACCTCAATGCGCTCCCCAGGTTTGGAGAGCAACCCATAGGCGCTCAATCCAATCCCTCCCTAGCCGACCCCAGAGCTTGCTCCCGAGCTGGTCGCCCGAGGCGTGGCGTGGTGTGGTCAATGCTTCAACCCTCAAGCGCCACCAGGCCGGGTGATTGGTGACGTGCTTGGGGAACATGGTGCAGTCGACACGCCTTCGGTACATCCCAGCCCAGGGTCGCTGTGCTCACTCATGGCTGAGAACTGCAGAGGCGAGGTCGAAAACCAGGAAAAAAGGGCCCCCGCCTGGCCAGATGACAAGTGCCAGCCCCGCCACCACAAAGCTCTGGAGACAGCCCGGACCAGCTCTGCAACACCCCAGGATACGTGGTGTGGCCAGTAAGGTACTTACCCTCGGAAAGAGGACCCTCCCGACAAAGGGTTACATCAGGTTACCAGGGGTGGGATTTGCAAGGAGCTGGTGGCTGGCGGTAGGAGTCGGAGGGGGTTGGGACCATGGCACTTTGAAGGAGTGGCGGATGGGGAAGCTCTGCTGGCGAGGACATAAAGAGAACATACAAAAAAAGACTGAGGAGCGAGCCAGGGATGTTGGTGGCGGCCAGGGAGGCTGAGGAGGAGGAAGACAAAGCATTCCACAAGACACCCTCCTCCTCCTCTGGGGTGGGCGGGCAGCACTCTCTGCTACACTGCCAACATCTGGGCGACCACAGTTGGTGGTGCCAATAAAGGAGCTTGAGGGAGAAAGGTCACAGCCTGGCTGCGGGCGCTGCCACGCTATTGCATACACATGCACCATGGAGCCCTCGCTAGCTGCATCCTTGGGGCTGGAGAGAAACTAAGCAGAAACACAGCAGTGGCGTGACATTGGTACACGCTGTTCCCACCGCTCCAACTGGTCTCTGTCCTTTGCATTTATGGACTTGGGGGACTTCACTGCCAGGCCCCTGATGCTGATGGTCCCGAGGACCCTATGAGGGAGTTAAGTGTTAGGGATGGAGCAGGATGGGGCTGGGTGGTCACCAGGCAGAATAGGCAGCTCCGATGACCAGAGAATAAAGACTCTGGTGGCCCAATAGCCAGCTGGTAGTGCATTGTGTTCCCACACCAGCAACCCTGGTTCAGAAGCACACTCAGGAGCTGAGTCGGCCTGGCCCAGGGGCTGGGAAGGTGATACCATAGCAGTGCCCCCACCTCACGGAGGAGGTGTCTGCTTCCGCCACTCTGGCAACCCCTGCAGTGGGCGCGGGTCGCTTCTTCCACGGGCAGCATATAGAGCCAACTGTGGGCTGCGCCAGACATCGGAGAAGTGGCGGGAGAAAACAGAAACTGAGGCCAGCGAATGAAGCCTGGCCCATTCCCTGCTTGCACTGCTACCCAGGCCCAGCAATATCAGCATGAGGACACTGAGCAAGGGAGAACAGACCTCCCCTTCTTGGCCCTGCCACAGGATGCAATCCGTGGGGATTCACAGCCGTAAGTCTTTGAGGAGACATTTGCCGGTTGGGGTGGGTTGGGGCTGATGCCAGGTGGGCTACGAGAGAGAAAAAATCTCTCTAAGGGCAACTCAAAAAAAAAAAGACCTTCAGAGATGTGCCTACCCTTAACCATGGCAGACAGGGTAACTGCAAAGTTGGAAATGTCCCTCCTGGGCTAAGCATCTAGAAGAGTACCCTCACAGTCCATGTCCTGCCCCACACTTGCTGACCGTACCTGTCCAGAAGATACTTGGCAAAGTCAGAGTGGAGGAGAAGCCTTCCCTTTCCTTGATTGCACACCACTGCTCCAAATGACTTCCAATCCGTATCCGGCATTTGCTCCTCCGGGCATCCAGCTCCTTCCGCTTCTGCTTCCGCACTTCATCTGAAGCTCCTTATGGAGGTCTCTGAGTGTGTCATCTCTATAAAACAAACAAAAAAAAATTGTTCTTTTAGAAGAACACGATTTCAGCTTGTGATACAGGGCATGAGACACGAGGAGCATGGTAACATTTTTCGTCTTCATTGCAGCCCACCTCTGGATTCACAGCGACTCTGTGGAGGAGGTCGGTCACGTGCCCTCAGCCCTGTTTGGCTCATCACATGGGTGGGGTGCCGCCTACCCCATCAAAACCAGGAAGCTCTTCACTGGCTGCCTCCCTAACTATGTGCCAAACAAGCAGAAACCCAGGCACGCTCCAAAACCTAGGGCGTCCGTGTGGCAGTGCACTATGGTAACATTAGGCCACTGAAGCCACCACATAAAATGTATTCTTTTTATCTTCTTTTTTTTTCCATTCTAGCAACAATAATTTACTAGAGATGTCTTTAAATCTGCAATAATCTCAGCCCTGAGTTGCTGGAACAAGTCTGGGTCCTCAGGGGCTGGTTGAGGAGGGAGATTGAGCATCCCAGAGGACACGCTCCTCCTCCTCCGGAGAAGGGTGGGTTGCCGTCCTCGCTGCTGTACTGCCAGATGGGTGACCACAGGTGGCAGTGTCATCGAGGTGTCATGACAAGGACAGATGCAGGCTTGGGACTGGTGTGGCAACACGACTGTGTGCATCGTCCCTTGGTCTCCCTAGCATGCCTGCATCTGAGGGGATCAGAAGAAAACTGGGTGGAAAAAGATGGCCCTACTGTCTGAGGATGACAGACTGCACCTGGCCTACAGAGCATGTCTCCTGATAAAGTCCACGGCAATTCGGGGTGGTATCCCTCCACCCGATCCTTGGTCGGGGACAAACTAAAGTTCCATGGAAGTAGGCAGGTGAAGTGGACAGGTTCAGTGCAGTCAGGCACATTGGGGTATCCAGAGGGAAATCAAATAATGTAGCGTAATGGGGCATAAACAGAGAATTAAAAAAGGGGGCCTGACATTATATGGATCCCTGGTGTTGAGCGAACATAGAAAGTTGCCAGCAGAAGGGCCAGAGGTCTATCTGGTCATGCTCATGTTGCAGAGTCCTTAGAGACAACTATGGACTCTGCCCACCACTTTCCAACTGCTTCCCTCCTTTTTTGCCCCAACCCTATACTTTTCCCTTACCCTATCCAACCCTCTTTGAATCCTTCCACCATCTCCAATAAGACCACCCCCTCAGAAGCCATGCCACAACCACCCTCTCCATGAAGAAATGCCTCCTGAACTCTCTCCTGAACCTTCCTCCCTCCAGTTTAAGACAATGCCCTCCCATAGCTGTGCTTCCTCAAGACAGACACTCTTTTTTACCCTGTTGATGTCCTTCATGTATTTTCAGTGTCAGTGGCTCAGTAAGTAGCACATTCACCTCTGAGGCCAGGAGATCAGAGGACTGTGGGTTCGGTCCCACATCTGGCACTTGGGTTAATATCCCAGTATTGACACTGTAGTGCGGCATGAGAGGGTGCTGCACTTCTGAGGTGCCATCTTTCGGATGAGGCGTTAAACCGAGGTCCCATCTGCCTGTTCTGGTGGTAGTTCAGGTGGATGTTAAAGATCCCGTGGCACTTATCAAAAGAGTAGGGAGACTGGCCCAGTGGCGCTGAGGGTTGAGGCGCTGGATGCCTTACCTGCACCATGCCAGCAACCCAGGTTTGGGAGCAGGCTGGGGCTGTTTGAGAGGGAGCGGATCGGAGTGTCTACGGACTGCTCTACTCTCCCGGGTGGAGTCGGGTACAGTGTCCGGCATAAGTCTGACACCTAGTGGAGCTCGGTGTCAGCACGTCTAACCTGGTACAATGGGTGGTAGGCAGGGCAGCAGCAGTGGGCGCACTGCGTGCGGGCGGGTGCACAGGGAGTCCTTGTCGGCATTGCACGCCCTGCCTCCAGCAGAACATGGAAAAAGGAGTGCCCAGCTGTTGTCGCTGATGGCCGTCCATGATGTCCGCGCCCCTCCGAGGGACCACCATGAGCGGATCCATTGTGTGGTGGGGAGTTGATTGCCCCCACTGCCCCTGCCATGGGGGTAAGCCGTGGGGCAATCGGTGGTTGCCTCAGTTGGAGATGGCGAGGTCGGACGGCGGATGGGTCACAGGGATGCAAGGATGATGAGGCTGGCTGGGACCCCTATGGGAGAAAAAATAACATAAAAAAAAAGAAAAGAGTAGGGGAATTTCCCGGTGTCCTAGGCCAAATTTCCTCATCCACTAAAAATAACCACCAACAGCTTAATCTGGTTCAAGGTCAGTTGGCATCCATCTGTATCCCCTCCCCAGGTCAGGACTGAAAATAGTTAGGATTTGTCTAGTGCACTTACCGGTCACCAAAACTAAATAAATAAATGTAAAGTCTCAATCATGCCTCTCCTTTCCTCTCCTCCTGGGATTCCATGTTAAGGCACACCAGCCTCTCCTCATATAACCTGTCCTGCTGACCTGCAACCATTCTTGTTGCTCTGCTCTGGACCAGCAGGCTGATTTCCGTTCCAGTTAGAGATGCCAGTACTCACCTCCACACCACCCTCAACAGAGGTCATATCTCTGGTGCTATTTTCATTGACCTCACCAAGGCGTTTCACACAGTCAGTCACTCCCTCCTGTAACTACCCTCTGCAAACTGGGCCTCTCCAAGATGCCCTCTGTTGGTTTCGGACTACTTGACAGACCCGTTGCCAGCAGGTCAAAATTGCACTACCATATCTAGCAGACTGCCAGTGCACTCTGGTGTCCCACAGAGGTCCATTCTTGGACCCTTACTATTCAGTCTCTTCCTTAATGCTCTCCTCAGACATGCTCAAGCAACTTCCTACTCTCACGAGATGGCGCTGTCCTTTATTCCTCCAATCCTGACCCTATCCAGCTCCACCTCTCCCTCCAATCATCTTTCAGGAAGCAGAAAAATGGTTCACCACACATCACCTCATCCTTAACTATAAAAGACCAAAGTTATGTTCTTCTCACACCCACTTAATTCTAAGAAAGCACACTGCCCCCAAGTACTAACTGCCAACCAGAACCCTATTGAACAAGTGGACTCCTTTACATACCTGGGCATCACACTCGAGCGGCCCTTAATTTCCACCAGCACATCCATCAACTGTCTACTACCCTCAATATCCGACAGCCTCCTCTACCAGTTCAAACACTGTCTTACCCGATGCCCTTCACCTAGCAGTCTCCTCCTCGGTCCTCTCCCTCCTTGACTATGGCATCCTGATCTATAGTGCTGCCAACTCGCCGGCCTGACAAGTCTCCTCCCTCAACAAAGCCTGTCGCCTCATCCTGGGCTGTGATGGACTAGCTCACACATGCTCCTATATAATACCACTAACTGGCTCAACCTAGATAACAGAATCAGGTTTCACACATGCCTCATGGCCAAAAGATTACCCTCGGTCTGGACCCCCTGGTCTTTCACCGCTTATCCAATGGGCCCTACTTACCAGCACACCTGCAGCACAAACAGGCAACTCCCTTGTAGTTCCTCGCTGCCTCACTTTGCCAAAGGTCCTTGCTCGAGCCATGTTCCGACAAGAACCTACCTAGCGCCATCGCAAACATGAATCGCATTGGCACCTACAAAGCACACTTCAGGAATCATCTACAGTCCTACAATCCCTGTGACTGCCATGGATCCTAGCCCGGCCCAGCTCCTTCTGGTCTGACTAAGGCCTCTGGCTGTTTTGACCCCCACCTTAACTGCTAATTAGTGGAGGTTATATTGTGTAAAGGTTCCTGAAACTAATCGTTGAATCTACTAGTATCCAAATGTTAACAGTTTACTGTATTTCTGTACCATTCTTTGTTACATTGTTACTTGTGTCCTCTTGCTGAACCACTTTGTGCGGGTCTCCAAGTTGTATCTGTGTCTGACATGGAACCTTTGAAAAGAGTCTTTGACTCAAAGGTATTTTCAGATAAACAACGAAATGAAAGCACTGCACACTGTACTCTAGGTGCAGCCACACCAGCGATCTGCAGGCAAAATTACTTCCTCCTGCCCGTTAGTTATTCCTCTGCAGTGCAGTGCAGCATTTTATTGGTGTTCACTGTTGCCTTCTTGCAGTGTGAGGAGTGCTTCAAGTCACTAGTCATAGTTATCCCAGATCCTTTTCTTCCTCTGATTTGGTTACTAGGACCCCTTACAGGCTACACTTCGTCCTCAGGTTCTGAGCGCCTATGTATTGACCTTGCACTTAATGCATTAAACCTCAGTTGTCATAATATGCCATAAGTTGTGAAGGGGAATGTTTTGACATGCCGGGTCTCAGGTATTGCTCCTAGTCTGGGATGCCAGCAATAGAGAGGCAGGGGTGTGCCCTGTGTCTAGGATGCCAGCAGTGGAGGAGGGCAAGGAGGTTGCGGGTGCCCACACAGTGTGAGGTGCAACTGGTGATGTAGCAGATCCTGCGCCACCAAGCACCCTTGGCAGTCATGAGTGCACAAGAAAAATGTAGAGAGGTGGGTGGGTCTCAATAAATAAAATGTTCCTCACTTTCATGCAACAATGGCCGAGCACTAAACGGGTCCTTGCCTACATATGCATAAACGTGTGTTCCCCACCCCTTCACTGTACTGCAACTGGATCCTGCAATGCCCCCCAACAGAGTAATCATGCAAAGGGGATCTCTCTTTTGGGGATTAATCTGAGGGCACTGAGTGGCATGGATGTCAATGAATATCTTGGAGGGCCCCAGACAAGTACTGGAGATCCAGGGGGATGTCGCTGACAGTGTCCTGGTCCAGATGCACGGTGAAAGGGCACACAAGCAGTGAATTAAGAAATAAAAAGGCAGTCAGATACACTGACTTTCTTACCTTTGCTACTCTGGCTGTGTGTCCGCTCCGGTCCGACCCAGATTCTCAAGCCCTTCTGTCACATTTTGACTCTTTTCCTATAATTAGAAATAGTACAAATTATTACGATAATTGTTGTAGCATGAAAAATTACACAAATACAACAACACTCTAAAACTTAATATATAAACATCTAGTGACACTACAGATGTACTTAACACTACCACATGGCTGGAGACTGGAGCTCCCAAGGGAGTCCTGTACACCCACAGTAGGGACTGAGAGCATTCTGGAAATGAAGCACCGTGCTCCAAAGGCCACCAACCTCCTGTACAGAGGAAGGATTCAGCTGTTGCAGGAACCTGTAAAATTATTGCATTGTCTTACAGAGACACAGAATTTGTTGGCAGACAAAGGTTGTGAAGCCTATCACGTCTGCCTGCCCCTACCCATCTTTTGCTGACTGGGAGGGCTCTAACAGCCTTTCCTTCCTCCTTCACCCTCCCCGCTAGTCACTATCTTATCAGCCCACATGTCTGTCTCACCATGTCTGAATCCCTCACTCATTTTGCACAGACTACCTTTTCTGGCAGTCTATTCCATCCCTCGTCCACCCTCTTACTGAAGAAATGCTTTCTGATGTCTCTCTAAATCTCCTCCCTTCCAGTTTAACTTAGTATCCTCTGGTGCTTGAGTTCCTACCAGCCTGAACTCTCTGCCTCTGTTATCTCCGTGGAGGTATCAGTAAGTCCCAGTCAAGTCCCACATCTTTACTGGAGAACATACCCAACATCCAAGGTAACATGTTACCCTTGCTGAGGGTAGGTCATAAAATAAACTGTCTTAACGTCGAACCCAAAACACAGCAGGCCGACCAAGGCTCCTGATCAATCAACTGCAAAGCCTGCTGGGAAAGCAGTGAGAATGATGATGTAGATACTACCACTGCTGTGAATGAAACAGTGGTCATGCAACGTACTAACATTTTTATTAGGATATTAGTTTTACATAAATACTTACAGAAACATTTGACCTCGTGTTTCTGAAGTATTATTCAAACATTAATACAGCTTGGATTTTTTTTGTTCCCCATTTCCTTGGCTCACTACAGCATGCACAGTCTTGCGCTGACCTCACAAGTACACAGCGGATCCCGTGACGGAGTGTAACTTGCAAGGTTACTGGTGCAGCAACTTTCTCCCCAAGTTAGATGGCACTCTTCCCAGTCAGTCCTTCAACTGCCAGTGCTCCAGCCATCTCTTAAATTCATGTCACCAGCCGCTGAGCCATTGCCCCTAGGGTTTAGGCATCCTCTAAGTAAAGAGGGTCAGTATATGTTAACTTGCATGCCACTGGGTGACTAATCCTTGTGTCCCTATGTCCTGAATAACTATTGGACTGCCAGGACATTATGCACAGTCCAAACACACACCACCTCCAGGGATGATAAGGAGTACCGGCTGCTGTGTGGCAACTCCTGGTGATCCGGAGGGGACAGCATGCAAGATCAGAGCCCTCTTTATGGCACTAGACAAAGTGGGGAGCATGCAACCCTACACTAATGCTGTTAGCTGCAATAATCATCTTCCTCTGTTTGAACGCAACCTTGGCACGCAAACACAAGCAGTGACTGGCAGCCAGTATAGGATTTTTTTTATCAGCTGCCATTCACCTCTTTCGCTCCACGCCTTGCATACAAAGTGAGCTGGATTATATATTGCTGTCCCCACCAACATCTGGCCCCCAACTGACATATCATACTCTCTTCTCTGGGATTGCCACTTCACAAACCATGGTGGTGGGGTGCCATAGCAGTGAACCACAGGCTCTGCAGGGAGGGGCATTAAGACCTTCACATTGAATTGAGGAAGAAAAACAGACAATAAAAAAGCACAGCCACATTTTCCACCCACCCCACACACATTTTATACCCTCCGGAGTCCCATTAACTCTGTAGCATGCTGAGGGGGCCCATCAACATTGTGCTTGTTACCTGCGCATTGCCCTTTTAAGGCAGCTGTCACTATTAGCGGCCCGCGCACCGACTCCCGCACCTGCAGCCTGCGGGTTCAGAGCACGAGCGCAGGCATGCCCCGTCGCCGAGCCAGCGGGAAGACTGCGTTACTAAAATAACAGAAAGATAGTTAGAATACTTATAATAAATGTAGAAAAAGCAGCCCGCCAACCGGAAACACGTCTCAGCTGATGACGTAACCGGAAGTAGGGCATGTACCGCTGGCTGCAGCGTCAGGGCTGGGAGTTCATCATTGGGTGCCATGTTTGTTGTGGGCAGTGTAAGGAACGTGAACCCATGGAGCTGTTGGGTCGCCATTTAATATTCTTTTTTATTGGTTTTGTTAACGGGGTAAGCCCACTACTGGCACAAGTGCCTGTTTTCGACAGCAACCCTAGAGCACTGGGGAGGTTAAGTGACGTGCTCAGGGTCACACAGTATACACGTGGAGGTTGTGGGACGTTTCCCGGTCTGCTGGATGCACCCAGCTCGTTACACCTAGGTTATACTTTAAGCTCCAGTGTATCATGCCTTCCAAGTGTCCCTGTTTTCAGGAAGTCTCCCTAAATTTGCCCTTTTTGACCCCACTTTTTATGGCACCAATACATGTCCCTAAACTCATCAGACTCACAGACCAGTTGTTCCTCCTGTCTTAAAATTACTCCAGCACCTTAAATTTAGTTAGGTGTGTACATTAGGACCTTAATCTCTTTTAATTTTAATGGTCCCTCATGTGAGAAGTGCTGACTTGGCTGTATATAAACTAAGGTAATCTACGCCTTCCATAACTATAATAAATCCCAGAATTAAAAAAAGTCATGCCTCACAGTCTTTGTATCATCACAGTTCCTCAAAGAAGCAGAAGGATGTCATTCAGGTGAAACATCAAAATGTTGAGATGAAAAATGTGTGACATTTTTAACTGTGTGGTGCTGTGTACTAGTGTAGAGAGGTGGGAACCCAGGAATTTTCACCTGAGCCAGAGCGGAGCCTGGGGTCAGGCTTGAGAGTCCTTATCCTTAAGTTGTTCTAATCTGCTGTCAAAGTCTATGTTTCTATACCAGTCAAACACGAGCCAAGACCAAGCTACTATAGGCTGTTTTCACGTAGGAGTTCAACACTTCAGACACTACGTAACTGCTCAGGCTGACAAAATGCTTACCTTGATCATAACTGGTTAAGCGTGACCTTGGCTCTCACTTGCTTATAGAGGACGAGCCAGGTACTAAGTTTGAGACTGCACTGGTTTGCACACCTCTAGTGCTATATTTTTAAAGGAGAACTCAAACTAAATATGGTATTATGATTTTACAAAACTTTCAAACTTGTGTTAAACATAGACTTTGACGGCAGATAAGGACCACTTGGCCCACCAGTCTGCCCATTTCCCTACATACAGGATAAGCTGCAGATCCTATTTAACCAACAGCCTTTTTCTTCCTACTCCCCACAAGAATTGTCTTATGTTTGTCCCATGCATTCTTGAATTCTCCCACAGTTTTAAACCCCACAAGGCTGTTCCATGTGTCCACCACCCACCTCACATTGCCCTGAGCCGTCCTCTATCTTCAGATTGTGTTCCCTTGTTCTTGCACATCTCTTTTCTGAAAGATGCTACCCTCTTGGACTTTGTTGATTCCACTGAGGTACTTAAAAGTTTCTATCATGTCCCCTCCCTCTTTTCCTCAAGGGTATACATATTAAGCTCCTTTAGTCTCTCCTCATATGACTTGTCTTGCAGACCCTGCACCATTTTAGTTGCCCTCCTCGGGACTGCCTCCATCCTGTCTATGTCCTTGCAGAGATTTGGTCTCCAGAACTGGACACAGTACTCCAGATGGGGTCTCACCAACTGTCTGTACAGAGGGATAACAGCTTTCTGTTTTCTGCTGGTGATGCCTCCCTATACATTCCAGTATCCCTCAGCCTCCCTACTGCCTTCTCACATTGCTTTCTAATCTTAAGGTCCTCTGATATGATTACCTCAGGTCCGTGTCTATTTTTGTTGTTGTTACTACCTCCCCCAAATTGTGTAATCTTCCCTGGTTTTTGTTTCCAGGTGCATTATTTTGCACCTCTTGCATTCAGTCCAAGCTGCCATACTTCTGACCATTCCTCCAACCTTGCCAAGTCCCTTCTCATCCTTTCCACGCCTCCTTGTTTATCAACCCTGTTGCAGATCTTTGTGTCATCTGCAAAGAGGCATACTTTCCTTCCAGTCCTCTGCAATGTCACTTGTAAGACATTAAAAGAACTGGACCCAGTACTGAACCTCCGGTACCCCACTAGTTCCTCTTTCTTCAGAGTGGACTCCATTTACAGTTACCATCTGCGTCCCTGTTGTCCAGCCAATGTTTTACCCAGGTTACCACACTGGGACCCACCCAGGCTAGTTAATTTGATTACTAATCTTTGCGTGGGACTGTGTCAAATGCCTTGCCAAAATCTAGGTAGGCCATGTCCACAGCCCCTCCCTGGTCTACTACTTTGTTCACCCAGTCAAAGAAATCAGATTTGTCTGACATGACCTTCCCGCTGTGAATCCATGCTGCCTAGGGTCCTGTGCCCTCTGGCCTCTAGATACTCAACAATTCTTTCCTTCAGAAGTTATTCCATCATTTTCCCTACCACAGAGGTCAAACTGACAGGTCTGTGGTTTCCTGCCTGTGTCTTGCTCCCACTTTTGTGAAGGGAATCACATCCGCCTTCCTCCAGTCCTCAGGTACCATACCATCCTCCCATGATTTGTTAAAAGCGAGACAGTGGTGTCGCCAGTTCTCTCTCCTTAATTCTTTAGAATTCTGGGTGAATTCCATCAAGTTCAAGTTTATTGCAGGAAAACTCCATTGAGCAAGCTCATTCACAAGGAGGTCCTGTGACATAAACACTTAAAGTACAAACATAGATAGGTAATAACAGTATATACATGAAATGCATGTTACATGATACAGGCTGGATGTACATACAAGGGTACCACATAGGGTGACCGCAGGTGGTAAACACTAATATGACACAGGGAAGCGACTTACAGGTTGCATACTGATAAATGAAACATGATGACTGTGTGTGCAATACATATATTTGGCAGCTAGAACAAACAACAGACTACAACTGATATGGGGGGAGGAGTGATTTGATAGAGTAGCAGTGGAGCGTAAGCATAGATAAAGCCAGGAGTAGAAGGGAAGGGAAAGCAGTTAATATGACAAAGCAATTATACCTTACCAGTGGATAAATATGGCACACATGGGGAAGGAAGAGACTTAATGACAGTTACAGGTGTCTTTTATTTTGGCTGAACTTAGCGATTTGTAGAAGTTTATTGAAACTGTGCTAGTTAGTTTCAGTATGGTTTGTAATTGGTTCCAAATGGAGGGAAGGACATATGCAATAGCACGTTTACCAAAGGAGGTCTGCGTCCTTGGTATGTCAAGCATAATAAAGTCAGATTTTCTTAACGAGTATGCACTATGTGAGATACTAATAAGGAAGAGAGATAGCTTGGCAATTTCTGCAGGAGCAGTTTAAGAGTTCATAGCCCAGCATGGAGCAGGTGTCTAGTAGTAAGGGATGTCCAACCAACAGCTGCATATAAGTCACAGTGATGCGAACGGTAAGGGAGTTGGTAATGAACCGTAGCATACGGTGATAAAGGATGTCCAGTTTACTTAGATTTGCTAGAGTGGTGGAGGAATAGATTACATCGCCATAGTCGAGTAGGGGAGAAAAGTGGCCTGTACAAGCTTGTTTCGAGTTTCAAGGGGAAGGGCCTATTTCTGTAGAAGAAACCTAATCTTGCTTTTAGCCATCTAGAGACATCTTCGACGTGATCATTGAAAGATAATTTATTGTCGATCCAGATACCCAGATATTTAAATTTGGTTACAACTTCCAGAGGCTCGTTTAGTGTGGTGACAGTGAAGTCTTGGGCAAGGGTATTGGGGAGCCTGTGACAGCACTTCTTGAGAATATCATCGCTTAGTCTTCTTAGCATTGAGCAGAAGCTTTGCCTTTATTAGATTATGCTCAAGTTGTGCGAGAATCTCACGAAGCACTCCCTTGACTTCAGATAACGATGAGCCAGAAGTATACAACACATATCATCATCCGCAGTGCAGATTGAACATAGATATGTTAGCATCTAAGTCATTAATGTACAAAGAAAACAAGATAGGGCCTAAGATGGATCCTTGGGGACTCCTCTTGCAACTGGCAAGGCAGCATATAACATAACATAGAAACATAGAATTTGACGGCAGATAAGGACCGCTGGCCCACCCAGTCTGCCCATTTCCTACCTACTGGATAAGCTGCAGATCCTAGTTAACCAGCAGCCTACTTCTTCTACCACCACCCCTAGAATTGCCTTATGACTGTCCCATGCATGCTTGAATTCCACCACTGATTTTGACTCCACAACCTCCTCTGGAAGGCTGTTCCATGCATCTACAACCCTCTGTGAAAAATACTTCCTTAAATTACCTCTGAGCCGCCCCCATCTTCAAATTGTGCCCTCTTGTTCTTGCACACCTCTTTTTTGAAAGATGCTACCTCTTGGACTTTGTTGATTCCCTTGAGGTACTTGAACGTTTCTATCATGTCCCCCTCTCCCTCCTTTCCTTGAGGCTATACATATTAAGCTCCTTTCGTCTCTCTTCATATGTCTTTGGTGCAGACCCTGCACCATTTTAGTTGCCCTCCTCTGGACAGCTTCCATCCTGTCTATGTCTTTCATGGAGATTGGGTCTCCAGAACTGCACACAGTACTCCAGATGGGGTCTCACCAGCTGTCTGTACAGAGGGATAATAACGTCCTGTTTTCTACTGGTGATGCCTCTCCTATGCATCCCAGTATCCCCAGCCCTCCTTGCTGCCCTCTCGCATTGCTTGCCCACCTTTAGGTCATCTGATATGACTACCCCCAGGTCCCTTTCCATTTTGTTGTTGTTAGTATCTCACCCCCATTGTGTACTCTTCCCTGGGTTTTGTTTCCAGGTGCATTACCTTGCACTTCTTAGCATTGAATCTAAGCTGCCTTACATTTGACCATTCCTCTAACCTTGCCAAGTCCCTTCTCATCCTTTCCACCCCACCCTGTGCATCAACTGTGTTGCAGATCTTTGTGTCATCTGCAAAGAGACATACTTTTTCTTACAGTCCTTCTGCAATGTCGCTTATAAAGACATTGAAGAGGACCGTCCTAATATTGAACCTCAGGTGCCCCACTAGTAACCTTCCTTTCCTGTGAGTGGACTCCATTTACTATTACTCTCTGTGTCCTATTCTCCAGCCAATTCTTTACCCAGGCTGTCATCTTGGGACCCACTCCCAGGCTGGTTAACTTGTATATTAATCTTTGTGTGGGACTGTGTCAAATGCCTTGCTTAAAGTCTAGGTAGGCCATGTCCACAGCCCCTCCCTGATCTACTACTTTGGTCACCCAGTCAAAGAAATCTATCAGATTCGTCTGGCATGACCTTCCGCTGTGAATCCATGCTGCCTAGGGTCCTGCCCTCTGGCCTCTAGATACTCAACAATCCTTTCCTTCAGAAGTGATTCCATCATTTTCCTACCACTGAGGTCAAACTAACAGGTCTGTAGTTTCCTGCTTCTGCCTTTCTCCCACTTTTGTGAAGGGAATCACATCTGCCCTCCTCCAGTCCCTCGGGTACCACCCCATCCTCCCATGATTTGTTAAAAGGGTAGTCAGTGTGTCACTAGTTCTACCCTTAGTTCTTTAGAATTCTGGGATGAACCCATCAGGCCCCATTGCTTTGTCCACCTTCAGTTTTAAGAGTTCTTTCAGAACCCTTTCTTGTAAATGGCTGGTATCAACTTCTGTATCCAGAGTGTTTCTACTGTTTGTTTTATGCCTCCCCTCTTCATTTGTAAATACTGAGCAAAATATTTGTTTAGTATCTCTGCCTTTTCACAGTCTCCTCTGCCACCCTCCCTCCCTTTATTAAGCCTCACTATCCTCCCTTGGTCTTCCTTCACTCCCTGATGTACCTATAAAGGTTTTATCCCCTTCTTAACTGAGTTGGCTATCTTTTCCTCGGTTTGGGCCTTTGCTGTTCTGACTGCCTTCCCAGCCTCCTTTGCTTTAACTGATACAGTTCTCTGTCCTGCTCCTTCTACGATTCCTTGTACTTCCTGAATGCTTTCTTTTCTCTTGAACCTTCACTGCCACTTCCTTTGAGAACCATAGTGGTTTCTTACATCGTTTTGTTTTGTTTATTTGCTTCACACAAAGGCTTGTTACCTCTGTGATGGCAGTTTTATTATTCTCCATTGTTCTTCCACCCTCCTTCCTGCCCATTTGCTAGTGCATTCCTTAGGCACTCACCATTTTTTGGCAAAGTCAGCCCTCCTAAAGTCCAGTACTTTTGTCTTTGTATGGCTTGACTCTATTGCTGTGTTTATTGTGAACCATACTGTTCGATGGTCGCTAGTTCCCAGATGGCTACCCACTTCTACATCTGTGATCCTCTCTCCATCTCCATTTGAGAGAAGCAAGTCTAATATTGCTCCCTCTTGAGTGGGCTCCAATACTAGTTGTCTAAGGCATGCCCCTGTAGGGCATCTAGAATAACTCCACTCTTGAAGTGGCAGCTGCAACTGCACTCCAGTTAACATCTGGCATATTCAGATCACCCATCAGCAATATCTCCCTTTTCTGCCATTCTAAGTATACTTTCTATCATTTCCTTGTCCATTTCCTCCCCCTGAGAAGTCTGTATCTAACCCTGTGTGGATTGTGGTGCCATTGCCTGTCTCCAAATTTACCCACAGTGCTTCTTCTCCTCCCTGAAGAAGAAAAAGCCTTCCGCCTTTACTTTTGGGATCTTCCAGTTAGGTAGCTAGAGGACCATTGGGTGGTATGGTATGTGGCACCCAACTTTGCAAGGCAATTGACTAATAGTTTGTGATCAACAGTATCAAAAGCTTTGCTGAGGTCCAAAAAGACTGCGCCAGTTACCTTCTTAGCATCTATAGCAGAGATCCAATCATTGGTTACTTTTGCTAGTGCAGTGATTGTGCTATGATTAGCCCGGAAGCGGATAGAGCTGGGTTAATGAAGAAGGTTTCCAAGTGAGATTTTAACTGAATATGGATCAGTTTTGAGAACTTTAGAAAGGATAGGCAATATGGAGATAGGCCTATAGTTGTTTATATCGCATGGATCACCAGATTTAAAAGAGGGAGGATATGTGCTGATTTCCAGCAGGATGGCACAGTAGCAGATGTAATGGAAAGATTGAAGATGTGGAGAATTGGGGCAGTGAGATGGGCGTAGGCCTGACCTTAGGAAAAGGGTTCCAAGCCATTGTCCCTGCTCGTTTTATGGTGTCTAAGTTAAGAAGAGAATCTTCCACTTCTTTATAAGTTATCTCACGCTGTTGGAAGGGGCTGGGTGCAGGACTAGATGTGGGGAGGGTATGCTGGCTCACCGCAACACCAGCATAAGGTGACGAGTCAAAATCTAATCCAGCTGTGGCAAAGTGGGAGTTAAGTTCTCCAGGATTAGGGACTTGTTTCCACAATCTTGCCACTTGCAACTATCTTTGTTGGTCAGAGGGGCCATGGGCACGTCCTTCTATAGCTTTGATAGTTTTCCATATTTTATGAGGGTTACCTTTAGCTTGTTCGGAGAGAATATAATAGTTAGCTTTATCAGAGCGAATTTTTTCACACAGTTATTCCTGGCTGTTCTAAAGGCCTGCCAATCCGAAGATTCTTTGGAATGTCTAGCTTAGCCCAGAGCTTATCTCGAGCTATAAGGGCTGCCTTGAGATCCGAGGTGAACCAGGGGTTGGAATTGTTCCGTACCCTTACTTTGATGAAAGGCATGCTTATTTAGTATTGTAGTGAGTTTGTCATCAAGGATGTAAGCTGCCTTGTTGACATCTTTGGCTAGGTAGAGATCTTGCCATCTGATCATGCTCAGGTCAGATAGGAAGTTTACTGCACTGAATTTGCGAAAGGATCTTTTGTTATAAAGATGGGCTGCAGCCGGGCCTTAATTTGAGATCTTGTGCAAGTAACAATTCCATGATCGCTCATGTCGTTGTGAAACACTGCCGAATGAGATATTTTGTGTGGATGGGTGGTTAGTACCACATCTAGAATGGAATTGTTGGCAGTATTTAGAGTGTTGTTCCTAGTAGGTTCTCTGACTAATTGCCCAAGACCTAGCTTGTCACAAAGGGATTTGAGGCCATGTAATTTAGGTGACAGCCAGTCCATATTTAGATCTCCTAGAAATATTGTTTCAGTTTTGCATCTACGAACATGGATTTCAAAGATTAAGGACTTCATCACTACCAGACAGGGGTCTGTAGCCACCTAGGATAGTGATACATTCGAGGAGGAGATGAAGGCTCAGCGAAACTAACTCAAATTCCTTGGCTAGAGATTTGCAACTAATATTGGTGACCGAGTACTTAGATTTGGCGAGATAACCACACCCCGCCTCTAGACTCTCTATCTGTTCTAAATAAATTGTAGCCCTGCAGTGATATTTGTTGATCAGTGTTTGTCTTTTTAACCACGACTCAGTAATTATGATAAGGTCTGGGTTAACGTAGCAGCACAGGCTTGCAGCTGTATAAGTTTTTAGGCAGGCTTAAAATGTTGACCATCATCATTTTGAGACCTGAGGCCTCAGCAAAATCGATAGGCGAGGTAAGTTGTAGGGGGGCCAGGGTTGAGCTCCACATTTCCTGAGCAGAGAAGAAGCAGAAGTATAACTTTCTTTAAGGAGCTTATAAGAATGGAGACTGCTTTTTATTTCTTCAGTAACCCATATCGTGCTGTGCAAGAGGCGCACCACTGTAATGACAGTTTATAGTGATCAATGTAAGTGCTTGAATAGACATAGGTGAGGACAGTAGCAAGGGGATGTAGACTAACGGGGGAATAGGCTAAAGGGAGAGGAGAATGACATAGTGTCTGCACGGTAGACCGTTATAACATTAGGTATTGATAAGGTACATTGGAGAACTGAATTGCATTGAGGTACTTGAATTGCACTGTATTGCTGAGAACTCTGCACCTTAGGAGCAATAAAACATAATAAAGAGAGCCATGGTCCCAGATTGAGTGATCTCGTGATTTGTATTAGTGCAATATTTTCTAGGCAAGTAATTTGCCCACCTAGGTACTCACTTAAAACCTAGATGAGAAAATACAGCAGAAAGGGGAACAAGGAGAGCAGGAGCAGTTTAGTTAGTGGCGGGACTCAAGAGATATTCACAGGGCAATCTTATTGGCCACACTCAGATACCAATCATAGGTTGGCAGCAGTCGAAACTAGGCCAATGAAGCAGTAATATGATATAGGAGGCGGATCATGAGTGTATTTAAAGGAGGCCTGGGAGAGGGGGTGGGAGAAAATGTCAGGTCAGAGCGAGAGCTGAGAAGTCAGAATTAAGAAGGAACACTGTAACAGGCTATAGAGAAGGTGCCCAATCAGAGCAAATTAGGCAAGCCGGCTACCAATCACAATCCCCCTAGGGCAGTACCGCACCAATCAAGGGTGCCCAGGCATGCTGGCTGTCTGCAGAGGATTCTATCGGTATCTATCGGTATGACAGCGTAGTGTAAGTAATAATAGGGTGCTCAGCGTCTATCTGACTTGAGTCTGAAGGGTGGATGGCAGACACTGAGGGCTTCCTGTTTTCAGCTGCAGAGCTGTCGCTCAGGCAGTTTTAAGGAAGTTGTCAGCCTGTTGAGTGAAACTTAGGGAACCTCAACTACAACCACCCCTTGTAGCAGCACCGGGAAGAAGTAGAATGATAATGCAGGCCATATTACCCACGAATGAGTACAGTGATTTATGTAGGAGACCAAGAATCCTCTAGTGGCAGGTCTGTATAACCTGCTAATGGAAAACTAGCCACTTAAAAATCAGGCCCCATTGCTTTGTCCACCTTCAGTTTTAGGAGTTCTTTCAGAACCCTTTCTTCTGTGAAAGGACCGGATCGACCCCACTCTCCAGAGTGCTTTTGTTAACTGGATTAGGCACCTCCTCCTCCTCTTTTGTGAATATCGAGCAAGTATTCGCTCAGTATCCCTGCTTGTTCACCCACCGCCTTTCTATTCAGCCTCACTATCCCTCCTTTGTTTTTTTGCGCCCCTGATGTACCTATAAAGGTTTTATCCCCTTCTCAACCGAGTTGGCTATCTTTTCCTCAGTTTGGGCCTTTGCTATTCTGACTTCCCTCCCTCGTCCTTCTGCCTTAACTGGTACAGTTCTATGTCCTCCTTCTTCTGTGTTTCCTTATACTTCCTAAATGCTGTCTTTTCTCCCTAACCTTCATCGCCACCTCTTTGAGAACCATAGTGTTTTTTCTTTCATTTTGATTTGTTTGCTTCACACAAAGGCTTGTTGCCTCTGTGGTGGCAGTTTGATGTTTCCCCATTGTTACTCCACCCCACCTTCTAGCCTGTTTGCTAGTGCTTTTCTAAGGCACTCTCCCATCTTGCCAAAGTCAGCCCTCCTGAAGTCCAGTACGCCACTTTTGTATGGCTTAACTCTGTAGTTGAGTTTATCGTGAACCACAATTTGGTGGTCACTTGTTCCCAGATGGCTACCCACTTCTAGATCTGAGATCCTTTCACTGTCCCCATTTTAGAGTACGAGGTCTAAGATTGCTCCCTCACAGAGTGGGCTCCAAACTAGCTGTCTGAGGCATGCCCCTGTAGGGCATCAAGAATGGCCCTGCTCTTGGATGTGGCTGCAGCAAAGGTGCTCAGTTAACAATTTAAAGAGTCTTATATTTTGCATTATTTATTAAAAATTACCAAGTAATGGAATTGTTATTCTAATTTTACTGTTTTCTAAATGTAAAATGTTGGTTGCCACATTTTTATGTACATAATGAAAATAAGGACATGAAATTCAATAAAGCAGCATTCTGATTTGTAACCAGTAGAGGGCAGTACATAGCATCCATACCACCACAAATAGCTATATCCTATATGCAGGGTGGCAGGGATATCAAATGCAGCCCCCTCTGGTGACAGTGCAGAATGCAGTTTCAAGCATTTTTATAGCTTCTTTTTTTTTTTTTTCTACACAGAGAAAATACACATTAGTGCGTAATTAACAGCATTTCTAGTGTACGCAGTGGAACTAAAGGTTACATAGATGGGTAATTTTGGAATAAAAAATGAAACCTATATTTTTTAATTGCTGGTCACGTTTACGTTTTATTTGCCCTGTGACACAATATTAGTATGTCTGTCACTCTTTGTTTTTTCTAAACTTGCCCAGAAGTCAGTCTTGGTACCAGTCCCTGATTTAGTCAGAAAAGAAAGGTGTTGGCTTACTGGCTGCATACAGTAGTGCGCTGATCTGAGGGCACCTCAGGTTCTGAAATGATATCTGGTCTCATTTGCCATATGGGCCTGCGAAGGAGGGGTGGGCACATCATGGAGTGGGTTTAGGCACTTAATTCTACTGTTTCAAAAAAAAAAGTTCCATGTGGCCAATTTTTTTCTTCTGTATAGTTTTTCTCCTGTGGGGGCTGGCAGGCAAGGCTTTGTGTGTGTGTGTGTGTCTCTCTCTTTCTGAGGGATAATTAAGACAGCATGAAGCCTGCCAGTGTGTGTCCCATTTTCTCCTGTTTCCCCATCACTGGGTGTGCACATCAACATACGCATGTAGAGGCATGCGCATGCTGCAGAAGTCCCAGAGCACCCTCCTTCATTGGCGCCCTCAGTCCCACACTACCCTAGGACCTTCACTGGGGCAGTCATTCAGCAGAAACACCAAGCCTCACTCCACAGGAGAGCAGTCCTCCGGATGCTCGATCCTCTCCCTCCCTCCCTGGCCAGCCCCAGTGACCCGTGTTCGCCACCGAACATGGGTCGCTGGATGGCAGGAAGTGAGGCATTGATGTCTCTGCCTCCACACCACTGGACTGGCTCATGTGGCCAAGTTTTAAACTCATTTTTCCTTCAATTAAAAGAACCTGTGCTTGGTAGGGTGAAAATTCTGAACATAAGCTGTTTCATTCTGTTTTAGGTTCCCTTTTTTCTCCTGTGTAGAAAATGAAGTTTTTTCTGTTTGGACTCTTCCTAAGCATTTTTAGAATGTAAATTATGGCGTGTTCCTTTTAAAATGACCATACCTTTTTGCATCAGTATTCTTGGCATTTTGTGAGCACCCAGTACCCGTAATGTGGGGAGGGCAGTGTCTGTTGCATACTAGTTTACCTTGTTCACAAGATGTACACCTTATGTACCCCCACCTCCGGACACCTCTGAAAATGAGCTATGAATGCTCAGTAGGCCTTTCCTGGTAAAACTTTTAATACATAAGAAAAAATAGCCAGTAGAAGATGGCCTTACGGTCTATCGCACATGCTCAAATATGGTGCCCCAATCCAGAGATTACTGTGGGCCCTGCTCCTCCGCACTAGCCATGACCCTTCCTTTCACCCTGTCCCACCCTCTCTTGAACCTCTCAGCCCCCACCGTCTTTTTGAGTGATGACCTCAGATGGAAGTTCATTCCATCCCAACACCACCCTCTCTGTAAAGAAGTGTCGCCTGATTGTCAAAGTTCACATTTCGTTCTTGTTCAATTTTCACTGGCCTTATAGTAAATTCAGTGTGTGTGTGTTTGATTCATACACTGGTAATAAGTACTATTTTAGAATTGTATGATGTAGTTATGTGCCCTTGCTTAGCTCCCCATTGTTTCTGCAATGTACCTGTGTTTGGCTATAGAACACTGCTGCTGTACAGGACATAAACTACATCACACAGTTCTAAAATTGCATTTACTACCAGTGAGTGAATAATAAAAATGCCTCACTAAGTTTGCTAAAAGACTTGTAAAGACTTAACAATAGATTGGGGTCCTGTATTTAAAATGGAACTTACACAAAAACAAAATACCTTACTGGTTCAACGTAGTTCTCCTTTAAGAGTGTGGGCCCAGTAGCATGATGGGCTGAGGCTCTGGCCTGGGGAGGCAGTATAGTGTAGTGATTAAGGGCACTGAACTGCATGCCTGAAGAGCTGGGTTTGAATGCCATCAGTGCCCACTTGCATACTGTGTGACCCTGATCAAGTCAATTAACTTCCTTGTGCTCCCAAGTTGTACCTTGAAACAAGCCCTTAGTGTGCCTTTTCTGGTTAAACAATTTCCCTTTCCTTACCATGTGCCACATCAGCAATCTGTGTTCGGGAATAAACCAGGATTGCTCGGAGGGCTGGCTGGAAAAGGGAGGACTGAGCGTTCAAAGACAGCTGTCCTCCCTTGGGAGGGGTTCTGAGTCCAACTTGACTGCTGCCAGGCAAGGGTTGGGTGGCAGGACGGATCAGCAGACATGTTTCAGGAGTCTGCCAATGCAGCACTCTGCATACATGTGTTGTTGCAGACACCCTGGGAATGAAACCTGGAGGAAAATGCCCAGGCTAGCTCGACATCCCTGCAGGCCCTCCATAACTCTATGTGGCAGACCACCTGCCAAAATACGTCTCCTGTAAGTGGTGGTTAACCTGTAAGTCCATGGGATGGTTCATGACAGGGCTGGGGTGATGCCACCGGGGACCATTTGGACAGAAGTAAGTTAAAAGAACAAAAATAGTGCAGCTTGGTTCTGAGGGTGTGAATGTCACTCCAAATGAGTGAGACTTGACAGCACTGACTAGGAAAATGTAAGATACCTTATCAAATCATAGGACGCATTAGGAGGGACTGTCAACAATTTCATCTCTCAGACTTCCTTTGTATATACCTCTCAACTGTCCTAAATTAGCAGGATGGGATCAGTTTACCTCATGGAACCACTCCCATTTTCTCAACTGTCCCACATTGGAGGATTTATTTTGTCTGTCAAACCCCTCTGTCTGCATACCTCCTAACTGCAATATTAGGAGGGACCCTTAAACCTCTCAGAACCCCGCTGTCTAAGCCAGTGTTGGAATTACAGGAGGCTTGCCAGGGCTCAGCCCCCAGCTCTGAAGTGAGCCTTAGTAGCTTGCACGTCACTGCCACTGACTTATAATGGGAATGGAGGATCAGTTTACAGATATGGCCCCCTCGCCCTAAAATTTAATTCCAACACTCGTCTCGCCTCTCAACTTGGTAACATAGAATTGCTAGATGAGAAAAGAAGAGTCCATTTATTTGTTTCATACAGCTTAAATTTTTCTCTAGGAGCACTTAAAATTACTAAAATCCGGTATTTAAAACAGTCTTCATGGACTTGTAGAGGCTCGCCCCCACCCCCTGGCCACACGTCACAAATTATGAGAATGCAGGGGTGGAGAGGGCTCATCAGGAAGTTGGAAGGATCAGCTGGCAGTGGGTTCGCGCAAATTATGATCCTTCCCTACTAAAACAGCTGACTGAAACATTAACATTTTGTGTCAGTGAGCTCACGCTGCTATAAGGTATTGTGCTATGAAGCCCAATACTTCTAGCACCCATTCAGAAAAATGCACTTTAAAGTTTAATTGAATTCACAGAAGGTCTTCGTCTGCACACAAACATAGTCCCTTCCTTTAAGTCCTCTCCTCCAGACCCATTGGTGAGCAGAAAATTATTATGGGTCACAAGGTGTCCTCTATCCACCCCGGAATATCAAGGGTTCCCATCATCAAGTTCGGTTCCGGTTATGCGCGGTGAGGACGGGTATCTGATAGCTCTCACCTAAAATTTAAAAAAGAGCACACTTACCCTCTACAAATCGCATAAAACAACAATCAACTGTTGCGCTCAGCATTCAGTTTAAGTAATGGCCAAACAATCCCGAAACAGATTCCAGCCTATAGCGAAACTACAGATGTTGATGACCCACCATTCAATGAGGGAGGCCGTCCTGGATCTTCAGTGGGCACAGAAGAAGACTCCTAAATCCGAGGCCTACAAAAACAACAGGAACCGAATACCAGTACAATCCTTTGGGCAATCACTGACTTCAAGACGAGGTCCGGGAATCTTTTAAAGAAATGAGACAGAGATTACTCTTTTACAAAGCAGAACTACTGAGTCTGACCAGCAGATCTCCTTAAACACCTCTAAACTGGGCGGCCTTGAGAAACCATAGAACCCTAGCAGCCGAACAGCTAGCCATATCAACAGCGGTAAGAAGATGCGAGAACAGGAGCCAAAGCAGGAACATTCGCATCTTTGGGCTCCTGGAAGCGAAGAGGGCATCGACCCTCGAGCTTTTAGGACTATTTCCTCCAGTTGTCCCTAGCCCTGGACCCTGACTTCCAACTAGATGTGAGGCGGGCCCATCGGGCACTCGGGCCAAAACAATGCGCCCGGATGCCAGGCCACGATCCTTCCTAGTGAGTCTGTTAAGTTACCAGACCAAGGAATCCCTCCTTAGCAGGGCTTGGCAAAAGGGAAAATTATGTGGGGCCAATCTAGACTTTTATTTGATAATGATTATGCCCTTATACTCGGAGGCAGTGTAGAGATCCTGCGTACCCAGAAATTCGATTCAAAATTCCTTACCTGGCCAAGATGATTGTTCATTTGTCCTCTGGGCAGGAGACCTATTCATCGGCTTCCAAAGCTGCAGCAGATCTTCTTGCGAAGGCATCATAACGGAGAAGCGGTGGAAGCAGTAAAGCTACGCCAGAAGCAGGAGCCCAATAGACATGTGCAAATACTCCCCAGACATCACTACCAATCCCTGAACTACTGGAACGCTGCAGCAATTTTGCAATACCTCTCTGCCTACTTGAGAGATCCTGAGGCATAGTCTTTCCATCCAGTGGTGAGTCGGGTGGCGATTCCATTGTGTCTTGGGGGTGGGGGTGCTGGCGGGGTGGCTCTGGTTTGAGTGGAGCGAATGCTTCTTCCTTTAGTCCAGGCAACAAAATCATTCTCCTAATTCTCAATTGGCCAGGCTGCTTTTGGACTATTGTGATCTCCCTGATGGTGGGGTTTTCCCTTACTAGGGGCATCTCTTTGAAGCATATGGTCCCTCCGATTAATCTTGTTTCGACCCTTTTCCTCTGTGCCCCCTCCCCTCTCCCGGGGCTCCTTGGATCCCAAACCCGATCCCCCACCCAGATTGATTTTCCCAGACATTGGGTGGCCTCAGATCCCCTCTATGTAGCTTGGTCCAGAATCCCAGTAAAAATCTGACAAAGTACTTGTGAAGTCTTTTCTTCATTTTTGGTCACCACCGGTTGAGAACACCATCTCAAATTGATATGGTCTAGGCAGTGCAGTTACCTCGTAAGTACAAAAGGCTCTCTACACTACCCTCCACACTATACAGGAAAATGGAGCCACACTGTGTATCGGGGTTGGGAGCGAGCAGGAAAAGCAGATCTACAGAAGCTATCTGGCTGAAAGGGCAGCCGAATGAACAAAAAGCATTCACTTTTCTTCCTGGCCTGGACACATTCGGACATGCTTCCGCCCCAGTGAGTACCACCCTGTTATTTAATTATGCCTGATTCCTGCCTAGGCCATACCATTGAAATGCTACAAAATTTGGAGCTCCTGCGGCTTTCTTTTGACTGCTAGATGGGACTAGCACTCTACAGACAGAGCAACCTGTAGTTGGAACAGAAAAGGTAAGATCTGAGGTTAGAAGATCCACGAAAGAGAAGGGAGTTGCCTACCAATAACTAGTCCCCTTCAGCAACCTGAACATCCCTAATGGACATGGGGGTCTACCATTGATACTATTGTAGACTGCTCTTTCTGGCTATAATCCCAGCAGTGTGATAGTACTGAACAATTTACCATATGTCAGGGGTCATCAAATGACAATTATTACAACAATTTGGGTGCCTTCGTTACTACTGCAGTAGGAAGGTCATTTCTGAGGTAGCGGCTCCCAAATCGATTGAGGACAAGTGGGTGGTTCCTGGGTCGGGTTGTAGTGGGGTTGCTACCTTAGGACAAGTTCCTGGTTCATTTGCCAGGGATGGTCGAGATTGGGTCGGGGTTTTGGAGGGGCAACGATAGAATATATCTGTGAGATGACTTTTACATAGACCTCACTCAAATCAAGGCTGCACTTTTAAGGTATTCTGTCCAGAAGGAATGATACTAACATTCCTCTATATGGGTTCCCCAGGCTCCTTCTTTGGCTTTTCCTTTTGCCCTCCCTCTTGGGTCCTATGACTCAGTCTAATTCAAGGAGAATCTAGTTCATTTGGGAGGTGTGTTGTTTTCTCTCCCCTCTCTGCCTCTTGGATTTAGAGAAAGACAAGGTGGGGGAGCCTAGGGTCGGGGGTTTGCCCGATAGTCGGACTACAGAGGGCAAAAACACACCCTAGAGCCTCTCCCTTTAGATTGGCTTTCTTAACATTAAACCATTGTGCCATAATGCCTAACATTAGTGAGAGAACCCCAGTCAGGCAGTTCATGGTATTCGCCACGCGGCTAAACTGGTTCCACTCCGGAGTGATTAGGCTGTCACTCCCTTGGGGCTCTACTGCTGGCCCTGAGTATAACCATACTTGGGGTTAGTTAAGAACCCCTCATTCCTCTCCTTTCCCTTGTGGAATTCAGGACAGGATGAGTCCGGAGGAGCTCTATGAGAGTGCCTCCGAAATGGAGGTCAGTTTGTATATAGTTTGGTTTTGTTGGGTGTATACAGGTTTCACCTTTATGGTTTTGAAATAAATAATTTGGGTAAAGTTGTTATTATCCAAATTTGGCAAAGGCAAATCAGGTCTACTGTCATGGTTTTGGTCAGAGACCTAATAACCTAGGCTCTTACGACATGGTTCATGCAGTTGTCATTTCAGTAATAGATTATATGGGGTTAAAAACCACACACACAAAAAATTTAAGTTACTCAATCATCCTTTATTACATCATTTCAGTAACAACATTGAGTTGATGACTCCTCAGCCAAGAATAAACTTGGTGTCTGGGGCGGCGTGGTCCATGGGACATCCTGGTGTTTTCCTGGAAAGAAAGAGTAAAATGAGTACTATTAATAAAGACAAAAATGGGGCATTAAATCCAGTAAAATCATATCTCATAACATTAATGGGCTACATGAACCGATAAAAAGAGCAAGGCTTATGCAACACCTAAACAAAAACCCTGTGAATTGATACTTCTCCAGGAAACCTACCTCTCTGAATCTGGACACCTCAAGCTAAACTGGGGCGATATCAGTGGTTGCTTCATCTCATCCCAGGAAAGAAAGAGGGGAGTAGCAATTCTAATTCCAAGAACCACACCTTTGGAGATACACCAAATGCATATTGATGCTCAGGGTCGCTATGTGATTGTCCAAGGTTCACTGTATGGTAAACTAGTCACATTGGCTAGTGTATATTTCCCTCAAAATCAAACTTTCCTACATATAGGGGCTTTATAACAACACTCCTAAAAACTTCTTCAGGGTCAACTGATTATAGGAGGGACCTGAATCTGACCTTGCCCCCACACATGGATTGTTCCAACCCTCAGAAACATAGCAACAATGTGACTACCAAACAGTTCAAAAACACCATAGACCGTCTGGGTTTGGTTGATGTATGGAGAGCGGCTATACCTCTTTGTCCCTGGTTATACTTACTATTCCCAAGATTTAAATTCCACCTGAGACACGACTATATAATAACCTGTGAACACCTATCCCTGGTGCAAGACATCAACATTAGCCCTAAGCTGTTATCGACCATCATTCCTTGATTCTTAAAATAGACATGGACAGGGGTGGTCAGCAGCGAGCTAGTAACAGCTTCTAACACAAGCTCTGTATCTATTTGGCTTTCAAGGAGCATATTGTTAAAAATTACTCTCAACTGAAAACTAATTGAACAGTTTGATAGATAATAACGTCCTGATTACCCTGATCTGTTTTATTTGGACCTCCTGTTGGTGGATCCTGAGCTATGGGGCAAACTAATAAAGCAGCACCCAGTGGAGAAACAGCCCGTCTGAGAGATGCTAAAACTGGGAATACTAAGGGCGTTGGAGCGGGGCCTGCTGAGGATACTGCTCAGCTGACTAATGCGCGCTATTGAAAGCTATTCAATAACTAGATGGCAAGATGGAGGAATTTACGGCTCAGTTCAAAGTTCTGGATGCTAAATAGGGAAATTAGAAGAGGACACTCAAGCTGCAGTAAAATCTGCGTCCACAGCAATGGCAACCTCTTCTGGCCTAGTGAAGGAAAATGGAGTGCTGCATAGGCGCCTTGAAACTTTAGGAAATTTGTCCCAGGCGGCCAATATCAGAATCCTCGGTGTTTCGAACCAAGCTGAGGGGAAGACATTTCTACATTTATTAAATCACTATTCCAAGACATATTGCAAAACTGTGAGGACCTCTCGATAATGCGAGCATATAGAATCACTCACGTGGCGCCAGACAACTATGGCTATGGGATTATTATCTCACGGACCCTATTGGTTTCGCTCGGATCAGTAGGAGAAAGGACTTTATCATCACCCAGGTCAAGAAAAGTGGCACAATGGAGTGGAACAGTAACAAAATATATATTTTCTGGATCTTAGCTATGCCACACGGCAGAGGAGGAAGGCATTCGATGGGCCCGCTCTAGCTTATGACAACTGGGGATTCAACATATGATGATTATGCGGTAAGTCTCCGAATGTTCTATGGAGGAAAACATATCAATTTTCAGATCCTGGAGGAACTGGCAAACACATAGACAGAATGGAAAAGAATTCCAATCAAAGGACATAGAGACTGGTAGTCAGAATGAGGACAGTGATTAAGTGCTAAGTACTGTTTTTCCTACTTTTTCCAAATAGGTGTGGAACTAACTGCCTATCCTCCGGGAGGAACTGGATTTCAGAGTTGGCATAAGCTTTTATTTTATAGCCCAGTTCTATGTTATGGGGATACGTTTTGTTGTTAAAATATGTCAAGCTATGTCTGTCTGTTAAAATAATAGGCAGTTAAGATAGAACACCATGATGATGCAGTCAAATATTGTTGGGCAGTTTAGGAATACAGTTCATCGGCTAACACAATGCTCTATTGAAAATTTCAAATAAAAGTAGTTCTGTTTGTTGCAAATAATGAAGCTGGTAAAATGCTGAAGTTACTACAGATTGTTTAAGGAGTTGCATCTATCTTAGTGATGTGGATAGATATTTAGTAAGCGATAAACGATCTTGGATACTCCTACTCTGGGCAGCAATAAGCCAGTACTGGCAAAATTTTAGATATACAACCTTTAGTAAACCCCTTGTATTGTACCTAGCTATAGGGTATATCAAAGTGTGGTACTGTAAAATGATGTAATGCATTTTGTAATGCTTAAGCTATTGTTGTATAGCTGCCTATATGGATATGCGCTGTGTGTTTTTATGCAGTAAAACCAAATAAGCGTAAAGTACAAAAAAAAAAAAAACATGGACAGAGTGAGGACAATTCTCTTTGGAGACTCAACCCCTCAATCCTAACCAATAGGAATTTCTAGAGACTCTCTTCACTAGAATCCCCTCTTTTTCTCCAAAATACAGATCCAGACATTCCAGAAACAATACAGTGGGACGCGATGAAGGCCGCCATCCGGGGAGATAATATTTTACCCGACTAGAAAATACAAAGAAAGAGAACTTGAATACCAAAGATTATCGATCCAATTATTAAATTATCAAATGCTTTATCGGGAAGGTGATGCAGACCTTCAAATACTAATAAAAATACAAAAGCCTCCTTGCAGCGGATAATTGATAATAAGATCCAACAATCCCTATACTGCCTTCGTCAGGCAGTTCATGAGGAGTCCTAAGGGTACTAAGAATTTGTACGTAAATTAAGGGCAGGAAAAATTCAGCTACTATTTTAAAACTTAGAAACCCATCCTCAGCGAAAACATACCATACTGACGAGCATATACAACAGGCCTTTACTGAGTACTATGCCAAACTATACTCCCTCTCCCTCTTTCCCTCTGGAAGAATCAAAGCAATTTTTGAAGCAGGCAAACTTCCAATACTTTCCCTCTTCAAATTAAAAACTTAGAGTCCCTATCTCAGTTCTAGAGATTGAAGAGACTATCAAAAACTCCATTCAGGATGTTGTCCTGGGCCAGATGGCTTCACCGCTGAATGGTACAAAAAATTGTCCAAAGAACTGGTTCCAAAGCTACAGGTATTGCTCAATTACATCTCCCAGGGTGGTCTGTCTCCTCCATCCTGGGACTTTGCCCAATAGCTCCAATTCCTAGACCAAACAAGGATCCTTCAGATCTAGGATCCTATCACCCTATCTCCATCCTTAATGTGGACTATAAAATTTTCTGGCCATATTGGCCTCCAGACTAGAATCCATTATTCCTCAAATCATACATCCAGATCAATCTGTTTATAAAAATCAGGAACACCTCAGATAATGTTCTTAGGGCCTTGATCTTGCAAGAACATATCGTCCTAGAGCAAATCCCATCTGTGTTTATCAGCCTAGACGCTGAAAAAGCATTTGATTGAGTCTCATGGCCCTTTCTTGGAAACCCTAAAATCATTTGTTTCCCCTTGGTTTATCACTTGCTTAGTTAATTTATACAAGTCTCCATGGGCCTATATTACACGAATGGCTCCCTGTTCCCCTTTCCCCTAGGTAGAAGGACCCATCAGGGATGTCCCTGTCTCCCTGCCTTTTCACTCTACTTATAGAACCCTTGGCGTCAGTCATACGCAACACTTCTGGGGTAGAGGGAATTCTGATTGGTCAACAAGAATACAAATTTAGTATATACGATGATGATGTACTCTCTTGACCCTGCTATCCCTTCCCAATCTGTTCCTGCTGTCTGGGAAATTTTAACCCTATTTGAAAAAATAGGTGGATACAAAGCTTATAGTAACTAAAACTGAAATACTCTCATTTAACTTTTCCCCTTCCTCTCAATTGAAAAAGGCCTTTCTGTTTCGTGGCTGTCGACACAGATAAAATATTTAGATCTCCAACTCCCATTCGACCCTGGAGTCCTGGAGACAGTCAACTATGAACCCCTAACAGTACAAATTCAAGCAGATTTAGACAAGTGGGCCACGGCTTTCTTTCCATTTCACCAATGTATAATGATAATTTGCACAAACATTCTGCCCCGGATTCTATACTTACTACAGAACATTCCCTTTTCCCTCGAAATTCTACTTTAAATCCTGGAACAGAATGATAGTAACCTTTTGGGGGTAAGAAACGACCTATAATTAGGCTCTCCATCTTAAAACTGTCACTTTCCGGCAAGGTTTAAATATCTCAGATTTCAGATTATACGCTCAGGCTGCCTTTCTAAGAACATTATTACTGTGCTTACCGACTCTGATGTTCCACTTGAAAACAATAGAATTTCACGAAATGATCTTTTTGACATTAAGAATTTTGTTTTTCTTGGAGGAGAGATCGGTTGCCCTTCCGCTTTCACAGAAATTACATCTCAGACATATCAGCTTTGGAAAGTGACTAGAAGATCTGGCCCACTGCTTAAAATTTTGAATACTGTAAACTACTATCACGGACGAATCGTTTACTTCCATTTATATGGACCACACCTTTTCTTTGTGGAGGGCAATTGGTCTTTCACATCTCCTTCAATTCCTCTCCCTAAAGGCATTATTCCTTTTGATAAACTTCAGTCCCAATACCCACTTGATAATACCGATAGTTCCGCTACTTTCAAATACGTAACCATATACTCCGTAATAGGGTAATTCAGCCATCATACCATCCCCAACCCCTGACCTATTAAAACTCTTTATAGAGGCAATTAAGGACAATTTGGGATCGCATATCATTGGGGTAATTTATAAGAACTAGAAGTGGGCTTCCGGACTCCACGGCTTCTATCTTGAGGGGTGGAATAGAGATTTGGATCTGGAGATTGCCTTTGAAGACTGATCATGATCCTCTTTGCTTGAGTTGAAATTAGTTGCCTCTCCCTACTGGAGGAATTTGCATGAAATGCCATTCCCTTTTCAAACTCCAGCGGTCCTTATTAAATACCTTCCTGAGGTGTACGGGAGGTGCTGGAGGGTTGTGGCTGCCTGATTACAACTTTGGGTCATGTATTCTGGCTATGCCTCAGGCTAATGCTGTTTTGGTTGTCATTTCAAAATGAGTTTTCAACACTATTTTCAGAACTAGTGGAGCTTACAGCAGAACAATTCTTGATGAGAATTTACAGACCATGCCCCCCAAGTGGGGTTGAGCCATACTACCAATCCGTTTTATTGCAGCTAAGAAAGCAATTACGGAAGATGGATGTCGAATCTAATTCCTTCAATCCAAGATTGGAAGGTATAATGTCAGAGATATACAAAACAGAAATGTTTAATGCTGAGTCATCTTGCTGCATCTCACCTTCGCTTTGAAATGGCAGGTTTGGATAAACTATAATTTTTAACAGGCCCAATCAATCGTCCATGACAATAATCAATGATTGAGAAGAACAATTACTTCTTGGAAATCAGTGGGTCTCCTTATAACTCTGGGGGTTAAAAGCACCTTAGAGAATCCAGGTGTTAAATTGTGGTCTCCTTAACAAGTGAAAGATCATCAGAATGTCGGTCCCAATCCTGCACAATTTTCAAAGCCCGGAATAATACAATGTCATCAACTACTGTATTTTCCATAAAATTGATTATGATACTGATATGAATCCGAATAAGTCATATATATTTTTTGTACTTTCAAAATACTGCATTCTGTGTTAATGTATGGTAAAATTGTGATAAAAAGAAAAAAAAAAAGGTTCCCATCATCTCCTTTATGGTACAAATTCTGGATCATGTTGCACCATACAGTGTATCTGTGTTTGCCATTTCCTAAAAGATGTTTGCTTATCATGTATCCCTGCTGTTAGGCATTCTAACTTTCTTATATACATGTGTGTGTATGTATATATTAATGTATATATATATCTAAGACTGTCACCAATCTGAGACTCTGTGGGTATTTTAGTGGACATCCACTTACGGGTTATGGTTTTTATGCTGCTAAGTGGTACAGGGTAGCAAAGTTTGGTGCCATGAAGGTATGTTCTGGAAAGATCAGTAATATAACCATTTTGCTGTAAGTTCCACCTGTTCCCCAGACAGTTTTGTAGCTTGTCTTGTGACTATACCACTATGGCATCAGCTTGGGGCAAAGCCAGAAAAGTTACCTAAATCTTCAAATCTACAACTGCGGTCCTGCCAGCACCTTCCATATGAAGCGGGAGGTATTTGGCAAGAACCGCCAGGAGTGGAAAAACCTGGTATGACACTTCCATAGATTCTCTCCATATATTAGAAGGTTATTTAATTGCCAAAGGGATGGCGGGATTGCAAGATCTTTATCCAACCTCCACCACCGATTGAGAGGAAACTCTCAGGTATCAATGTATCTTGTTATTTGTCTGTCTACATTGTTCTATGTACTCTGACATGGAGCCTTTGCAAATGAATCTCTGACTCAGAGGTTTGCAATTCTGATACCATTAAATTCTCTCAATATTTTATATAGATGGCCTATTAGGTGTCCCCAGGCCAGAGAAGGCCCTGTTGTGTGTCTTTTAATAAAACCCACAGTAATGGCGGGGGTGAGTATTTCAGGAACCACATCCGTTGCCCTAGGATATAATTTCTTACTTGGAAGTAGCAGAAAGTCGCACCAGCTGATCCTTTTGTAATGTCATTCCTGTGACCTTACACTGTAAGGGATGTCCACTGAGACTGTCTTTGCATGACATGTACCAGTGTCAGCCATACCACATAAGGTTACAGGTTCTGGGGTGGGGGACTGGAGGGAGCAATGCATGGCAGCTGCATTTACCATTGCATGATTGGCAGCAACAATCAGTGCCCTGCTGTACAAAAGGTGTGCTTATGAGCCAGATGGGTCCACAAACACAGTCCTGGAGTCCACATTTTATTGTTTGGCTAGGCTACACATCTGGGGTTGGAAGATATGGGGAGTAGACAACAGTGATAGTAGACTGTACAGAGTTCAGAGCTGAAGCAGTATTTTGTGAGCAGGACATTTATCATTGCCCAGCAATGAGTTTAGAAGAACTGTAACCCTAAATGAGCAACTTCTGACTCCCTCTCAGATGATGGCTGACATACAAAAGACATCAATGGCGTCATCTCTCAGCGCTACTTTACTAAGATGGCGGCACAGGTCGTATGACGTAATCTGTGTGCGCGGCGCGTTCCCCGGTCCGCGGCGGCGGGGGGCTGCGCAGGCGATGCTGTCAGTAAGATGGCGGCGGTGGGCGAGTTGGCGGGCCGCGTCGTCGTCGGGGGTGGTCGCGGGAGGCGGCGGTGCGCACGGCCGAGGAGATCCAGAGCCGGAAGCGCGCGTGGCAGCGCGAGAGGGTGCAACGGTCTGTGTACCTGGGTGCCAGTATGGAGGGCTGGCAGGAGCTGCGCGAGCGGGCCGGGCTAGGAGGAGACCGGAGCTGGCGGAGCTGCTGTTGGATAGGTAACCGGGGCAGAGGAGGAAGGGAGAGGTGTGGTACTCTTAAATTTAGGACCAGTTCTAAAATGTGTGCAGTCAACGCCTCAGAAACAAGGAAGCTTAAATGAGGTGCATGTAGTGCACCGATAGTTTTGTGACCAGGTAAGAGCCAGGAATGTCAAGAGTTCCTCTGGAAAATTATAGACAGGTGGTTATCATAGTGAAGAGAAAACTTGAGAACGAGGAGAGACAAGGTGGAGACTCAAGTGGGAGAGATGCAGGTGATGGGCACATTCAGGGGACGTGGCAAGGGTGAGATGCCAGGGGAAGACATGCCACATGTGGGGTCAAGAAGAGACGCTGTTGGGAGAGTAAGAGAGATGATGTTGGGGAGGGGATGCCAAGTGGAGGGAACTGCAAAGGAAGGATGCGAGTTGGGGGGGCTGCAGGGAAGGATGCCAAGTGTTTGGGGGCGGCAAGGAAGGATGCTGGGGGGCGGGAGGAAGAATGCTGAGTTGGTCATGGGGAGGCGAGAGGAAGGATGTTATGTTGAGTGGAGGGAGGAGGCGAGGGAAGGATCCAGAGTGGGGGAGGCGAGGGAAGGATGCCGAGTTGGGGGAGAGTGGCGGTGAAGGATGCCAAGTGGCGGGGGTGAGGAAGGATACTGATTAGGGGGCAAGGGAGGATGCCAGTGGGAGGCGAAGGAAGGATGCTGTGTTTGGGGGCGAGGGAAGGATGCAGTGGGGAGGTGAGGAAGGATGCCATGTTGGGTGGGCGGTGAGGGAAGGATGCGAGTTGGGGGGTGAGGGAAGGATGCCGAGCTGGGGAGAGGGAAGGATGCTGATTGGGGGCAAGGTAAGGATGCCGAGTGGTGGGAGGCGAGGAAGAATGCTGATTGGGGGTGAGGAAGGATGCTGAAGTTGGGAGAGGAAAGGATGCGAGTTGGGGGCAAGGGAAGGATGCTGAGTTGAGGCGAGGAAAGGATGCTGTGTTTGGGGGGCAAGGATGCCAGTTGGAGGAAGGGAAGGATGCAGTGGGGGACAGCAAGGGAAAGATGTAGAGGAAGGTGGGTGAGGGAGGGATGCGGGGTGAGAGAGGAAGGGAAGGATGGCGAAAGGGAGGGAGGATGCAGAGTGGGGGGCAAGGGAAGGATGCTGTGTTGGGGGTGAGGGAAGGGTGCAGTGGGGGAGGCAAGGGAAGGATGCTGATTGGGGGCGAGGGAAGGATGCCAATTTTGGGGGTGAGGAAGGATGCTGTGTGGGGATGAGGAAGGGGTGCCGTGTTGGGGGGGCAAGGAAGGATGCGAGGTTGGGGCGAGGAATGATGCCGATTGGAGGGGCCAGGATGCCTAGTGGAGGCGAGGGAAAGATGCTGTGTTGGGGGCGAGGGAAAGTTGCCGATTGGAGGCGAGAGAAGGATGCTGTGTTGGGGGGCGAGGAAAGATGCTGAGTGGAGGGGACCAGGAGGGATGCTGTGGTAGGGTGGCGAGGGAGGGATGCTGGGGGTGAGAGGGAGAGAAGGATGCGAGTGGGAGGGAGGATGGCTAGTGGGGGTGGTGAGGGAAGGATGCCGAGTGGGGAAGGCGAGGAAGGATGTAGAGTGGGGGCGGGGAAGGATGCTAGGTTGGGGGAGGCGAGGAAGGATGCAGTGGGAGGGTGAGAGGGTGGGGAGGCGCAGGGGAAGGATGCTAGGTTGGGGAGGAAGAGGTGAGGGAAGGATGCCGAGTGGGGTTGTGGCGAGCCCCAAGTGGGGGAATGAGGGAAGGATGCCAAGTGGGGGCGAGGAAGGATGCCAGTTGAGGGGCAAGGATGCAGTGGGAGGGAGGCGAGGGAAAGATGCCGAGTGGGGGTGGTGAGGGAAGGATGCGAGGTGGGGGCGAGGAAGGATGTTGAGTTGGGGGCAAGGGAAGGATGCCGATTGGGGGCAAGGGAAGGATGCTGTGTTGGGGGCTCATGCAAAAAAATGGTTTTGTAAATAAAATAATCTGAGCAGGCATGCTGCAGAAAACATTACTATTTGTGTTAAAAAGTCTTTGTTTTGCATAAAGTCAACAGGTGGTGCTGTGAGCTAGTGGTTGGATTTGTGAGGCTGCTGCTTGCTTTCTTTGGGATTGTTTATAGTTTGCTGATTTGTAGTTGCTGTATGTGCGGTCGCACTGGAAAGCTCAGTTTACTTTTATTGGGCTTGTGTGCTCCCAGTGCTGGCCACAAACAGTTGTGCTCCAGTCTGTCTGCGAGGCTGGTGTTGTGATGGCTGTACACCTGTGGATGACTGATATTTTGGTCTTTGCTGCTCGGGTGTTCCTGCTCTGCTTGGTGATGCCTATGTTGCTCTGGCTATCACTGGCTGGAGGCTCTGTAAGAATTTAACTTGTGGGGAAGTTGTATTTTTGTGGATTGAAATATATGTACAACATAATATGTTTCAATAATCATTTTATTTTTCCCATGATTAAACCCATGTTTGGTGTGGGTTCCTAATGTGTAATAGCGTCCCTATTTGGATTTTGTATCGAATGTTTTTTGGGGGGTTGAGAATCTGGATGCAGTTATTTAATGAGTTGGGATACTTACTAATGATGTACAGTTTAACAGTATGCAGTGTGATAGGAAACTGGGAATAAGGTGCATTTTATGTGTTGTATGTTATCAAGTTGGATATAACTGAAGGATTTTAGGAGGGTAGTAAAATCTGGAAATTTCATCATGGCCGCTGGAAATTTTTTTATTTCAGTTGTTGTTATTTTGGTGTATAGTTGGGGCCTAGTTTTTATTTTGTTCTTTCTGTTAGTATTTTATTTCCTGTAACTTCCCTACTAGCCCAATTCTTTTTCCATATAGGTGTTTATCTCTCCCAGCCCAGACCAACTGCTTGTGTCAGCCGTGGCGTCCGTCCCATTAATCCAGCAGTCGTTGAGGCCACCCCACTTTCACCTCAGTGGAACCACTGGAGCCGGCCTGGGGGCATCATCCAGCCGCAACCCCTGCATTTTCGCGTTTCCTCCCTTAATCCCCAGAGCCCCAGACAAGGTCAGCGCGCACGCATGCCTTGGCCTGGCCTACTCCTCTCCACTCACCCCTGGCCTGTGCCCGACTCCTCCCACTCATGCCTGCATCACCAATCACCATCACGCCTCCACGAGGTGGTGGCCTTAGGCTGGGACAGCTGACCTCCCTGATCTGGGAGAGGAGAGCTGCCTGGTGGCCGCTCTATCCTCCTCCTAGCACCCCGGCTCGCTCCTGAACACGGGTAGCTGGCATGGCGAGAGGTAAGGTGCCCAGCTCCACCGGGCTGGCCTTACTAGCCCCATTCTGGTCTGAGTTCCCCAGCCCCATCACTTAGCTTCTCTGGGACTTTTCTTCCCCTACTGCTGTCCATCCTTTGGCTGAGGACTCTGGAGAACACAGTGCGCGGTGCAGGGCCTGCGGGGACCAGCCCTTCATCCTGCCACGGTCGAGTGGGGTTTGTGTCGATTTTTCTTCCCAGGCCTGTGATGTGTGTGCAGTGATGCACTGTGCAAGCACTGCCTTCGGAGATGCCCCCAATGTTAAGAGGAAGCGGGACACTTTCCCTCACGTCCCATTGTACTGCCTCCTAGAACCTGTAGGTGGCAGCCACCTAGATGGCCCAAGGGAGGAGAGCTGTTCTTGACATGCTCAATCCTCCTTCCAGTGGCCGGACCCTGAGCTACCTGCTTCCAGTCGTGACCCGTGTTGCCTGCATGGACAGAGGTGAGGCCCTCCATGCCGCTGGGCCAACTAAGTGGTATTTTTTTTTTCGTTTTAAAATAGAGCAGTAGAGCTACCGTTTGCAAGGTTGATGAACTGGGTTTGGAAGTGAGCCTGGGTGTTGGAGGCCAGCCGGGAGGAGGAGGATTGAGTGTCCTATGGACAGCTCTCCTTGGAGGGAGGAGAGGGGAACAACTGTGTGCTCTAGTGGCCTCTGGGGGTGGTGGACAGCCAGAGCTTGTATACATGGGGGTGGGGGCATGCTGGGCGTTCGGCCATGCGCCACTGTGTCATTGCACGCCACACCCCGGGAATAACTCAGCCTGAAAAATTCCCAAGCCCAGCAGTGAAGGGCGTCTGCTTACCAAGCACCACACACCAGTCCGGGCACTCGACCCTCTGGATCAGTCTCAGGCCTTCTTTGGTGAGCAGAGGGCCTTCCTTGCCGGCCCTGCTCTGGGCGGTAAGCCAGGGTGCACTCCGGGGTAGAGGTAAGTCCTGGGGCTTGGGGAGTGGCGGAAGTCGGACTGATGGCTAGCGGTTGGTAGCCAAAAAGCATACCAGTATTAATTAAAAAGAACAAAAGCAATAGAGATGAGATCTAGCTCCAGACTGATAGATAAAGAAAAATTTCTGGAGCTGTAAAAAGTGGGTGACGGTTCACTGCATGCATTTTGGGAAATAGTTTACATTATTCTGTATTTTGTGTAGCATTTGCTATGCTATACCAGCTCTTTAATTCCTGCTTTCCTCTGCTGATTTATAGAATTTTTGAATCTGTATGTCTTTTAGAATTCTCATTCAGTTTTTTGGGGGAGGGTTATTGAAGACCGTGGTGGCAGAGCATTTCCATTTTTTTTTATGCAGTGGCGGGTTTGCTGGCAGGCACCACCTTTCAGTGCCTTGATGTGGTGGTTTGTTTTGGAGCGCACGGGGTGTATAGGAAAGATACCTGGGGAAGGGTGCATAGAGGGGAAAGAGTTTCTACCCAAAAGTCTAAGATCACTAGAGGAGCATGCCCTCCTAAAGATTTTGGAAATAATGAACACAAGATGGGGCATTCTGAGATAAACGTGGATAACAATGAGCTCACCTAAAATATTTTTGTGACACATACAGAAGCCGTTTGGTCTGAGTGCTAAGAACACAAGATAATCATAACTTGCTTAGGGTCATTGAGTTTCCATTTTCAGAAATGGGCAGTTCTGTTTACAGAGTTTGACTCCATTTTCCCGTTTTCTTTCCAAAAATTGAGTGAAGATCATATAAAATGTGGTGTAAAATTACTGTGGTTTACACACATTTGGCGGTTCTAAATGAGGTGCAAGCAGACTTTTATATGAAAACTAACTCTTAAGGTAGCAGTACTAGATAATCAGGGCGATTATCAAAAATCTTTTTTTGCTGGAAGCATGCAGCCATAGTTCAGATTTCCATATGTTGATCCACAGTAAATATGGCTGTTGCCTAATTAGCAACCCTCCCCACATCACATCATGTCTTTTGTTTGCTTCCATGGGAACCTGTGCTGCTTCTTTCTGCTGTCCCTGTGTAGTGCTGTGTGTCATGTGCTTGTGTGGTTGGCAGCAGAGGGTTCCAATTCAACATGGTGGATGGCAGAAATGTAAACAAAACAAACAAAATGGAGCAAATTAAGGGGTGATAGTACAGCGAAAACAAGAACAATTATCAGGTTAAGTGCTCAACTGAGCACAGGAAACAAACTTTGCAAAACATCTGATTGTATTTATCTAGTACTACTGTTTTAAATGGTGTTTAAAAATAGCAGATTCTGATTGCAATCTTGGTGGTTCTTTTTGCGAAAAGGATGGCCCTGTTTGCTGTGTTCTTTGGTAAACATGATGTGACTACAGCAGATGATCCCTAACCATTTCCTTTTTAAAACCTGTGCGTTGTAGCTTTACAATGACTTAAAGTATTAGGATAGGGGTGGGAGACGGTTCAGAAGATAGGGAGCTGGATTGTGCCTTGTAGTGTTTAGTACAGTGCGCTAATTAGCCCTGTAGAATACATGTATATATTCGTACGTGCATTGTGCGTATGTCCCATGTGCAGTGCGTGTATGAATATAAGGGCTGTGATAGCACTGGGCAAAGTGTAGGACAGAGCCCTCTGCTAGCCATATGGACACCTAGGAGGGTAGCGTGTCCCAAAACAGATTACTGCCTTTACTCCTGGTTGCCATATTTGAATGCCAGCATGGTACTGACCTTATAAGACATGTGAACCCGTCGTCATATGTGTGGAGGCATTGCTCAGCGAGGTGTCCAGTGCTCTCACCCTGCCCATTCTTCACTGGATACAATATAATACTGTTCTGTATAGTATTCCATTCCTTTCAAAATGCTGTTGTACTACAGTTCAGAGGTCATGGAATGTGGCTGCAGCCTTCTGTGGTACAACAGCATTCTGAAATCTCTAGAGACTGCACTAGTGAGTTTCCTTCTGAAGGAAAAGAACCCCCGTGCACATTTCACATAATACTATATATAAAATAAAAATCAGGATGAGCAACATATGCACAACCAGTGTGTTCTGCCACCTCGGGTTCCTGATTCCCATGGACCTCTCAAGCTGTGCTCTCAAGGTCAGAGGAATCAGAACCCTCTGTAGCAGAACATACTGGTTGTACATAGTTGCCCATCCAGCATTCTCTGTGTCTTCTCTAGTAATCTTGTGGTCTCTCCTCCCTGCCCCACACACACACACAATCCCAATATATACTGTTATGACACCATAACTTCCTTTCTCTGGTGTCCAGTGGTACCATACCCCAAGTGCCCACCAGTCACCCACCTCAGGGCTGGCAACTTGCCCAACCCTCCTGTCACCTCCACTGCCAGCCGCTGTCTGCTCTCCAAGTCTGGTATATCAATGAACCTCATTTGCACATCTATTTTATAATCTACAATGCTTGTAGAGCTGGCTCTTCGACAAAAGTTTGAAGAGCCATTCCTCAATTGGTATTGAGGTACAGTAGAGGCATACAACTAGGTATATCGATATTGGTGGAAGAAAGTTTGGGTAGGCTTGAAGACAGAAAAATGTATGATAAAAGGCGAGTCTGACCACTGGCGGAAGTAGTAGTTCTGCGCTTGCGATGCAGATGATCCGGGTTTGGGAATGAGCCTGGAATGTCAGAGGGTCCGCTGGGGAGAGGAGGATCGCGTGTCCAGTGGTCAGGTCTTCTTCTCCGGGGCAGGTGGGCTGTGGTGTTCAGCGATAGTCTGACCCCTAGTGGTGGCTGGGGTGGTGAGCCAGTGACCACGACTGCAAGGGATTGAAAGAGGCAGGCGGTGGAGTCAGGCATGGGAGCATGCCTCACGTCCTGGGACATCATTGCGTCGTCTTCTCGGGAACTGCATTGGAAAAAGAAAGCCCTCCACCTTGTGCAGCAGTATGGCAGCTAGAAAGCAGCCACGGATCTCCTCCCGAATGACCCTGGCCTAACTCTAGGAACTTCAGGTGGATATTTGGACTCTCCTTGTCCCTACCACCCGGTAGCCCCACTGTGAGGGTAAATCATGGGCCTTCTTGTGCAGGCAGGACCAGGAGATGCCTGATGGGGGCAGTGGTGGCTGAAGGGCAGGATAGTGGGTACATCCGTACCATGAGAAAGGTGAAAACGGGTACAAAATCATTAAAAAGATGTACATTTGCTTTGGGTGGCAAGGCCGGCTGAGATTATTCTCTTTGTGGGTCCCCAAATTCTAGAGTGATCTCTAATGGTGGTGGTGGGGTGGTGGTGGTGGGGGATTCTCCAGTGCCTGTCCTATCTTCATTCCTGATTTGTTCTTTTTTCCATTGCAGCTTTGCAGCCAGAAACAGGATCGTCTGCTCAGTCGTCTTCCTGTGCCAGACCTTGTGTATCCCATTCAGAACTTCCATGATTTTCACATGCCTCTTCTTCTTTTCTTGTTTTCTATTGAAGTTCTTTACATCTGTCAGTTTACCGAAGTGCAGGCTCCTCGGCAAAGAAACCTGAGTTGTGAACATTCATGTTGACAGTAGCTGTGTTTACCTTAGATGTGGGAGGTTGCAATTGTATTATTGGGAGGCAGTTTGTCCCTAGTGGTTAGAGCACTAAGCTGTGAACGTGGGGACCCAGGTTTGAGTCAGACAGCCACCATTTACTGTGTATCCCTGAGCAAATGCTGTAAAGGTGAAACCAATGAAATAGGAAAAACAATTTTTCATTATTTATTCTAACTGTATCCATTTATTGAACCTTTAATTCCACTTTGTATGTTGCAAATGCTTTTAATTATTTACCAGTATGTTTTCTAAAGACCAAAACCTCATCAAAAAGCACTGAGGCAAGAGCTGGGGCACTTTACCTCATGCCTTGCCTTTTTTTTTAATACTTTATTTTTATTACGTTTAACTGCAAAAACATTACAGTATAGTAGTCATATAGGCAGGTGAACAAACATTTAGTAACATTATGTAAATGCAATACGTCATTTTACAGAACCCACATTCAGTAGACCCTATATTATGTTACAATACTGGGGTGATTAGCTAACTAATATAACCTAAACTAGAATCAATGATGGTTTGTTGCTGCCAAGAGCAGGGAGTAAACCAACATCTTTTTAATTTAAAATCAATCTGTATCCCTATCATTAAGATAGTTACTGCTCCTAACTACATCTACAGATAGAACAAAAGGTTACCAGCTTCTTGTAATATTTCCGATCGTATTTAAAACTTTTAAAACATAACTTGACAGTAATTTTAATACTTCTGTGGTGTAGGGAATTTATTGTATATAAGCTACTAACCTAGCATGTACTATGTGTCACATTAGGCTAATTTCAAAAGAAATGACTTTCATTACTCCATACAGAATTACCCTATATCAGAGTTTTGCCACTAAAGATAGAATATTTTCCCAAACCATAAATCAAGTCTCTCCATGGGTCCCTACCACGAATCGTTAAAATAAGTGCTATTTATAAGGAAAACCCCAGTACTCAGCTTTCAGTCACTGTCCTCAGTTTCACTACCATCCTCAGAGTCCTTCGTTTGAAACTCCCTCTCCACTCGATCAATGTATTTGCCGGCTTCTCCGTGGTCTGAAAATTGGAAGGTTTTCCTCCATAAAAATCCTCAGGCTTGCTGGCATTACCGAAACGTGCTGAATACCCACTGTCTCAGCTGGGTCCGCGCTGAATCAAAACTCTTTCTCCTTTGCCTTGTCGCATAACTAAGATCGGGAAAATGTGAATTTTATTGCCCTCCCATTCCATCGACCCTCTTTTCTTAGCCATAGCAATCAGTGATTCTTTTGAAGTACTGACCCCAGCACTGCCAGAAGGGATCGTGAGGTAACTGACCCAAGGCCATCGTTGCCTAGCTTCACGTGGTGTGATTCTGTAGGCCTTAATGATCGAGAATTCCTCCGAGTCTGAAAGCGTCCTTAAGTAGCGTCTGCACGAAACCAATTTGGTCATCTTCTTCAGCTTGTTCCGTATGCCCAGGATCCTCACATTCGTGGCTCTGGACAGATTTTCCAGGTTCTCGAGGCGCCTCTTCAGTACCCTGTTCTCCTTCACCATTCCTGTCAAGTGGCCATTGCTGCTGATGCTGATTTAGTGGCAGCCGGTGTCTTCCTCCAGTTTTCAATCTTTGTGTTTAATACTTTGAATTAGGAAGTGAATTCCTCCATCCTGCCATCCAGTTTCTGGATTGCCTTTAATAAGCGCAGCATTAATTGAGCTGAGTAGTCTCCTCCACCGTCCCCGCCCGAATCCTTGTTCGGCCAGATTTGGAATCTTTCATACGGGCCACCCTCACTGCCAGGCGTTGCTTTGTTTGTTCGGCCCATTCTCAGGATCTTTTTGCAGAAAACGGCGTATTTAGACTGGAAATGATCAGGACAGTGTTCTCCGTCTAAGATTTAACAATCTTTTTGCCTAGGCGTTTATCTGTTTTCAAAGTTCTGTATTTATATCATGTAGTGCAGGCTTAAAGCAGTCGCTATTGCTAGCTCGGCTGCTGTCCACGGCCCCCATGCTGTGCCTTTGACCTGGGTGTGGAATGTACTCATGCTGACTGGTGAGGAGAAGATTGAGCACCCAAGGCACAACTCTCCTCTCCTGGGAAGTGGCTGTGTTGGCCTGGCTGGAGCTGCCACCAGGTGGAAGTCTGGTGGCAGTGCAGTTATGGGCGACAAGAAGGGAGGCGCTGTGGGCAGCGTCGGGTGATGTGTCTCCATGCATGAAACCTGATGACCAGTGGCGAGGGTGGGAAGAAAAACAGAAACTGGATGTCAGGGCTTAATTAAACCCTGCTTCCACTTCCCTGGGTCCGCACTGGGACCTGGGAACTAGCCATCGGTCCGCTCTGGATTGTGGAACAGGGTAGGGGTGGCTCTCGCCACGAGGGGAATTCTGGGAAAATCAGACCGAGGTGAGCCTCGGGGAGGGACTTGGAGAAGCAGGGCAGGGCTGATTTAGTTACCCCTGGACATAAGTGGCAGAAAAGCATATAAAGGGTAAAAAGACACACTGAGGCAAGGGTTGTTACCTGGGAAGGGCATTAGCAATAAAACCAGGTTTCAAAAACAGAAAAATCACATATAAACCAGTAATCGAGTATGTTCTTGTGCTGTGCCATAATGTCTCAGTGAATGAGTGCTTATACTACACCAGCGGATGGTATGAGTTATTCCTCTATGGTGGAGAGTATTGTGCCCTTTTTGTTTTCCTGGTTGCAGTATCTACCATGAGTACCACTGTCAAAGCAACCCTTTTGTTCTGTGACTATCAGATTGTGGCGTAGCCCATCTCTTTGTCACTACAGCTGAAGTATGCATGCAGTTCTGCAAATACAGAAATGACATTGAGGCACTTCGAGAGGGTGCAATGCAGGGCGAGCAAAATGCCAATGACCCAGGTTCGAAACGAGCCTGCATCGTTGGAGGACAGAGCATCCTACACTCGCTGTTCTTCTCCAGGGAGGAGGGAATCACTGTTGGTTGCCACCTAGGTGACCACTGTGGGTGGCACTGCACTTAGTACTAGAGTTGGGGACAGCCAGTTGGCTAGATGGACACACCGTCTTGCGTGAAACACCCATCAGCCAGTGTTCCCGGGGAGAAAGCAGAGCTGTGCTCCATGAGGGCTCCAGGGCAGCTCATAGACCCCCACTCTGACACCCCAGGGTCACTTTGGGAGCACCGCTAGCAGATTTTGTGAGGGACCTTGTCCAGTGCGAGGAACTCCACTGTGGGAAGGGATACCACGGGACACCACTCAGGAGACATAAGCCGTGAGAGAAGGCAGGGGGTGACGGGGTTGGGGTTGCGGAGCTCCAAGAAGGACTGCCGCTGGCTGAAGGCGAGATAAACAAAGTAACAAACAAACAAACAAAAAAATCGGTGTGTGGAGAACAAAAGCTACAGCAAGAAACTTGAGGCCTCTAACGTGCCACGCTCTGCAGTCGGGTTGGGTGAATGTACAAAGTAAAAAAAAAAAAAATGTGTTGGCTTTTGATTTGCGCCCTGAAGTTTGTTGACCTGTTGCTTTTCATTTCAGGGAGGAATGTCGACTGATGGTCTTGGCGACCTCCATACGACATGGAATGCCCTCAGCAACCTGGTGGCTTGGTTACATGACCACAGCAGACAGTGCCCCTCACTCCCAGTGTGAAGTCGGTCGTGATGGGAAGGAGCACGAGTGGGGCCCTTGTAGCCATCTGGGCATGCAGCACGGCCACAGCTATTCCTGGGATATGACTCAAGGCTGGAGGACACATTGGGCAATCGGGGATAGTACGTCCTCCGCAGTGCACAGTCAGGAGTCAGACCAGCAGAGGAAGACCGAGGTCATGGCAGCACCCTCAGACCACAAGACAGAAGAAGAACTTGCATCACCAGTGGTGGACAACACAGACTCGCAGTTGGAGACACTGAGGTCTCCATTCTGGACACAGCTGTGGAAGTCCAAACACATGTTGTAAATAAAGATGCAGAGGAAAGTTCTGAGCCGGCATCAACGGACACTATGAAGGAGAGCACAGAGATGCCACTGGAGGAGCCACGTCTGGAAAGCCTCCCACGTCCTAGGGAGGAATGTACCATTTTGGGCGCTTGTCAGAGTGCTGCTGGGCCACAGGAGGGTACAGAGCCTTCCCCAGGGTGCGCCGTGTCCCAGGATTCTGGTTCAGAAGGCACCTCATCCCCCAGCTCCACCCAAGCTGCATCTGTGGCCCGGCAGAGGCAGAACAGTGGAAAGAAGCTGCACGGAGGCGAGATGCCCGACCTGCTGCAGCTGGATTGTGAGTCTGATCCGACACACAGCCTGACGCTGTCCCTGCTGAGGATGAAGAAGGTAATGTGGCCTGTGTCGCTGGTTAGTATAAAGAGACCTGAGCCCCTGCCTTTTTTTTTTATTTCCCTTTCACATAATTTGCCTCCTTTTGCCAGCCTTTGCCCCTTTGGTCTTTTTCAGTTGACTTCTCCACAGGAACATCACCTCACCTATGTATCCTTTGGGGTCAGGGGTCTGCTTTAAATGGGAGCAGGCGACACTGAAAGCCTCACACCCAGGTGTGGGTCTGGCAGTGTTCATTGCAGAGTGGGGATTGGGACAAGTGCCACACAGTTTTCAGTATTGATCCATTTTAATTTCTTCTGTGTTGGGGACAACCAACTCACTGTTCTAACAGTTTTAAACTGCTGCTTTACAAATCTGGGTTGGTTGAACAACATGACTATTTTTGTTTTGTTTTTTTCCTTACTGTTTATACCAAGTGGGTCAGTGTCTGCATAGATAAATATCTGAAATGAACCCTGGGATGGTCATAATTTGAATGCTGTGTGTTTAACCAAAAATATACTTACTGTTTACTGCTGATTCTGTTTGGCTCCCAAGCTGACATTTTCTTATTTTTCCCCCTTTTATTAGTTCTTTAATGCAAACATTATACACAAATTGATGCAGCGGAAATGGTACATAGAATATAAGTTGAGCACAGTTATTCAGTACAGGAAGTTTCACATTTACAGTAAACCCAGCTGGAGGGTAATCTCAGTATTGCATATTTACTGCAAAGAGAATAAGACATAAGGTGTCATTATGCTACAGTAACATGTAATCGCTGTCTTGCAACACTAGCTCTGTGGCTTGTAATTTGTGTTTCACGGCACAATAACCAGAACACTCATTTCCATGTTGGAGCCCAACCAATGTTCCATTCAATGTAATACATAGGAACAAGTTTAAACATTGGTAATAACCAGCCCCCAACTTCCAACATTAGATGGAAAACAGACTTTCAGTGTTTTGAATAAACAAACAACTTTATAGGCTCGCTCGCCTCAGCATGCTGAGAGGAATAAAAACTAAACTGCTGACACCATCCTGAAATGGTAGATTATCATAAGCCCTGTATGCAGAAGGTGGATAGCAAGGAAGCTGAGATTTCGGTGCGCGAGCATCGCAGGAGTGTCTGCAACAGCACTGACTCCTCAGTACTCAGCAAAATCGGCTTCCACCATTGGCTGTCACTACACAAGCAGTCTACTCTCCACCATCCTGATGCCACGCTTCTGCTAGTTTGATAGCGGCTGCTCTGCAGCTCTCAGTACTATGTACAATGTGTAAAAGAACAGTTCAGCATTAGCTTAAAGGATAACAGTTGTGCCGATCATTTATTTTATTTTATTGAATTACGATGACCAGTTAGGCTCTCTGAGACTACCAGTCCCTTTTTTCAGGGGCTATACGGGGGGAGGGGAGAATACAGATGTAATAAACTGAAATTGGAGGAGATTAAGCTGTTGGTGGTATTTTTAGTGAATGGGTGAAATTCAACTTTTTTCCAAGAAGTGCCATGGTTCTTTAACGTCCACCTGAACAACCACCAGAACAGGCAGGCGGGACCTTGATTTAACGTCTTATCAAAAGACAGCACCTCAGGAGTGCAGCATCTCACTCATAATGTACTTCAGTGTCAGTACTGGGATTTTACCCCAAGTGCCTGGTGTGGGCTTTAACCCAGAGCCTTTTGATCTCCCGGCCTCAGAGGCAAGTGTGCAGCCTGCTGAGCCATTGCCACATGCCGTATGAACGTGGCACACAGCCACATTCTGCTTTACCCACAAGTTGTATACTGCGGAAGAGTCACAATAATATTAGTAAAGTTCGAATCATCCCTTTGCTTGCCATGTAGCACCTGTAAGTGGGTATTCACTGTATCACACTCCACGGTATACAAAATCAAGTAACATGTTTCCTTTGGTGTAATAGGTAGGCTGAGTCACTCTGTAGTCGACTCACCACCAGCCTGGTCATTGCTGTCCACAGTTTCTAATTCTTTTACAGGTAGTTTGTTGGCAAATTCCCCAGCCGCCTTAGGATTTGTGAAGCTGTATTGTTTGTCCAGAAAGTGGAAGTGAGCGTGGTCTGGGAAGACAGTGTAGTACACAATCCCGCTGCTCAAGCTTCGGCTGCCCCTTTGTTAACTAATAAAAAGCAGTCAAGAAAAACTTTCGTTATAGAGGTGAAAGTAGTTCATTTACGTATGTGGGAGCTGGATAATAAACTAGAGCGTCAGGTAGCACCTTGCCTTCATTGGCACAGCACTGAAGGTGCACTGCTAACTATTGAAATGAACTTGTCCAAAGCCCATTGAAAGCACAAACCATAGGCACATGTAAACCAGTGTAAGTCTCTCCATGACAGTTTCCCACCACTGTATTGGCTTAGTGCCAGGATTGCCCAGAAGTTCGGGGAAAGAAAGTCTTTATGCATAGCTCAGATGGAAAACAGAGGAACAGCAGTCACCATACTTTAAACTTGAAAAGGGTAAGCTAAGTGTAACATTACTTTTCACCAGTAAGCATGACACACGTTCCCTTTGTTTTACTATTAAATATAACTGCGACTGCCTGTGCAGGGCAGACACGTGTTGTGGTCCTGCCCTAGAATCCATACATATTGGCAAAAGGTTCTGGGAGAAATTAGAGCAATTTATGATTTAAGTAGTCTAGACAACCCAATGTATTTCCTAACCTTTACTCCCCGTTAGGGACTAAAATAGACCCCACTACCTATAAGCAAGTAGGACTTTTGGTGGCAGCTGCACATAAAACTTTAGCCAGGCTGTGGTGGTCCCAAAGCATCCCCACTAAACCAGCTTGGGTGAAAACAGTTAGGGAGATATATGTATTGGAAAAGATATCTGCTAATCTCCTAGATAGTAAAGAAGCTTTTGAACTTAGATGGAGAATGTGGGTTATACATCAATTAAATAAGTACCCTGATTTTGTCCCTTAGGTTTCTGATTTTGTCATGCTCCCAGAACCGACGGTTTCCTTCCTCAGAATATGAGGGATATATATTTGCCTTATTAGTAATATAGTCCTAACTAATTATTTATATTAGGAAGACTCCTGTGGAAACATTATGCTATTTTTCTTTTAAAGTGTGTAACAGATGTGTATATTTTAATCCCATCTATGTATTGTGAATTGTAATACCACAAGTTATGTATTGATGTATGATTTTGGCTATGTCTGAATAAAAGAATATTTAAAAAAATTGTATATATATAATTCGACACATAGACAATATGTTCTTAACCTGATGGCTGGAATTCAGCATCCATCCATATGACTGTCATTAACATTAGGTGGTTTGAACCAACTTGCATTGCTGTGCACTGCATAACTGGTGAGACGTGGCTCCTCTGTGGAGAGAAGATGGGGAGGGTCCTCTTAGTACAAGTGGTGCCTATGGTGTCGCCTTTACCATGCCAGTATCTGCCACCATGCGTAACTCTAGTACCATCCTATGGGTAATGCATGTCTGCCTGATTAGATGCCAATCCCCACAGCATCAGATGATTAACATTACACTGGAAATTGCATCATGTTGTCTTAAAATGACTGCGGAAAAGTTACTCCAGTCCCTTCAAGCAATAAGATCTTGCTGCATAGTCTGTCTGTAGCATCATTCCTCCGACTCTGCTTCCGATTCTTCTGTTTGCAGAGCTCTCGGTCGGATTTTCTCTGCCAGTTTCACTGCATCTCTTGGGTTGCAAAACAAGTATGTTAACATACTAACATGCTAAAATGCCAGCAGAATAGGCCCTAACGGTCTTTCGTTCTGCTCATTTGGTCAGCCCCACCCTGGGAGCTGACCTGCCTGCCTTGTCCTCTCAGGCTTCTCCTTCCAGTCCCGGATATTCCCACTGCACAGGTTTTGCATCCAGAACCTTTCCCCTGTACCTGTCCCACCCCTCTTGAACCCCTCCACCAGCCACCTGGGCAATGCATTCCATGGCTTCACCACCCTCTCAGTGAAGTAGCACCTTCTCATTTCTCCCCTGAATCTTCCCCCTCCAGCTTCCACCCATGCCCTCTAGTTGCCCCCACCTCCTTCCTTTGGAGCACCTTGACTGCTTCTCCCTGTTTAACCCCTTCATGTACTTGAAGACCTCTATCACGTCCCCGGTCCCTTCTCTCTTCCAATGTGTACATATTTAGCTCTTGAGCCTCTCCCAATAGGTCCTGCCCCTCAAGCCCCAGATCATTTTGGTTGCCCTCTTCTGGACCCCTCCAGGAGTTCAATGTCCCTCTTAGGTGGCCTTCCAAACTGCACGCAGTACCGAGGTGCAGCCTCACCAAGAAATTATACAGGGAGTATCACTCCTCCTTCTGGAGGTGATCCCCTAGCGATGCACCCGTTGGCCTTGGCCGCTGCCCTCCTACAAGTCTCAGAGTTGTTCATCTTGACATCCACCACCACCACCCCAGGTCCCTCTCAGCCATTGAGACTTGTAGCATTCCCCCACCAGGGTGTACTCTTGGCCCAGGTTTCTGGCTCCCAGATGCAGTACCTTGCATTTCCCTGCATTAAACCTCAGCTTCCACTTTCTAGACCACCTTTCCAGAGCCTCCAGGTCCCCTGTTGGGCCACCCTCCCCTCCTCCCCATCCACCACCGCCCCAGTTTTGAGTCATCCAAAGAGACTCATCTCACTCCTGATATGCTTCCTTATGTCAGAGACATAGGCATTGAACAGGAGGGCCCAAGGACTGATCCCTGAGGGACCCCACTAATGACCCTCCTTGGGGATGAGACTATCCCTCCAACCACGACCCTCTGGGTCCAGTCCTGGAGCCAGTTGCCTATCCATCTGATTATCTGGTTCTCCACCCTCATTTCTCCCAGCTTATTCAACAGGTCCCCTTGAGGAACAGAGTCAAACACCTTGCTGAAGTCAAGATAGAGGATGTCCACCGGTCTACCCAGGTCCAAGGCTCTTGTCACCCAGTCATAGAACTCACAAGGTTTGTCTGACACGATTTCCGGGACGAATCCATGCATCTATCGTCCAGGCACCCTGACTTTTCCAGGTCCCCCAGCCTCTCCTTGACAATGCCCTCCATCACTTTGCCCACCACGATATCAGGCTGACAGGCCTGTAGTCCCTACCATCTCCTTGATTCCCCATTGTGGATAGGCACTATGTCGCCACCTTCCAGTCCTGGGGCACCCACCCTGTCCTCAGAGAGATGCTGAAAAGCTCCACCAGGGGTTTGCCAGGACATCCACCAGTTCCTTCAGCACTCTGGGATGTAATTTATGTGGCCCGGTCTTTCACCATCTTAAGGGACCTGAGGGCTTCCCTCACTCTCTCTGCCATGATTTTCACCTCCGCTACCTCGCCCCCTGCCTTTGCCTTCCCCCTCCTGCCAGTGATGGCCCATCCTCTCCCAGACCCGATGATCGCAAGGCCCCCCAGTTTCACCATATCTCCTCCTATGTTTGATGCAGCCCCCATTTTCCTTGGTGAAAACTGAGGCGAAATACTCATTTAGTACCTCAGCCTGCTCCCTGGATCTTGTGCCCATCTCCCTGTTATAATCCTGCTAATCTGCCCTTCACCCTTCGTTTTTCCCCAGTGTATCTAAAGAACCCTTATTCCCTCTCCTAATTTCCTGGCCAGTTTCTGCTCCTTCCTTGTCTTAGCCACCCTCACCACCCTAGTGGCCCTTTTGGCCATCAGCTCGTACTCCCTTGATCCTTTTCACTCCTTGAGCACTTGAAATGCCTATAATGCCTTCTTTCCCTCACCACCTTCTGAACCTCCCTGGTCCACCAGCAGGGTTCGGGCCCTACCACATTTTCGTTCTACTCTTGCACAGGTGCTGGTAGCATCCTGGACCCCTCCTGATGATTTCCCACCTACTGCCAAGCGTCCATGTCTGGCCCAATCCCATCCAAATGCTTCTTAAGGATCCTTCCCATTTCCTTGAAATCTGCCCCTAAGTCGGTTACCTCCGTCTTTGTGCAGCCTTCTACCTTCTAGGTCAGGCAGAACCAACCCGTTACCATAGTCGCTCCCGCCAATGGGTCCCTTACCTCCAGGCCCCCAATCTGGTCACTGTCTGCAGGACCACATCCAATATCTGTGCCTCCTGGTCGGTTCCCTCACCTGCTGAGTTAAGAGCATCCTGAAAGACATCCAACAATCTCTGTTCCTGCCACAGAGGATGTCATAGCTCCCAGTCCGTTCCTGACATGTTTAAGTCCCCAACACCACCACCTTTCCTGCCCAATTTGCAGTGTCTCCCAACATCTGCCACCAGCCTCTCCTCCAGCTCCTCCGCCAGCGCAGGGGTCTATACACCACTCCTGTTTTTACCTCTTGCCCCATTTGTTATCAAGGTGACCCAAATCGCCTCCACAGTTCCCTCCACCTCCTCCTATGCCAATGCAGTTTTTGACTATTATTGCTACCCCTCCTCCCTTCCTCTCCCCGTCCTTCCTGAACATGGTGTAGCCCTCCAGGTTCAGGTCCCAGTCGTGCCCTGTGGTGGCCCAGGTCTCAGTGACGCTGCTACATCCACCTCTCCCTCAGTTAGCATCTCATGTTCTGCTCTCCGTAATGAACCTTCAAGCGGTCAGGGAGTAACGGACAGTGATGCAGAGATCCCTCAGTTGCGGTCTTGCTCTGTCAAACCCCTTCTGATGTTTTACATACTGTAACTGAGATCATGGAATAGTTTCAAATTGAAGTCCCCACACTGGATGCGACCTGTACTTTCACTGCCTGCAGGATAGCACTGTGCTACTCTGAGCTGCCCATCACCCAAAAGTACAGTCTGGGAGTGTTTTCACCAGTGCTTACCTCTGAGGGTTAATCCAATAAGTAAACCCCTTTGTACTGATGGCCATGTCCACAGAATAGTACCCCAGGGAGCCAGTTTATCCCCCTCGGTAGTCTCAGGGAGACCTAGGAGCCTGAAGTTTGGTGGCCTGTGAAATGTTTTCCAGTTGTTCAAGGGGGCTCTGTCGAGTTCTCTCTAACCACGCTGGCACACGTTACTGTTACTTTTTCCAGTGTCTCTGATGCCTTTTGCATCTGTTTATGTCAGCTCTTTCCGTTCCAGTAAAGCTGTCCAGTTGTTAACATCTTCAACTTTTTTGTCCGGTGATTGCTGGCAGAAGAAGAGCCTTGAATATGGGCTCCTCCTGGAATTCTGGTTGCTCGTGTCCACGACGGCCAGTTTCTGCTGGGCCTTGGATTTGGTCTCATCATGCTGTGACTCACTCTTTGGCTAACCATGTCTCTTGCTCTCCAAAATTGCAAGAGTTGGAGAGGATACTGTTGTAGTGTAAACGAGCAAGTTTGGATACGGAAAATTAAGTATAATGTTTTATGTTCTATGCTTAGCTCAGTTGCATAGTTAGAGCTCCATAGCTATGCATCCTTTCCTGCAGCCCTCCCCCCAAGACTGACATTTTCTGTAACTGCATATCCAAGATCCCTGCAGCTGACATGAGAGCAGGGCTGCAATAGTGGGCGTTTCAATAGCTTGCAGTGCATGTTAGAGCTTTTATAAGCTCATATTCGGTATTGCCGATCCTTCTGTTCTCCCAGGTCTAGAGTCCTCTGTGACTTCACTTAGCCCAGGGTGGCTAGTGAGACCAGCAAAAAAAAAAAAAATCAGAGCTGATAAAGGCTGTAACATGCACTGCAGACTATTGAATCTCCCAGTGCTGCTGCTCTGCTCTGATGTCAGCTGCAGAGGATTCTGGGATATGTAGTTACAGAAAATGTCAGTGTGAAGTCTGCAGACTCGATCTGATCCGATCAGTACTGCAGGAATACTACATAAAAAAATGTTTATACACACTAAGTGCAAATTGGGACCAGCACTATATATGACTGTTCGCCTTTTAAAAGGCACCTCTAGCAACCCATTTGTTGATGATGTTTCTGATTGAGACCAGCAAAGTGAATAAAAACCTGGGAGCGGCTCCTGAAGAATGACTGAGCCTGGATTCCTAAGTGTCGTCCATGATCTGGAGCTGTTTTTACTGTCTTGCAGGAGAACTGTCATCATAAAAACACTCCCCATCCCCAAAGCCAACCCAGCCACCATTTTCAGTACTTCCAAGGCGAAATTGGTTTGCATAACTCTGCTATATAGAAACTTTTAAAGGCAGAAGACCACCAGAGGTCCATGCTGTCTACTCTGATCCTGACTATGTTCTCGTCCTAGCCTGCCACTGGGTGGCTTTAGTCCGAGCCTGGATTGGCTTACATCGTTGCACCTCCCTGCCCCACTGTTATTGGTCCCTGATATCTGTCCCACTCCCCGTATGGTTTGTATCCGCCTCCCCTAGTGTTGGCCCTTTGCTGCTCTTGAGCAGTTGACAGTCTGTCCTGTTAATTCTATTGATGTGCTTAAATTGCACCAACTGGTCCCCATCAGTCCTGCTGATCCATCCAGCCTATCACCCACTATCTCTGGGTCTTACCTCCGTCCATAGATCCCCCGGGCTTCCGAGAGGGTTCAGGCCCTTAACCTCCCAGACACAGTTGCAGTGTCTGTTGGTAAAATGGAGAACCCAGGTGGCGGTTTGGGGCCTACAGCAGGTGGTGAATGGCATCCTGTGTCAAGTGGGAGTTTCCGTTGTAATGTCCCACCCCTTGGCGTTGGGCAGGCCTTGGTCATGCCGCCAACATCCCCTCCCTCGATCCTTGGCTCCAGCTGCACTGCACCTGTGGTCACCCAGGTGGCAGTTTTGCAATGGGACCAGACTTCTTCCACCCCAAAGAAGTGAGCGTCCATGTGACCCATAGCCATCCTCCCCAGCTGACCTTCTGATGACTCAGGCTTGTTCCTGAACCTGGGTCACTGGAGTCTAGCGGTAAGCGCTGTTGCTGCCCGATGGGCCAGCACATACGTTAATGTTCCATCATCCCCCCTTTTATTCTGGACAAGTTAAGCTTATTTGACCTTTCCTCGTAAGGCCTTCCCTGGGTACCATGTATTATGTTTGTGGCTTTTACTGCACTGTTTCTAGTGGATCTCTGTCTTTCATAAGATGAGGGCCTTAACACATCACACAGAACTTCTTTGTTTTCCCTCAGTTTCTTTTTCTGTCCCTTCACTCTGCCCCGAACTCCCTCAGTCTTCAGGTCTAACCACATCACCCCTTGCCTTGAACTCCTTGAGGTTCCATCACTCACAGAGACCACGGCTTGCCCCCTGGCAGTGATGAGTTGGGAAGATACACCTTTGAACATCTCTGGTTTTGCTGGGATGGAGTTTCTTTAGTTCAGGTACTGAAAGACCTGGAAGACTCCTCCATTTTCATGTTTTCTGTCGGCGTTCCTTAGAACCTTGCGTGCAGGGTGCACCACACAAGCATGACATCAACCACACACAGGTGGTTCCTGCCACCCCTAGTTTTGCCATGCCATGCTGTCTCCTGCATTCAGAGGGCAGCACGGCAGTGGCAGACAGACCCTCCCTCCATGGAGAAGGGATGCTTGATTCCCTGGCTGCCTCCTGATGACTCATGCTCATTCCTGGACCTGGGTCGTTGGCACTGCAAGTGATAACGCGCAGCGTGTAAGCGGGCCTGCACACAGTACTCTAGGTGTGACCTTCCTAAGGGCCTGTAGAGGTGTGGATTATCTTCCTCCTCCTATGGGTGAAGCTCCTACAGTTGCACCCAGCATTTGGTAGCCATTAGCATAAGTCTTATTGCATTGGGCTGATGTCTGTAGGTTCCTGCTATTGATTACTCAAGATCCTTTTCCATATTAATTAATTGTTTTGGCTACAGATTTTGAAGTTGCCATCCAACTGACTACCTGTCCACAACATGTTTTGAGCCCTGAAAATGATGGCCAATAAAAGTATTTATTTGGCTACCAAATTTTGTATGCTAGTGGCCAAACTGCCAGCTCACAAACTGATTTGCTCCACCCTGACCTGTGCTATACCATTAATCACCCTTTTGATCACAGTGTCTCATTTACTATACCCTCTGTGTCCTCTCCCACAGTCACGTGAAACATAGAATTTGGGGCTGGCCCACCGATGCAGCGATAGCAGCTACTGCTCGTGCTGCTGGCGATCCAGGTTCAGGAGCAGAACCTAGGTCATTGAAACTAGCTGGGGAAGAATGCTTGAGCATTCCAATCGACCCATAGGGAGATTTGGTTGTCATTCCTGGCAGCGTGTTGCACACTCTACATCGTTACCTGGTCCGCACCACTGCCTGGGCTTCTGGTCCAGGACTGACTTAAAGCTGTGTCTGGGAGCTAGGGCCAGCCTCTGACAGGTCTTATCTTGGATGGATTATCCATGGGGAACATGGAGTGGGGGGAGTCTCTGAGAAGGCAGGTGCTAGGGCTGGGCCAGACAGCGGCCGCTGAAGGCTGGCTAGTTGCAAGGGGCATAAAGTGTACTAAAATAATAATCCACAAAAAAAAAAACAGAATTTACAGCAGAAGGAGACCATGTTTTAGAGTCTGCTACATTTTATAAGCCCCAACATTCTCAGGTCCTCAGCGTCTTCATAAACCTCTGGTGTAACAGAGAGTCAAAGGCCTTGCTGAATCCCAAGTATATTACACCTACAGCCTGGCTCTTCTCCATTGCTTGTGGTACTGAGCTGAAGAAGTCGGTGCAGTTTGTCTGCCACAGCCTCCCTTTTACAAAGCCGTGAGCCTTTTATCATGGCAGCGTGGCACCGTCTCACTCTGGAGCTGCACTGTAGTACTCAGCATGGCACAGGACCAGCCATGTTTATATAGCTCCGCTTATTCAGATGGGAAATATTTCAAAGTGGAGGTACTCTAAAAAAAAAAAAAACAACAAACAAACAAAAAAAATCAGCTGAAAAGTCTAATTGGGGGGAGGAGGTTTATTTTCATTTGTTATTTAACTGACTGGGTACACTGGTCCCAGGGACTGTTCGGCATGACCGGATCATCAAAATCAATCGAGTTTATTTTATACTTGAAAGTATGTGAGCAAAAATGCCGTTTTCACAAATGTCCAGTTGAACAGATACAAGTTACAGTTGAAACTTGTAACAAAAATACATAGAAATACAGAATGAGTAGAAAGAACTTATATACTGAGTCAGTTGATCTTATGTACAGCAGAAAATCTACAAAGTGAAAAAAGTGCATAACAAGCAAATGATTAAATACAGGGCAAGAACTTGGTAAAGAGCTGAATAATCCTTAAGTACAAGCTTGGGATGCACCACAGGCAGTGGGCAGTAGTAGGGAGGCAAGCATGGGGAACAGGGGCAATAAATGGAGCAGAGCGGGAGGGAATGGGGAGTAAGGTGAGGGAGAACAAATATATTAGTTTGTTCGAGAGGGTGGCTGTCCTGGGAATACCAAGTGGTAGTAATGGCACATAATAGTGAACAGTAAAACATGTACTGACAGGAGATGCACAACACGGAGCGATACAATTGATTACCCAGGCAGGGTGAACACCAGTTGATCAATAATTCCAGGAGTACCAGTATGTGATTAATGCAGCAAGGTTAGGAGAGTGATTCTGACAATAACACAGTGTACAGAAGAAGCAGCCAAGTGGTCAGCTGGGCTTTAAAGAATGGACCGAGGATATGTCTCAATTCCTGTGTTGGAGGTGCACTTGCAGACAGAGGTAGCTGTAAGGGCACTTGTAAGGTGTGATTTGAAAAGGGAGTTTGAGTCTAGAGAGCAGAGGGAAATTGACAGACTGTTTATACTGACAGTTCTCCTTTACTCCTTTAAGAATATTGCCAGGTGCTCCCCCAGAACCTGGTGATCTGAAAACACTTGTTTCCAGGCACCTCAGTTACTGTAATGCTCTGTGAGGGTCTTCCTTGTGAAATCCGACACCTGCAGCTGGTACAGTGAGCAGAAATTGACCACACAGTTCTTTTGCTGACATTTAAGACCATAAATGGGTTGGGTCCTGCCTACCTTCACGAGCCTAGCTCCTCCCCCCTCCCCACCCAGTCATTCTGGTAGAGCCCTTCCTTCCAGATATTGGGGTCGGTTTTGTCATAGGTGTCTCCGCTCTAGGTTAATGGGTTAAAGTCTGTGTTTGTGGGGGGCGGGCCTTCCTTTGACAGTCTGATCCTATGGAGATCGTCCTCCCATCCTGCACATCTGGGTTCCCAGCTGGAATAGCCTCTTCAGGGTGAGGGTCAGGAAGTGGCTTTCCATCAGGCCTGCCTTGGTCCTAGACTGTGAAGGGCACCCTGGTCCTCTTGAGCTACTGTGCAGGGACTTAAAGGACAACATTCATGTACTCCGTCTGGTCTGGCACACATAGTCTGAAAGCCCATGAAAAGTAGAAATACAGAACCTGTCAGCAGATAAGGATTGCTTTTGCCCACCCAGTCTGTCCAGTTTGTCCCTGCCTATACTGTCAGCACAGATCCTACAGTCGAAATCTGTGTTTCCTTTTATTCCGTTTCCTTCATCTTTTCCTGTCCAAAACAGAGAAATAAGTACTGTATCAAACTGCAAGACGACAATCACTGCAGTGTCGCTTCTGCAGCTGCAGGAAAAGTTGCATGAGAGGTGGGTAGCTCTATAATGTACATGTCCGCACAGCATGTACTTATTTAGTTCTGCTTATGAACTTTGGCTGGGGCGGGACAGAAATGATTAACCTACAGTCCCTTCCATCCTAAAATGATACAGTTTACTGCAATTGTGGAACAGTTACTGGTAGGGCAAAATGGGCTGCAAATGGAATCGCAGGATTCAGAAAATCAAGATGGTTTTTGTATCACAGTAAATGGAATTGTACTTTTGCAGTGCAATGCCAGGTAAGAATGCTCACTGTTCACTTGCTTTCCCCCTCTTCTGTTTCCATGCCCCGGTGGAGCTTATTATTCCTTGCAGATCCTTTCGTTGGTTTTTGTTGTAAGTTTTTGTGTGTAACTTTCCATGTAGCTGCATTTTTGGGGTCCCCTCCACTCCCGAAGGAGCTCAGCCCATGCCCCACGGCACCCCCATGGTCACCGGTAGCTGGCCCTGGCCCCCAGGGTGAGCCATGGGAGTGCCCCCTCTGGCAGACACTCGTGGCAGCGGGGATGGCGGCAGAACAGGGTGTCGTGCCTGGGAACAGTTATTTTGTGGCAATCTGGGGTAGGGATGTGCAGTGACAACCAGCGTCCCTGCTCCCTGATGTTGTAGCACCAGCACGGCAGTACCCCAGCCTCCATCAGAAGGTTGCAGTGTGCTGGACACTCTTCCCGGAGAAGAAGAGCAGTCCTCGGACGGTCAATCCTTCTTCCTCCGGCCGGCCCTCCAGCTTCCGGTCCATTCCAACCCAGGTTGTCGCGCATGAGCAGCAATCCAGCTGCTGTGCCAGCGTAGCTGCATTTGCTACAGAGCAGCTGGGAACCTCGTCAGCCTATGTGCAGACATGCTCCGGGAGGGGACCTTCAGGAGTGGCCCATCTTACCCTCAGTGGCCAAACTCCACTAATCCCAGAAGCACACCTGATGCAAGCCAGGAACTGTACTCCCGAGAATACCTCTAGAGGGTTGCCTTGGGGGTGGTGGGGGATGTGCCTGCATGCTTAGAGCTATGAGTGGTGCACCACAGAGGCACATAAACTGAACAGCACACTCAACACAAGGCAGCAACAGCAGCAGCAGACAGGGTATCGGCACTAGATTGCTGTCAGTTTTATTGCAGCGCCATGTGTAGGTTCCTGTAGGCAAGCAGAAATGGTATGGGCTGTCCTCCCACGGATTGTAACATCTGGAGAGTGTTAGGACATGCCCACTTTACCACACACCCTCAGTCATTTCAGTCTGACCTTGTCTGGTAGATGCCTCCTGCTCCATAGGAAACTTTCATTATTAACTTCTCAAAATGTCTGCCCTGATGGCCCAGAGCAGTGCATTTACTGACACAGGCAACCTGGGTTAGGAGGCGGAGCTCAGGTGCCACTTTGGGGATGGGCCTGGTTAAGTTACCTGTCTCTTGGCAGTAGACCTCAGCTGGGGAGGGGTGACGGTGGGTTCTGGCACCACAGTGACCCTACCAAAGCGGATATCCTTCAGTTGTGGAATTGCAGTCTGAGGACTTTGATTGCAGGGAACCCCGGGCTGGAGTGTCTGGTAGGGTGCTGTTGCCTGCTGGCACAAGCTCCTTCCTATTCGTTCTGTTTTCAGGTAGGCATGGGGAGAGGAGAGCCCTACACTGTCAAGGTTGCCTTGCTTCTTATGGAGACCTGGTGCTCGAGCGCTGAGACTGCTTACACATCATGTGGATGTAGTGGAAGTTCTTGTCTTTGTTGTTAGAGGTTGCAGTAAACTTTTGTCAGCAGTTTCATGCTAACCCCATCTGCTGCAGTTGTTGTTGCCTTTTTTGAGCTGAGTGCACCTGTTCTGTTTACTTGGGTCTGCGGTCCTTAAATGGCAATGCGGGGAGCCTGGCAGCACCTTCTACCCGGCACCGCTGTTTTACTTGGACACCATGGGAGCATCATGTGACTCTCTCAACTAATCGGAGCCCTTGTTTAAGTAGCAAGTGACACACTCTTGTTCCATAAGCATCACATGCCCTGTACCTTGAGCAACGGTCTTATTCAGTTGGGCGGTCTCTCCAAAATAAAAAGTCATTGTTACAGTTTTGCATTTCTGAGATCAGTAATCTGGTAAGAGGGCTCTGGGAAGAACTCATCATTGTGTGGTCTCACGTTCATTCTTTGTGGGTCAGAATCGCCCAGCTTTCCTCCTCTGTTCTCAGCCCTAGACTGAAGATGAGACCACTTGGACATGGATGAGCACTCCATGAGAGCGTATGAATATGTACCTTTTCTCCCAGTCCTCCCCTCACTCCTGCATGTGGACATTGCTTCTGCCCCTCCCATGTGAACAACATGCCCCATTGCTGCATGGCCTTGGACTCGCAAGCCATCCTGACATGCTTTAAGTGGCTGGCTCATGCCATTAAGCAGCAAAGCCGGGGCTACAAATCACCTTCCTGACCAGTCCCCCCAGAACACCAGAGGGCAGTCATGTATCAGAAGGTGCAGCTCACCTTTACCTTTAGCCAATTGGCTGCTGACATCCTGACTTGCTGCATGAACACGGGTTAGCAGCATGACAGCGTGCTTTGGCTGCCATCAGCAGCATTGAATGTAGGTTTTAAACATGATACGTTACTGTTTGTATGGCGGGCAGGGGTCCACAAGAAAGGTGCTGGCAGTCTGCTATGTCCAATATTGTCCATGAGGCAGGAAACTCTGTAAACATGTAACGGATCAGTGAGTATTGGGGAGCCTGAGAATGCAACGCCGATTCCAATCCTGTCTGTTCCATCGCCGTTGCACCTGGCTCACTGGCTCTTGTGTCTGTTGCAGGGTCCCTGGCCTCAGGTGAGCGGTACCTGGAGGATGAGCTCATGCCGAGCAGGTGAGCAGGAGGTGAGAGAAGGTGAGGAGGTTTAGGAGGTAAACCCAAAATGTGCAGGTTGGTGTGGGTGGGTGTGTGTGTGTGTATGTGTGTGTGTGTATTTATTCCATGTCTGCTGCAGTGAAGAGATGGGAACCCTGCCATGCCATTGATTTTCATGCATTTAAGCCATAACACGTGGCAGAGTCTGCAGTTGTAATGGAGATAATACACGCTTTAGGTGGTTGTCAGGCATGAGATGTGGCCGAGAGTGCTGCAACCAACCAAGAAATCGATATTTCTCTTATGTCTTCAAACTCTGGCATGAGTTGTCCCACTTATAAAATGAGCTTTTATTTGTTAAAAAAAAAAATTAGTTCGGGCGAAGTGTGCGGTTGTCAGAAAATAATTTACAGTTATGTGATGTGTATCGACCAATGAGGTTTCATGGTTCTCGTGGCCCATTTTATAAATGCAGTTACATGCTCGGGACATGCACATGGGTAAACATATCTGTCCATATTTCTCTTTGAAGAGCAGCTGACGCACACAGGATGATCACAGTTGGGGGTGGACCCGGTCACTTGCTTCAGGAGTCGAAGCAGAGCTGGGGCAACAGCCGACAGCAGTTCACCTTAGCTAGGGAGTGTTGGTGTTGGGTTCCGTAGGGATGTCACAATGATATGGTATGAAGACATGTCATGATAAATCTCTGTGATGATAATTTATCGTTTTAGAGAACGATATCCCAATTATCTTACAGCATGGTATATCAAGCTAAACAGTTTTTATTTATCACATCTGCTGGTCTGACAGCCCGTCCCTCCCCAGGTGCGACTGACATTCCTGATTCCCACCTTCCCCAGTCAGATTTGTAACTGTTTTTTTCCATAAATTAGAAATGCTTTAGATTATTGTAATCAGTATATTGTGATACATTTTCCACAAATATCACAGTACTGAAAGTTAATATCATGAGTATTCTAGGTTCCAGTGCCACAGTGATCCCAGTGGAGGGCCAGGAGCTCACTTCCGCCCATATGGGGCATAGTGCGCATGGTGGAGGATGCCTGTGCTCAGCCCCATGTGGGAGGTGGAAGAAGCCTGGGAAGACCGGAACCACACTGCTGTGCTGTCTGTGTATGACAGCTGGCGGTCCTCCCTTGCCTCTGGTCCACCCTTCACCTGACTAGAGGTATCACAATATTAAATTATGAATATTGTGATATTTGTGTAAACAAAAAGATCACAATACATTATCACGATAATTTTTGCATGTCTAATTTTATGAAAACAAGTGAATATGTGACTGGGGGCAGATGCGGCACCGTGAATCTTGGTTGCACCCAGAAAGAATATGCTGCTGAAACAGCAGAGATGAAAAGCCAAGGTAGTTCATCACGGAATATCACTAAGTGCTATAATCGTGATACTGTGTTTACCACGATAAATTGTCAGTGGAAGTTATGATATAATGTCATATTGTGTTATGGTGACATCCCTACACTGACTGCACCCCTTCCCTGTCATACTTTTTTTTCCCATAGAAGTTTTTTCTTCCCTTGGTTCTACAGCGTGCTTGCTTGGACTATGGCCAGGACCCCTGAGACCCCACGGATTGCCCTTTTGGTGGGGCCAGGCGGGGAGGGCATTCCTTCTCTCCCCCCACACACTTGGAGATACATATCCAGCATTGGGGCTCCCAGTCGGATGGCAGAGGCCAACGGACAGGACTTCATGTAGCCCAAACTGACCATTTTCTCCCCTTGACTGCAGTGACACGGGTTGTGCATAGTGCGTGGAGGTGCGCATGCGGCCAGGACCTGCAGCTTCCTCCCCTGTCATCTGTCGCTCCTGCATCGGCACTACCACCAGGCCTTCACCTGCTGGCAGCCAGAGCAAGTCGACCCACCACCCCATTGGGGAGCGGAGAGCTGCCTGGTGGCTGCTCAGTCTACTTCCAACACCCCTCCACCCAGCCCTGGCAACCTGACCTTGTTCCTGAACGTGGTCGCCTGACATGGTGAGAGGTAAGCTCAGCCCTCACGCCACCAGGCCAGTTATTCCTGTCGGTTACTTTCTCATGGACTAAATAGTTATCTGCCACTTGCCCAGGACCACTGCCACGGTGACCTCCTGATGAAACTTACTATTTTGGAAGGGAGGCACTGGGAAAGCATGCTGTGTTTTATTTGCTGTGCTATGTTAATTTAATAAACGTCACTCTTTGCTCATTGGTCTGAGCCTGTATGCACGAACTGTGTTCTCTGTTACACTGATGGGTGGCCTGTCATGTGGGTTGCGCACATCCTATGGGGGTGGGGCAACTTTACCCTTACTGGATGGGTTCATTTTTCTGATTTTGTCCCCAGAGGAATTCCAGCCATGCAGTGGACGATACACATCACACCGCCATGTCAGCCTGCCACACCTGAGGTGTCTCTCTCTCCCCTTCCGTGTTCTGGTGGCTGTGAGTGTGATACTTCCTGTCCTCAACTAGGTGACAGTCACGTTTTGGTGCTTACATCCACACCCCAAAGAAACGGAGCAGTCCCTGAGAGGCTCAGTCTTCCTGCTGTGAGCCCACTCTGAACCCTGGCTCATTGGTGCTAGAAGCGGCAGTCCTACTGCTGTGCCATGCCTGGCAGTTCTCGTGGCTCTGCGCCATGGCCTCGCCTGAGCAATGGTGGGGTAATGGAGGATGGGTCTGGGAGAGCCACCACGTGGGTAGTCCTCGAGGCCCAAGGACTGAGCGGTGGCATCGGGAGAGGAGAAAAAGCTGTATTTAAAGGAAAGGTAAAGAGTAGCTGACACTTCAGGAGAACTTTGAAAACCTAATAATTGGACAGAATTCCAGTTTATATTCTACTTTAGTTTGGCATTTCTTCTCGTTGTTTATTACTGTGTTCGTCTACATGAAAACATATTTGTGGCTGGCCTGTTGGCTCAGCAGTAGCACTACAGCTTGGCAACCAGACAGCCTGGGTTTGATGGAAGCTCCCGAAGGCTGGTGCCGACTGATGAGGCAGAGATCTGGCGTCCATCTAGTCCTTCCTGCCTCATGGTAGTCGGCACCACCTTTCACTGCACCCCTCCCTGGTGGTGTCCCAGAGGAAGGGCATGTTGTGCGGGAAGGAATAAGTGGTCTCACATCAGTACACACCAAGGCTGACTTGGTGAGTGACATGGAATTGTTGCATTTTCAGAGTGGGGCTGGCAGTGGCATTCCAAATGTAGAGCTGGGCTCACTCACCCTTCCGATGGCCTGATAGGCATTCTGCTAGGTTACTTCTCAAGCCTGCAGACTGGGGAGGGATAAGGGAGAGCTACTGTTAATGAAAAGAATAGAATTATAGATATCTGTAGAAAATAAGGTGCATTGTGTTTAAATATTATATTTTTACAAAGTTTTTACACAACTGGCAAACTTGTGATGAGCAGTGATGACAGCTGAAAAAGTCTTAACCTTTTGCATTATTAATTGAAAAAAATTACCCAGTAACTGAATTGTTTTTCTAATGTTACTGTTTTGTAAAGGTGAAAATGTTGCTTGATATGTCGTATTATACATAATAAAAATAAGGGCATGAAATTCCATAAAGAGCATTCTGATCTGTTACCAGTAGAGGGCAGCTGATGACAACTGTACCACCACAAATGGCATCCTGTATGCAGGGTGGCAGGGATGTTATATTCAGCCCCTTCTGGTAACAGAGCAGAATGCAGTTCAAACTCTTTTATAGCTGCAGGGTTTTTGTGTTTTGTGTTTTTTTTTTAACATGGGAAAATGCATATTGGTGCATAATTAACAGCATTTTCCAGTGTAGGCAGTGGAACTAAAGGTTACATAAATGGATAATTTTGTAACAAATAATGAAAAAAAGATTTTTTATTGTTAGTCATTTATAAGATTTTTTCTGACCACAGTATTGGTGTGTCTGTCGTTTTGTTTTTGTTTTATTTTAAACTTGGCCAGGGGTCAGTCTTGGAGCGAGTTACCTGATTTAGTCTAAAGAAAGAAAATAAAGGCGTTGGTTCACTGCCACCCGACCATATAGTATAGTACCCGTTCAGGGTAGTGACTCCGAGCAGACTTGATAGAGCATGAGGCCTGATCTGCTGGCATCTTAGTATGTTAGTATTGGCGCTGATTTCAGGGTGCTTCAGGTTCTGAAATTATATCTGGTCTTATTTGCCATATGGGCTCTGACGGAGGGTGGGCACATCGTGGAGTGGGTCAGGGAGGTAGCATAGTGCAGTGGTTTAAGACTCTGAGGTGCAAATCTGGAGACCTGGGTTTGAATCCCACAGCCCCACTTGCATACTGTGTAACCCTGAGTAAGTCACTTAACTTCCCGTGCTCCCAGGTTGTACCTGTAAACAAGCCTTCAGCTTAGTGTGCCACTCCTGGTTAAACAATTGGGAAAAAAAATCTGCTGTTTCAAAAAAAAAAAAAAGCCAGTTCCATGTGGCTAAGTTTTAAACTCCATTTTCCTTCAATTTAAATAATCTGTGCTTGGTATTGGGAACATTTTGAAGCTAAGCTGTTTCATTCTGTTTCAAATTCTCTTTTTCTCCTGTGTATAAAATGCTGTTTTTCCATTTTAATTACTTTACCATTTTTTATTTAAATCATTATGTGCTCCTTTTAAATGACAATCCCTTTTTGATCAGTATGCTCTGCATTTTGTGAGCATCACCCCATAATGTGAGGGGCAGTGTCTACTGCATGCTAGTTCACCTTGGTGAAAAGACATGCACCCTGTACACCCACTCTTCCCCAGGATGCCTTGGACAACGAGCTATGATTGCTCAGTGGGCCTTTCCTGGGAAACCAGTAAATAAATTGTTAAAAGTGGTGCTAAACACCGGTGTTCAAAAATACTGATAAATCCAGGGATATCTGTAGTAAAAGGAAAGTGCTCATTTTTATTAGTTTAAATCTAAATTAAAAACATGCTGAAGCAGATTGTTTCTTTTAAATGAGTGGGGAGGAATTTTACAAAAGGAGCTTTAAAATAGAATAAATCAGTATAGATCCAGAATTAGTCCCTGTAACATGCACTTCTGCTTATGAGGATCTTGGGGGCACCCTTCCCCACAAATTGCCATTAGCTTGGTTTTCTACACGTGAATTTAGCACAGAGTAAAGGTCTTTTCATGGAAAATTGGTGGCAAAAAATGGGGTGTTTGAAGAAAATGAGAAATAAATGCAACATAAAAATTGGAAAATGCCTACTCATCCCCGTCAGAAAAAGCCAGTTCTATTTTTCCATTTTGGCAGAAAATGTTATACGTAGGTGGTGTGCTTGCTTTCCATGGAGGGCAGGATAAGACCATGTTTGCCTCTTCCATAGTCCCCTTCTCACTCCTTTCCCCAGCAGCCAGGCCGTTCCTCAAAAGGGCTATTGCGCAGTGTGCGTAACCTGGTGAACAAGGTAAATAAATGAGAACTCTGACTTAGAGGGGTTGTGATGGGCTCAGGAAGCAGTCCTTGCACCTCACATACAAGGCCATCTAGTCGTACTACAGCTAGAGTCATCCGGGAGGACAAATGCAGTTAATAAAATATATGAATGATTAAAAACAACCAGTCAACTGAGGAGTAATGTTTTGTGTTTGTGTGGGAGTATGGATTATGGATAATGAGGGCCTGGCCTTTGACCCTTTTCCACAAGTCACTCTGAGTTAATCCAACAGAATGAGCACTCAGTCAACCAATCCAAATGCTAGGGCCACCGATGGCCCCAGTGGAACTGCTATGAGCCCCCGTGACCCAGGTTCGGCCACGTCGCTGAGTCCGGTCGTGTGGCTGGGGTTGGGCTGGTGCTGCCACGCTGCAGCCCTTCCAGCCAGGAGGCGTGTATCCAGGACCCATCGCAGGAGCAACCGCTGCAGTGGGCAGAGTGAATGCATTCTGTCCAGCAGGGCATTGCTACGTGCGTGGGGATGCACAAGCTTTCCCAGATGCCTGGAGAGGGAGAAAAAGGGAAAAAATGCAGGTCTTCTGCTTCTGATCATGACAGCCACGGTGCTGTCTGGGTCCCTCACCATGTGGATCCCCATCAGCTGCATGGTGGGGGTGGGGCGGCAGTCAGAACTAGGGGTTGCCAGTACTAAGGTCCGAAGCAGGAGTAAGGTGTTGGCAGGGCAGCAGTAAGCCCGGGGTTGATTGCTTTGAAATGTTGCCTTTGAGCTGTCCCGTGGAAGGCAAACATCAGCTCGACGCTGGCTGGTTTAGTCTAGATTTAGTAGACAATCCTTGAATGAATGCCTGCTATCGTGGCACTCTGTGTCCCCCATTCATTGTGTTAGTGCAGTGGGCCACCCTATATTTTTCTGCCACGACCCTATATTGTTTTGTCGTCACCCTAATTGTTTTAAAAAGAATCTCTTCCAAAATGGTCTTACAACCATTCTTTATTGCACTATTACCTCTGTTTTGATAACACTGCTGTATGCCTTACTAAAGCTACTTACGCACATACACAGTGCATATAGGAGGCAAGGAGTGATGTCATTGGCCCCAATCACCACAACCACTGCCCTATATTCCCAGAGAGTGGGGAACCCTGCTGCTTACGTTACCATATACACAGTGACCTCTGCTATACTGCTCCCTCTCCCGCCATAGATCTGGTTACCTCCAGCTTTGGCCGTGCAGTCTCATCAGTCCTGTTCCTGGCCCTTCACTCTGCTCCTACCTCAATTTTAACTGGGACACAGAGTCCCCACAGATTACCCCATGGGGAGGCTATCCTCTTCCCCCTTGAAGACATATCCAGTACTGGGTCCTGGTCAGTTGGCAGTGCGGAGCAAAAGGGCCGCAGGTAGGATGCCATGGAACCCGAGCCGACCACTGTTTCCTTGTTTTTCCCCAGTTCCCATTAGCCGTGACTGCATGGGCAGTGCATACTTGTGGAGGCGTGAATGTGTCCAGAAACCAGAGCTTCACCTCCCTGACCGCAGAGCTGCCAGATGACAGCTGGATCCATTCCAGCCCCACCCGTGACTCAAACCGGGTCATCAACGTGGTGAGAGATAAGGCGCTAGTGCCTTAGCCCTTGCGCCTCTGGGACGACCTTCTGTTGTACTTCTGGAGGTGCCTGAGTTGGGTGAACGTTTCTTTGAGCAGGGAGGTGAGCCATCCAGCACCTCACCCACCTTACTACTACACTTTACTGCATTTCCAAACACCCTGCCTTCCCTCTCCTCCCCGCCCCCCGGCTATCGGAGATGGTAGCCGTGCAGTATTGTCTAGACCACTCTCTCAGGAACTGCAGACCCACAAACACCCCCAGACTACGGGGGAGTTGAAAGCACCTATTGATATGGCCTTGGGGGTGTAGGAACCGCTTTGTTCCTTTCTGGGAGGATATAACCACAAGATTGGTGATACCTGCCTTACCCCTCCTAAACAAGCCTTGAAAACCACAGCCGATGCTGTATCTGTGCCAGTACTATAAACTCACACAGCGACCCCGCTGTACCCTCTCCGACACCTCTCACATGTGTATGATCCCTGCTGTATCCCTGTTACACTAATCTCACACAGTGCCCACTGCTGTATCCCTCCCTACACACTGTGTGATGTCTAATGTTTATAGCAAAGGGCTGTGAGTCAGGAGATCCTAAACCCAGTTTCTGCTCCCAAGCAATGTGGTGTCTGATGGATTTAGAGCACAGGGCTGTGAGTCAGGAGATACTGGTTCCAGTCCCGGCTCCCAGGCAGTGTGGTGTCTGATGGTTAGAGCAAAGGGCTGTGAGTCAGGAGATGCTGGTTCCAGTCCCAGCTCCCAGGCAGTGTGTTGTCTGATGGTTAGAGCAAAGGACTGTGAGTCAGGAGATACTGGTTCCAGTCCTGGCTCCCAGGCAGTGTGGTGTCTGGTTAGAGCAAAGGGCTGTGAGTCAGGAGATACTGGTTCCAGTCCGGCTCCCAGGCAGTGTGGTGTCTTATGGTTAGAGCAAAGGGCTGTGAGTTAGGAGATACTGGTTCCAGTCCCAGCTCCCTGGCAGTGTGGTGTCTGATGGTTAGAGCAAAGGGCTGTGAGTCAGGAGATACTGGTTCCAGTCCGGCTCCCAGGCAGTGTGGTGTCTTATGGTTAGAGCAAGGGCTGTGAGTCAGGAAATCCTGGTTCCAGTCCCAGCTCCCTGGCAGTGTGGTGTCTGATGGTTAGAGTAAAGGGCTGTGAGTCAGGAGATACTGGTTCCAGTCCTGGCTCCCAGGCAGTGTGGTGTCTAATGGTCAGAGCAAAGGGCTGTGAATCAGGAGATGCTGGTTCTAATCCCAGCTCCCAGGCAGTGTGGTGTCTAATGGTTAGAATGAAGGGTTATGAGTCAGAAGATCCTGGTTCTAATCCCAGCTGCCAGGCAGTGTGGTGTCTGATGGATAGAGCAAAGAATGTGAGTCAGGAGATCCTTTTCAATCCCAACTCCCAGGCAGTGTGGTGTCTAATGGTTAGAGCAGGGACTGTGAGTCAGGAGATCCTGGTTCTAGTCCCAGCTCCCAGGCAATGTGGTGTCTGATGGTTGGATGCATAGAATTTGTCATTGGATAAAGACCCAGCGGCCCATACTGTCTGCCCATTACCTGCTTAACTCTCTGTCCAACCTAAAGCCAGACTAGATTTACTGAGCAGATTACCTAATGGCTTCTCCCCAGTTGTCTACACTCCCACCGTAGACCTCACTGTGTGCTTGTTTGTCCTGTCCATGTTTGAACCCTGTCACTGACTTGGTGCCAGCCACCTGCTTGGGTAAACTATTCCATTCATCCACCACCCACTCTATGAAAAGTAGCTTTTCTTACCCCCAAAAACCCCAAATTTCATCCATTCCTTTGGTTATATATCTTGTGAATAGATCAGTGTAGTCTAGCCTGTTTTGTTCCCCTCTGTCATGTCTGCCTCTCTCTGCTGGTCTCCAGAGAGAAGGCGTTGAGAAGACACACCCTACGTTCTCCTCATAAATCTTCCCTTGCTGCCCTGGACCATTTATGTTGTCCTCTGGACCCTCCAAGCGGTCTCTAGCTTTCTTTAGGTTGGGACTCCAGAACTGCAAACAGAACTTGGGGTGTGGTCTCACTGGGATCTCTACTGAGACAGCATCACCTCTTTCCTTTGCTAGTGAATGCCCCTACTTATACCCCTGCATCCTACGTGCTTTTCCATATGACTTACTGCACTGAGCCATAAACTTGAGGTTGCCACCCATAATGACTCCCAGGTCCCTTTTTTAGAGGTTTGAATCGCTATCCTTCTTACACCCCAGAAGTCTCTTGTATGCAGTGGTGGTCCCCCCAGTATCCATATCCTTTCACTCCTTGGCATTACATTTAAGTTGCCACCTTGGACCACTTCTCCAGCTTTTTTGTAGAGCTCTTTTTATGTCCACTGTTCCCTCCTTTGTGTCCGCTCTTAGAGCAGATGACGGTGAGTCAGGAGATCCTGGTCCAGTCCCATTCCCATAGGCAGTGTGTATGTTGGAGATCCTGATTCAGTCCCAACTTCAGGCAGTGTACTGTGACAGGAGATCCTTGTTCAGTCCCAACTCCCACGCAGTGTAGTGTGGCATGGGATCCTGGTTCCAGTCCCAGCTTTTAGGCAGTGTAGTGTGGCATGGGATCTTGGTTCTAGTCCCAGCTTCCAGGCAGTGTACTGTGGCAGGAGATCATGGTTCCAATCCCAGCTGCCAGGCACTGTGTTGTGTAGGAATTCCTGGTGCTAGTCCTAGCTCCCAGGCAGTGTGGCGTGTCAGGAAATCTTGTTCCAGTCCCATCTCCCAGGCAGCATGTTGTCAGGAGATCCTGGTTCCAATCCTAGCTCCCAGACAGTGCGGTCTTCAGAAGATCCTGATACCAATCCCAGCTTCCAGGCACTGTGTTTTGCAGGAGATCCTAGTTCCAGTCCCATCTCCCAGGCAGTGTGGTGTCAGGAGATTCTGGATCCAGTCCTAGCTCCCAGCCAGTGTAGTGTGCAGGAGATCCTAGTTCCTATCTCAGCTCACAGGCAATGTGGTGTGTCTTGTGATCCTGGTTCCAGTCTCAGCTCCCAGGCATTGTGTTGTAGGCGTGCCTGGTTCCAGTCTTAGCTTCAGGCATTGTGATGTATGAGGAGATCTTGGTTCAGTCCCAGCTCCTAGGCAGTATGGTGTGTCTGAGATCCTGGTTCTAGTTCCAGCTCTCAGGCATTGGGTGTCAGGAGGTCCTGATTCTAATCCCAGCTTACTAACGACCCTCTAAATAAGAAAGACAAAAGCGAATAGTTTACTCTGTGAACCCTTGTGACACTGGCGTCAACAAATCCTGACACTGTAGCTCAGTTAGTGCGTTCTCACTGCATTAGTCTGCTGACTCCAACTTTGTTTCTTCTGCCATAGTGAAGAGGATTCCAAGAAGGGTCAGAGGATGAGGAGTTCTCGAGGAAGATGAGTTTGAGTCAGATGATGATTTTGAATTCTATGGCGACCCCAAAGACAGAATTACATCCCTTCATCAGAGAGGTAACCACGTGACAGATATTCATATGTTTTTCGGGGGATGAAATCTCTTTCTAACCCCAGGAACCCATCAGTACCTGTTCACAAAGTGCATTCATTCCATAGGATAGCCCCAGAGATGGAACATGTTAATTGTAGAATTTTAGAATCGAGTTCAAACTCTGCTCTGTGGTCAAACTTCCCCAGTCTCATACTGTCAGATTTGTTTCTCCCCAATGACCGCAGTTGCCCTGAAGTACAGCTCCACTCTTCTGGATGGTTTCTTTTTAACTTTATGTTTATTATTTTCAGTTGTTATTTTAGATATTTCTCAATGTTCTGTGTTCTAGGGACGTGGATATGTTGTTCAGTCCACTGTCTGGCAGGTTCCTTGCCACTTTAAGATGGGCGGAAAGGTCTTCAAGCTGACTCCTTCCACCCACACCGGTGGTAAAACCCTCGGCTCACTTCATGACGCTAGATCTTCCTTATCGCTTGGAAGCTCAGATTCCCTCCTAGCGCTCTTGCGTCTTTAGGCCTGGATCCTAATCCTTCGGTTTTTCTGAAAAGTGTTTTAAAATTTACAAGACTTAAGTCTTCTAATTCCCTCGCGGCTGCGATGGTTCAAAATCTACTCTGGCTTCCTTCGGTGCCCTTGCGACAGAAGATGTCTCGGATCAACCCGGCGCCACGTGTGTTTACTGCCTGGGGATTGCCCATGATCCACAGGCCTCGATCTGCAAGTTTTTACGACTTTGGTTCTTGAAGACCGCTGCCCGACTTCAGCTGGGGCACCCCAGAATGATTTCGCTGGTGGAAGTCTAAGAAGGCCCATTGGCGGTGTCCGTGGTTGCGGGCTCCGTGGACTGATTAATCGCCTCGAGGAGGAGGCATCCCAGGTCCTTCTTCTACTTTCCTCGTGGCGTCTATCCCGCTCTCCTTGGCTCCTCCTACACTGCTTCTTTTAAGGAGCTTTGTCAGTCCCGCTCCACCAAGGAGAAGGGCCCTCAGGGACTCACATGAGTAGGTCGAAGAAAAGGAACCAAAAGGTAAGTCCCACGTTGATGTTCGTGGGAGCGGGAGATCTCGTTCCCCAGAGTCTGCATTTGACTTGAGTCGAGGCTGGCTTCACAATGTCCCCATCAGGTCAGCGGCCGAGACACCTGTCGATGCGGTCAAGATTTTTTGACCTGTTAGGCAGGGTTGTCGACTGGAGAAGCTGATAACCCTTCTTCACCGGTACCCCGGTGGTTACTGAGGACTTGCCTCGGCCTCCCGTGCGAAGTCCCGGTCAAGGACCCTGAACCGGGGATGGCCGAGTTTCCCCTGCCCCTCTTTGACCCACCATCAGCGACCCTGGCGGTATCGGTCCTCCCTCGTGTAGGGTAGGTCCGCTGACATCAGCCATCTCGGTCCCGGCATCACGGAGCGGCGCTGCCGCTTGTCCTCATCGTCCTCTTCAGAGGATAGGCTCCAGCGCCAAGTTGTGTCCAGCACTGTGAGGACATGATGTGGCAGCAGCTCTTATTAGCTGGCAACAAGCCGACTCAGTCGCCATCACCAGCCATTAAGTGGCTGTCGCTGAACGCGCTGAAGCAACCTCTAGCCATCAGCTCCTTGGTCGAGGAGCCGCCCGGTGCAGTTGATCGGCTGAAACTGGCTACTCCACCCATTGTGGTGGAACCACCGCTTCCCACAATCAATACTGGGGCCCCGGCCAAGGATTCTTAGTTGGAGTCAGGGCTTGCCCTATTGTCAATCACCCTCACCCCAATGGGCCTCGGCGAGTGGAGAGAGTGGCCCAGGCGCTCGGCAGCTGTTTGCAGACTCCTCGGAGTATGATGACAACTCCTTGTATTCCAGGCCCCTTGACCTGGAATCCGCCGAGGTCTGTCGGTGAGCGAGCCCATCCTCGTTCTGGGAATTCTTCGTCTGTTGTCAGAGTCTACTGCGATGCAGCTCGAACCCGTACAAAGCGGGTTGGATATCCCCTCATGGAGATTCTGGATCAAGGGATTCCTCATAGAGCCTTCCTGTGGCCGAGGCCATTGTTAGTCCCGCCTGGAGTTGTGGCCAGCCTGCATCCTGTCTAGCCTTGAGCCAGGATGGCTCATAGTACAAAGTCCCACCAGTTCCCTCTCGGTTTCGGGAGCACCTATTGACTGAAGGGCTGGTAACCGATAGCGTCTTCGTCGCTCTGGAAATGCTAGGGATGTAGAAAAGCCCCTGGACAAGGAGTCCAAAGATGGATTACTCCGGGCACAGAGTTTACCTGCCTCCTCCCTAGGCCTTCCGACAGGCTAGCTGCCTTTACTGATGGCACACTTTTCACATGCCCATATGGGTTCCCTGGATGAGGGTGCTTCCTCATCTCGGCTGACAACTTCAAGCGGCGGGTCAAGCAGGTGCGGGATCAGGAAGAGGGGTGACCAAGCAACAACTCCAAACCGCCTTGGACATTGGGCTCTTGTGCCCGGTCAGTAGCGGCCGCAGCGGCCATGCACCATAGAGCTTGACTGCGGATCTCCACCTTCGCGGTGGGTACCCAGCACAAGCTGGCAGGCGTCCCTTCTTGGACACCAACTAGTTCGGGCCTGGGTGGAGAGCCATCTCCAGGGGATCGAGTCAAGCTGCCTTGGACTCAGTCACGTCTGCCCAGAAGGACAAGGCCACCAGCAACAGCATATGCCCTTTAAGCCCTTCTGCCCCTGTGGCATGTCTGGCCCTGCAGCACCAGCAACAGGTCCAGCAGGCTCGCACCTGCCCATCATCAAGGCCAAGCCTGCTGCTTCTCTCAGCAGGAAGCCTGGAGGAAGGTCCAGGTGGCTCCTGGCTGGCTCTTCCTCCAAAGCCTGCCCAGTGACGGGTTGAGGGTGCCGCCTCAACCTCATCACACTCCTCCCTGGGTCCCCATGAGAGATGGCTCCGCCACTTCCTTTCTGCCTGGTCACGCCAACACAGACCGTTGGGTGCTGGAAGTGGTCGGCAGGGGTCTGCCTCTGGGTCAGGTGGACCCCTCCCTATTGAGCCGTCGCCCCTTGGGGCTACAGTTCCAGCCTCTCTGTCAGCTCGTCGAGCCAACAAGCTCTGCTTCTCCAAGGAGGTGATCAGCAAGGTGGCGGATCCTCCTCCAAACCAGGTTTGTGTCCAGGTACTTCCTGGTCCCAAAAGCGGATAGGGGCTGGCGCCCATTCTCGATCTGCCGACCTGAACAAGTTCCTAAGGCTGCGCACCTTCAGGATGATCCTCTGGCTCAGATCATACCATCCTTGGAACTAGGCATGTGGTTTTGCTCTCTGGATCTCCAGGATGCATTCTTTCACATCCCAATCCGTCCGACACATTGGCGATTACTCCACTTCAGAGCAGAGGATCCCTTTACAAGTTCTGGGCCACACTTTCGGCCTTTCTCCAGCTCCCAGGGTCTTCACCAAATACATGACAGTGGTGACAGCATTCCTGTGGCGCGAGGGGTCTGGTTGTACCCTTACCTGGACTACTGGCTGATAGCAGCCCCCAGGTTGGAGGTGGAGGCGGTCAGAGATCTGGCCCTCCAGGTCTGCACTCAAATAGGTTTCCTGATCGACAGGGCCAAATCGAGACTCGTACCATCACAGGTGATTCAGTTCATCAGGGCAGAGCTCGACTCTCTTCGAGCCAAAGCCCGGCTCCCGCAGACAGGGCGATGTCCTTTCCTGCTTTGCTCAGTCATTTCTGGTTGGGCAGTTGCGCCCTACCTGGGACTTCTGCACCTTCTGGGTCTCATGGCAGCTTGCACCAGTGTGGTCCGTTGGGCCCGCTGGTATATGTATGCCCTGCAGTGGGGTCTGGCCTGCCAGTGGTCACAGCTCTCAGGTCCTTTGGACCAGCCAGTAACCGACCCATAAGATATTAGGAATGACCTACAGTGATGGCTCGTCAAGCTTATTTGCAGGAGGTATCACTTGTCACTTGAGCCGGCGGTCATTCTTATGACCGGCCTCTTTGATGGGTTGGGGTGCCCATCTGGGGAGCTCCGGCCACGGCCTCTGGTCCCTAAGGAGTCTTGATGCCACATGAACCTGCTGGAGCTTCGGCAGGTTCAACTAGCCCTCACCGTCTTTGCTCCGTTTGTACAGGGTCAGGTGGTTCAGGTCCAGACGGACAACACCACGACAAGTACTATCTCAACCGTCAGGGCGGATTGCACTCCTTGCCTCTATGCAGGAAGCTCTCTACATTTGGTCTCTCGTGATCAGCCTGGAGGCAGATCTCCTAGCCATCCATGTTGCAGGAGACTCAAACAGTCTGGCGATACCCTCAGCCGGATAGGCGCTGCATCTCAGTGGTCTCTCCTGCCGGAGGTGGATTTCAAGACCTGTTCTCCCACTGGGGCACCCCGTGAGTGGACCTGTTAGCCTCCAGGGGAGAACAAGCTGAAGGCTGTTTCATGCCCGCCCCCCTCAGCAGGGCTCGCTGTAGGGGATGCCTTCTCGAGGCTGTGGACCCGGGCATCTTCTATGCCTTCCTCCATTTCCTTGATCCACAAGGTGCTCTTCAAGATGAAGAGGGACAAGGCACAGGTGATTCTGGTAGCCCCAGACTGGCCTCGCCAGTTGTGGTACCCAGATCTCCTCAGCCTCCGCTCTAGGCTCCCTGACAGCTTCCAGCCTTCATGGACCTGATCTTCTTCAACAGGGGAAGGTTCTCCACCGGGACCTTCAATCCCTACACCCGATGGCCTGTTCCTGAACGGCTAGAGTTCCAGGCCTTGGGTCTTTCCAACGAGGTCCTCAGTGTTGTTGAGGCATCCCGTAAGGAGTCGACCAGAAGGTGCTATGCCTTTTAAATGGAAGATTCTCCATTTGGTGTCAGGACAAGGGTTGGACCCCTCTGCCTGTCCATTGGCTAACCATTTGGACAACCTGTGGTCCTAGTCTCAGCTAGAGCTTTGGTTGATGACCCTTAAGGTGCACCTGGCCACCATCTCTGCTTGCAGGGCGCGGGCCGGCAAGCAGTCGGGTGGCGCAGGGGAAGGTGGTCAGGTGCTTTTTCAAAGACCTTGATCACATATCCTCTGGTGCAAGAACCTCCACCTCGTGGGATCTACTGCTGGTATTGGCTAAGCTCATGGGCAAGCTATTGGAACCGATGCACAGGTCGATATGTCCCACCTGTCGTGGAAGACTGCCTTCTTGGTGGCTATAATGTCAGCCAGAAGGATGGGAGAGCTCCAAGCGCTTTCCATCGAGTCTCCTTATCTGGTCTTCCACAGGGACAGGTTGTCCTGCGCCTCACCGAAATTCCTTCTGAAGGTGGTCTCGATTTCACCTGAATCAGGTGTTGGCTGCTGGTGTTCTACCTCAGTCACACCTCAGAGGCAAATATAGGCTCCATACTTTGGACCCTAGAAGAGCTCTCTCTTATTTTTAAGGAGCAGCCGGCTGAAGTTAGGAGTGGTTTGCCAGCTGTTTGTCACCTATGCTGAAGCTGCACCTGGCAGACCTGCAGCCAAGCAGGACGATAAGCAGATGGGTCACCTCCTGCATAGATCTTTGCTATAGGTTGGTGGTCATGGAGCCACCCAAAGGGATAAGAGCTCATTCTGCACGCCATAATGCTGCTGCGTGGTTGCTTCTAGGGACGTCCCTATCCAGGAAATCTGCAGGGCTGCTACCTGAAGTCAGTCACACCCTTCATTTCCCATTACCACATTGACCTTAGAGTCGCGCCAGGATGCTGGTTTTGGAACCTCGGTTCTCCAGTCCTTATTCCCCAAGTAGGTATCGGGGTGCCATGCCTCCCTCCTTCCAGATTGCTAGAGTCTGCTAGACAGTCTGGATTGAACAACATATCCCATCCATAGAAATACAGGTTACTAGCCTGTAACAGGAGTTCTAGGGTGGTATATGTTATTCATCCCTCCAAACCCAACCACCCGGCTTGATGCGCAGCCTAGCTTCCAGCCGGTTCAGATCTGGCATCATGGGGCGGAGCTGAGAGTTTTACCACCGGTGGGTCAGGAGGAGCCAGCTTGAAGACTTTCCTGCCCATCTTAAAGCGGCAAGGAACCTGCCAGACAGTGTGGATGAACAACATATACCACTCCTAGAGCTCCTGTTACAGGTGAGTAACCTGTATTTATGGTGTATTTCAGACTTAATTACAGTTTCTCTGGTTCACGATCAGTTCCTAGGAATGAAGAAGGCCTCTGTACATCACAGTTCTCGCCTTCAGGGAACAGCTAGATTTCTTTTTGTTAAAATATACTAGATTACAAACCGCTTTTCCTGTTAAATGTGTGGTTTTCTTCTATATTAATGCTTAGTTCTGTTTTTAGGAACGGACCGTTTTCCTATCAGATTCTTTTTTGAGGTAAAATTGTTAGCAGTCCACTTTTAAAGGAACAGAAATGTATTTCTAAATGTATAAGCCTTTTTAACCTACAGTGGGTTTATTTTAACTAATTGTTTTAGATTTTGGGAACTGATTATTTTCTTTTGGTCTTCACTGTTTGGCATGACTGACAGCCTCGACAAGGAATGAGCAGGGTCACCAGAGTTGTTGTATTTTTATTTTTGGTGTGTGTTATGCTCTTTTACCTCTCACCTGTCTGCACCACCCACTCCTTCGAGCAGCTTAAGCCAGATGCCACCGCACTGTGCTCTCTCCTCCAGGTGCCACTTGCACGTGCTCTTACCCTGACCAACCCGACATATCCCTTCGCCTGGGGGCCTCCTGTGATCATGACCGGAAGGAGTTTCATGTGCCCAGAGGCACATTCTTCCTGCCCTGCCAGGGGAGGCGAGGGTACAGCTCAGGGCTATCCCAGGCCGCAAGCGTGGAAAGGCGAGCACTCATCACCCAGGAGGTGAGGCAGCCAGTCTTTTTCTGGTTTTCACCACCCACCTTCCAGTGCGACTCTATCAGAGACATTTTGGGGTGGAGACGCACAGTGATGCGCCAAAGCCACACACCACCAAGTACGCCTCCAATCCACCACCTAGGAGATCTAGGGTCTGCCTCTGCTGGAGAGGGAAGTGTCCGTGGACGCCCACACTCCCTCCCTGCCGTGTCTCCGCTGCTGGTACCTGGGCTCGGGGCATGAACCGGGGTTGCCAGCGTGCCAAGTGAACCCTTTGCTCGGCACCATGGAGCAGGCCCCAACAGGTTTTAAACATTGTACATATTGTTTTCAGCTTGTGGTAAGGGCATGCTGGTGAGCTTTAAAAGTCTAGGTCCTGACCACAATTTCACAAACTGTGAGTCTCTGTAAAATGTTTTGCCCTAAAACACAAAAGAAAAGGCTAAGAAAGAGAAACCTGTATGGCTTCTCAGTCTGTCTCCTTTTCACCAGAAGGCCTCAGACGAGGGTCATGTCCTCAAAATAAGCAGCAGACCCTGTCAAAGTGGATAGAAAGAGAGAGCGGAAGATACAGCTTCAAAAAGTGGTACAGAACTCAGGGTGTCTGAAAGGGGTATCCTGAGTCCAGCGAAGGCAAAAAGAGCTCTCCGAGCAGGCACTGGAAACAGTGTCTGCAACAAACAAACAAGAGAAACTGTAACTGTCACTCTTGGTAAAAGAAAGGAGCACACAGCTGACGTGAAGACAAATGTGGCAACAGAGAATACAAGACAAGGGCATGGCATTCTTTTCCAGGCCTTCCAGGCTATAGGAAATTTTTGAATCGTTTGTCGCTACCTCCCCGGCTCTGGTTCCATACCAGATGTCTGTGGAGGAGGAAGGAATATATTATGAAGATGAGGAGGAAGGAAACCTTGGAACCAGATGGTTCCCTGAGCAAGAATTTGGCTCTGTTCCCAGGCTTTCTGAGGAACACCCATCTCTTACCCTTTGTAAGGCAAATGGTGAATACCTCAACAGCCCCGGAGGCTGAGGAGGAGGTTGAGATTATAGAAATGTCGGGACTGGCTTCCACAAGAAGATTGCTGCTTCCCATCCATAAATCCCACAAGAAACCCACTGACGATCATGTCCACACCTACCTCAGCTGCTGGCATTGACAAGAAAATTGAAAATTATCAGGTGGATAGACAAGGTGTTGAGTACCTATATTCCACTGCTGGGACACATGGTCTCGTTTTCTGCAGCGGTACCAAGGACCAGGTTCCAAATGAGACATCAGTACCACTTAAGGGACCACTTGTCCCAAAGGTGGGATCTCCTGTCCAAACTAGTGCCAGTAACAGAAACTTTGCTAACAGCACTAGAATAGTGGAAAGGATGACAGCCTCAGACGTTATTTCCTTCCTCCAACAATCCCTTACAAGTTTCCTCACAACAGATGCCTTAGTACTAGAGTGAGGTGCCCACCTAGAAGATCTCGCTGTGAGTGGCACCTGCAGCACACAGGAGACTCGGGAACATATCAGTCTCCTGGCTCTCAGGGCAGTGTTTCTAGCAGTGTAAGCCTTTTCTTCCTAGATTCAGGGTCAGTCTATCCAAATCTGAACAGACAACACCACAGCAGTGTATTCACATGTGCAGTGCATTATAGCACATTCAGCAGTGGGAAAAACCCAACTGACAAGGATGAAGCTCCGGTTCCCTCAGGCCCTGCAGGCGTGGACTGGGCTCCCTCCCAGATCTAGATAGTGCTCCAGAGGTGCCTGGCCAGCCCCTGGCGCCCCGTGAGTGGGGAGGGATCTGTGGGGGACTCGATGGGGATAAGTCCATAGAGTTGAGTAATGAAGGGGGGGGTAGCCTGTGGGGATTTGACAGAATGGGTAAGTCCTGTGGAAGGTGGGTGACGTAGGTGGGGTTGATGTGGGCCAACAGGTGATACGTGGGGCATATACAGGATGAAAAATAATCCAGAAACAATACCATAAAGGATCAAGGCTGACTCTGTGCATGTCAAGATTTCCAGTGCTATGAAAAAGAAAAACATGCAGTTCACTTCAGTTAACAAGATTGTCCTGCTTTGCTGCTGGTGCCTCTGAGTATACTTGGCAGTGTCCCTTCTCTTGCTCCACAACAGCATCTAAGTTCTTGATTTTTCCTCTGTTGTTCCCCACCCAGCGGGTCCTACATGGACATACTAAGGAGCCCACGGAGGAGCCACGAAGAGCCAGAGCTAAAGCAATCCTGCTTTTTAGCTGGCGCCTGTGGAGTGCACGCTTGGGAGTGTCTGCCAGGTGTCAGCATGGCTCGTTTGGTAGCACAGCCACCTCTGGGCCCAGAAAGTCATGGTTTCTGGTCTCACTCGAGACTAGGCACATACTGGTAATGCAGGCACATGAGTACAGCACTAGGTGTGTGCTGTACTGTTGAGTGTTCCCATCCTTTGGATGAAACATTAAACAGGTCCTGTCTGACTGTTCCACTGGATGTTAAAAGCTCCTTGGCACTTCTCAAAGAGTGGGAGAATTTCCCCACTGTCCTAGTCAGATTTGCCCTTTCTCTAAAATACCAACAGCAGGCTGATTTGGTTCGGTTTCATTTGGTTTTGCATCTGTATTCCTGTTTCTGCCACCAGACAAGGCTGAAAGCGGGCAGAATTGTCTAGCCCACCTTTGCAGTCGACAGAAACTGAGTAAGTGTCCCTTTCTTGCTCCACAACAGCTTGAGTTCTTGATTTTTTTCTGTCTCTTGTTTCCCCATCTAGCGGGTCCGACACTGACATGCCAAGGGAGGCCACGAAGAAGCTGCAGAAGAGAGCCGGAGAAGCAGCCAAGGAGAGGTGCGTCATGGTAAAGATGTGTAGCAAATGGGGAGAGGGCAGGATTGCATTCATGTTAGTGTTGTCTCGAAACACTGTAAATCTACAAAACAGGTTCATCCTTGCATTATAGATATTTTCCTATTCTGTTCCTTTATTTGTTTTGCCCAGCAAAGGCATACTAAGCTGGTGCTTATTTCCAGGTGCAGCCCTTGAAGGAGGAGTCGCAGCATGAGGGAGAAGTATAGTAGCACACAAACTAATGAAGCTCAGTAATCCTCGAATATAAACAATCATTAGGGTACCTGATTTACAGTGACTTGAGTAATCAAATTCCAGTTTAAAGATTTCAAATTCCACAAATTGCATTGGGAGCAGCTACTGTAATTTCTGGAGTTTACCGGGATTCCACTATCCAGTGTGTGTCTTGCATGTAAATGTCGAGCATAAAGGAAGACATACATATTTTACAGTTTAGTTACCCAGGATAGTCGAGCAGAGATGTAAACTTTTGATCTTACTTGAGAGGGCTCTTGCAGTAGGTAATTACATATAGGACTGAAGCTGGCGTCCAGGGACCCCATGGAAAAATTTCTAGCTAGCAGTCTCTGGCGGGGAACCACCCCACATCAGGTGACCGGCGTCATGCGACGACAGTATAAAGGGAGGCCCCATACCACCTCCCCAGTTCTTTCCGCGTTAAGCGTGCAGAAGTGCCTCACCGGTAAGTTCACTGCTCGTCAGTCTGTCGTTGGTAGTTCTACCTTCGGTTTTTCTTGATTTAGTTAGACTTTTAGTCGCTTTTTCCGGTGGTGTATGTAGTCCCTACACCCTCCGAGCACAAGAATAAGTCGCGGCCCAACCCCCTGCATGAGATGGTCACTCCCAGTGCCTCTTCTGTCTGGGCCCCAGATCACCCGTGGAGAAGTACCATCATTGCCTGAAGTTGGTGCGCCACCTGAGACGGAGGCAGCAGTCCCTGAGGCCCACATCCTTAAAAGATGATGACCTCCATGGAGAAAAGAGCTGAAAAGGCTCCGTCAGGCTTCAGCTTTCCCGAGGGCCATCATAAGAAGAAAGATAAGGAGAAGCACAGGATCGGGACTCCTCAACCACCTGCGACCGGCTGGAGTAAGCGTATTAAAGAGTAACGTCCCCTCCCTGGGGTCTGCTCCACGATGGCGTCTTGGAGGCTTCCAAGATGCCGTTGGCCCACCCGCTAGCTCGTGCTTGCTCTTCGGGTGCCTCCGCCAAAGGAGGTCTTCCACTTCCAGTAGGACGCGCGCCAGCCTACTGGTGTGAGTGGCTCCGCAAGCTGGACGCGGCCCTCTGATGCCCACCCGGGATAGCTAAGTTGCTTGACCCTTCGGGGCGCGACGGCCCTGTTCGCCTGACCAGACCGCTCCCCCATCATGGCGTGCCTCTGGCGATGGGTCTGCTAAGTCGGACGTTTGCTCCTCCGACGTCCGGCGGGCTCCGGCGGTCAAGTCTCACCTTCTGGACCAGTACGGAAAGAAGGTCCACGCTCTTCCACTCTGGGTATCGGGGCCTGAATTATGTCACTCACATGGGGAATTACCAGAAGGCGATTCTGAGTGAGGTGGAATCTAAGTTGGACTCCTTCCTGACTCTCAGATGAAGCAGGAAGTGGCTGGTCTGAATCCGCTCTGCGTTCAACCATTGGCACATTCTCCGTGCCGCGTGCGATGCAGTGGGCGCGCTGTGAGGAGCTCGGCTTTAATGCGTGGGGCTGCGGCATCATGCCTGGCTCCGTGTGTCAGGATTCGTCCCGAAGTGCAATCTGCTATCCAGGGCAGCGCCTTTCAGGGGTTCGGTGCTGTTCGTTGGCGATGTCAAGGACATCATCACCGATCTGCAGGAAAGGGACTACTCTGAAGTCCGTGGACTGCATGTACAAACCCCTCACATGCAGCGTCCTTCCGTAATCATAATCGGCAAAGGCGAAACCACAGGGAAAGCGGGCCAATAAGCGTCGGGCCCCTCAGCTGCCAAGCCCACCCACCCAAAAAGCAGCGGGCTTCTGGCGGCACGCTGCCTCACACCACCTGACTCCTTTCCTCTCCCACAGCCTCTGGGGTTCCCAGAGCAACCGGTGAGAGGAGGTTCTCCCTCCATCTACCGGGTTGGGAGAGGATAACCTCAGACACTTGGGTGCTCAGCTGATACATGAAGGACACGCCATAGAGTTTCTTGGGAAACCTCCTCGAAACCCCGGTCATGGTACTCACAAGAACATCATCTTCTGGTTCAGGAAGAAATTTCCACCCTTCTCTTGAAGGAGGCGATAGAGCTCGTCCCCCTCCCTCTTCGGGGACGGGGTACTATTCCCATTTCTTCCTGGTCCCAAAGAAGTCAGGAGGCGTGAGGCCGATTCGCGACCTCAGCTCCCTGAACTTGTTAGCGTGGAGTACAAAAGGTTCAGGATGCTCTCTCTTCAGAGTCTCCTGCCCTCTTCGGCAGGGACAGTGGCTGTGCACTCTGGATATGCAGGATGCTTACCTGCATATCCCTATTTGCCCTTCCACCAAAATACCTACGTTTTGCATTCCAGCCGGACAGCTACCAGTTCAAGGCCCTCCCATTTGGTGTCTCCTTGGTGCCCAGTGTTCACCAAATGTCTGTCAGTGTAGCGGCCTACCTGCGTGCCAGGGGTGCAGGTTTCCCGATACCTGGAGCGATTGGCTCCTGGCGGCCCTGTCCGGGAGGAACTCCTGCACTTCCTTTCCCTTACCCTGCAGGTTTTTGCCTGCCTGGGTACTACCGTCAACCAGACCAAGTCCCACTTGATCCTGTCCCGGAGGACCCAGTTTATCGGGGTGATCCTGGATACGACCTCGGCATGGCTTTCCTGCCACTGGACAGGCGGCCACACTACAGGCTCAGGTCAACCTGTTGTCCAGCCGCAGGTGAGTCAGCACAAGGTCAGTCCTTCCGCCTCCCTGGGGCTCATGGCAGCTGCGATTCTGGCAGTCCCTCGCTTGGCTCCACATGAGGATTTCTCAGTGGGCAGCTTGGTCTCAGTGGGATCAGCTTGTGGGCGACCTAGATCAACTGGTTCTGGTCTCACTCCCATGGCTCGGAACTTGCAATCGTGGTTGGTTCAGGAGAACCTTTGCGGGGAGTTCCTTCTGTCTTTCTCCTCCCTCCCAGGCGCTGACTACGGATGCCTCAGGCGAGGGTTGGGAGCCCATCTCAGACTGCACAGGACCGGGGCTCCTGGTCCAAGCTGAGAAATCTCTCCACATCAGTGTGCTCGAGCTTTGGGCTGTACTGTATGCTCTTCAGGCTCTGCATCTGCTTTCCGGGCATCTGGCTGTCCAGGCGGACCACATGTGTGTGGTCTGGTACATCAACAAACAGGGAGGAACTTCGTTCTTACCCTCTTTGCAGGGAGGAGATGCAAGTTTGGGATTGGACTGTGCAGCACAACCTTCACCTCCACGGCCATTCACGTCCTGGGGGTTGAGAACCGTTGGCAGACCACTTCAGTCGGTCGTCTGCTCCAGCTCACAGTGGGAACTGGATGAGGGGTAGCAGGCGATATCTTCTTACTCAGAAAACACCACAGGTAGACCTGTTCGCATCCCTCTAAATGCAAAACCTGACTTCTTCTCTCTCACTCCAGGATCTGGCATTTTTGGAGACGCTCTGTCTCTAGTCTGGAAGAGCAGATTCGTCATGCTTCCCCGATTCCCTTGATCCCGAGGGTCTTACAGAAACTCAGATCAGAGGGAGCTCGCATGATTCTGATCGCTCCTTTCTGGCCCAGGCAAGTTTGGTTCTCTCTTCTGCAACAGTATTCAGAGAAACATAGAAACATAGAATTTGTGACAGATAAGGACGCTTGGCCCACCAGTCTGCCCATTTCCCCTACCTGATGGATAAGCTGCAGATCCTAGTTAACCAACAGCCTACTTTCTTCCTACCCCACCCCTAGAATTGCCTTATAACTGTCCCATGCGTGCAGATTCCACCACTGTTTTTGACTCCACAACCTCCTCTGGAAGGCTGTTCCATACATCTACAACCCTCTCTGTGAAAATACTTCCTTAAATTACCTCTGAGCTGCCCCTTCTATCTTCAAATTGCCTTGTTCTTGCACACCTCTTTTTTTTTTGAAAGATGCTCCTCTTGGACTTTGTTGATTCCTTGAGGTGCTTGAAGTTTCTATCGTGTCCCCTCTCCCTCCTTTCCTCGAGGGCTATACATATTAAGCTCCTTAAGTCTCTTCATATGTCTTCGGTGCAGACCCTGCACCATTTTAGTGCCCTCCTCTGGACAGCTTCCATCCTGTCTATGTCTTTGAGAGATTGGGTCTCCAGAACTGCACGCAGTACTCCAGATGTGGTCTCACCAGCTGTCTGTACAGAGGGATAATAACTTCTTGTTTTCTGCTGGTGATGCCTCTCCCTATGCATCCCAGTATCCCCCAGCCCCTCCTTGCTGCCCTCTCGCATTGCTTGCCACCTTTAGGTCATCTGATATGACTACCCCAGGTCCTTTCCATTTTTGTTGTTGTTAGCATCTCACCCCCCATTGTACTCTTCCCTGGGTTTTGTTTCCCAGGTGCATTACCTTGACACTTCTTAGCATTGAATCTAAGCTGCCATACATTTGACCATTCCTCTAACCTTGCAAGTCCTTCTCATCCTTTCCACCCCACCTTGTGCATCAACTCTGTTGCAGATCTTTGTGTCATCTGCAAAGAGACATATACTTTCCTTCAGTCCCTCTGCAATGTAAGCTTATAAAGACATTGAAGGGACCAGTCCTAATACTGAACCCTGTGGTGCCCTGCTAACCCCCCCTTTTTCAGAGTGGACTCCATTTACTATTACTCTCTGTCCTATTCTCCAGCCAATTCTTTACCCAGGCTGTCATCTTGGGACCCTCCCATGCTGGCTAACTTGTATATTAATCTTTTGTGTGGGACTGTGTCAAATGCCTTTGCAAAGTCTAGGTAGGCCATGTCCACAGCCCCTCCTGATCTACTACTTTGGTCACCCAGTCAAAGAAATCTATCAGATTTGTCTGGCATGACCTTCCGCTGTGAATCCATGCTGCCTTGGGTCCTGTGCCCTCTGGCCTCTAGATACGCATAACAGTTCTTTCCTTCAGAAGTGATTCCATCATTTTCCCTACCACTGAGGTTAAACTAACAGGTCTGTAGTTTCCTGCTTCTGCCTTGCTCCCACTTTTGTGAAGGGAATCACATCTGCCCTCCTCCAGTCCTCAGGTACCACCCCATCCTCCCATGATTTGTTAAAGAGGGTAGTCAGTGGTGTCACTAGTTCTATCCTTAATTCTTTTAGAATTCTGGGATAAATCCCATCAGGCCCCATTGCTTTGTCCACCTTCAGTTTTAAGAGCTCTGTCAGAACTCTTTCTTCTGTAAATGGGCTGGTATCAACTTCTGTATCCAGAGTGTTTCTACTGTTTGTTTTTAGGTACCTCCCCTCTTCCTTTGTAAATACTGAGCAAAAATATTTGTTTAGTATCTCTGCCTTTTCACAGTCACCCTCTGCCCACCCTCCCTCCCTTTATTAAGCCTCACTATCCCTCCTTGGTCTTCCTTTTGCTCCCTGATGTACCTATAAAGGTTTATCCCCTTCTTAACTGAGTTGGCTATCTTTTCCTCGGTTTGGGCCTTTGCTGTTCTGACTGCCTTTCCAGCTTCCTTTTGTTTTAACTGATACAGTTCTCTGTCCTGTTCCTTCTGTGATTCCTTGTACTTCCTGAATCTTTCTTTTCTCTTGGCAGAAACCTCCTCTTCCTCTGCCTCTTCTCTGTCATAACTTTTGCTGACCCAAGATCAGGGACCTTGGTCCATCAGGCCTCAAGTCCCTTCAGTTGCCATGGCTCCTGCAGGCGTGGCTCAAGCCCTGGGTGGCTGAGATCCTGGTGGAGAGCCAGAAAACCCTCCACTAGATCGATCTGTGCCATGAAATGGAAGCGGTTCACTATCTGGGCGCTTCTAAAGATCTCAAGTCTTTCTCGTCTCTGTTGGGTGGCTTTTGGATTACTTGCCAACACCTCTTTGACCTGGGTCTCAGTCCATTCATCTTTGAAGGTTCACATGGCGGCCATCTTGGCCTAGAGGGTCCCCACTTGAGACCCCTCTCCGGGTTCCTGCCCTCCTTGGGATCTGAATTTTATTCTTGAGAAGCTTACTCTGCCTCCTTCGAGCCAGGCAGCCTCAGCAGACCTGAAGTTTCTCTCGTGGCAGCCTCTCTTCCTCATGGCCATTACTTCTGCTCAAAAGGATTTCCGAGCTTCAGGCCCTGATGGTAAAATCCAGTATTTGATTTTTCACAGGAGCGTGTGGCTCTGCGTGCAACCCTAAGTTTCTCCCCAAGGTGGTAGCGGAATCTATGCTGAACCAATCCATAGAGTTACCTGCTTTCTTTATGCAACACTCCAATCAAGGAGAGTATGTCTTGTGTACTCTGGATGTTCACTGGATTCTGAGATACTACACCACCAGGATGAAGGATCTCAGAAAGACTGATCAACTGTTTGTCTCTTTTGCTCATAAAAGAGAAGGCAGTGCTGTTTCAAGCAATGCCTGTCTAAATGGTTGGCTCATTCTATCACTTTCTTTTATGCCAGAGTACAACAAGACCTTGCTGGGTCAAGTCAGAGCCACTCCACCAGAGGGTCGCTGCCTCTGCTGCTTGTTTCAAGAATGTGTCAGTGGCAGACATCTGTGCAGCTGCAACTTGGACTTCTGTCCATACCTTTCTGAAACATTACAGTTTGGACATTGCCTCTACGCTGTAGAGCAGGCTTGGGTTGGCTGTTCTGCAAGGTCTCCTTCCTAAGACCTTCACAGCCAGAGGGTCTACTTCTGAGTAGTTTTCCTCCTCCTGTTTGCTTCTCCTTGTTCCAGACTGCTTGAGACTCAGTCCTATATGTAATAAACTGCAAGAGCCCTCTCGAGTAAGATAGTACAGTTACGTAGAACTTACCGTAACAGTAGATCTTTGAGAGAGGCTCTTGCAATGAATCTGCTCCGCCCTCCATCCCCTAAGCTTTTCAGCTCCTTTTCCAGGATGGGAAATATCCGCTTCTCTCCCGTCTCGCCTTTGGCGGGAAAGAACTGAGGCGGGTGTGGGGACCGCCCCTTTATGCTGGCGTCATGGCGTCGGTGTGATCCCCGCCAGAGACTGCTAGCTAGAAATTTTTCCAGGGTCCTGACGCCTGCCGGCTCAGTCCTACAACGAATTACCTACTACAAGAGCCTCTCTCAAGATCTGCTGTTATGGTAAGTTCTTACGTAACTGTACTTTCAGTGGAGTCCTAATTCTGCCTGTTTCTTGAAGGACAAAAATCTGCACACAGGTACCAACACACAAATCACGGGAACCGTAACTTTGTATGAAATCAAGACTTTATTGGTCTGTGTGTTTCAGCTGGTGAGGAAGCACTTGCTCCTCACCAGTTGGAGAACTGAAGCAGTAAACTCTTGATTTCATTCAATCATAGTTCCTGTATTTATTTGCTTTGGTAGCTGTGTGCGGATGTTTTTCTTGTTTTGTTTTGAGTAAACCACCCATATCTGCAGCCCTGCCCTGTTTCCAGAGACTCTCTGCTTTTTGTCTGTATTCTACACATTTCTGCAGCTGGGAGGGCTGGAGCAGTGGGAGTTGTGACATGCGGTATAGCAAGTGGTTCCTCTGTAGCTCACCCAGGATATCATGGTATCTTGTTAGAGTTGTCACAGTTCATTTTGTTTACGTTTCTATTCTGGCTGGTTCTGTAAGCGCCTCCCCATCCCTGTCACCCACTTTTCCCAGGAACTTGCCCTGCCTCCTGAATCGTGGCTTACCCACCCACCCTTGGGGCTGTCGCCTAGCTTCTCTGGACTGCTGTGTGTGTGGCAGAGTGGGGTCCACTGTTGGCATTGTGGAACCTACCAGAAGAGCACATCTTTACTGGCTCTTTCAGCACAATCCTGGCGAACCCCTCTTCACCACCCCCACCAGGAACATTTTCCAACTAGCCAGATTGTAGTCTGAAGGTGATTGGTCACACTGGTGTGGGACTGGGAGCTATCTGTACGACGTGTCTTGTAGAAGTGGGCGATGATTGGTGTGATGTGTCATCCTGTGGCCAGTTAAAGATTTGCACCCTTTGTAGTTCTGCCGTCACCTCTATATGAGTGCACACACTTGTGACAGGCATGATGGAGCGGTACCTAGTACACCACCTTCACCACTATGCTTCCCTAGGGTCCATTCAAGAGCACTTTGTAGCAGCCACCTATTGGCGGAGATTGTCCTCTCAGATGCATTTTGTCCCCTCTGTCTGCCTCTGCTCCTGGCATCCCAGATTTGGGGTGCAAACCAGCGAAACCAGGCGGTTTCTGCCTACCCTGTGCCATGAAGCTGGCTTGCTGCCAGCGTGCCAGGCAGTCGCTGCCAGCGTGCCAGGCAGTCTCTGCCTGCCCTGGCACGAAACCGGATTGCTGCCAGCATGTCAGGCAGTCGCTGCCAGCATGTCAGGCAGTCTCTGCCTGCCCTGTGGCACGAAAGCGGATTGCTGCCAGCATGTCAGGCAGTCTCTGCCTGCCCTGTGGCACGAACTGGCTTGCTTTCATAGAATTTTAGTAGCTGTTTCTCCACTTACTTGTCTGTATTTTTCCCTTCTGGCATGTAGGAAACCTAGGAAGCGGAGAGAGAAGAGGACCGAAAGAGAGGCCAAAGAAAAGGTAGGCTGTTTTGAAGATGTACTGCAGCTGACCTGGCTGCACCTGTCCCATACTTGTGTACACGCAAAACTGTAATCACAAGCACATGCAACATACATGCATATGTACAGATGACTGGTACAGAAGACTGAGCTGTAACTTTTTTTTTTTCCGGGGGTAGGCTTCCCGCTCTAGAAGGTAAGCCAGGAGGAACATGGTGCAAGAGGTAAGTCCGGGAAGGGCAGGTGCGGGCATGGTGTGGGGGCAGGACTGAAGAGGACCAATGAAGGTGACCCACGGATACAGTACAAAAGGTGCGGAGCGCATTGTAAATGGATAAAGATAGTCCCCAAAATGGATTGGCTGATTGTGATCACCTGAAAGTGCGATAATGCATCATACTATGGGTAACGCCCAGCAGACTAGATGGGTCAGTTGGCCCTTTTTGTATTGCTGCATGTTGTCAATAGGAAATCTTCAATGTGGGTAATGAACACCCCTGCTGGGAGCCGTGGCTCGGAGAGGCCTCACAGACAATGTTGGAGCTCATAAAAGGAAATTACATTAGGTATGATGGATTTCTCCTTTCTGCTGTTCGCTTGATGTTTCTGTTTGAGCATAATAGGACTGGTCATCATCCCTGCTCTCACCCCCCCGCGATTCTCTGCAACATGTCAGGACTTGGTTTGTCAGCTGCAGTGGCTGGTTTGCTTTACTTGGCCATTTCCTGTGGCATATTCTGTCCAACCATTGGCTAACATACATAGCAACATAGACAGTGAGGGCAAAACAAGACCAAAGGTCCATCTGGTCTGCTTGGGTTCCCTATCTGCCCGGGACCTAGTATCAGTACAGTGTTTTTCCTTCCTGGTTCAAACCCGCTCCCTCCTTACTGCTGCCAGCCTGAGCAACCACCCAACTCTTCACTCTGTCCCAGCCATGGTTCAAACCATGAGGTCTTGGTATCTACCACCTCTGCTGGTAGACTGTTCCACGGCTCCACTAATCTTCCCATAAAATAGAAGTGCCTCACATCTCTCTTAAACCCCCTCCCCTAGTTTTCCACTTGTGCCATGCTTGCTCTGTGCTTATTGCACATCACTATTTCCACTAACCAGTCAGAGTGCACACTGGGGCAGGAAGAGCATGGTGACTGAAAACTTAGTTTCAAGATGGAGGTGTTGCTCTTGCCCTAAAATACTCACTTCATTTTGGTACCAAAACCTCGATTTGTAATCTGTATTTACTTTATTGTTTTATTTTTATTTATAAGTTTTCATAGTTGTTACTTTGTTCATTTTGGGATAATTTCTGGTCATCCCGTGTGATCACATCTTATGGATCCGGCTGGCATTCCTGATGGGAAGAGTGTTTCTTATGCATGTACTAGATGAGGTCACATGAATTCAAGCGCCTTTTGTTTACTTTTAAAGAGTTTATATTCGGATTATAGCTATGTTAAAATCTAGGTGGCATGTTGTTCCCTGCGTTATGGATGATAAGTGGGTTAGGGTCAGTAGCATGTTTGTCTCATGCTCTGTACTTGAGTTTTCCCTAATACAGGTTGCTGATTCTTGAAAATGAAAAAATAATGGTGTTGCCTTCAACTTATCTGGCATCAGTCCAGCCCCAATCTCTGATGCATTGTAAAGGCCAAATCAGTTTTGAATCCCTCCACAGTCACTGGTGTTGTCCATCGACTTGTGCAGCGTCAGTCAGGCTCAACCTCTGATGCACTGTAAAATGTTCTTCAGGTTAAAATACCTCCACAACCACTTGTAAGTTCTAGCTCCTTATCATGCATCAGTCGAGCCCCAAACTGTAGTGAACAGTGAGTGCATTTCAGGTTCAGATCCCTCCTCACCTGATGGTGTTGTCCATTGACTTACCATGCATCTGTCCAGACCAATCCCATAATGCACTGTGAAGTGCATTTCATATTCAAAACCCTCCACATCCACTGGTGTAGCATCAATTCATATGACATAAGTTCAGCCCCAATCTCTGATGCACTGTAAAGTATTCTTCAGGCTCAAATCCCTCCACAGCCACTTGTAAAATCTATCTCCTTATCATGCATTGACCGAGCCCCAAACTGTAGTGAACAGTGAAGTGTATTTCAGGTTCAGATCCCTCCAGAGCCAATGGGTGTTGTCCATTGACTGATCTGGTGTCAGTCCAGCCCAACCTCTGCTGCACTGTAAAGTGCTGTCCAGTTCAAATCCCACCAAGTCACTGATTTAGTCCATCTGTTCATCAGTCTTCAGTCCAACCTTTATCTCTGACACTCTGTGATGTGCATTGCTGATATGAATCCCTCCTCAGTCACCATGGTGTAGTCCACTGTGCACATCAAGATTCATTCCAACACTACCCTCAGATGCACTGTAATGTTCTATTCAAGTTCGAATCACTCCAGAACCAGTTTAGTCCCTTGTGCTCATAATGCTTCAGACCAGCCCTTACCTCTGATGCACTGTGATGTGATCAGTGCCAGTGTATGACTTATACATTCCATTCAAGCGAAACATAGCACACAGTACACATATTGCACCAATGAGTATTATTCCATGGTGCAGGCATACCCACCTCCTTCCCACCAGCGTGGTGCGCCATACTGAATGCTGCAACATTTCACATGTGTATGCAGGCAAACCATGTGACACAGCACATAGTACACAACCTTTACAGGTGCCCATGTCATCACCCTGTATGTGTACCCACAATGTTTCTGCATGGCATATGGACACCTTTACCAGGTGCAGGCAGCCCACCTGCTTCCCTACAACGAGTATACCCCAAGGTGCCAATTCATGACACAAAATGACTGCAGTGCTTATGAGCATCATTCCTTGGTACAGGCACACCCACCCCTTCCCCATGACACAGTATACCCCAAATTACCAGTGCCTTTTCAATTTCATCATCCTATATGTATACCCATAATGTATCTACAGTGTATATTAGCGCCATTATTACAGGCATACAGCCCCTCTCATTTCCCTAGAACATATGAAGTGCATCTGAGCATGTATTATGAATGCAGGCCCCCGGCCACTAACACACAGTGCTACATCATACAGTCATTCCTTCACCTTAAACCATCCCATAATACAACCCCAAAATAAAGCGATACCAGGAAATTAAATACACAGATTTATGTAGCATGATGTTTACTGAAAGACTGCGAACCTTTACATGAACAGCATCGTGCTTCATTTACAGTATGATAAAGCAAATAGCACAAATAAAATACAGTTTCCTATTCTTATTATGGGATTTTATTACAAAAATACAATAAAATAGTTTATTTCAATGAAATTACATTTAAATGCAGCAAATATGCAATTAATCATAGAGAGACCTCCAGCACTAACACATGTCTCCATTTCCTGTGTCCGCTCACTGCCCTACACTGGCAGTGTTCTTCCTATTACATCACGTGACCTCACAAAGCACGTCCTTCCTGCATCACTTCCTGTTATGTCTTTCTAAGGTAATGTGTAAATATGTTCTTACTAAACTGGGGAAACAAAAAAAATTGATAATCAGATTCATAAACTAAAATCAGTGTGTAAGAAGAATTAAACACTGCAAAATTCCAACCAGTGAGTGGAACAAAAACTCAAACTGTAATAACAAGAGATTCATATATTGATTTCTGACTAAAAAAATGGTAAAAACTTGCAAAATTTATATTTAGACAGTTACAGATGTTTATTGTATATTTTTAACAATTTTAATCAACAATTTTACATAAATTTAATATTTTTGCATGACTAACTAAACAGAGCATAATTATATTTAGATAAAATCATCAGAATTTATTAAAATATGAAAACAACCTTACACAACATTAAATCCAGTTAAATAGGCATTACCAAACCTCACTCATTTTCAAAAACTTTTGTCCTAAAAACTTTTCTTTTTACAGTTTCAAAATTGGATGTATATGGTTTTAAGATATGTAGGTTTAAGCACAGTGTGTTTGTATGAATGCTGCAGATCTAGAACCCTTCAGGCTACACTGGTGTTCTAGCAGCAGGCAGAGACCTGAACATTCTAAGTGACAATAGGATAGAGCGAGTTAAACCCCTCCACCTAGTTTTCCACTTGTGACCTCAACTTCTAGACTCTGTGCTCTTGCTAAATAGTTCCTGCAGTTCACCTAGTTTATTCTCTTCAGGAACTTGAAGGTCTCTGTCATATCCCCCTCCTCTCTCACGTGGTCTCCAGTGAGTACATGTTAACTGCCTTCAGTTGATCTTCATAAGATCTCCCTTGTTGGCCCTGAATAATCTTGGCCACCTTGTGTTGTACCGTCTCCAGCCTGTCCCTGCCCATCCATAGATGAGGACTCAAGAACTAGCACACTATTCCAGATGCAGCCTCACCAGTAACATATATGCATGTGTGTGTGTGTGTGTTTGTGTATGTGTGTGTATATATATATATATGTCTATATAGCATGTATATATGTGTGCGTGTAAGTGTGTGTGTATATATAAATATATATATAGTATATACGTACGTATAAGGGTGTGTATACATGTATATGTGTGTGTGTGTGTATATCATGTATATAATTATATGTATCACGTGGCCACAAGGTTCTCACAGATCAGTGACCCCCATCAGTCTACCGTTACAGATCCCGATTGTTCCTTAACTACCCCTGTCTGAATTGAGCTGTTGAATACTCCTGCTAGGCATTTAACCAATTACACAGCCAGTTCCTTGAGTAACCTGGGGTGCATCCCATCCTTCCATGGGGCTTTACCTGTAGGGCTTCAAGCCCCTTGTGGGCACTTTCAGACATGGGCCCACTGTCTTCCCATGTGAAGATGGAGCAGAGCAGAACGCTAACTATGGCTGCCTCTTGTTCATCTTCCTCTAGCAATCTCCTCTCTCTTGTAGCCTAACAATACCCCTCCTACTTTGTTTCCTTAATGTGTCTGAAAATTGTTTTCCCCACCCTTGACCTCCTTGCAGTACATAGCTCCATGTCTGCCTTTTGCTTCCCTAGTTTATATTTGGTACTCTCCCCATCCCCTCCCCACTTTTCCTTGACCTGGTGGAAGAGATCCTCCCCAGCCGGTCTCTGGCAACCTAGGTTTGTTCTCGAACCTGAGTTGCTGACATCATGTACAGTAACTCCATCGTTGTGCCAACAACCAGTCCTACAGAACTGTAATTAAAAAAAAGTACATTAAAAGATTGCCCTCTCTGATCTTGTTTTCATCCAGGAAGAAGCTTGTCAAGGAATCGTCGATGTCCGTTTCGGACTGTGACAGATCATCTCTAATCCTCAGTATTTGAAGGTAGGTGCATCATTTGATTTAGAAGGTGATGGAGGAAAACAGGTTTTTTTTTTAATATTCCCTTCCACGAGAGCCCGGCAGCTGCACTCTTTCTCCGTCTGACCACGTGGAGTGCTGGGAAGCAGCCGCCTTTCACGGCCAACTGAAGTACCATTCCTTGGTCGACCGCCAGGGATGTGTAAACTGCAGGCAGACAGTGTCTACCTCATCCCTTGGGGACCCAAGCATCGCCCTCTGAGACATACCACTTGAACCACAGCTGGCTGCATTGTGAGATTATTGGGGCTCTCATATGGACACCAGTGAAATTCTGGGATTCACATGGAACTGGCCCCAGACTGGTTCCAGTGTGAGATTCTGGGACTTGCATGAGGACTGTGGCTAAGCTGGCTCAATGTAAGATTTTGGGGAAAGGGGCCTGAAGACCTATCTGTTCCAGGTCGTCTTCAGATCCAACTAGTTGCCTTCTAGCACTGGTTGCTACTTTTATTGGGCTTTTAGTAACTTAGCTGATATTTAAGCAATAATGACTGAGCAGCCAGTCATTTCCTGAGTGATTAACGACTGGATGGGGAAGGTAGGAACAAACCCCCCAGGCAGTCTTTAGTCGTCAGGAAGTGACCGACTGTGACATCATTATTGCGATTATAAGTCTAATCTCAATTAGGTTTTTATTGACAGCAGTGCTGAAAACTGTTCTTGTCTTGGCACGCGGCTGTCAGCGTGGCGTGCTCGAGCAGCTGAGTATCACTGCCGAGCCAGGCATTTCTAAGAGATTTCAGACTGGCGGCGGCTAATCAGTGAGCTAGTTTAGCTCATGAATAATTAATTAGACTTATAATTATTATGATATTTTATGCTGTCTTTTGGATGAGGCGTTAAACCCGAGATCCGTCTGCCAGTTCTAGTGGTTGCTCAGGTGGACGTTAAAGATCCCCTGGCATTTCTCGAAAAGAGTAGCGAAATTTCCCGGTGCCCTGGCCAAATCCCACCACTTCCCACCCACCCCTGGCATTCACTAAAAATACTGCCAACAGCTTAATCTGGTTCTGTATGCTGGCATCTGTATCTTCCGCCCTCCCCTGGGATGAGGCTGAAAATAGGCAGAATTGCCTAGTTCTCCTTTCTCAATCAACAAAGAAAAAATAAAATTCTGTTATGAAATGTATTTATATTTTATGGTTATGCCATAAAGCACTCCGAGTCCCAGGAAATAGATTGTAAGAAAAAAAATACTATTGTTAATACTAGTACTACATGTTAACTGTTCCCCAGGCTGGCTTCAGTGTGAGATTCTGTGTCTCACACATGGACCACAACCTCAAGCTATCTTCAGTGTGAGATTCTGTGTCTCACACATGGACCACAACCTCAAGCTGTCTACAGTGAGAATTCTGTTGCTGGCACATAAGCCACTGTCTTCCAGCTGTCTCTGGTGTGAGAGTCTGGGACAAATGTCAACCACGGTCTGCAGTGTGAGGTTCTGGGACAGATGTCTGCTCACGGTTTCCTAGCTATCTCCAGTGGGAGACTTTGGGTCTTGCATGTGGACCCATTCTCCAAGCTGTCAATAGTGTGAGATTCTGGGGCTCATGAGAACCTCTGTCTCCCAGCTATCGTCAATGTGAGATTCTGGGGCTCGCACATTGACCCTCATCTCCCAGCTGTCTGTAATGAGAGATCTTGCTTGAGAAACAGCTCTTGCAGCAGGTTACACTATTAGGACTGAAGCGGCAGGTGCCAGGACCCCATGGAAAAATTCTAGCTAGCAGTATCGGTGGGGGACCGCCCCGTCGGCACTTGACGTCAGGCATCACATAAAAGGCGGTCCCCAGCATCCTCAGTTCTTTCCGCTGTCAACTCACCAGCATCAGCCTCACGGAAGCCTGCTGTACTGTTACGCCAGCGTGAAATCTTTAAGTAAACTTTAATTCATGTCTGCTTCTTCTACTCCTTCTCCTGAAGGACATCCCTCTAATTGCACCTCGTGGCAAATCCCTTTACAGACCATCATGCTGCCTGTGTCAGGTGTCTGGGCCAGGAACACGACACCCAGGCCTGCTCAGTTTGCCAACAATTTAATAGCAGGACCGGATCCACGTAAAAGACCCTTCAGGATTCCTCCTCGAGAAATTAAAGATGGAGAAAAGACCTTCCTCCGAAGGGAATCTTCTCATAAATCTGAGAAGCACGGGACAAGCTTTGGGACTCGGACAGAGCAAATTCCCCAAGCAGGGCCTCAGAGTCCAGGACCAGCCCCAGCTCTACCGGTCTGATAGATCTCCTTCCGGGCTTGCTCCCAGCCTCCCTGTTAAAGGTAAGGTCTTCAGGGGCTCCTCCGCCTCCCTGCACCCGCTCAAGACCTCTCGGGCGTCTGATGCCTCCAAGCCTGTTCCTTGGGACAGGCACAAAATCTTCCTCCAAATCGCGAGTCGTCTGACCGACTCTGGGATACCGACTTCAGGTCCGTCTCCCAACCTCCTAAAGCACCTGAAGGAAGACTTCTGAGCTGGCGTCCCTTAAAGCGGACAGCGGGTCAAGATGCGTCCAACTCGGCACCCGAAAACAGCCGACTACTACACCGACACGGTGGCAGCGGACGTCAGGGGTCCTCAGGCGAAGAGGCTACCACTGCGCTGCCAGACAGGCAACACGGAGGGCGCCAGCTTGCCCAGGAGCCAGATCCAGTGTTTCCCGGGACCCGACCCGACAGACCCACACCAGCGCCCGACCCGGCGACAGGCACACACCGGCCCGGGTATGAACATCCAGGAGGTGAAGGATTTGTTCATTTTCTAGTGGGAAACCATCAAGAAGGCGTGGTTCCCCTAAGCCTCAAGCCTCCTCCACCACCTCCACCTCCTTCTAGGGGCGCGAGGTGACAGACCCCGACCCCCGCAGGCCAACTCCGCCTCCTCTGAGACAAAGCGCCCATCACGCTCTCCCTCAGGGTCCCGAGCCCAAAATGACCCAGGGCAGGCGTCGATCATCGGGAAGACTCCTGACTGGATCGTCCGACATCTCCAGGTCTCCATCTCCTTTCAGTCCCCATTACCAGACCCATGGGACCTTCCAGGCACCTCCGGATGATCCTCCTTTTTGAAATCATGGGGCACATCAGGACAATATGGGATGGGAAACTGAAGAACTAGACCCGAGAGACAGCCCTGCCCGTTACCTCAGGTAGAAAGACCCGAAGCCTGTGGTGGTCCCACCTTTGGTGGACACCTTTACAGGCGTCATCAAGGCAGCTTGGAGCGTCCGCATTCCACACGGCTGTTCCAAAGAAGGCTGATCGCCTTTACAGGGTGCCTCTGGAGGACCAGTATTTGTGCCGAACAACCCCTGGCCGACTTGCATCTCATGACAGGTCCCAGCGGCCTCAACATTTGAGCACCCAGCCTCCGGACCAGGAATCTAAGCAGTTAGATTACATGGGAAGACACGTGTATGTGGCTGCTACATGCTCTAGTAGGTCTTTGAACTATCTGGCGCACATGGTGCAATTTCAGAGCGCCCTCTGGGATCAGGGCTAAGACCTTCTTAAAGATTTACTGGATGGCGAAAGAAGGAGGAGCTGCTATACCTCCAAACTAGGTCTGGCCGTGGGGACCCAGGTTCTCTGAGCTGCTACGACTCAGCGGACTCGACAGCCAGGAGCAGCTACAGGCGTTTGTCTCGGAGACACTCGTGGCTGTGGGTCTCCGTTTACCCTGGACATCCAGAAGAATCTCCTGGGCGTCACTTATAATGGGCGGTCCTCTTTGGTGAGGAGTCCGAGAAGGTCATCACCAAATTGCGGGCGCTGGTAAGGCAGTCAGGACTGTACAAGCCATGTACAGACCAAAATCTGGTTCCTTTCATAGGAAGAGAATCGTTTTCGTGGCCGCCAACAAAGGCAACAGCCACGTTCAGCCAGCAACCAGGGGCAACTTTGGCCGTAAGAATCAAGCCAGGTTCCCTTGGTCCAGGGCCGAAGCATTCAAAAGCAGCCCAGCCGCAGAGGCCAGCACCACCACAGCATGACTCCTTCCGGCCCCGCCCCTCCTGTGGATCAAAGGTCGAGAAGGTGAAGTCGCATCTCTCATCACCTTTCAGGATGGCAGAGGATCACTTCTGACTGGTGGGTGTTGCAGTTGGTCGGCGAGTCACTCTATAGAGTTTCTCGATCACCGCCATCAGACCTCCCTTGCTTTCCCGTTACTAGGGTCAGCATGCTCTGCTTATTCAGCAGGAGATCTTGGTCCTCCTACACAAGGAGGCCATAGAACATGTTCCACTGAACCAGAGAGGAAAGCGGTTACTATTCCCACTTCTTTCTGGTTCCAAAGAAATCAGAGGATTTGCACCCGATTTTGGATCTCCGCAGTCTCAACAGCTTTGTGCTGTACAAGTATTTCCGCATGGTGACCCTGCGGGTCTCATTCCCATGCTCAAAGAGGCGCATGGCTGGCGTTGCTGGATATGCAGGGCGGCTTACCTACATCTCCCAATCGCTCAAGCGCACGCGAATTTCTGTGCTTGAGTTTCTGGGATGCCACTGCCAGTTCAGAGCCCTCCCTTGGACTGTCTTCGGCACCTCGGTGTTCACGAGTGTATGGCAGTCGTGGCAGCAGCTCTCAGGAGAGGGGCCACTATGTGTTTCCATTACCTAGACAACTGGCTCCTCATGGCACCCTCATGGGAAGCCCTGATGTCTGCAATACAGGATACCTGTTCCCTCTTCCTATCACTGGGCATTATCATCATCAGTCAGGAGAAGTCATACCTTGTTCCGTCTCAGAACTTGCACTTTATATAGGCGGTTCTGGACACAATTCAGGAAGGACATTCCTTCACCAGGACAGGCGTAACACATCGGATCCCTCATAAGGGACATAAGGATAAGAAGATGGTACCGGCCTGGACCGTTCTTACCTGCTAGGGCACATGGCAGGTGCCATTGCAGACGGTTCCCCTAAGCTCAACTCCATATCGGGTCACCCAGTGGATGTTCGCGGGCACAATGGGACCAGAAGCAAGATCATCTGCAGCATCCAGTCTGGATCACAGAATGCTGTCATCCGAGACTGGAATTAGTGGCTTGTCCCAGACCACTTTCGATGGAGTCCCCTTCATTTGCACCACCTCCTTCAGCGACTTTCTCCATGGATGCCTCGGGGTCCGGATGGGGAGCTCACCTCAACGGGTCAGGACTCAAGGCTCCTGGTCGTCTCTGAGTCCCAACTTCACATAAACATTCTGGAGATGAGCCATCCTGTATGCCCTACAGGCATTCCAGATGGAGATTCCACGGGTACTCTTCTGGTACAAACAGACAATACCGCAGTGATGTACTATCTCAACAAACAAGGAGCCACTCATTCCTACCCCTTTGCAGGAGGTTCAATGGGTTTGGAATTGGGTATTGCAACAGGCGCACACATCATTGCAGTACATGTTCCGGTGTGGACAACACTGCTCGCCGGACAGCCTAAGCCGATCCACAGGCCAGGGTCCACGAATGGAACTGCTTCAGGAAGTGCAGAGGGACCTGTTCCACAGATGGGGACACCAGAATTAGACCTCTTCGCATCCCCATTCAACACAAAACTGCCCAATTTCTGCTCGCTAGATCCAAGACCTGGTGTTTTCTGGTGAGGCGCGTTGTCCCCTCTTGGACAGGCAGGTTCCTTTATGCTTTCCCGCCTTTCCTTTGATCCAGAGGGTTCTATTGAAGCTCCGTCAAGAGCAAGCGTGCCTTATTCTAGTAGCACCCTTTTTGGCCCAGGCAGATATGGTTCCCTCTCTTACATCAGCTGGCCCAGGAACCTCCGGTGCCTCTGCCATTTTGCTCTCACCTTCTATCCCAGGAGACAGGCTCCTTGGTCCATCCGGATCTTCGGTCTCTGAACCTGCATGCCTGGCTCCTAAGGACATAGCAGTCCTGAGATCAGGGTCCGTGGGAAGTTGCGGACGTTCTGGTGGCAGCCAGAAAACCTTCTACTCATGCTACTACGCCATGAAGTGGCGTAGATTTTTATGTTGGGCTCAGGCTCGAGCATTGACCCCATTGGAGTGTTCTGTAAGGTCTGTTTAGACTACCTCCTATCCCTCTATGAGGCAGGGCTTGCCTATTCCTCCATTAAGGTCCATCTATGCGCTATTTCAGCGTACCATTAGCCGATAGGTCACAGGTCTCTAGCTCAACTAGAGGCTTCTTGTGCCTTTAGCGGCATCCTGCACTTGAGACCTCCCATCAAAGACCGGTTCCACCTTGGGATCTTCCTTTTGTTCTAGAGCAGCTTACGCTGCCTTTTTTTTTTTTTATACTTTTTATTTATAGAGATTATACATAATACAATACTTCATTTGTAACAGCACAGTGTTATACTCCAGATGGTAAGCATCATTAAAAGACATTCGATTTTATGAACCACTGTTACACTTGGTACAAGATCAGAGAATTCCATGCAGTTATTGACTGACTATTTTAACACTTAAGCACTTTAAAGATGACCATGTGCTATCAATGCTCCTATATCGAAATAACACTAAACTTAGATTACAGAGTGGAAACAAAAACCAGACCACTATGCCTTAATTGGTCAATAGCTCTTAACTTGAACAGCTCTAAATTAATTCCAATGTGCCTCCCTCAGCACTTTAATAAAAGTATCTTAGACAGAAATTTTATAGTATTATCAGGGAAAATTCCCAAGATGAATTGCAGGTATACTATTTAGTATTTAATGTAAGTTTAATCAGGGCAACTCAAAGCGTTCAAGTATAAGACAAGCGAAAGTAATAAAATGTCTCATAATTAAATCGAATCCACGTATAGTTAAGCCCTTGATTAAGGAATCTATCTTTAGCACAACAAAGTTCCGGTTTCCTTATATCTGTTTAATAAAATATAGCAAAAACTTAGCCAATTCCGCAGCATCTCAAGTGTCCTCCGGTTCAGGATCAGAAGAAAGTCATCTTCCTGGACAGCCCTCTCGATTTCCAGCTTTTGACAACTTCAAAGCTTCCTTAGGCTCAGTGTATATGTAGGCCTTCTTCCCGGCCAGTGGCGATGGAGCCGGGCGGCATCAGCAAATTGTTATGAACTTCTGGCCCTAAAGCGCCTCCTGATCCCCTCAAAATCCTTTCTCTTCATACGTGTAGAATATGAAAGATCCGGAAAGAATAATATTTTCGTGCCCTCCACCTCGATCTTTCGTCGCTGCCGAACTGCGTTGAGAATACGGTCCTTCACTAGCACCGATGCCGTAATTAACATTACAGTTCTGGCCCCATCCAAAGACCTCTGTCTCAGTATTAATTCTGTAGCTCGCACAATTTGATCTCCTAGTTCCAACCCAGGGTTTCCGATAACCAGTCATTTAGGAATTTATGTAGGTCATTCCTTCTTTACCCTCAGGTAGTCCTAAGATTCTGACGTTAGCAGCACGAGTTAGATTTTCAAGATGCTCCAGTCGGGAGCAGAGTAGATTCTGTTCCTTTATACAAGTAGCAGCAGTAGCTTGAACCTCTCAGAGGATTTTCAACATCATGGGTTATCTCAGTAAGACAGCCCAATTTCTGTTCAACTTGTAGCAATCGATTATATACCCATCATTTTTAGTCCATCCGCTGAATCGTTTTAGTGAGATTCAGAACAGCCTGTTGTAGAGTGTCCAAGGTGGCTGGGCCTGACTCGCCTGGCCGCTGCTTCGGTTGTCGGGAGGCTTACAGGAGCAGATGGAGGGTCAAGGCCTTCCAACACGTGGAGTGAAGAAGCCGTTTTCGTCATTTTTCTTCCCCATTTAGGCAACTTTTTGATATCGCGGAGATCCGTGAGACACCAGGAATTTGGTAGAATAGCAGAAGTAATCGAATTACTCTTTGAAGCTTTTAAAATTTAAATATATATAAGTGCTGTAGTGGGAGCTCTCCGGGAGTACATCCGATCAGCTAGATAGCTAGCCACGCCCCCATTCTGCTGTCTTCTTTTGAACCAACCCAGCGGATTGAGAGCTGTGTCTCCTCGCTTGGAAGGCAGCTCCTTTTAGTTGCTGTTACTTCTGCCAGAAGAGTTTGAGCTTCATGCACTCATGTGCAAGGATCCTTATTTGGTTTTCACAAGGACAGGGTGTCCTTAAGAACAAATCCTAAGTTCCTTCCAAAGTGGTCTCGTGGTCACACTCAACCAGGATATAGACCTACGTTGTATTGCCGAATCACGGTAACTGGGGGAAGCCCTATTGGCACACTTTGGAGTGCATAGATGCCTCAGATATTATCTAACCAGAACCAAAGCCCATCATAAATCGGACCAGCTCTTTGTTTCTTACACTCGAGGAGGATGATGGGTGCTCCTGTTCTAAACAGTCGCTTTCTAGATGGCTGGTAAAAAGTGCATCATGTTATGTTATTAGAAGTGCAATAAATCCTTACGGGGCGGTGAAGGATCATTCTACTAGGGGTGGCTACCTCCTTTGCTGCTCTTAAAAATGTCTCCACTTTAGCCATCTGTGCAGCAGCGACCTGGAACACTGTACACACATTCATCAGGCACTACAGTTTGGATATTGTCTCTAGGCGCAGAGCTGGTTTCTGCTTGGTGGTCCTTCAGGGACTTCTGTCCTGAAGCTTGGAGCATTCATCCTATCCTCCTCCTAATAACAACTTGGTCCCTTACTGCTTGGAAATCAGCCCTAATGGTGTAACCTGCTGCAGAAGCGGTTTCCAGTAAAGATAGTACAGTTACATAAGAACTTACGTAACAGTAGATCTTGAGAACAGCTCTTGCAGCAAATAATTCCACCTTTCCTCTGGAGGTTGAGTCTTCTGACCTAATTCTTTGGCTGGCGTCTTTTGATGCCTTCTACGAACCTTTCTTTTGAGCGGATCCTCTGTCTCCCCTTCAGATGTCATACTTGAGCCGGGAGTCTCCGGCGGAGAACTGGGATGCTGGGGACCGCCCTTTTGTGTGATGCCTGGCGTCTGGGAGGGGCAGGCGTCGGTGGTGGTCCCATGATACTGCTAGCTGGGAATTTTTTCCGTGGGGTCCTGCGCCTGCCAGTTCAGTCTAATGGTGCAACCTGCCAAGAGCTGTTCGAAGATCTACTGTATATGGTAAGTTCTTACGTAACTGTACTATTCTGGGGCTCGCACATTGACTCTCATCTTCCAGCTGTCTGTAATGCAAGATTCTGGGGCTCGCATTGACCCTCGTCTCCCAGCTGTCTTGTCACGAGATTCTGGGGCTCGCATATTGAGCCTTGTCTCCCAGCTGTCTCCAGTGTAAGATTCTGGGGCCTTATACTGACTTTTGTCTTCCAGCTGTCTGTAGTGCAAGATTCTGGGGTTTTCACGAGAACCTCTTGTCTCACAGCTGTCTCCAGTTTGGGTCTCCCAGCTGTCTATAGGGTGAGATTCTCAGGCTGGTACGAGAACCTTGGCCTCCCAGCTGTCTCCAGTTTGAGATTCTGGGGCTCACGAGAACCTCAGTCTCCCAGCTGTCTCTAGTTTGAGACTCTGGGATGTGCAGGAGAACCTTAGCCTCCTAGCTGTCTACAGTGAGATTCTGGAGTGTGCATGAGAACCATTGGTTTTCCAGCTGTGTATAGTGAGATTCTGGGCTGCATGAGAACCTCGGCCTCCCAGTTGTCTGTAGTGAGATTCTGGGCGTGCATGAGAGCCTCTGTTTTCCAGCTGTCTGTAGTGTGAGATTCTGGGACTCCCCGTGGGCCACACCGAGCTGGCACAGTGTGAAATTCTGGGATGTACACAAGAAGCATCGCCCAGGCTGGCTCAGTGTGAGATACTCTCAGGTGGACTGCGTTCTTCTGCTGTCTCTTTTGTGAGATTCTGGGACTGCATGCAAACCAAGGCCCCAAGCTGGCTGTTATAAGATTAGGGGACTTCTACATAGACAGTAGCACACCAAGCTGGCTCTGGTTTGAGATTCTGGGACTTGCATATGGACCAGAGTCTCAAGAATAGCCCCTAGTGTGAGATTCTGGGTCTCATCACGTGGACCCTTGCCCCAAGCTGACTCTACAATGAGATTCTGGAACTCGAGCATGGACACGGCCCCAGTCTGGCTTCAGCATGAGATTCTGGGTCTCACCATGGACCAGGTTGACTCCATTGTGAGATTCTGAGACTACTTGCGAGGGCCATGGCCCCAAACTGGCTCCAGTGTGAGATTCTGGGGCATGCATGCTAGCTACAGTTACAAGCTGGCTCCACTGTGACATTCTAGGACTCTCTTATGGCCCATGGCCTCAGACTGGCTCCAGTGCACAGACCATGCCTCCAAGCTGGCTCAGTATGAGATTTTGGGTCTGATGTGAGGACCGTGGCCCCAAGCAGGTGCCATTGAGACCTGCATGTGGACCATGGCCCCAGGCTGGTTCTGTTGTGAGATTCTTGGGCTCGCACATGGACTGGCTGCCCCAAGCTGGCTCCATTGTGAGAGTCTGGCACTTGTGTGCCAACCACAGCCCTAGGCTGGCTTCAGCTTGAGATTCTGGGTCCTGCATGTGGACCAAGCTGCCTCCATGGTGAGATTCTGGGACTCTACGAGGACCATGTCCCAAGCTTGCTCCAGTGTGAGATTCTGGGACTCTCACATGGACCATGTCTAGGCTTGCTCCAGTGTGAGATTCTGGGACTTGCCGTGGACTAAGGCTCAGCATAACTTCAGTGTGACATTCTGGGACTTGCACATAGGCCTTGCCCCCAAGCTGGCTCCAGGGTGAGATCCTGGGAAAAGGGGCCTGAAGGGCCTGTCTGTTCTAAGGGCCTTCGGATCAAACTACCTGCCTTCTAGTGCTGGTTTCTCAGTAACTTCGGCTGATATTTGGTATGCCATTTACATTGCTAATATGTATTTATATTGTGTTTTACTTGGGTATGTTGTGAAGCCCTCTGAGCTCCGGGAATGGGAACTTAAGAAATGAAATGCCACTACTAATGCTAGTACTACACTTGGACCACGTCCCAAGATGGCTTCAGTGTGAGACACACACACCACTGTCTTCCAGCTGTCTGCAGTGTGAGATTTTGGGGCTTGCATGCTGCCCCAGCTGTTCAGTGTGAGATCTTGGGTGTCACACGTGGACCCATCTCCATGCTGTCAGTACTGTGAGACTCACGCCTGCCCGGTGGTGTCGAGGGCTGAGGCGCTGTAAGTGTGCCTTACCTCCCACGCCAGTGACCCGGTGCAGGGACGAACTTGGGGTGCTGCGGGTCAGCCGGGCTAGGGTGGCGCTGGGAGAGGATTGAGTGCCGCCTGGCAGCTTTCTCTCCCGGACTGGGGTGGTAACACCTCTTAGCAGCCACTGGGTGGAGGCCTGGTGGTGCGCTGACTCTCAGGTGGCTGGCGGAATGGGTCTGGCTGTTCCAGTGCATGTGCACTCCACGCGCGTGTCCTCTGTGTTTGCTATAGCCTCGGGAGGGAGAAAAACTTGGGAGGAAAGTGGATGGGGACCAAGCTTCATTAAGCCCTGCCCAAAGGGATACAGTCCATCCTGCTGTTCCAACTGGATGATATCAAGTATGAGAGTCTAGGGCCGCATGAGAACCTCGGTTTCCTGGCTGTCTCCAGTGTGAGATTATGGGGCAACATACATTGACCTCTGAGATTTTGAGGCTCGCATGGGAAACTCTGTCTCTCAGCTGTTAACAGTGTGAGATTCTGAGGCTCGCACAAGAACCTCGGTCTCCCAGCTGTCTCCAGTGTGAGATTCTGGGGGCTCGCACAACAACCTCGGCTCTCTCAGCTGTCTACAGTGTGAGTTCTGGTCTCACACCTGGACCCAGTCTCCCAGCTGTCTCCAGTGTGAGAGTCTGGGTCTCACACCTCGACCACGGTTTCCCAGCTGTCTCCAGTGTGAGATTCTGAGGCTCGCACAACAACCTCAGTCTCCAGCTGTCTCCAGTGTGGGATTCTGGGTCTCATACCTGGACCACTGTCTCCCGGTTATCTGAAGTGTGAGATTCTGGGACTGGCATGAGAACCTTTGTTTCTAACAACATAGTGAGAGATTCTGAGACTTGTATGCTCTAAGCTGTCTCGGTCTAGAGAGTCTGGCACTGGCATTTTGGGCGTCAGTCTCCCAATAGTCTGCAGTGTGATATGCTGGTGCTCACACATGGACCACAGTCTCCCAGCTGCTTCCGTTATGAGATTCTTGGCCTCTCGCATAGCCCATGGCCACAAGCAGATTCTAGTGTGAGATGTGGGTCTCACATGTGGACCATGGCCCCAGCTGTCTCCATTGTGAGATTGTGCTGCTTGCATTTGGACCACAGTCTCCCTGCTCTCCAGTGTAAGATTCTGGGGCTTGTACATGGCCAATAGTCTCTTGGTGACTTTAATAGATTCTCCCACCCCATAAGACACCGCTTCTGCTCTTCCAGGGCACACGCGATTACAGGTGTCCTTTGTGCTCACCCTGTGTGCACATCAGCATTTTCCACCCTTCTTTAGCGCTTTTACTGCACTGCCACCCAAGAGCATGCAGGTTGATTGTAGCACTGCAGAGATTGCAACCAACCCTCCCTTCTGGAATACTAGATTTCATTCTTACCCTGGCTCTGACTCCTCCTAGCGACCCTGCGGCGGTAGTGGTACCAGGCATGTCTGAGTGGACTCTTTTGACTGGAAAGATTAGATATGGATTCAGAGCTGGCCTGGTGGCACTGAGGGTTGGCGCTTGGGGCCACCTCACGCCCGCCGATGACCCGGGGTCAGGAGCAACCTCGGGAGTCGGAGGGCTGGCAGGGGAAGGAGGATTGGCGTCCCAGGGACTTTTCTCCTCTGGGGAGGGACAACCGTGGCTACACTGGCTCTGGCGGTGGCTGGGGGTCGGTACATGCCGTGGTACAGCTGAGAGGTCGGCACAGGCCGGCGCCAGGCATCTGATGCCTGGATGCATGCACTGCAGCGCCATTGACGCTATTGCATGCCCGCACCGGGAAAGGGGCTCCAGAACGAGGGGAAAATGTCCGAATCTCTGGCGCTAGGGTGGTCGCCCCTGTGCTGCACTGGATGCTTCCAGGTACTCCTCCTGAAGCCTGGACTCCCCGTGGGTCTTCCGTGATGGGGGCGTGATGTGGCCAGGAAAGGGTGAGAGGCGAGGCGGTGAGCTTGAGCATTGTACCGGTGCAGTGCCGCTGTGGTTGACTGGAAACAGGGAACCATAGGACCACCCCAGCTGAGGAGGTAAGGCAGCAGAAATCATACAAGAAAAAAAAAGATATGGATTGGGAACCCTGCAGTGCTGCCCTCTCTCCTTTTAAAGTATACAGTCTGCCTATAGGTGTCACTTTGTTCTTGTTCCAGCGTCACATCAAGTACCAGCATGAGGTGACCAAGGCGTCACGCCTGCTCCGTCCTTGGCTGCGGCAGGATCTTCGCTTCAAAGACGAGGTTGAGGAACATGGCGCTTCACAGTGGTAGGGCAAGAACTTGTATCTTCTCCTTCCAAAAGGTACATGATTTGCAATTCCTCATTCTCTGCTGGGAACCTACCTTGCAAACTGTCCCACATTATGAGAGCGTCATTTCACTTTACCTCTCAGAACTCCTCTGTCCATACCTCTCAGCTGTCTCAAATTTGGAAAGATGTCGGTCTTATCTCACAGAACCCCTCTGTGACACACCTCTCAACAGTCCCACATTGGGAGGGAAATCCCTCATTTTACTCCTCAGAACCCCTCTGTCCATACCTCTAAACCGTCCCACATTAGGAATGATGTCTCTCATTTTACTCCTCAGAACCCCTCTGTCCGTGCCTCTCAACTGTCTGACATTAGGAGGGACAGCTCTCATTTTACCCTCAGAACCCCTCTGTTCATTCAGTACCTCTCATCTATACCACAGTAGGAGGGACATCCCACATTTAACCCCTCAGAGCCCTCTGTCCATACCTCTCAACAGTCCCACATTGGGAGGGGCATCCTCATTTACCCTCGAACCCCTCTGTTCATATCTCTCAACTGTCCCACCTTAGGAGGGACGGCCCTCATTTACCCCTTAGAACTGTTCTTTCCATCCTCTCAACTGTCCCACATTAGGAAGACGTCTCTCATTTTACCCCTCAGAACCCCTCTGTCCATACCTCTCAACTGTCCCACATTAGGAGGGATGTCCTCATTTTACCCTCAGTTTGTACTTCTCAGCTGTCTCACATTAGGAGGGAGGTCAATTATTTTACACCTCAGAACCTCTCGGTCTGTTCCTCTCAGCCGCCTTTGACATTTGGAGCGATCCTCTCATTTTACCCCTCGGATTTGTTAGTGCATCCCCACAGAGAAGTTGCTGTCTCACATTGGAAACTCTGACTGTAAGTAGAAATTCATAACTAGAAAAGGGTGTGGTTCTTACCTTCTGAAACATAGTCTAACGCAATATGTCAAATCTATTAAGTCACAGTGTTTTCTCCTTGTGGACCCTCCACCTTTCCCGACATAACCACAGCCATCCTGGTGTTCTTGCATGCACACAGCTCATCCCGTGTGGCAGGACCGAGTACCCGGTTCAGCCTTAGGTATTTTGTGGTGCCGGGCCACCGTCAGGACTCCTGGCTGAGGCACTCTGCCATGCAGTAGCAGCAGCTCCAGCCTGGCTTGACCCCCAATGTGGCGATGGGATTGCCTACACAGTAGCAGCAGCAGGTTGCCTCTGGCCCATCAGGGCAACCCCTGTGTCCCAGATTCTGATGACCAGTATTGCACCTTTTCCATTACTGTAGTGTGGGGTATCACCAATAGAAGGAGGGAGGTGGTGATGCCACTGTATAGATCACTGGTGAGTGCCACTGGGTGTACTGTGTCCAGTTCTGGAGACCGCATCTTAAGAGGGACATAGAGTGGAGGCTGTCCAAAGGAGGGCAGCTAAAATGGTGCAGGATCTGCATCAAAAGCCCTATGAGGAGAGACTGAAGGACCTCAATATGTAAACCCTGGAAGAGACAAGGGAGAGGAGATATGATAGCGACATGTAAATACCTCATGGGAACTAGAATGACTGATGTCTAAAGGAGATTGGAACTAGAAACTTTAAAACATACTCAAGAAGTAGATCTAGACAATACTACATTATAAAACTTGGTTAATTTTTGTGAGCATAGAAATCTATAAAGGCTACTCATCTCTTAAAGAATAAATTTCCATTCTCTTTCATATGAAGAGCAAATGTATTTGTTGTGTTATCTGTTAATAAAAATTTAATTGATAAAAAAAAACTCACCAGAGTAAATAAGGTACTGGAGGGAGTATTTTCAGAGGACAAGGTGCAAGAGAACATGGCAGTATGCAGTGAAACTGGCAGAAATGTCGGGAGGTGAGGAAGTACTTCTTCACTGAAAGAGTGGTGGATGCCGGAACAGTCTTGTAGCAGAGGTGATTGCGGTGAAAACAGTTGTGGGCTTCAAGCATCGTGGTATAGGCACAGAGGAATCTTCATAGGAAAGTTGGGTAGCGGTCAGGAAGTCAGATAGGGTCTGCTGTGACGGTATAGGCAGGGAAAATAGGCAGACTAGGTGGACCAAGTGATCTTTATCTGCTGACCAACCCTGTTTCTCTTATTGTGTGCATCTTTTATTCAGCTACAAATCCTGAGAGGTATGGCTGGGGACAAAGAATTTTTTAATGAATAAAATGATGAAGTTTATAAATAAAATTGGTATCATACAGAATGACATTCTTTGTAACATCAAAACATATACACATAAAATACAGAAAATCAAATCTCTTAACTCCTTACTGTGTATAGAGCTTTTGAGATGGGCCTTGCTCCTGACTCAGGTTGCTGGAATGTAACTCCGATAATGCCAGTATGCGCATGCTCTGTGGGAATGTCCCAAAGTCAAATACTTTCGGCTCGAGGTGAAAGGAACATGTGAGCTTCCTCTCTGCTGTTTTGCCACATACTCCACTCATATTTATTTTGGGAATCTTTCCACTCATTACTGCTCTCACTTGTAATCAGATGCTGTGGATCTCAGTGGCCTCTGTCTGTGCCAAAAGGCTAACACTCAAATACTGGAAAGACCCAAAGGGTACCATCCCTAGCCGAATGGCTGAGTATGATGTTATACTGCTGATAATGAGAGCATTTCTTACTTGCCCTCTGACAGGTTGAATAGGGTTGTTGGATATTTGGGGGCCCTTTCTTCAGATAACCACCCACACAAGTACTAATCTAAGTGTGTGTAGACATAAGTAGTTGAATTTCAGTTGCAGTTTCTGTTTGCAATTAATGTCTAATATTCTTTTTTTTTTATTCTATCAAATACTCTACATGAGTGGTTCGCAATCTTTATTTTAACCTGTCGATACTTATTTGTTTAGCTATTATTTAATAGTTAAACCCTTTTTCACTGATTTATTGTTGAACTAAATATGTTATAAATATTCTTGTTGGTTTTAACTGCATGTGTATTAACTAATAACTATTTTAGCGTCTCTTACACTATTTATAACTGTAATCCTTTGTATATGTTGTAAAACTTTCTTGTGAAAACAAGAATTATGGTAAACAAAAAACAAAACTACAGAATTAAGATTTTTTACTGGTGAGTTTTCATAATAAATGTGTATAGAACATATGGAGATTAAAAGTAATAAAAAGTCAAAATACTAAGTAAAGTGATTTTGTGCAAAGATGCTGGTTTTCTACATACACACACACACCCCTCCCTCCCCACCGCTCTGGTAGATCCACTGTCTTAATACATTTCTCTTGTTTCCTCTAGACCAGAGGAACTACATCTATGAGTTCTGCGGACGGGCGTTCAAGCGAGACAAGAACCTTGTGGTGCACAGAAGAATTCACACGGTGAAAGCCACTGCAGTAAGTCACACTGAAACGTCGCGTGAGCCAGTTTAGTGTCAGCTGGCCTGGGGTTAACAGTGCTGATGAAGGTGTCATAATATAAAATTGTTAAAGAGGTCCTTTTGTGCCTTTTAACAAATTGCCACTAACCCCACGAGGATCTTTACACCCCAAGCTGCAGGCTGGCGAAATAACGTTTTCTATTGGTTGTATTTTTTCTCTTTATACCCCTTGCTGACTGGCCCTATCCACCAGTCCCACCGGTAGGAGACTGGTATCATCCTACCGTTTGGTGGTGTTTTCCTTTTCCTCCCTGGTGCAGAAAGGAACATGCAATGGCACTGTAGCCGGTGCTGCACCGCTCTACAGGCGTCTCCCCAAAAACACTGTAAAGTGGTTGTGTCCAACCTCCAGCCACCGCTAGAGTTCGGCTAACACTGGTCACCGTTCCCCTCCCTGGAGGAGAGGCCGCTCAGTCCCCCGGCCAACCCTCCAACTCCTGAGGTCACTCCCGACCTTGTGTCTTCAGTGCCGCAAGTGGTAGCGCTGAGGAAGGAAAGGAATCCTTTTCAAGCTAGTGCAGCTGAGAACCCAGTCCCTTCTAGTTGGAGGAGACCCCCATGTTTGCACGGTTTGTGATGTAGTAGTCTGGAGAGTGTGGGAGCACGCTTCTGCAGGGATTATATAATGTTTTTTTTTGCTCCTTTCTGTGCTCAGCTGACCCCCATCTGAAGCATTTTCCCCAGCCCTGTTACCCACTGTATCTGGGACTTCCTGGTACAGTGCCCTCTGGGTGTCCCTCTGTGGCTGAGCTCGCTGAGCTTCTCCAAGCCTAGGAGAGTCTAGCCCAGATGCATTGGCAAGGATGCCCAGTGAGCGGTGTAGGGCCTGCGGGAGGATGCCACATCAATAGTGCCTCAGCCGGTCAGCCTTGTCTGGTGTTTGTAGTTCCCTCCATCCCTGGGCATTTCGGGCGTGGGCTGCAGTGACCATGCTCACGTCGCAGATCATGAGCGCCGACCGCCCGGGCTCTGCTTGCGGCCACCTGTGGTCACCCAGCCGGAGTGTCGTGCTCCTCTTCATGGAGGAGGAGAACATCATCCTCTGAGACACTCCGAGATCACGCCCAATCCCGAGTCATCAGCGCGCAGAGCAATGCGCTACCGCTGCAGTGATGGGCCAGTCCTGGGACCCGATCTGAACAAATCAAGAGCACCGTTCAACTGAGGAGGGCCTTCATAGTCAGGTGGTGGCCTTCATTTGTTCAAATTGGGCACCGGTTTAGGGAAGTGGAATGAATTGGGCCTTCAGCTCCATGGAGCTTAAATACAGTCCCTTTCTCCCTCAGTGCAGCTAACGGAGCATTTATATTTTCCAAGACTGCAAGTGTGGGGGATGTAAGGATCTTCTTGGGGTTCTGGGATGAGTACCAGAAAGGTGCTCTTTAACTATGTGAGGTGAGAAAATATAATCATGTTTGTTGTAATTACCTGAATCGTTATTGGTTTGGGAGGGAGGCAGTCAACTAAAATAATCAGATTTTCACAATTTATTGCACTATATCTTGACTTGAGAAGGGTTTATCACCATGTAGGTTAACCAAGGCAGTATCAGAATTGCCAGTGAAATTATTGGTGGTTATCAAAAAAAAAAAAAAAAATGGTTATCATGACACCCACAATGCTGAAAACATGTATTTGTGCCCTGTTATATAGCAGATTTTGTTAAGTCACAGCTTCTTGGAAAAATGTTTAATACCTCTGTAATCTTTCATCAGGGGTTCAGGTTATTTCAGTGAATATTTTTTCTAGACCACATTTATGTCCCTTTCTGCCTGTCTCTTCCCCCCCACCTTCCTCTCAATCCACCCTCCCATGTTCAGTAGGGAGACTGAGGCCACTGCTGTTACTGTAAGGGCCCTGACCAGTATTGCACTGGTGTGGAGACCCTCTATTACTAGAAGGGTCCTGAGTCCCAGCACAGTGACTCACCAATCTAATGCGCTGGTGTGAGACCCTCTATTACTACAAGGGCCCTGAGTTTCAGTCCAAGCGCAGTGTCTCACCACACTAGAGCACTGGTGTGGAGACCTCTGTTACTACAAGGGCCCTGAGTTTCAGTCCTAGCGCAGTGTCTCACCACACTAGAGCACTGGTGTGGAGACTCTCGTTACTACAAGGGCCCTGAGTTTCAGTCCCAGCGCAGTGCCTCACCACACTACAGCACCAGTGTGAGACCCTCTGTTACTACAAGGGCCCTGAGTTTCAGTCCCAGCGCAGTGTCTCACCACACTAATACACTGGTGTGGAGACCCTCTGTTACTACAAGGACCCTGAGTGTCAGTCCCAGCGCAGTGACTCACCACACTAGAGCACTGCTGTGAGACCCTCTGTTACACAAGGGCCCTGAGTTTCAGTCCCAGCGCAGTGTCTCACCACACTAGAGCACGGTGTGGAGACCCTCTGTTACTACAAAGGTCCTGAGTTTGAAACCCAGCACAGTGACTCGGCACGCTGGTGCACTAGTGTGGAGACCTTCTGTTACTACAAGGGTCCTGAATTTGAATCCCAGTGCAGTGACTCACCACACTAGTGCACTAGTGAGACCCTCTGTTACTACAAGGGCCCTGAGTTTCAGTCCCAGCACAGTCTCTCACCACACTAGAGCACTGGTGTGGAGACTTATCTGTTACTACAAAGGTCTGAATTTGAATCCCAGCACAGTGACTACGCCACAGTGGTGGACTGGTGACCCTCTGTTTCTTCAAAGGTCCTGAGTGTGAATCCCAGTGCAGTGGCTTACCACACTAGTATACTGGTGTGGTGACCCTGTGTTTCTACACAGGCTGCCAAGTTTAAATCCCAGCTCAGTAACTTCGCCGTGGTAGTGCGCTGGTGTGGAGATGTCTTCCACTATGGGGCCCTGACTTTGAATCCCAGTTTGGTACCTCAGATTCCAGCCCTTGCCAGATTACCAGCACTGAACCACCAAACAGTAAGGCTCAGCGCAGTATAAACAATGTACCACAAACTTACCACACTTCCACGGGCAGAAAATACTGCATAAACAAAAAATATGCTTAAGAAATAAGGGTATAATCTTTCTGCTTCTCAACACTTGGTGGTGGTGGTTGGTTGTAAATGGCTTAGCGCTTTACTACCTGGAGATGTATTGAAGTCCTATCTTTCCATTGCTTAACCTTGATACAAAATGGCTGCCCAGGCAAAACTGAGTTTAACCTGTCTGAGTAGAAACAGTACTTTCTGCTTTTATTGTTTTGTAACTCCATTTTCTCTCTCCCTTTCTGTTTTCCTTTCCCTTTTATTCATTTTCCTCTCCTATTTTCTTCTCATTTTTATTCTTTTTGTCTTTATTTCTCCTTCTCCTTCTCCTTCTCCTTTTTATCTTCTACCTATTCCTCTTTTGTTTCTCTTCTTCCTCCCTGTCTCTCATATTCTCTTTTGCTCCTGTTCTCTACTTTCCTTCTCCTGTTCTCTTTTCTTCCTCTCCTGTTTTCTTTCCTCTTCTGTTCTTTTCTCTACCTCTGCTGTTTCTTTCTCTCTCTCCTATTCTTTTTCTGTCCCTTCCTTTTCACTTATCCCTTTTCTGTTTCTCTTCTCCCTCCCCTCTCCTGTTTTTACTCCTTGCCTCTCTTCCCCATCTTTCTCATCTCCTCTTTCTCCTGCCTTCTCTTGTTTTTCACTCGTTTCCCTCTTCTCATATGTGTTTGTCTCCTGTTCTCTCTTCTGCTCTCTTCCGTTTCCGTTCTCTCTTCTGTCCCTTTACCCTGCTGTTTTCTCTTCCCTCTCCCTTTCCTATTCTCCTGTTCCCCCTCCTCTCTCTCCTGCTTTCCTCCTCTTCCTCCTCTCCTGCTCCCATTCACGCTTCCCCACTCCTATTCGCCTCTTCATCACTGTTCTCCCTCTCCTATTTGCACTCTTCCTTACTCCTCTCCCATTCCTATTCACACTCTTCCTCACTCCCCTACCACCTCTTTTCTCCTCTCCCGCTCCTGTTTGTGCTGTTCCTCACTTCTTTCTTGTTCCTGTTCACACTCTTCCTCACTCCTCTCCGCTCACACTTTTTTCCTTGTTTCCTTTTCCTCTTATTCTTCTCTTGTTCTGTCTTTTCGTGTCTCCATTTTCTTCACTTCTCTGCTTCCCCTTTCCTCTTCCTTGCCTTCCCTCTCCCTTCACTCATTTTGTATTTGCCCTTTCTCCTTTCTATTTTCCCTTCTTTCTTGTCTCATTTATCTGCTATAACGTTTTCTTGCTCATTCTCTCTTCCATCCTTTTCTAACTTTTTTTCCTGTGTTTCTCCTTGCTTCTCATCTACTCCCTCTCCTATTTTCTCCTACTTCCTCTTCCATTACTGTTTCTCCTTTATCCTGCCGTTCTTTCTCACCCATCATTTTCTTTTGTCTGTCTCTGTCTCACCTCTTTTCACTTTATTCCTGAATCCTACCTTCTCTGGTCCATGTTCCCCACCAGGTGCGAAATCTGTGGCTTCACCCTGTCGGAGAAAGCCTCATTGAACTGGCACATGAAGAAGCACGGCCTTGAGTCCACCTACCTGTTCTCCTGCGGCGTCTGCGGCAAGCGCTTTGAGGAAAGCGGGACAGCGTTTGACCCACAAAGGCAAGAGCCACCTCAGGCCTTCTTCCCACCCTGGTGCCTGCGGCAGGGTAGAGGCAGAGGAAGAAGAGAGGCGAGGGAGGAGGAGACACCAGCGTCACCCCATGGAGATTAGAACAAGGGGCAGTGGAGGAATGTATTTTCTCTCTATCCCTGCCAAATTAACACTGTTGACTTTTCAGTCTGTTCTCATAAGCGGTTCAAGGACAGAAAGCACCAGCCAGTTTAGGACGAAGAAGTTTGTGCTTCAGTGCACCCAAAAGAATTCCAGGGGAGGATGGTGGAGTTCCCATCGGGCACTGACCCCACCATGCAGTGTACCCCTTCCCCCAATATCTCTTATTTATAATCCCCATCTACACTGACCCATCTCCCCAAAACGGGTTTTGCACCGAAAACCTTTCACTTCAAATTGAAGCAAATCATTTCCATATTTTTGTTTGTTTGTTTCATTAAGAAAAGTGATCCTTTGTGGATAATTTGCTTAAAATAAGCACCATTTTTATTTTTTATTTTTTGTTGCTTGTTTTTCCTTGTAACATCAGCACAATCCCAGAAGATGCACTGGAGGGAGGGTGAGAATGGGCAGCAATTTTACATTTGTATTTCTAGTTTTTCTTTGTCCCCCTCCCCATTGAATATTCTTGAATCTCCAGACTAAAGAAGGAATGGCCCTCACTTGCCCGGTGCTGGGAAATTGTTACTCCATGTTATAAAACTGAAGAAGTCTACTTTTTGTATTATTTATTCCCAAGGAACCAGTCATTATTTTGCTATTCTTTTATATTGGTTTCTAGAGTGAAAATGTTGTTTCTAATATTTGCCTACAGTACAAAGCAGTGTCAGTGGCTTGGTAGGTAGCACACTTTCTTCTGGGGCTGGAAGATCGGAATATTGTGAGTTTGTAGTCCCACACAGTTACTTGGGAATATAGCTACCAGTTGACACTGTGGCGCGGTGTTTGGACAGCGTTCTCTCAGTGTTGTTTCCTGTTATCTGATTGGGCAGCTTCATATTCATTGCCTTCAGTCTTCATTCATCCCCCTCCCAGGATCAGAGTTACTGTACCTGTCCTCCAGCCAGGAGGGTGACCATCTGCCTTTACAGACCACACGTGATTGGCCAGACACGTGGAGTAATTGATCTTTGAGAATCTCTCTTTTGACAGCCACACCTATGTACTGTAAGCCGTCCAAGTGCTAGGACCTCATGTAAAGTTGCAGCAGTCATCCAGGGCACTTTTGATGAAATCAGATGTTGGCTATACATAGCATTAAGGCAGCCCTCCTCTCCTCAATTCCTTTAATGCAATTGACCGTTACTAGTCAGATTGCTGAATGCTGCTGCAATAGCTGTTTTATTTTTATTAGACAAGTAAGCACATTTATAGTTATTTTTGACGACTTGTATGTCATTGAAGGAACCATCAAAATTGTTCTGGTATTGTGAATATGGTGAGAAGATCTACACCTTGAGTCCCTAGCGTCTGTTGTCTAGGCCGGACCACAGCATAAAGTCTGCCTGATTTGCCAGGCTTTTAATTCTGCGACCAGGCAATGCCATATAGAGACTTTAGAAAAACACCTCCTCAAGCAGGCGGTGGCTAGACTGGAGAAGGAGCTCCAGCAGAAGAGCAGCCTGTGTCGCTGGTCTGTCTGCTGAGTCCAGGCCGTCTGAATCCTGGAAAAGGCGTCATGGAGTCACAAACTCAGGCATTGGGACAAGGATAAGGAGAGAGCCTCCCATGTCACCCCTCCTTAAGCAGTTATGACCTCCTCAGCACTGTTGTCTACTCCAGCGACAGCGCCACTCTCCCCAACACACGAACCATCGACACGACATCAAGGTCAGAGCCTGGCGCAGGCAATTCCAGGCCTAGTACAGCTGGTATGTCGACATCAGGGACTCATCCTCCCTGTCAACTGTTCCAGCCACACCCATCAACCATACGGGCGCAGATGCTTAGGTGATCCTGTCCTCCTTTTCGGATATGATTCAACATCTGCTACCTAGCCTCCTGATTCCAGAAGGTCTGTCAGAGGGTCTACTACTCATCACCCTCCACGCCACGCAAAGTACACCCTTGCCACAGCCATCTCCTAGAGTGTCGCCGCCTGCTGTCTTTTCCCATAGACCCACTCAACAAGGAGTATGAATGTAATCCTGACCTAATAATGTAAGATGAGAAGGAGGAGGCTGAGGACTATGCTGAAACCCCATGCCAGGGGCACCAGCTCCTCGAGTCGCCTTGTAGTGAGGACTCGGTGATCAACACACCAAAGTCTTCTCTTAGAGGATCCCACTTTCCTCACCATGATGCAGCTGTTACAAGCTGCCTTGGGCTTTGATCTGGAGGACAGGACACAAAGAAAACCCTTATAGAGTTCCTGGAGATGCCAGAATCTGCTGCAGTTGTGGTGCCACCTCTGCTTCCTGCTTTAGAGGATACCATCCTTGCTGCATGGTATAGGCCCAACAATATCCCAGCTTGTACCCAGGAATGCAGATGGAAATGTGCACGTGGCCCCCTTTGGGAAGCCATCTTATGTCAACCAACCAGAGGCAAATTCACTAGTTGTTAATGCTGCCCATGATGGGTCTAGGGCACCTGAGTTCCTTCCCTCCTGATAGAGTCCAGGAGGTTGGATGTTTTGGGCAAAAAGACCTTTGCCTCTGCATCATTGGGCCTTTATATTGCTGACCATCAGGCCCACATGATGAAGTACCAGAATACCATCTGGAGGAAGGCCATGGCAGCTACACAAGCCTTGCTAGGAGGGCACCCCAAAACAAGAACTTCTCAAGGCCCTTACTGTTAGGGCTGATGTGGGCAAGCACATTTGCTCCATATCCTATGATGTTTCACATGCTTCTGCCAGGGCTGCGACTTCTGGCATCAGTTTCAGGAGATAGTCTTGGTTTGGTGTGGCAGGCTTTGTGAATGACTTGCAAGAGTCCATTCTCAGTGCCCCATTCCAGGGCGTAAATTGTTTGGCACTGAGGTACAAGATATCTTATCCACTCTTCAGTCCTTGGACAGAATGTTGAAGTCTGTGCATTCCCTTTAGAATACCCAGCTTAGGGGTAGGAGTAGGGTTCTTTTCGTCCAGCTGATGTCAGACAGCTTCCAGCAGCCAGACAGCAGGGCGGGGTAAGGAGCAGGAGCCTTGCCTGCCCCAGTACCACCCCAGGTGCCTACCAAAGCCATTAGAGGTGGTGGCACAGGGGGAACTCATTCCCAACTGCCTCCACCTGACTTTCTTTCACTATCTCCAGCCACCTTACGTCCATGGTGGCTGTAGGGGTCCCCTCCTGCCACTTAAACCAGTAGAAGAGGTGACAACAAATGCATGGGTTCAAGAATCATAGAACAGGGCCATGCCCTGAAACTTCTAGACACATCTCTAGATCATCCTCCAGTGGTGACCCCATTATCCTGCAGCACACCTACCCCTGCTTGGAGGAGATACAGACTTTGCTACAAAGAGGGCCTTAGAGCCCTGTGCCCCTAAAACAAAGACACATGGGTTTTACTCTCTGTTCTTCCTGGTCCCAAAGTGGACAAGAGACCTGCAGCCTGTCTTGGCTCTCAGGGCACTGAACCTCTTCATCGAGTGCAAGAAGTTCAGAATGATCACCTTTCAAGGCTGCTCCCACTGCTGCAAGCTGGGGATTGAATCTGTTTCCTCGATATGAAGGATGCTTACCTCCTATCAAAATCTGGAAGCCTCAGGAAGACAACTGAGATTCCTGCTTCAAGGGAACATTACCAGTTCAGAGTGTTGCCCTTTGACTTATCCTCTGCACCACAGGTCTTTACCAAGTGCTTGGCAGTAGTAGCATCAGCCTTTCGCAGGGATGGCCTTAATGTTTTCCCTTACTTGGACGACTGGCTGTTGGAAGCCCACTCTGGGAATCTGCTCCTGCAGACCTTATCTCGAACCAGTCAGCTGTTTGAAGCTTTGAGGGTGACTGTCAGCATACCAAAATCAGTGTTGACCTTGCCAACAATTGCAGTATGTCCCTTGCCAGCGATTGCAATATGTAGGAGCAGTATTGGATATGGCCCAGGGCTCGGCCTTCTGCCTGGTTGCACAAGCACAGTTAGTGCATGACAGCAGGTATGTCTCAACCAGACATGCCTTTGCCTGCTGGGTCTCATGGCAGCGGCCATAGTGACAGTATCCTTGGCCAGGCTGCACCTACGCATTCCCAGAGGACCCTCCGAGTCCAGTGGTATCAGGTCACAGACAATCTGGAACAAATGGCTCTAGTCATGTTCCTGTGCAGAAAATGCTTAAGTGGTGGATGTAACCCAGCAGCCTATTAAAGGGATTCCCTTCCTGATCCCCTCCCCTCTCCGGATTCTTATAACAGATGCCTTGGGGATGGGTTGGGGTGCCCATCTGCGGTCCCATCAGATGCAGGGTACATGGTCCCCAGTAGAGAGCACCTTGCATATAAATGTTCTAGAAATGCAAGCTGTCCTGTATGGACTCAGGCTTTCCAGAACCACCTGTCCCCAGGCCCTCTGCTGGTACAGGCGGACAGTGTCAGTGTGATGCATTACATCAACAAGCGGGGGCTCATTCCTATCCCTATGCAGGAAAGCAGTCAAGGTTTGGGATTGGGCTCTGGCATACAGTCTAGAACTGTCAGCAGTATATGTTCAAGGCATCCAGAATGTCTTTGCAGACAAGCTAAACAGTTCCCAGTCCAGGATGCACAAGTGTGAACTGCTGACCTCAGTGATCGAGAAGACCAGTTCGACAGATGGGGTCGTCGATAGGACCATTTTGAGTCCCCACACAACACAAAACTGCTGCTTTTCTGCTTGCTTGCTCGCTCCAAAGCCTGGGGTTTTCTGACGAGATGCATTGTCCCTGTCTTAGAAAGGAGATCCTGAATGCCTTTCCTTTAACTCAGAGTGTGCTACTCAAGCTACAGATGAAGGGAGCTACTCTGATACTCATTGCTCCCCTATGGCCTTGACTGATCTGGTTCCCCTTATTGCAGCAGCTAGTAGTGGAACCCCAGTGCTTCTGCCCTTGTGCAGGGTCTGCTGTCACAGGAACAGGGAACCCTGGTCCATCAGGACCTCCGATCTCTGCATCTGCATGCATGGCTCCCTGAAGACATAGCCATTGGTCATTTTGGGGTTTCCCAAAAGTGGCTAATGTTCTAGTGGCTGCTAGAAAGCCTCCCAGCAGATCCACTTGTTCAGTGAAGTGGAAGTGGTTTGCTTTATGGGCTGCTTCCCACCACTTGGATCTGTTTACCTGTTCAGTAGGTCAGGTTCTAGAGTATCTGCAGTCCTTACTGGATTTAGATCTGCAGTATTCCTCTATCAAGGTGCACCTGGCTGCCATATCAGCTTTCCATATGCCCATTGAGGGTTTATACGGTTGCCCAGCTGAAGGTGGCATGTACGTTTTGAGAGGCATTTTACATCTGAAGCCTCTGATCCGTAATCTGGTCCCAGCTTGGGATCTGAATTTTGTTTGAATGGCTTACTTTAGCTCCTTTTGAGCTAGCTGCAACTTGTGGCTTATGCTTTCTTTCTTGGAAAACGTTTTAGTTGGAATCACTTCTGCTTGAAGGATTTCAGAGATACAGGCTCTAATGTGTGAGCTTCCTTATTTGATTTTTTATAAAGATAGGGTGTTCTTTGCATACCGAGCCTAAGTTTTTATCAAAGGTGGTGTCCGAGTTTACTTCTCAACCCATCCACCTGCCAGTTTATTAGCCTGAGCGTACAGTCCAGGGAAGCATTGCTCCATACTCTAGATGTACATAGGATGCAGAAGTACTACAGTATGTACGCTGCATGAAGGACTGCTGAAGGTCCTACGCAGCTGTTTGTTTTATTTGCCCCTGGGAAAGAGGGTGCCCCAGTTTCCAAACAGTGCTTGTCCAAATGGCTGGCTAACTGTATTACTTTTTGTTACAGAAAGTATGGTAAGAACTTTCTGGGATGGTTCATGGTCATTCTGCAAAAGGCATGGCCATGCCGGCCAGTGGTGCAGATGGCTGAGGCATGGACACCTTACCTTACATCACTCGGTGACCTGGGTTCAGAAATGGACTCTAGTTGTCAGGGAGCCGGGGTGAGAGCAGGCGTGAGCAGCCGTGGGGCAGTTCTCCTCTCTTGAGGTGGTCGTCACTCCCACCCACCCCCATAGTTCCTCTGCCACCGGGTGGAAGTCCAGTGGCTAGCATTGGCACAAGGGCGGCAAGTTGGGAGGTGTCTTGAGCGCATTTGTGTGCCTCCACATGCACGCCTGGCTGAGACTGGGGAGGAGGGAGAAAAGCAAAAATAAAATGTATATACAAAAGAGGCATGGCCACCTCTGTTGCTTGTTTTAAAGATGTGTCTGCTGACATTCTAGAAGAGAACTGGTGGAAGCATGGGCTCTCGAGGGGGCTTAGTGGCTTCACTCGGTGGAGAGGGGCGGGGACATGTGTCCGCACGCCACCTGTCTGGATGTATGTCCTCGCACCGGTATTTCAGGGGTTGGGACAGGAAGGGTCCACAGAAAGCGGAAAAAACCCTCGGCGGTCCTAGATGGCGACTGCTCCAGGCCATCCAGCCTCCGACTCAAAGGACAGTCCCGTTGTGCAAGGCGCAAGGAGGAGGGCACTCTAGGGTAGAGTCCGTGATTGGGACAGGACTGGTATGAAGCGGCCCGAAGGAGTGGATTGGCGGGGCAGGTAGGAGGATTAAAAAAAAAAATGTGTCTGCTGCAGATACCTGTGCAGCTGCTATCTGGAGGTACTGTCACACTTTCACTGAACACTACAGTCTGGACATTGTCTCTCACAGAAGGGCTGGCTTTGGCCTAGCTGAGCGACAACTAAGGCCTACTTTCTTAAGCCTATAGGCTCCAGCCACCCATACTGTTCACTGTCAATACTGTGTGGTACTAATTCCATAAGTGTGGCCTGATGAAAGAGATCCTCGAAAAGATAGAACAGTTACGTGCACTTACTGTAACAGTAGATCTCTGAGAGAACCTCTTTCATCAGGCCATGCCATTCCACCTCCTTCCTCCTTTTGGGCCTAAAACTCTAGCCTGGGTTGCTTCTGTCTCGTTCTAGTCTACCCTTGGCCTCTGCCTCGCTTGGATTAGTAGAGCACTGCGTTCTCTCATGGTTACCTACTGAGAAGTCCTCAGAGCATGATCTCCGACGGGGAACTGAGAAGAGAGGGGCTGCCCATGTTTATGTATGAGTCAAGTCGATCATGCAGGCCCTGGCTGACTGCTTGCAAAGTTTCCTGGCGGTCCTAACATCTGGTGACTTATATTTCGTAGGTATGGCCTGCTGAAAGAGATTCTCTCAAGATCTACTGCCGCGGCACGCACTATTCTGTTCTGCACTTCATCCTGGCCTGGTCTCCGCATGGCAGAGTGACCCAGTGCAGCTGAACTGCATTATGTCGCCTACGTTTTTTGTTAACAGAAGAGCAGGTCTGTTTCAGGTGTATTTTTTTTTTTTTTTTTTTACCATTTCCCAAGCCCTCAAGATCTACAGGGAGTAACCCTTTTCTGTTAAATTTCCAATAGTTTGTGACACATTTTGTCTGCAGACCCTCAAAATATACATATCTACATATAAGCAATGGCTCGACTAGGATTATGCTGTTGAGTGTGCAGGACCGTAAGCCACGAGGGAGAGTCACGAATGAGTTATCAAAGTCCCACCCATCTTAAGGGATGCTAAGTTGCCCACCGAAGTGATGAAAAGCTGCGGATTTTGAGTTATTTAATTTCTACTATTTAATCCTATACAGAACAAGTTTACTAGTTCTGAACTTTTAAACGGCTGTTTGTGTGAAGATTTAAATGTTTCCGTTTGATTAAAATGGCTAACTCAGTGCTGCTTGGGGTTATTGTGGTGCCATGAGCTTGTCTGATTTGTTCATTACTGCATAGCGATGTACCTGACCTTCAGGATGTCTGTTGTGGCCCTACACAGCAACAGATATCATTTATCGCTTGCCATTTATGTGCACAGCTGTTGTATAAATATAGTCATGGGTTATGCACCCCAAAAATAAATTATTTTAAGTTTGGCCATCGTGTTTGTTAATGACAGACTGTGGCACTGGAAAACACCAAACTCAAGGTATAAGCAAGCATGTTGTTGAAGCACACACAGGATAAGATCTGGTGGCCAGTAAAAAAAAAAAAAAAAAAATTGGATTGGTTACCCATTCTTAAAGTCAGTGGATAACTGGCCAGCTACACAAAGTGACCCCCACCCACCCACAGTGGGGCATATTTCTAAATTGAATCTTAATTTTGCGGATACTAAAAGACAAAAAATAGGTTTGGCTGCCAGATTCTAAAGGTTAGTTGCCAACTGGCATCTACCCACAAAGTGCCCCCGGTGTAATTCTGAACAGAACCTTAGAAATGACAATTAAAAATGTGGTTTTGCTACCAGATTTTGAAAGCTAATAACAAACCAATGACCAGTCCACATATGTATTTGTCCTCTCTGATTGGTGGGTATAAAAACATTTTTATATATATTATTTATTTCAAAAGTTTCACCAGGAGAGAGAGATACTGAGCCTTAAGCGACTAGTTTCCAGAAGCATCCTGGGGAAGAGGGAGAAATACAGAGCAACCCACTGCAGCTGAACTGCATTGTCATGCCCACGTTTTTTATTAACTGAAGAGTAGGTCTGTTTCGATTGTATTTTTTTTTAACCATTTCCCAAGCCTGCAAGATTTACAGTGGAAGAACCCTTTTCTGTGTTACATTTCAATGGTTTCTGATACATTTTCTGCAGACCCTCAAAATATACATATCTAGATATAATCAGTGGCCTGACTAGGAATATGCTGGGGGTCGTGTGCAGGACCATAAGCCACCAGAGGGAGAGTCACGAATGAGTTATAAAGTCCCGCCCCTCCTAAGGTATGCTAAGTGGCCCCACAGAAGTGATGAAAAGCTGTGGATTTTGAGTTTATAAACTTGCATCCGTTGTATGCACCCTCTGTTCCCCTGCCCCAGTGGTTGGAGCAGGGGCACCATCCTCCAGCTGGGAGGGTAGGCAGGTGAGAGCTAGCGATGCACCCTTTGGTCAGCGGGTAAGGGTGATGCACAAATGCCAGTCAACCTACACTGTCCCAGGGGCTGAGAGTCTTACTGCTGCAACTTGCTGTCCCCAATCTCTCCCTTGCTGTTTGTGGGATTTTGTGTCTCGTACAGAACCTCCTTCTCGAGACTGCAGCAGAGCACTGTTGTTAGGCCAACGAACGTGAAGTATTTAAAAAGGATTGTGGGACAAGTCGGAGGACAGTAACCGTCGTCCCATTGGCTCGTCCCTAGTTACTCAATCTTGGAGTGAAGTGCCATTGTAAATATAGAAGACTTAGAACGTTTTTTATTTTAGTAAAACAAGCTGAAGCGGATACTCCTAACATCTACATGTCCACTTTGCTTGCTGCTACAAATGTGACACCTTTTTGGTTAGCGGGGCATAAAAATAGCCACTTTTTTTTTATTTGGGGAATGGAGCCTGAAAGAGGGCTGCCAGCATTTATACTTGCTAGTGTAGGGTGTGACTTGAGGGGAGGCTGCAGTCTCCTTATAGGGTTGTTGGGAGGGTAAACAGTACCACCTCCTTCCAGTACTCCCTTGTCGAACCCTCTCTGGATGTTCTCTGCCACAGCATCGTAACATCTGTTGGTGGCTGCTTGATGATGTGACCTTTAACCCTTGAGGGGACCATGTATTTCTCCACCCTGTAACACTACTAGGGGCAGCTGTGCTGGGAGAGGAGCAGGCCTTGCTTGTGGCAAGAGGCAAACACTTATTCCCTGCCTCCCTGCTTGGCTAAAGGCATAATGAGCTTGGTGCACAAACACAGGTCGTGTGGGCAGTAGTGCTCGCTGGCTGGTCGTAAAACTACAGTTTGTTCTAAACCGCTTCAGCAGGATCCTGTTGCACTGTCCTTCTCCTGCTTTACACAGTTGGGGCTAGTGAGGCCGTGACATCACTGCATAGCGTACATTCCGTCTTTCCTCTAGTTACAAGTGTGACAGCTGAGCTCTCCTTTATATATTATTTTTAATTTGTTTGACTGCACTGTTGGTGTATGGAGGTTTGAAATAAAAATCTAGGCGTTCAGGGTTGAGGCCTTGGGCGTTACACCATGGTGGTGACCTGGGTTCAGGAATGGACGGGTTGCTGGGGGTCAGTTGAGGAGGGTCTGTGTCCAACTTAGAGCTCTCCTCTTCCAGTTGGGGAGGAATGAGACAATGAAACTGGAAGCAAGCATGTGACGCTCCACCACTTGAGACCCCCACCAACTTTGGGGTGCATTCATCACTGTAGACCACCTACTGTTTTGTTGGGAGTGTCTTGGCCCCAGAAAATAAACAGAAAGGAAACTCTATCAGTCTATAATTTCTAGCAGCGAGAGTGTGTTGATGTCATACAAATAGCAGCAGTACGACTTGAGGTGTTGCCAAAGAGATAACACTTTAGAACGTTAAAGTTCAAACTCTGCAGTGTTGTGGCTCCCCTGATGTTCTAACGGCAGATTTATTTTTCCGCTGAAGAGATCAGTTCTTCTGGATTCTTGTTCTATAGTCCCTGTGGCCGAGTATTCTTGTTTTGACTACCATTTTATTTTACGGTGTTCAGGTTTATTTGATACTCTGCACTAATTTATATTATTTTTGTTGGATTGTACTTTATTGATATTTGTCATATAACATACAACAGTGACAATATAGGTAAGCGTAAAAAAACAAAATCGGGTAATACAGAAACAACATAACACACATTCCTGAAAGTTACAAGGTCATGAAAGACACGATGGCTTATAGAATTATATTTGTTCAACTGTTCAGGTTTGCTTTTCCAAATTAAAACAAAAATAATTTTGTTTAAATGGGACTTTTCAAATGCAGCCGCTAAAACAAATTTTCTATTCTTTCCTGTCAAATTGGCATGACAGAAAGGCCTAAAAGGAAATGGGCCTGAGACCTGGTGAATTACAGAGTGACTAACCCCACAGAATTCTGGCTGATGAGAGAACGCATAAGAACTCCTGAGAAAATCGGCTCTTAACCAAAGAATCATAGTACATGTATAGCTGGTCAGCTACAGTGGAGCCTGCCAGGATACTGTGTAATACTGTAGCACTGTGCAGCAGGCGGTATTGCAGGAAACCAGGTATCTTCAGTTAAGCAATAATGCTCTTACAGCTGGGCATCAATGCCAGGCCCCTAAAGGTGTTCATCCCTAGGAAATTCCAGTTACAGGATCATTACAAGCCGCACTTGTGAAAAAAAAGGGCATTAAAGTACCCAGACATGCTGCCTTTTCTGCTGTACAGGCATTTCCTAAGGGATTCTTGCAACAGTAAAACAACCATTCAGAGCGTGTGTTGGCACATGAATAATAAGACTTGTAATAGCTGTTCATCCCTTGATTAGTGCATTAAGACACTGTGTTGCAGCCTAGTGGACTCCACAGAATGTTTTATTTCTCCAAAATGTGCATCATGAAATTGAAAGTGCTACAGCAGTTGTGCAAATATGAAGGACCGTCCTTCAGTGTTTCACAATTGTTTATACTTTAGGTTGCAAAATACAAGGTTTATGGCCCAGTGGCGCTTGAGGGTTGAGGCACTGGACGCCACACCTCGCACCACGCTGGTGACCGGGTTGAATCGCGAGCCCGAGCTGTCAGAGGTCGGCAGGGGATAGGATTGAGCATCCAGGGACTACTCTCCTTTCCCCGGGAGGGATCCGAGGCATTGCTCTGCAGCGCCCCTGGTAATAATTGGCACTGCTAGAGCGGGACATAAGCAGGATGGAGTACGGCAGACAGTGGCACGCCATGCCTAAAGGTTATTGACGCTTGCACTCCCAGGGGACAGAAAGATTGAAAATGGGGCAGTACAGACTGCGGCAGTTTGATGGCCGCACTATGCGGCTGACAATGCCCGATCGCATGCCAGTAATGGTACCTGCCGGCATTGGGGCAATAGAGATGCCCTCTCAAAGGCAGAGCTGCATATGCCAGCTGGGTGTGCCACGCTAGGGGTCAGAGGTGGAGCTGAGTGGCGGCTGAATGGATAGCAGGTCAGTGGCTACCAAGAGGGGTAAAAAATGTCATGATAAAAAAAAAAAAATTACAAGATTAAAACAGCGAGATCCTGTATGCATTGCCAAACGAGAGGGCCATTAACTTGTTTGGACAAGATCATGGTTTAGAAAATTGTGAACTCTTCACAGTTTCCTGCCCGAAAACGAAGAAAAAAGGTTCACTAAGTGGCAGTCAGCTTACACTGAAACTTCACAAAAGTCCTCTCTGTGAAGGATGCCAGAAATGGTACCTCTGTACTTCAGAACCTTCAGGCTGTAGCCCCTGCCTCCGAGTACTACATGGAGACTGCAGTTTATATGTGACATCATTAATACACTCTTGGTTGCCAGGAAAAAAAAAAAAAACAGTAATGCTGTTTCTGTTGGCAAGGCATACAAGTCATACAAGGCCTCCCTACATCCCCTTCTAAAAGCTGGGTATACAAAGGGTTCTTGATCAAAACCAAATGCTTTAAAAAAAAAAAAAAAAAGGTAATTGCTTGAGCATTTTCCATTTTAAATGTTGCAGTGATTGCAATCACCATGTGATAATTTGTGATGTCTTACTGCATTTACTTTTTGTAAAGTTCTGTGGTCACTGCTGTCTTCTGGTCTTCAGTTGTAAATCTGCAGTTACACCACCAGGGTGTGATCACATTACAGAGAGCCAGCAACAGCTCTCCCCTACACACCCACCAAGCTCAGAGGCTCTGCAGGACTTCACCTCAGCTCTCCCTCCACCCACTCAAGCCGCCAGGCTCTGAGCAGGACTTAGCCCTTGACAGAAGCATGCAGCTGAGATCTGGCGCCCTCGGATTAGTTTAGTCAGAGCGTTAGACTTGTTCCCACCCTCCAGTTGATTAGGAATTTTCTTTGGAGGGTGGGATGTTCCTTCTGTTGTCCTCAGATCACCACGTCTCCTCTCTCCATGGAACACACACACACTGTACTGGAGAGCCTCCCCCAGTTTTATTTCTACCCTCCCTCCCCTGATATCATGTCCTGCCCAATTATCAGGAACATTGCTGACAAACTTAAGGATGTGTGTGCGTATGTTGTGAGTCCAGAGTAACAGCAGCAGTTGTTTCAAGCTGTTTGGGGGGCAAAGTAATGGCAGCAGTAGTTTTGAGCTGTTATTGTTCCAGCTACATGTCACTTTTCCTGGTTGGTCCCATTTTCAAAATTCATAATTGCTTTTGACAAACATCTCTCATCCTTCTCTCTCTCTCTCTCCCCTCTTCTTCCCTCCCTCTCTCCCTTCCATCCTGTCTTTCTCCTTCCCCACCCCTTCTCTCTCTCTCTCTCTCTCCCCCCCTTCCTTCACTTCCTTTCTCTCTATTCTGTCTCCCTCTGAGCCTCTTTCCACTTCCAGTTTCTGTCTGTTTTCCCTCTTCTGTCTGTGAGCCTCTTCTCTCTTTTCACTTCCCATTTCTGTTTTTTTTCTTTTTTTCAATCTCTCCATCCCTTTCTGCCTGTGTGTGAGTTCTCTGTGGCTCCGTTATCGCACTTTGCCTCCAGCACAGTGCCACCTAGAATGTGTTCTTAACTGTATGTTTTGTCTGTACAAGGTTGTTATCCAAATAAACAGAAGATCTTACAAGAAACAAAGCAGATTTCTTTTTTAATAACCCTTTCCTTTAACCAGAGGGATAATGGTGCAGTAGAGGTTTACATTTTTACTTACACAACTGTACTGTCTGGGTCCCACTTTTGCATCCTAGCCTCGTGCTTGGACGATGGCTAACATTCGAAAATAGGGTTCTGAATGCTGATCGTGTTTGCTGCTGCTAGATGCCAAAAACTATTTTGTCTGCAGTTTCATCCCAAAACAGCCCGAGAAGGAAAAGTAAAAGCCTGTCGGTTCCGAATACTCTCAGTCAATTTAGGAAGAAGCATATACGGAGACTGCACTTGTCGAGTTTTGAGCGACCTCCTGATGGCTAGAGATCGAAAGGTGCGTACCATTCTGGTCCTTCTTGATCTCTCTGCAGTATTTGAAACTGTAGACCATGGTGTGTGGCTTCTTTGTGGACTGTCTGGTACAGTCCTTAAATGGTTCCACTCATTCCTCATGAACAGGTCCTAGAGAGTAGCCACGGTATTTATTCCTCTGGCATGTACTCCCTGCCCTCTGGTGCCATCAAGACCCATATTGGCCCCATGTTGTTTGCAGAGTATATGCTGCCATTGGGAGACATCATCAGGCGATACAGATTGACTTTTCACTGCTATGCAGATGACACTCAGCTGTATATGTCCTTTCTGCTCGGACAAAATGTTGCACACTCTGTGCTAAACAACTGCCTTATCAAGATCAGAACCTGGGTGAGTACTAGCTGGTTCTGAATCCAGACAAGATTGAAGTGTTGGTAGTGGACCCTGGTTGTCCGGGCGGGTGTGGGGGCTAGACAGGCATCAGGTCTTTGATCGATGTCATACAGCTCACTACATCAGACCGAGTCACGTAACCTTGGCATTATTTTTGATGATAGTTTGACACTTAAATCCCAGGTGTCGGCTGTTCTTAAATCCTCTGTGTACCATCTGAGGAATATCGCCCAGGTGAAACACTTGGTTCCTCGGATGATCTTCCAACACGGTTCACGCCTTACGTCACTACCTGCCTTCATTACTGCAGTTCCCTCTACCCAGGGCTTCCAGGGGTTGATATCCGCTGTTTGTGCTAACTAGTATGAGCGCAGCAGCCAGGCTTTTGACTGGGACTTCTAGGTCCAGTCATATTACGCCTGTACTCTGCGAACTGCACTGACTGCCTGTTCAGTGGCGGATCACCTTTAAGGTTGGTTTGCTAATCTTTAAAGCCCTACATGATCAGGGACCCGGTTACCTATAAGACCTCTTGACACACCACCACTCCCTCCATCCTCTCCGATCCACCGAGAGGATTGCTAGAGATTCCCAGGTGCGAATAAAACATCTGGTGCCCGAGCTTTTCTTTCTCTGCTACAACCCTATGAAATTCTCTGCCTCACGTCGGTTAAGAGAATGCCTGACTGTCGATCGGTTTAAAATTGAGTTAAAACTTATTTAACTTGGCCTTCCCTAACTATGGTTAAATTGTTTTATTTTTCTGTTTTAAAGTTATATTTATGTCTAATTTTATGTGCAGTGCCTTGGTTTTGAAAGGTGCTATAAAAATAAAGTTTGATTTGGTTTGAAAACCAATGTAAGTTTACCTGTTGAAAGAGAGAAGTGGTCTAGAAGGAACCGGCTGGTGCCAGTTGGGCTTCTAAAAAAACAAAAGCAAACGCTTCAGACAGAGTACTGTAGACTGGGGAAAAAGTACCAGGCCTTTGACAAGTCAAGTAATTGGGCAGACATTGGACGGGGTTGGCGGTGGCAGCAGGTGACCTGCACCCCCTGCACACACACAGAGCACTCTGCAAGTGGTCGACATCCACAGGACACTCAGTTTCGCTAGCTGTGGTCTGGCCCTGGTTCAGCGGCTCCTCTGCACCTCCTCTGGTTTCTCTCTGCTACTGTGGTTCCCACTTGTCGACTTTACACTATTTTGGGGGTGGGGATTCTTTCCACATCTACATTGCACCTTTCTTGGCCTATAATTGTTAATTATAGACCGAGGAACACTCAACCAGTTGAAGTGTTCCTTTCCTCTGTGCGACACACACTTAGGCCCCCCGCCCACACTACACCACTTGAAATCTGTAACGGTTCCAAACCGCTACATAGACTGTAGCAACAGTACAGTGTGTTCACACTGCCAGTGAACAGTTTGATAAAGGATTGAAAACCGTAAGCCTGTCTACATTGTGTGTGACAGTATGTGATTCCCCGTCAAGCAGAGCATATCCCATGGTGCACCTGGTGAGGACAGCTTTGATGAGAGGCACCCACCGCAATGCATATGGGGTAGTATGCATCTGTACAAGCCATAATGTACAACATACAGTATGGCAGTGATCTATTACACACCCTATGGTGAGGGCGACAGGGAGAAGGTGCAGGGGTGGGGGCTGCCTGGTGGATACAGAGAGGTACTGCTGCGGGCGTGGCGAGTTGAACCTGTTTTTGCCGCGGTGACGATTCCCACACTACATACAGCACATGTACCACAAAGAACCATCATGTGTCAAACTACATTTCACTGAAACAAAAATCAAGTCTGCCTGAAAGTAACCCAAAAAATACATATATATCTTTAAATGTTTTACCTTTGATCAGCCAAGTCAAAGTCTGTTAACATGAATCACAGCATTTACCACAGTACAATGTCGGTGTAAAAGCTTATCGGGGGATAATTTTAAAACTGTGTATGTAGGGGTGTAATTTTTTAACCCCCAATATTGATGTATGGTTCTTTAATAAACCCCTCGAGCACCGCTGTGTGTGTATGTGGCATTACACACCTCAGGATTTGTAAAAAAAAAATGAAATGGATAGTCAGAATCTTCAAATCTGATTGGTCAAGACCACATTCAGCTGGGATGATCTCTCGTACATAATCCTGGTCCAAAAGTAGGTAATGCCGTCAAGTCAGTAAATCCAAATAGGTTAATTTGAAGGTATGCAGTATGTAGCAATAATACAAGAGGATGTGTGATTATGGGGTAATAATCACACACCTCTCGAGAGTGATGTTAGGCAAGAGCGCTTGTGCCAAGTGCCTGTGACGCCGAGAAAGAGAAGTGTAATTCCTAACCATAATCACACATCCCTCAAGTGTTTTACTGCACTTACAACGTGTAAGTAAACCATGACAAGTAACTTTTCTTACAAATGTTATGAAGTAATAAGGCGATGTGCATGGGGAGCCATGAGTAAGAAAAAGTTCCTCTTCCTGACTGCGTGACTCTTGATCTCCCCAACACTTTGGATCAGTGGCACGGCTCGGCTGCACAACATACTTTTTGCTATTGCAAATGGCAGACTTAGGATCATTGCACAGGGCTGTTTAAAACCTTCTGGCTGCAGCTTAGAGAACACTGGGTGGTTCAGTAGACTCTGCTGCTGTAGGTCTATACTCAGTAGTGTATGGATCCTTTCTCCACTCAAGTGCTAAGGCTGCCAGCTTGAAAGAAGTGCAGGCATGTAATTATGGGCACATAATTATATGGTTGTACTGGTGTTCAGATGTTATAATCTTGTCATGATACCTTAATTACACAATCCTCCCTATACATTGTCTATATTATGCCCTGCTAAGGGCCCCTCATTCCAGGTCCCATCGTGGGACAGGACACTCCTTCAGACAACACCCTGCTCCCTCTGCTGAATTGTAAATATTTACATCACAAATGGACTCCCCACCCTCCCACACACAACACCTTTTATATATCTTAGAATACTAAACAGAAGCAAAGAACTTGCTGGCAGATAAGAACTGCTTTGCCTACCTAGTCTGCCCATTTTTCTTTGCCTATCATGTCACTGCAGATCCTACTTGATCTCTGCTCCGTTATCCTTACCCCTCTTCCTTTCCCTCAGGATTCCCTTGTGCCTATCCATGCATTCTTTAACCCCCCCTCGTTTTTGCCCCACTGCCTCGGCTGGAAGGCTGTTCAGGAACCCACTACTCTATGTGAAAAGTACTTTCTCACATCTCTCCTGAATTACCCCTCAGCTTCACAGCATGCCCCTTTGTTCTTGAGCACCTTTTTTCTGAAAAGTACTTCCGTCCTGTACCTTATTTACCTTTAGGTATTTAAAGGTCTCTCTCATATCCCCCACCTCCTCTCTTTCAGTTTGTACATATTGAGGTCTTTACTCTTGTAGAGCTTCTGATGCAGACCCTGCACCGTCTCAGTTGCCCTCCACGGACCACCTCCACTCCATCTGTGTCCTTTCGAGATGTCTCCAGAACTGGACACAGTACTCTAGGTGGGGTCTTACCAGGGACCTATGAAGAAGCAACACCACCTCCCTCTTTCTGTTAGTGATACCCCTCCTTATGCACCCCAGCATCCCACTAGCTCTCCCAACTGCCCTGTCGCATTGCCTGGCCACTTTTAGGTCATCTGATATGATTACCTGCAGGTTCTTTCCTGCTTGGTGATCGCCACTGGTCCACCCATTTTGTACACTGCCCTGGTTTCTGTGCCCTAAGTGCATTATTTTTCACCTCTTTGCATTGAAACCCAGCTGCCGTGCCCTTGACTACTACTCAAGATTTCTCGGTCACTGCTCATCCTTTCCACCCTTCTGGAGTGTCCATCCTATTACAGATTTTGGTATCATACAAAAGAGGCACACCTTCCTTCCACCTCCTCTGCGGTACCATTTATTGACACTGAAGAGGACCGGTCCCAGCACTGATCCCGAGGCACCCTGCAGTTCACCCTCCTTTCTCGGAGTGAACTCTATTTACCACCACCCTCTGCCACCTATCTCCTAGCCAATTTATTAACCAGTTAACCACCTTTGGACCCACCCTAAGCTATACAGCTTGCCTGTGAGTCTCCCATGTGGAACAGTGTTGAAAGTCTTACTGATATCTAGGAGGCCACGTCCTCTGCTCCACCCTGATCCAGCTACCTGGTCACCCAGTCAAATTTTTCAGTCGTTTGACATAATCTGTTCCCCTTCCACCCTATGAATTCATGCTGCCTGGGGTCCTGCAGTCCACTGGATTCAAGATATTCTGCAATTCTTTCCTTCAGCAGGAATTCCATTAACTTTCTCACCATCAATGTCAGGCTGACTGACCTGTAATTGCCAGCCTCTTACCTCCTACCACTTCTGTGTAGTGGGACTATATCTGCCCACCAGTCCTCTGGAAGTTCTGGAACTACTCCTGTTTCCAATGAGCTGTTAAACAGGAGTGTCAGAAGATAGCCAGTACCTCCTTGAGCTCCCTCAGCACCCCTGAATGCACCCCATCTGGCCCCATCAATTTGTCCACTTTCAGATTAGTAGTAGTAAACTTTTATTCAGCTGAGAAAAACAGTGAATAGGTACAACTTGACTGAGGCAAGCTCGTTTCTAGCGAGGCACTAAGTTACATCAAGTTACATTCAGTATAGTTGCAGTATTATAACTGGCCTGGCGTTGAGGTTGAGCGCTGGAAGCCACACATCGTACCTACGCTGGTGACCCGGGTTCGGGAGTGGATGGGGTCATCCGGGAGAGGAGGATTGAGCATCCATGGGACTGCTCTCCTCCTCTGGGAGGAGTGGGATGGGGTACCACATATGAGCTGGCTCTGGCGGCGGCTGGGGGTGAGTGTGGAGTCCACGGTGTGTTAGAGGGGACAGTGCGGGTAGACATCTGACGCGGGTGGGCAGAAGTGCGCACTGTAGCATCACTGGCGTCCTTGCACGCCCAGGCTGTGGGAGGAACTACAGGGGACAAACTGCCTCCAGCAATCATGAAGGCCTGCCCACGGCTTCCTCTGGTTCCAACCCTTGGTCTTCCTCAAGAGGCCTCGATGCGCACCTTAGAGATGGTGAGGAGGTTGTAGCTGGGGCGGCGCCTGATGTAGGAGTTGCCAGGATATGGCCGGATAAGGGGAACCATAGGACCACCCCAGCAGGAAGTAGGCAGCTAAAATAAAGTAAAAGAAAAATATATATATATATTAATACAGTTGTAGTATCAAGTACATCAAATATCAATGACAATACCATACAACCTACATAACAACAGTACTGATGAGATGAGATTAGTGAGTCCCTTCAGGATTCTCTGACGAGAATGTCTAGTGAGGCCCCACCTGGAGTACAGTGTACAGTTCTGGAGACCATACCTACGTAAGGACATAGACAGGGTAGAGAAGGTTCAGAGGAGGGCAACAAAGATGGTGCATGGATTGCATCACAAGTCCTATAAAGACAGGTTGAAGGAACTGAACATGTACTCCCTGGAGGAGAGGAGGGAGAGGGGATATGATAGAGACATACAAGTATCTTACAGGGAGGAACAGGGTGCAAGAATACACTATTTTAAGCGAAAAGATGTTCCAAGACTAGAGGCGCACGGGATGAAGTTGGAGGGAGGACGATTCAGAGGAAACATGAGAAAGAATTTCTTCACAGAACGGGTGGTGGACAAGTGGAACACCCTGCCAGAGGAAGTGGTGGGGCTGGAAACAATCAAGGATTTAAGAATGCATGGGATAGACATAAAGGAATTCTGGAGGTCAGGGGTAGGGCAACAGACTTCTAGGAAAACAAACTGAACTTACAAGCTCAAATGGGCAGACTGGGTGGGCCATAGGCCCTTATCTGCCGACACTGTCTATGTATGTATGTATCTATGTATGTCCACGTCCTGAGCTCCCTCCTTCTTTTCAGTGTTCCTGTTACTTTTTGTGGCCCCTCCTCTTCTTCCTCGGTGAACACTGAACACTCGGTCTGTGTTCTAAATATTTTACTCAAAATTTTACAGAACTAGCATTGTGTTGTCCTAAATGCAGTTAACGTCAGTCATAGATCAATACTGTTGCATTTAGCTGCTGTCAGGACTCCGACCAGATCTCTCATTGTGTCTGCTGGATTCCATCTGTCTGTTCTCCAGTTACTGTGCTGTGACAACCCTAATAGTGATGAGGCTGCTTGGCATCAGATTTCATGTGCTCCTGCTCTGTCACATAGAACAGTGTAGCACCTCCTCCTGCAGACCTGCTTCGTCACATGAAACAGTATAGCACCTCCTCCTGCAGACCTCCCAAGTCGCACAAAACAATGTAGTACCTCCTCCTGAAGCTCTGCAGCCACATGGCCGGTTAGCTCAGTTGGTTAGGCAGTGGTGCTAATAACGCGCCAGGTCATGAGTTCGATCCCCATACGGCCAGGTTAGCATTTTTATTTTACTTTTTTTTTTTTTTTTTTTTTTTTAAGTAGAAGGAAAATTACTTCAAATTGGCAAGTATCTGTAATGTGTCTGTTTACAGAAATAAAATGTATATCTCCAAGTGATCCCTATTTAGCTGTAACTGAGAACACCATGTGAATTTTTTCTGCATTAGTCTGTTTCTCCTGTGCACAGTCTGCCCTCTTTGTGCCAGCCACCCTAGTCCTATCACCCTGACTTCCCCAGGACTTCACGGTCTGGCAGAGGCATCATGCCCTGGGTTGTCGGGTGCGGGTCTGTGTGTGGCCAGTGTCATTCTGCTGCTGGTTCACCATTTTCCTTGTTCATCAATCAGTCAAGTTTATTTTATACTGGAAAAGCATGTGAACAAAATGCCCATTTTCACAAACATCCAGTTGTGAAAGTATGACAAAGACACAAGAAACGAAAATGCAGAATACATAATATTGAATACATAATATATAGTATATACATGTAGCAGTAGCACCTTCTTCATCATCCTCATCAGTGGGAGAGCAGCAGTCCTGAGAGTAATTAAATATATACATACATACATGAGTGCAGACAAATTTCATTGTTCTTCTTCCCAAGGAACGGCATTCAGTAGCGCATGTGATGCATGCTCCCGCCGGGCATCTGTCCCTTCTCCCAACTCTTGCTGTCATGGGCTTGCTACTCCCCAGCCACCGCTAACTGCCAAGCTCTGCACCACCCCTCAACGAGGAGGAGGAGAGCAGTCCGCAGGTGTTCAGTCCTCCTACCACTGGTCAACCTCCGACTCCCCAAGCTTGTTTCCAAACTGGCATTGTTGGTGCTGCAAGCAGTAGCGCTACTGCTGTGCTGTTGGGCCTGCCTGCTGCTGGATTTTCATCTGTGGAACCACTGGGTATGTGCAGCAGAAAAGTTGTGGAAGGGAGGTACCCTTACACAACCACAGTTTATTTCCTCATGCATGCAGTTTTCAAAGGATTACCTTTTAAGCGGGTGAAATGGTGTGGCGAGCTGAGGCAGGGGCCCTCGCCACCAACCACTCCAGTGACCTGGGTTCGGGGAACAAACTGAGCTCACTGGTGGGAGGCTGGGGAAGGCAGGATTGTGCGTGCTCGATGGCTCTCCTCCTTCAGGAGGGGAGAAGTGCAACTGCTGCTTGAGCACCACCTAGTGGAGCTGGGTGGTATTGCAGTGGTCGCTTTCCTAGTTGGCCTGGTGCAGGTTGCTAAGGTGTCTTTACACAGTACATCGTGCCATGGTATGCGTGCTGGTCCTGAGAGAAAATTCACTCTTGGGGTGGGAGCAAACAGCCAGAGCAAGCAGGATGATAGCACGCTCTGCACCAGCCACCTAGGCACCCACCCATGGAGATGCAAGAGGTGAAGGGTAAGTCGTGGGTGACAGGGCTGGAGGCAAGATGCTGGATGGGAGCTGCCCAGGTGCAGGCAAACAAAGAATAAGAAAACAATTGCCTTTTGTGCCCTTTGTACATGGAGCATCATCGGGTGTGATGAGTCCTGGGGATGGCCTGGGTAGAAGGTTGAGGAAACTGGGAAGAAAGGGTCATGGTCTCTACAAGGAGAATAAACAGAATTAAAACAAAAGTACATAAATACAGTCTTTCTGTGTTGGTCTTGAGCTGCCAGCCAATCCCCAGTAGGTTTCCGCTGAACAGATCAGTCACCCCAGATGATATTCCTGTTTATTCGACGGCTGCGTGTTACATCTGTATTTTTTTTTATTACTGCTTTCAAGAGTTATAAATACTTACTGTTGACAGGGGTTGATGCTCTATCCGATCTGTTAGTTAGCTAATTTTACCACATTTTTTTAATTTTCTTATTCCTTTTCAGTTCCAGGAACCGAGAACTAGGATGCAGACTGTGCGGATATAACGGAGAAAAAATATGTTAAGTCTGATAGAATTTCTTCCAACAGGTAAGCCTGGGCCAAGTTCTTCTTACTGTGGGAATCACCAGGTACCCTGGGTAGTAGAGTGTGTGCAGAATCCTAAAAACTGGTGCTTGTGCACCCTCTTACTTCATCCTTGTTTATGAGAGCGGGTTGGGGTGGGGGCAGTCACGATGGACCTGGAGCCTCTTTAACCTTAAGTGAGTATGTTATTTATAGTAAAGTGGTTGATATGAAGGATCTAGAGTCCTTTTAACATAAATTACTCTGTTAGTAGCTGACCTGTCAGCACATCGGTAGCACTACCATTTGCGACGCTGGCGACCCATATTCTGGAATGAGCTCCTGTCTCCGGGGCCAGTCGAGGGTGGGGCAGAGGAGGAGAATCAAGCATCCGGGGGCCAGCTGCGCTTCTGTACTGCCACCTGGGTGACCACATGAGGCAGTGCAGTGGGATTGTTCCGTGGGTGGAATGATGCTGGCGCTGCCTTGCTGAGCACTGCGTGCTAGTGTACCTCATCACTGACATCCACGGGAAGGCAGGAATAGTGCAGACACCCGGCTGGCAAGATGACCCTGCCCCTGCACCTGGCTACCCAGACACCACCACCTCACACTGGATCAGCTCTGTGGCAGAGTTTGGGGTGTCTCTGTTGCCCCTGCCAGGTGGTTTAAGCTCTGGGGGAATTCTGAGGAGGTGATGTAAATCTTGGGGGAGACACCAGGATTGATGGAAGTGGGGTGGCCAAAGCAGGCAGGATGACCATGAGGGGGCACAAACAGCAGTAGCTGCAAAATAAAATTACTGGGTTACCATATGGGATATTTTCACTGCCGTATGGTGGAGGGGCGGATAGGATGCAGCTGAAGTGCCTGCTGTCACCCAAGACTGTGTTACTATGTCAGGTAGCTCACACAAGGGGTAATTTAATAACATCTCGGTGCAGAATCTGGCATTGCTGTTCTACATCTGGGTTACTGAGTTTTACATCAGGACTTTTTTTTTTTTTTTATGGGCAGACTGGATGAACTCTTGGTCTTTTGTTGCTGAAAATGTCTGGGTTTTCTGTGTAAGAATTAAAGTGAACTCCAGTGGCCCGTACGAGGATCGAACCCGCGACCTTGGCGTTATTAGCACCACGCTCTAACCAACTGAGCTAACCGGCCCCATAATTTCACAGCTGGAAAAGAAGAGGTAGTTACGTTTCATGACTAAGAACTACAGCAGTAGGAACAGGAAGATGAAACCATACACCGAGAATAGTTTCCTGCGAAAAGTAGAGAAAAACACTGGCAATTAATACACCACACAGCACTAACACACAGACACGCATAGCTGTAGATATATGTATCTATATATATATTATATACGTGTGTGTGTGTATATATATATATATATATATGTATATAATATGTACACACACATACACCACCTAATCATGTTTGCAGCAGCACAGCCCACTTGCTCAGTAGAGTATGAGATTTTGTAACCAGTAGCTCTGTTTGAAGTGGGAATCATCCATTGTTTAACCTGATACAGAATTGCCACCCAGGGTACAATGAGTTAATCTCTGGGTCATGGGTTCGAGCCCCACACTGGGTGTGAACATTTTTCTTCATTTTAGTTAATAAATCATGGCATCATTCTGGATTGTTTTAGTTCTAAATTAAATTGTTATTACTATGAAGGCATTTTTCTGATTGTTCTGTGAAGTGTCTCTGACATTAGAGACAGCTTATAACAAGCATTTGTTAATGCCGAATGTTCGCTGCTGGTATTGCTGTTGCACTGGGTCTTGCTTGTACACATTTTCACTATATATAGAGCAGATGAGATGCAGTGTCTCATTTTCAGTGGTGTCCTGTTTTAGCACATTTAGACTGTAATTACCCAGAATAGGGCAGCTGAGAGGCATTATCTTCTTTAAGTGGGCTCCACATTTTAACCTAAAATGTCCAACAGTCTTTTATGACCTGACATTATGATCAAGATAGGTGAAATTTTAAAATCCCATCCAAAAGGTGATTTTGCTGTGTGACTGTGGAAACAAGTTTAGAATACATTTGAAAACTGACACCTACCATTGTCAGGAGGTGGGAGTATACGAAGGGTATGTTGAGCATTAGGGGCCAAAATCTGAAAAAATATAAGGTTATTAGGAAATGTTGGAACAATGTGTTTCCTCATAACTTACTTTTTCACATTTTACCTCAAATTTTCAACATAATCTATTTTTGATCATTCCTTCTGACATGTCAGGTGTCATTTATAAAACAATGGCTGAAATTTCATTTTCAAAATGACAGCTGTTTACCCCAAATTTTCAACATGGCATTCTTATGACCCACATAGCCTTCTTATGAGCCTACCTCATGAACAAGGGGGATATATTGTTCAAATCCTGCCCCAAAGGTGATTTTGTACCACAAGTGCAAAACACAATTTGGCCAGGATTTGAAAAATAACCGCTGTCACATTCATGAGGTGCTGTGAGGAACCAAAGCAAAGCAAAGAGGGTACCTCAAGGTTCTATATTAGGGCCCTTACTTTTGCAATCTACATTAATAACATCGACTACTGTATAAAAGAAGCAACATCCATCTGTTTGCAGATGATACAGTTCTCGTGAGTCGCCAACACCTGAAGCTGCCTGCAATGACCTACAGTCAGAATTCAACCTTTGCAAAGCCAACTCCTCCAAAAAAGCTACTCCTTAATGCCAAAAACTAAGCGATGGTCCTCTCTCCTTTTATCCGTACAGCTAACCCTGTGTCCAGTGGGACAGTTCCCCAAATTACCACAGTTCTAGGTGAAAAACTAGAATTTGTTACAAAATTCAAGTATCTGGGAGTTTGGATAGACCAAAGACTCTCCTTCATTGAACATATCGAGGACTTGCTAAACGACTTGCAAAGGCTTGACTGTTTTTAGAATCAGCCAATTTCTCACCAGAGATGCCAAGAAACAACTGGTCCAATCCATTTTCCTATCATTGGTTGATTCGCTGACTTCTCTACAGCCAATGCCCCAACTCTTACATGGCTAAACTGGACACACTCTACCATCGAAGCACTGAGGTTTATACGGACTCCCGTTCGACACACATCACTGCACCCTATATGCGGCAGTGGGATGGACATCACTAAAGTTCAGGCGCCACAGAACGCCGCTCTCTGGACCTATAGAGCCATCTCTAATAAGCTGCCTTACTATATCTCCTGCTGTCTTCCCTGAGTATAACTGGGAAATACTGCTTAAGAAGTTACTCAGCTATTACACTTTAAAGTACCCAAAGCAAAATCCCGCCTGGCAGGGCAGCCATAAGCTCGTGCTACCTACCTTATGGAACCATCTACAAAACCCTCAAATTAAGCACTCTAATCGGTATAAATGCTTTCAAGATGCTTTATTTCCGTCACAATCAGAGAAGTATGTAACTGCTTCACCCTCGGACCCAGTACCAGTGTCTGCACTGGTATATAGCCACGCCTAGACCCAATTTTAAGTACTGACCCCCAGCTTGCTCCTCACCAGCCTAATTGTTCTCTCTCTTATCCCCTGTCTCATCAACACTAGGCCCATCCATCCCTTATTCTTCCTTTCCCAACCTCGGATAGGAGCTCACTACCCTGGGTTGTGACATCCTACCATGCCCGTGCTTTATAGCATTCAGTCCGGGACTCACACATACTCCTTTTCTCCATCCACCTTCTCTACATCCGTTTACCAACTCCTCTCTGTGCACCGTGCCCTCCTAGCCTTCTCCCCTACTTCCTCCCTCTCTTCTCCCTACCTTCACCTCTACCTGGTGTATATTTTTATTTTTCTTCCGTTACTTCCTCCTGCAACCTTAGATAACCTGCTTTATCTTCCTTTAGACACTTCTATGTATGTAAATACCGTGTAATCTGTACAATAGCTGTATAATTCTATGTACATATGAACTTCTTTTCTTCCTCTCTGTAAAGAGTATTATCTGTATTGCCTTGTAAATACCTGTGTTGACCTGTATATACAATTGTTCATGCTCCACCCAGGTCCATCTTGCAAATGAGCTTCTGCTCAACGATGAACGCCTGGTTAAATAAAGACTTGATTGATTGATTGATTGATTGAAATGGCTATGTTGAAAATTAGGGGTCAAAATATTGAAAATTGCCAAGTTATGAGCCTGCATTCATAAATTTCAACACAGGCTCATAGCTTTGTTTTTAATATATTTTACTCCGGATTTTTAACATAGCCTTCTTATGACCCTGCCTCACGAACAAGGGTGAAGAAAATGTTCAACTCCTGCCTGAAAGGTGATTTCGTGCAGTGACCACGGAAATCACCTTTTGGGACAGATTTGCCTAATTTCACTGTTAGTGTCATGAGGTGGGGTCCCAAAAGGCATTTTGAAAATCTGGGGCAAAATGTTCAAAAATGACCAAGTTATGCCAGTAAGTTAAAAATCTTGTTGAAATACATGGAATCGCATACCTGATTTCCTCAGTTCGTGGTCTGGCATTGAAGAGTGAAGAGGTGTCTTTGGTCCAGACAGGATTATGGTGTTGGACCTCGGTGGGTAAGTGAGGGCTTGGGGGAGGGATGCTGAATGGGAGGGTTGGATGGGGGAACAGTAATGGTGGCAGCAGACATCAATGGACGATTTTCTTTTTATAGGGTTAATTTTTTAAAACTACGAGTGGTTTTCCTTATTTCAGGTGGTAACACTGGAGGATTGAGGCACCCCAATGTCAGGGTTATGTTTGGCAGCACTGGGGTGGGATTCCGTTGTTGCAGAAGTAAAAGGGTGGGGAGAGGTAACAGCCCGGTGCAGGGATTTGACACGCACGTGCCAGAATATTAATGTGGGTTGGTGTGGGGAGGCAGGGCTATGGCAGCAACAGACATCAATGGACAGTTTTCAGCAGGCTGATTGCAGTAAATCAGCTGTGCCTGCTCACCAGCGTTATGTAGCTCAAGGAAAGAGCCCACCTGTGATTGGATCGGCTCTTTCCTTTGAAATACACAAAGCTTCCACCCAGCAAGCCAGAACACTGTCATGACCAGCCTGGCTGATGATTGGTGTGACACTAATGAGCCCCTTGCAGACCATTCTGCACTGGACTGACAGTGTCACACCCCCGAAAACACTCTGTAGTAAGATGACGCTGCATCGCGGCATGCACGGGCGAATATAAAAAACCACAAGCTGACACACCTGAAAGCCCTGAACATATACCCAATGACTGTAGTTTATCATTTTTAATTATTGATGAACTATGAACCCTGACCCTAAGATTTAAGAGTCTCAAGCTCTTCTGACTGAGCTAATGAGCCGTAATGAGTAGAGGGTGGGGTTGGCTGTCCCTGACGTGTGTGTTTTGGGTGGGGTTGGCTGTCCATAACGTGTGTGTTTTGGGTGGGGTTGGCTGTCCATAACGTGTGTGTTTTGGTGAGGAACGCTTGTCCATAACGTGTGTGTTTGGGTGGGGAGCAGCTCGTCCATAACGTGTGTGTTTTGGGTGGGAACGCCCGTCCATAACGTATAAGTTTTGGGTGGGGAACGCCGTCCATAACGTGTGTTTTGGGTGGGAACACTTTGTCCATAACGTGTGTGTTTTGGGTGGGGAGCCATCCATAACGTGTGTGTTTGGGTGGGAAACGCATCCCATAACGTGTGAGTTTTGGGTGGGGGCAGCTTGTCCATAAGGCTGCGAGTTTGGGTGGGTTGGCTGCCCATAACGTGTGTGTTTTGGGCGGGGAACGCTTGTCCATGGAAGCCGTGTGTGTTTTGGCGGGGAACGCTTTTGTCCATAACGGTGTGTTTTGGGTAGGTTACTGTCCATAACGTGGTGTATTTTGGGCGAGGAACGCCTGTCCATAACGGTGTGTTTTGGGCGGGAACGCTTGTCCATAACGGTGTGTTTTTTGGGTGGGTTGGCTGTCCATAACGTGTGTGTTTTGGGCGAGGCAGCTTGTCCATAAGGTATGTGTTTTGGGTGGCGTGGCTGTCCATAACGTGTGTGTTTTGGGCGAGGAACGCTTGTCCATAACGTGTGTGTTTTAGGCGGGAACGCTTGTTTTAATTACGTGTGTGTTTTGGGTGGGGTTGGCTGTCCATAACGTGTGTGTGTTTTGGGTGGGGTTGGCTGTCCATAACGTGTGTGTTTTGGGTGGGGTTGGCTGTCCATAACGTGTGTGTTTTGGGTGAGGCACACTTGTCCATAACGTGTGTGTTTTGGGTGGGGTGGCTGTCCATAACGCAGTGTGTTTGGGTGGGGCACGCTTGTCCATAACGGTGTTTTGGGTGGGGAACGCTTGTCCATAACGTGTGTGTTTTGGTGGGAACGCTTGTCCATAACGTGTGTGTTTTGGGTGGGGAACGCTTGTCCATAACGTGTGTGTTTTGGGTGCGGAAGCTTGTCCATAACGTGTGTGTGTTGCTTGGGGAACGCTTGTCCATAACGTGTGTGTTTTGGGTGGGGAACGCTTGTCCATAACGGTGAGTTTTGGGTGGGGAACGCTTGTCCATAACGTGTGTGTTTGGTGGGGAACGCTTGTCCATAACGTGTGTGTTTGGGTGGGGCAGCTTGTCCATAATGTGTGTGTTTTGGGTGGGGGCAGCTTGTTCATAAGGTGTGTGTTTTGGGTGGGGTTGCTGTCCATAAGGTGTGTGTTTTGGGTGGGGTTGGCTGTCCATAAGGTGTGTGTTTTGGGTGGGGTTGGCTGTCCATAACGTGTGTTTTGAGTGGGGTTGGCTGTCCATAAGGTATGTGTTCTCTTCACAGTTAAAGGTGATCAGCAATGAAAACTACAAAAGAAAAACGAACTCGTGTCTTGCATTATGTATTCGCAAATTGGGGTTTCAAGTGTTTTATACTCTGCAGGTGTTTACATGTATAGAAACATATTTGTACATAATTGCAGGCATTTGCAATGCATATAGTTGGGATTGAGGGTTAAATATATGGATAATTTGGAAATAAATAATAGGTTTTATTTCTTATTGGTGATCACTTTATCCTCAACAACACCAACAGCGGAGGAGCTGCTGTAAGCTGCTGCTCCTGGTGTCTGATTTCATGTTTCCCACTTGTCACATTCCTTGTGTATAAACATTGTAACTCCTCCCCCTATTCATAGGTAGCCACATGGCCGGTTAGCTCAGTTGGTTAGAGTGTGGTGCTAATAACGCCAAGGTCACGGGTTCGATCCCTGCACGGGCCATGGATAGCATTTTTAAAATTTTAATTTAATCTAGACTCGAAGGAGGCTGGATTTAGTACTTCAGAATCTTTTTCCTACATTGGTTGTAGACCTAGCCTCCTAACATACTGCTTTGTAGTCTCGGATTGTGTAACGTCACTAGTAAACTCTTGCTGCTAGAAGAAACCTGTTTGTATTTGTCCATGCCGGCTGTTTACTTGTAGTGTAATAGAACTTTAAAGGAACATGAACAATTTAAAGGAAGACACTGTTTTGTTATTTCAAGGGCCCCATGTTCAGAGCTGGCTCTGGCACCATATTCAAACAAAATGTGCAATCCAAACTTACCATGCAGTCTGTTTGAATATTGGACCCTGGTTGCGCGATTGCATGGCGGGGGTTGCCATGTTGGTGGCGTCACCAGGGTGGAGGACTGATGACTGCCCACAGGGTACAGTGCGGCGCTCACTGGTATGCGCCGTGGACCCCGTGGGCCATATCTCAGCCCAAATATGCAGATGAGCCCATTGGGTATGCACAGTGCAACGGGACCATTTTGCAGCCAGGTGGGAGCGGGATAGTGGGTCACTGCCTAACGGGGTGGGGGCCACTTGACTACCAGGGACCAGGGACTTTGATATTATTCTACAGATTAGGATTGAGGGGACCACTGGACTACCAGAGCTATGAGGATCAGGGGTTGGACTTATTATTCTGACAGTGATTGGGGCCATGGGGGCACACAAGCCTATCAGGGAATGAGGATGAGAAGTATTTCTTTAGGATAATGTGGATTGGGACTGGGGAGGGGTATCACAAGCCTACCAGGGAAGTGGGGATTGGGAGGTTGTAATAATACAACATGGATTGGGGCTAGGGAGGGGGACCACTAGAATAGTAGGAATACAGGGATCAGGAGGGAGTTTTATATCATGCAGACAGTGATCGGGGCTAAGGAAGGACTGCTGTACTGCCAGGGTTCCCTGCCCTAAACAGTGGGCAGCCAGGGCTGCGCAGTAGTTAGGGGCAGGGTTTCACAGCATAATTCAAGGCGCCTCTGCTCAGGGGCCGCTGTGCTTCTGAAATGTTTCAGTATTGTGCTGCACCGCATGTGCGTCAAGGGACCCACATTTGCATAGGCACAGCACAGTATTGTGTGTGTCAAGCGCTGTCAGGTGCACCATGCATCTGTGCTCTTTGAATATGGGCACGCCTCGACAGCTGGTGCATTTTTCAGGTATGCACAGCACATCCCAGGTTGTGCCACGCATCCACTTGAATATGGGGGCCAAAGTTCTAAGTACACAGGATAAGTTGTATGGGATGCTAGTCTCATTTGCAAAATGTCCCAAGTCATAATTATAAACATACTAGTTAAGATCCAAAGTGCAGTAGCTGTTGCAGAAACACTTGATTAGTGCTTTTATCAATAAAAGAAAATGTTTAAATATCTGTTATACTGTATGTTTTATTTTATTTAAAAAACTGCGCCAATCCTACTTGTGCACACCAAGCGCCTTCCAGTGTGCTGGCTATGTTAATGGGGACTACTAACTAACAGCAGAATTTGTTTGTTTTAACTCAGTTATTCTGGTGTTTTCTGTTCATTAATCACATGATGTTAACAAATTTAATACTATTATATTTGGGTTCTGCCTGCTGAGTGTGCACCCCCATACACACACACTTTAGTGCTTTAAGAGATGCTTTCCTCAATCTTGTCTATAACTAGGGAAACCCACTAAAAGTGGGGAAAACAAATACACACACACACAAGGAGGGAGTGTCAAATTTGATGTTTATCTTCAAAGCCTCATGATGTCTCTTAGCTGGCTAATGGACAGAAAACCAGGGTGATTGGTGCAGTTGCATCCTTTGAACTACACAAAGTTTTCACCCATCTGCCGTCTCAACACTGTCATTATCAGCTGTCTCAGCACTGGCCTTTGAGTAGCAAGCCTACTGCATTTCTGCCTCCACTGGCTCATACAGCATACACCTCCACAGCTCTCTACACTGTGTGAGCACTTCCAGTATGTTTGTGCCGTGCATGGGCACATGCAAACGTAAAATTACTTGCCGTAGTAATGATGTTTTTTCTAGAGGGCTGTATTAGTGATTCTACAAATCCTTCCCTACCCTCCCCTCTAGATTCATTGTATTAAAGGATTCTTCAGAACAATAAAACATTGTTTTTTCACTTGAGCATGTTGTTCATGCAAACTTTGCAGTTTTACAGTTTTCATGTGTGGTTTTGCATTCCTGTTTACATTAGGTAAAAATACTTAGCATAACGCTGGCCGGTGGCATGGAGGGCTGAGACTTTGACTGCCTCACCTCCTGTCACGTGAACAGCAATTTATAACTGCTTTTACCGTGTTAAAATATGTTGGGTAGAGGATAGGGGATTGGGTGGACTAAGTAAGCGTTATCTAAGATGGCAGCCTCAAGATCATATCTGTCCTGTAGATATTTCTTCTATAGGGTCTGGGTTGTTTTGGCGCCACTGAGGGTTTGATCATGCGAGTGCATAATTTAAAGGTTCCATAATTCTGACAGTAGACAAATAGTATGCAGTTTTTGCTTCTCAGTGATCAAAAGTTTGTTATAAAATTGTTATATTGCTAATAATTTCTGTTCACAAGTTAAAAGGCAGGGAAAGCTTATTAGGCTTTTTGGAGTTTAGGGGCAATGCTTGATTCTACATATGTGTAACTGCTGAAGTGGGTTTGGGGCGGTTTACCCGATATATAGGGTGCTCAGTAACCGTGGACGATGTGCGGGGACTCTCTGCTCATGGCAGCTAAGGCCATTTAAAAAAATCGTTGTTTGGAAATATAAAGTTTAAGTTAGTGACTCCCCTAGTGATGTACCAATGTATAGGGACTTATTAAATTCTAACTGTAACAATGATGTAATGCATTTCTGTAAACCTACCTACGAAGTTAGTGTACTGTGTACTATATACAGTTAAAACAATAAAAATAAAGGACAGGAAAAAACTCTTGCTAGAAATACAAAGTTCCAAGAGAAAAATGGGTGGGGCTTAAAATGTATTGACTGACCCTCAGCTACCAAAGTGAAGGGTCTGTTGACTCCTCCACCCTATCTTCTAACCTGTATGTGCAGACATCCTCATTTATAGGGATTTCCCTCCAGACACTGAAAGGTACCATACAGAAATAGATTAGTTGCCGTATTGGTCCTTGTAAGAACAGATCCAGCAGCAAATGGTTTGATAATTTTATTGGACCAACATAGATGTTACAGAAAGAAAACATTGTCAAGGCTCACATATCCCATTTGATTTACGGAACAGCTTTCATAGACTGAGACTCCACACAGTGCTCCACAAAGCCGTGAAGTAAACTGCTTTGTCATAGAAGCATGTTATTTATATTTACTGATGAAACTTCGAGAACAAAATGCAGTTCCGCCCAACGTGGGGCTCGAACCCACGACCCTGAGATTAAGAGTCTCATGCTCTACACTGACTGAGCTAGCCGGGCGATGAACAGCAGGCAGGCATTGCTCATTCATAACAGCAGTGTTTATGCGTGTTTTTTTTTTCTGTGCATTTAAAGGTGACCCGTGGTGAAAATTAAAGGAAGACTCCCATTTGACATTGTTTATTCAAAAATTGTGGTTTCAAGTCTTTTCATACCCTGCAGAGTTTTTACATGTAAAACTACATATTTGTACATAATTAAAAGCATTTGTGATGCAAAAAATGGGATTGTAGGTTAAATATATGGGTAGTTTGAAATAAATAAGTAAAACAGGTTTTTCTCACCACAGGAATTCTTCCGCATGTATTGACAGATGCAGTATGCCAGCTGGGTTCAGCTACCCTGAGAGGGAGGAGTCAGTGTAAATGAGCAGGAACACTGACCAGTCAGAAAAGAGAGAGGGAGTGCTGCCTGCAGTCAGCCTGAAGGACCTCAGAACTTTTGTTTGCTGACCTGGCAACACTGCCCCAGAGCTCTCTGTCTTCTGTACTTTCAGAGACCTTCCTGTGAGTTTTTTTTCTTCATTTGAGTGCTGCCTTTACATATTTAAGGTGTTTATTGTATTTTGACACTTTTTTCTGTGGTTGCGCTTTGATTCCTCGCAGCTGCAGACTTTTATCATTTTCCCGCTCTTGCGTCGTTTCTGAGGTAAACGTTTACTGCATTTGCATTAAATCAGTGGTTTTCTTATTTTCCTGGATAGTTTTAGTGTCCCTCATTCACATTTACGCAACTTTTTTCCATTTTAAATCACGCTTGTTATGGACCTGTGGTAATTCAAAGTATTCTGTTAGTAAACTAGAGGGTTTCTTGGCATCATCTCTCAGGAAATCTCTCTGTTGCGCAGTGGGCTTCTGTTGGCAAGAGGTGTGGAGGTTGTTACTGTCATTCCTTACCACTATTGTGGAAAACTAAAATAAAACAAGTCTTTCTTTAATTGGACATATATTGGCTTATTGCTTAGGCCAAACACACATTAGCATGGCCACCCAGTCTGCCTCCCCTCCTCTGATAGCACTGTGGGTTGGGGGTACCTCAAGTCAACTCAAAATATAGACACGTTCTCTAGGGACCCTAATGAAAATAAGTCTGATAAAAGTAAAGATTCTAGCCAAGACTCTAAAAGACAAAGTGAGTGGGTGCTGATTCAGTCCCTGTTAAAAAGACAAGGAAAGATAAACACACGCTGCCCCTCCCGAAGGCATCGGGAGACATCAGTGGTTGACAGATGCCCTCTGCAAATGAAATGGCTAAAGCTTGGCATGTATTTCAGACTTTACAATCTCTGGGCAATATTTTCTCGCGCCAGGGCTACATTCTCCATGACTCTGGGTATGCCCAGGGGTTTATTATGAGGAGAGGATGATGAAGAATTTCCAGGGTGACCTATTAGACCCAGATGGTCACACTGGTGGTGATTTACCTGATGATAATGATGGAGTTTCTTCCCATGTTACCTTTGTTAAACGGATGGACACCTGGAACTTCCTCCAGGACGACACTGAACAAGAGATGGAGGAAGCCTATGTAGAAACGATGGGTCATACTCCTTCAAAGAAATTGATTTTGCTCATACATAATACATTTAAAAGAGCAACTTTTAAAATTTTGGAAACCCTTTCATCTGCTGCAGAGGTGGACAAAAGAGAAATACCAGCCTGGTAAACTGACTGCTGACTTTCTCTATACATCCAGACCACAAAGGGGTGGTTCAGGCGGCAGCCTGTGGCAAAGCTAATGTACCACTGTCTGCTCAGCCTCCAGAAAAAGTGTTCGAAAAATTGGATTCCATGGGTAAGAAATCCTATACTACTGCTTCTTTCCTGTTACGCTTGTCTACTTACATAGCATATGCAGCTTTGTCAAAATCTATCCTGGCTGTAGTGCATCATGGGGAGACACGATGCTCAGGGATGTCACTGAAATGGTTAAACTGGTCATAGAAGCTAGTAAGTATCAGTTTCACATGGCAGTAGATCATAATGACACAGCCTCGAGGATTAAGGCGCAGGTCATTTCTCCCAGGCAGTTTGCTTGGTTAAGAACTAGTAATCTCACTCAGGATACCCAATTACAGGCTATGGGTTTTTCTTGTGAGAAAAATTCCCTTCGGGATCAAACGGAGGCTTACATGAAAAGAATGGATGAGTACAAAACTACCTATAAGAGTAACTCAGCCAAAGAGAAGCCTCTACCTCCCAGAAACAACCTCAAAACAAAGGAGGCAGGGGTTATTTTCCATGGGCATTCTATCCTATGCCAGTACCTATGGGTTTTTCTCAGATGAGAGTTTTTTCAGGGGAAGAGGTAGGAGAGGCCAGAGGAAAGCCAACTCCATTCCTGTCCCCGCTCTCTGCTCAAACCAGACAACTGTCCTCCTGACTGCTCTTGGTCGCCACCCTTCTCTCTCCTAGTCGGGGCAGGCTCTCCCACTACCTCCATCATTGTCAGCTCATCACCTCATCACCACAGACAAGTGAGTGTTAGGAGGTAGTGGGTCAGAGCCTATCTCCTCGATTGAGAAAATCCTTCTCTCCTAGGCCCTAGCTCTTAAAACCTCTAACCCCAATGGAAAACTGCTGTTGGAGATAGAGGTGAAGAACCTTGAAGTCAAAGCTGTGGAAAGAGTGCCCTTCCTCCAGTGAGGAAAAGGTCTCTGTTCCAGGTACTTCCTTACTGTTAAGAAAAATGGGAGTGGCAACCTGTTCTGGAGCTAAGGTACCTGAACAAGCACCTGCTAAAACGAAAGTTCAAAATGGTAATCTTGACTCAGGTCATTAATCTCTCTGAAGCAAGGGACTGGCTAGTCTGCCTAGATCTGAAGGATGCCTATTTCCACATCCTAATCAGGCAGTCCCACAGAAAATTCCTCAGATTCAGGCTGCCTTCAGACCATTACAAGTTTGCAGCCATGCCATTCGGCTAACTCTCGCTCCCAGGGTTTTCACCAAGTGCCTGGCAGTGTTGCTGCTCATCTCAGAAGACAAAGGATTTCTATTTTTCCCTACCTGGACGACTGGCTGATCATGGCCAATTCTCCACAAGCAATTACAGAAGCCCTGAACCAGACAAAAGACACCCTGCAGTCTCTGGGCTTCGTTATCAACAGTGGCAAATCCCACTTTCAGCCTGCCCAAGCACTGCAATTCATAGGGCAGAGCTCAACACACTGCAGGGAAGGCTTTCCTTCCTGCACACAGAACTTCTCGGCCTGTTAAATTTCTTCATTCTAGGCCAGCCGAGGCTGGCCACACACTTCCTCAGACTGCTCGGTCACATGGCCTCTATGACCATAGTAGTCCCAAGCGCCAGATTCCAGATGTGGGACATTCAGTATCACCTCAGGTTTCACTGGTCTCAGAAAAGGATTCCTTTGCAAAGTTAGTGCCAGTCACAAGAACCTTCCTTCGGCTCTAGACTGGTGGAAGGAAGCAGAAAACCTCAGGGTGGGGTTCCTTTCCAGATTCAGCAACCCTCCCAGATCCTGACAACAGATGCCTCCTCCTAGGTTGGGGTGCCCACCTAAGGGACCAGTCCATAAGTGGCACCTGGACACCCTAAGAATCCATGTACCACATCAACCTCCTTGAACTCAGAGCAGTGTTCTTAGACATCAAGGCTTTCGCCCCACAGCTCAGAGGACATACTGTCCAGATAAGAACAGACAATACCACTGCCATTTCTGTATCAACAAGCAAGGGGCACAAGGTCAACCAAACTCTGCACAGAGGCAATGAGGATTTGGTCCTTGGCTTACTCCTTGGACATGTCTCTGTCAGCAATTCATCTCCTGGGCAAGGACAGCACTTTGGCAGATGCTCTAAGCTGCATCAGTCAGGGTCATCACAAGTGGACCCTAAACAAGCAGGTCCTTGCCACAGTTTTCAGAAGGTGGGGGTCCAGACCTGGATTTATTTGTGTCCAGCCTCAGCCACCAGCTACCATAGTACTGCTGCAGGCCCCAGCACGGGACCACCCCAGTAGTTGCTTTGACCCTGGACTGGGAAGGAAGTTCTGTACACTTTCCTCCCTTTCCTCTGATTTACAGGGTCCTTCTCAAGCTCAGAGCTCAGCTGCCACCATGATCCTGGTGGCCCTGGATTGGGTGAGGCAACCTTCTATTCTCTTCTCCTCACTTGGTAAGTCAGGAAGTCTCATCAGACTGCCAGCAACCCACAAGCTCCTGGCTTTTCCCCAGACAGGGGTAGCATATCCCAGCATCCGGTTGTCACAACCCCACTCAGCAGGTCAGGCCCTGCTTCCACAGTGCCAACCTCAGAACACAGTACTGTGAACAGGAACAGAAACAGGGTAACCCTCCTGTCTGTTTTGTGGGTTTGAATCAAACTTTGGTCTCAAGTTCTGGAGGATTCAAACTGTGAACCTCTTGCTAAGCGTACCCAATGTACAGGCTCAGATAATTCTGCTCTTTGAGGGGGGCCAGATATCTTTCGCTTACAGGCACCTAACCAGGTGTACAAAATGAACCCTTAAAAACTCTACTAAAGACCTCAGAATAAACTCTTACCTTTTACCGTTTGGTAAACCAGTAAGCTTTTGCACAGTGTCAGCTTTAACCAGATATGCTTCACTTGTCAAATAAAGAATTTCAAAGGCACACCAAGTAGTCTTTTAAAATAGAGGTTTACTTAAAATAGATAAAAATGTAAAATGTAAACACATAATATATCACAAAACATACAATCACTTAAAAGAATCAGGTTTAAAAGTGCAAATTCCTACCATCAATTAGACCGATCTATCTAATGTATCTCTTCTAATAGTGCTAGAGTAGAAGTTTCTTTTCAGAGTCCAAACATGTATGTCACCTAAAGGTCAGTCACAGCATAATTAAAACACCGTCTTGAACCTGCCTTCTCCATGATGTCATCATCTAGCCTCCTTTTCAGGATATATAAATATATATATACAAAAACAGGAAGTCCCATCAAGAGGTTTTAAATTCTACGATTTCAGCAAAACTCATTTTCCAAATAATGACACTCTTAATTAAGACTGTGATTTTCCAGTGTCCTCTTTCATCCAGGAGCAGTTTCCTGCTTTCACACAGACATCAAAGAGCTTTTACAACTCACAAGATTTCTCACCTAGCTGTAACATAGTTTTTCCAGCTCCAGTTGAGATTAACTGCCCTTCCTGAGGATGTAATAAAATGGATATTTTAGTTCTTAGCTTCAAACAACTCAGATCCTAAATAAAGCTATAAAATGTGAGTTTTTGCAAGTGAATCACCTTACAGAGATCTGCTGTTTAACATATATCCTGCCCTTTGAAGTGAAACCTTGGGGTCATCCAGGAGCACAGCATTTTCATGGCAGACAATCACACTATATTTTTATTTTACAAAAATTATAGAGTAATCAGAACCAGCTGTCCAAGGCCACACCGGTTGGTCTCTTCACCTCAAGGCCTGGTATTTGAGGAGTTAGAATTTTCTGAATCCCAATACTCTGAACAAGTCCTGAAAATTCTGTGAATGGCTTAAAAACCTTGCACTAGAAAGACTTGTGCTTCCAAGTGAAACATAAAAACAGACATTGACGGCAGAAGGAGACCACTAGATCCATCTAGTCTGCCCATTTGTTTTAGACCTGTTTTGACACTCTAGTTGCCCTTTGTAGTCAGGGCTCCCTTGTATCTATCCCATGCATTCTTGAATCCCCCAAAGTGTTGACCCCACAACCTCTTGGGGCAGGCTGTTCAGGCATCCACCACTCTTTCTGTGAAGAAAAACTTCCTGGTGTTGGTAGAGAACCTCTCCTTGCAGCCTGAGGTCATGTCCTCTGGTCCTGGAGCCCTCCTTGAAGTGAAAAAGTTCCTGTGCCTATACCTTGTTAATGCCTTTTAGGTACTTGAATGTTTAAATCATGTCTCCTCTCGCTTTCTGCTTCAGGAGTACATATTCAGTCCCCTAAGTCTTTCCTCATAGGACATGTACTGCAGACCCTGAATCATTTTGTCACCGCTTCTAGTAATGTTTCCACCCAGTCAGTGTCTTTCCTGAGGTGAGGCCTTCCAGACTTGGACTATGTATTCCAGGTGAGGCCTGACCAGCGATCTATACAGTGGTGATACCACTTCTTTCTTCCTGCTCGTGATTCCCTCCCAATGCAGCCCAGCATTCTGTTGCCTTCTCACACTACTTACTAACCTTCAAGTCGCCTGAGAATATGATTCCCAGATCTCGCTCCTGGTTTGAGGTCGCCAGCCTTTGCCTCCTAGGTAATACTCCTTTCTTGGATTTTCCTTTCCTATGTGCATGACCTTGCACTTTTGGTGTTAAATCTCAACTGCCACACTCCAGACCATTCTTCTAGTTTCTTGAGGTCAGCTTCCATCTTGCTCACTCCTTCTGAGGTGTCCACCCTGTTACATATCTTGGTGTTATCTGTGAACAGACACACCTTCCCTTCCAGTCTGTCAGCGATGTCTGCTATAAAAATATAGAAGAGCAGAGGTCCCAATACTGAGCCCTGAGCACCCCACTGGTCACTCTACCTTTGTTGATTATGCTCCATTAACCTGTACCCTCTGGGTTCTGCCTTGTAACCAGTTTTGTACCCATCTGACTACTGTGTGGAACTGAGTTGAAGGCCTTACTAAGGTCTAGGTAGACCACATCTACTGCCCCACCGTCCACTATTTTTGTAGCGTAGTCAAAAAATCTAGCAGATTGTCTGGTGACCTACATGCTGTGAAACTGTTCTGCTTAGGGTCTTGTTGGCCACTAGTTTCGAGGAATGCTGTGATCCTCTGTTTGAGTAGTGTCTCCATTAGTTTCCCTACTATAGACTGGCTCACCGGTCTGTAATTACTAGCCTCTTCGCAACTGCCTGATTTGTGAAGTGGAACCAATATTGCCTTTTTCCAGTCTTGGGGTACCTCACTGCTCTTCAAGGATTTTGTGAATAGAAGTGCCAGGAGGGGTTGCTGATTCTGCCCCAGTTCCTTAAGGTTTCTGGGGTGCATCTTGTCTGGTCCCATGGCTTTGTCTGCTTTTAGTTTATTTAGCGCTCCCATACTTTGGCTTCTGTAAAGGGACTCATGTCTATCCCTGGTCCTGGGTGTTGTGTTTTTCAGGGCTGGGCCATCCCTGGGTCCTGTTTAGTAAACACTGAGCAGAATTATTTGTTGAGGATTCGACTTTCTCTGTGTCATGTTTGGTGCATTTCCCTTCTTCAGTAGCAATCTTTACTATCCCCTTTTGCCTTCCTGTGTTCCCTTATGTATCTAAAACATGATTTGTTTCTCTCTTGCCCCTCTGCTATCTTTTTCTCTGCCTGGGCTATTGCCTTTCTAATTTGTTTGTTAGACTCATTTTTCCTTGTATGACTCCCAGTCTTTCTCAGTTTTGATTTCCTGGTATATGCTGTATGCCTTCTTTTTGTCTTTGACTGTGGTAGCCACTTCCTTGGAAAACCATAGAGGATTTATTTTCTTTTGCTTTGCTGACCCACCTGGCACATTGATCTGTGGCAGTCTTTATTGCTGTCTTGAGTCTCCTCATATGACCTCCACCTCCGCAACCTCTGTTTCCATTAACTGGCTACTTATGTTGTTCTTCGTTTTTGAAGTTAGCTTTTCTGAAATCCAGCACCTTATCTTTCAGTGGCTTGTGTCCTGTGTTATGTTCACCTTAAAGGAAAGCTGTCATTTATGGCGACACTGTTGCTTTTCCCAGAAAGTGTAGCTTATGTTCGTTAGTAGTTTACTTCAGAAAAGAAAGTTCGCATCAGCGTATGGCGTGATCTGATATGGCACCATTAACTTCAGATGGTGGAGCGCCACACCCCGCGCTCAATACACAAATGCATTGAAGTGCAGGGTACGGCGCTGCAACGTTACAGTTAATGGTGCCGCCTCGATAGTCCGCCATACTCCGGTAGAGGATTTTGCTTTTCAAATTAAACTACTTTAGTCGGGATAAAAAATCATGCTTTCTGGGAGAAGCTTAATTGAGGAGGTGCATGTAGGGTGCCCTGCAACGATAGTTTTCTTTTAAAGCTACACGTTATGGTTACTGTTGCCTATATGACATCCCACTTCGATGTCCTTGATTCTTTTTCCGAGTTTGTGAGGACAAGATCGAGAATGACATCTCCTGGTTGGGGTTTTAACAAGTTGGCACAGTCCCACACCTTGTAGTGACAATAAGGAGTCCCTACTTTTTGTTGCTGTTGTTAGTGTGCTCCAGTTAATATCTGGTAGGCTGAAGTCCCCACCAGTATTATTTCACCTTTATTGGACATTTTGTGGATTTCCTGTATTAGGTCTTTTTCTCCTTTATGTCCTTGATTTGGGGCCTGTACACGATGCCGATTCTGAAGGGTTTTCCTTGCCAGAGTCTATTGTTAGCCACAGTGACTCAAAGTCCCTAGGTTACCCTTTTACTTCTGTGGCTTTTATTTCTTCCCGAATGTAAATGGTTACGCCTCCCCGCCCTTTCTTTGTCTCTACCTATCTTTCCTGAAACAGATTGTAACTGAAATGGCCATATCCCATCCGTGGGTTTTCTTGAACCATGTTTCTGTTACAGCCATTCAGTCCAACCTTTCTGTTTCCAAGATGGCTGTGGAGTTCAGGAAGTTTCTTGGTTAGGCTCCTAGTATTTGCAACCATTGCGTTTTCCAGGAATGTACATCCTTTGGTGCAAGGATGTACCTCTTCCTGGACTGCTCCAGTTTGCTGTTTCTGGACGGAGATTATGGAGGTTGCTGGTTCAGGCAGATGTTGGCTGTGATTTGTTTTCTGAGGATGTATGCCAGATTTGGCCTTTTGGGAGTGATGGACCAACCCACCAATGGCAGGGTGTGAGCTGCGCCATACTCCCCTTTATTTAATTTAAATTACCTGTATAGACATCAAATTTTTGTCCGAGTGCTTGCACACCTTCTCTGTTTAGGTGCAATCTGTCATAATTAAAAAAAAAGCTTTTTCCCAAAAGTTGTGCCAAAGGTTGTCTCTGTGGTGCAAGGATAAGGACATAGAGTCCTTGTGAGCTACTCCTCTCACCCTTCTGGATTACCTAGTTCATCTCCAGGCAGAAGGCTTTAAAGTCAGCCCCTGAAAGTGCATCTGGCGGCCATCTCAGCTTATCTTTCCACTTGAAAAGAGAAATCTGCCATTTCACAGCCCATTTTCAAGAAATTTTCAAAGGTGTGCTGCACCTTCAGCCTCCTCTGAGGGAACCTGTCCTCCTTAGGACTTGAACCTCTGTAAAGCTAAACTCATGGAGCCTCCTTTTGAGCCCATGGTTATGGCTGATCTCAAGTATGTAACCTGGAAAAGTTTTTTTCTGGTTGCCATCACCTCCTCAGAAGTATTTTGGAGTTACAGACTCTTTGTACAGAACATAACTACATCATTGCCCACAATGACAAAGTAGTGCTTAGGACAAACAGGAAATTTCTGCCCAAGGTGGTTTCTGAGTTCCACATTAACCAGTCTTATCACCCTTCTGGTCTTTTCACAGACAAGTCCAATTTGTGCAGAACTAAGCTACATAGTCTGAACATTAAAAGAGCTTTGACCTAGTACTTAGAGCATACTCACTTCTTTCTCACCTATGGTGAGGTAGGCAGAGGGAGTCCAGCTACCAAGAGAACCATTTCCTGCTGGATTGTCTCTATATCCAGTTCTCTTACAGCAAAGCTGGTAAACAACTCCCTCAGGACCTCAGGGCCCACTCTACTAGGGGCACTGCTGCCACAGTGGCAGCTGCAAGGATGTCCCTTGCTCAACGCTTGCAATGCAGCCACTTGGAAAACTGTACACACATTCACAAAGCACTACTGTTTGGATGTGCAGTCCAGCTCTGATGCCAGATTTGTCAAAGCGATGCTACAGAGCCTGTTTCCTAAGTAGGTTTCTGTGCCCGCCTCCCAACAAGTGGAGGGTGGCAGCAAGGAGCAAATTGGATGCTGGGGCACACATTGCCATGGGGATCACCTCTAGAAAGGAGGTGGTCATCCTGCCCTTGTATAGATTACTGGTGAGGCGCACTTGGAGCACTGTGTACAGTACTGGTGCCCATACCTCAAGAAGGATGTGAGATTACTGGAGGGTGCAGTGTAGGACTACAAAATGATCATGGGGCTAGGGAGATGCCTTATGAGGAAAGATTGAGGAGCTCAAATGTACTCGCTGGAGAAGAGAAGGGAAGAGGCGGACATGATAGAGACTTTTAAGTACTTGAAAGCATAAACAAAGTCAAGAGAGGGAGGGTGTTCCGGCTTAAGGGGTAGGGTTACTGGGGCACAGTCTAAAAGCTGAAAGGTTCAGAGGAAATGAGGCAGTACTTCACAGAGAGAGGTGGTGATGCATGGAATGCACTGCCAGAGGAGTTAATCGAACCGAGGAGAGTGGATATCTTTAAGCAGGGTTGGGATAAAGTCAGGGGCAGGGTTAGTACAGACAAGAACACAGGGGGTAGGGACAGGAGGGGGATGGAGGGAGGGACTGGGTGGGAGGACAGCTGCAGTGGTATAAGACTGAGAGCTGCACAATCGGAAGACTTGATAGACCTGTGGGCCTTTTTCTGCTGGCAATTTCTGCATCTTTACAACCTGTATGTGCAGACATCCTTATTTATAGGATTTCCCTCCAGCCACTCAGAACTGCCAGTTACTCACAGTAATCAGTGGTTAAAGCAGTCATGAGGCTAACATATCCCATTTGATTTATGGAACAGCTTTCATACACTGAGACTCCCAGAGTGCTCTACAAAGCCATGAAGTAAATTGCTTCATCGCTGAAGCATGTCATTTATATTTACTGATGAAATTTAGAGAGAAAATACAGTCTCACCCAACGTGGGGCCTGAACTCACAACCCTGAGATTAAGAGTCTTATGCTCTACTGACTGAGCTAGCGGGCAATGAGTAGCAGGTAGGCATTGCTTGTTCATAACAACGGTGTTTAGGTGTGTGTTCTCTGTCATTTAAAGGTGACCAGTGGTGAAAATTAAAGGAAGACTCCTGTTTGACATTGTTTATTCAAAATTGTGGTTTCAAGTCTTTTCATACCCTGCACGGTTTTACATGTAAAATACATATTTGCACATAATTAAAAGCATTTATGATAAAATAAATGGGATTACAGGTTAAATATATGGATAATTTGGAAATAAATAATTAAAAGCAGGTTTTATTTCTCACTGCCTGTCACTTTTACTGAATAACCCCAGCAGCGGTGAAGCTGCTTGAAGCTACTACTCCTAGTATCAGATTTCAGGTTACCCTGCTCCTGACATTTCCCTTGAATAAAGAATGTAACCCCTCCCATCCATCTTATAGTCACATGGCTGGTTAGCCTCAGTTGGTTAGAGCATGGTGCTAATAACGCCAAGGTCGTGGGTTGATCCCCGTAGGGCCAGATGTGTGGTTTTTTTTTGTTTTTTTTTTTACAGAAAAAGATTTTCAGTTTTGTAGAAATTATGAAATACACTTTCAGCTGTACCATTTGTGCAAACTGCTTGCAAATCTGCTTATATTGAACCTGTATGAAAGACCAGCAAAAATAAATATATTAATGCTCAGTTTAGCCCAAGCTGCAGGTAGGTCATCCATAAGACTGCATCTCAAAAAGCACAGTGTCCCTTAACACCGCTCTGGGTATAGGAGATGGTCACTACAGCTAAGGAAGAGCGCCTACAGTGCTGTCAACATCCCTTCCAGCAACATCAGATGCTCCATACACAGTCACAGTGGTAGATGGATGTATCAGGTGCTGTCTGGTCCACAGTACAAACCTTTACTTCCATTACTGTCTGGACATCCAGACTAGAAGGAGGCCAGGTTTCGTGCTTCAGAATCTTTTTCCTAAATAGGTTGTAGACCTGGCCTCCTAAGGTACTGCTTGTAGTCTATGGATTGTGTAACATCACCAGTAAACTCTTGCTGCTAGAAGAAGTGAGTATTTGTCCATGCTGACCATTTGCTTGCAGTGTAATAGAGTTTAAGGGACATAAACAGTATGTAATTTAAAGGAAAACACTTTTTGCTGTTTAAAAGTTCTAGGTACACAGGATAAGTTCTATGGGATGCTAGTCTCATTTGCAAAACGTCCCAAATCACAATTATAAACATACTAGTTAAGATCCAAAGTGCAGCAGCTGCTGTAGAAACACTCAGGGCTTTTATCAACAAAGAAAAAATTGTGAATATCTGTTATATATTTTATTTTATTTCAAAAGAACTGTACCAAGCCTATCTCAGGCACACACCCAAGCGTAAGCCCGCACGCCGTTTATGTTAATGGGACTGCCAACTAATGGCAGAGTTGGTTTCATTTAAATCAGTTATGTTTGGTGTTTTCTGTTCATTAGTGACACACTGTAGTGCGGAGCTGGAAACTATCGGACATGAGGGCAATATATGGTCTTACTGAATCAGAGGATGACTTGGCACCAAGTGAGATTGAAAAAAGGGTTGGAACATGGTATTATTAAATGCAAGAAGCTTGAGGAATAAATTTGATGAATTCCAGTATATGTTATTGGTCACTAATACAGATATAGCCCTGGTGACCAAACATGGTGGGAGGCCACAGATACCTGGGAGAGAGAAATTGTAGGGTATAAGCTTTATTATAGAACCAGATCTCAAAGAAAAGGTGGAGGGATTGCTATATAGATTAGGGATACTATAAACTGTGAGCAGGAAAATATTCAAATTGACAATATAGAAATGCTTTGGTCAAACTAATTCATAAAACTTATGCTAAAACAAGAACAGGATTAGTGTATATAGACCCCATCTATAACTAAACGTGGAGATGATCTCCTCATGGATTATATCTCTAATTTAAATCCAGCAGATGACCTACTCCTGTCAGGAGACTTTAATATGCCTGGAATAGATTGGACAAGTCTTAGTGCAAATACCATATCAGAAAAAGATTCCTTGAAGCAGTACATCAGACTGGTTTAGAACAAAAGTTATGTTCAGAACTAGAGGTCAGAATTTACTAGATTTAGTCTAACAAATATGGGGATAAAATTAATAAAGTAAGAATTGGAAGTCCGGTGGGTAACAGTGATCACAGTACTGTGTTTTTTAGGATGGAAGGTGAACCAAATGTCAAACAGTAAAGGTATTACTCAAAAGCTAAATTTCAAAATGCAATTTTTAGGTTTAAATAAAGCAGTAGCTGCCTGGGATCGGAAAGTGCATTCATTGGCCAGTCAGTTAATCGAATAAATGAAACCCTGGTTACAAAAATTAATTCTGAAGTGCTGAATTTTATACCCAGGGTAACAAATATGGCAAAAAAAAAAACACAAAAAGGGATGGTTTAATTCAAGTTACAAAAATGGTTAAAGAAAAATAAGATTTTAAAAGAATAAGCAAAATGACTATGAGGGTTGGATCTTTATAGGAGCAAAGCAAGACAAATGAAGAAAGAAATACAAAAAGGCCAAAGGGATTATGAAGTTAATTTGGCAACAAGAGTAAGGACAATAAGAAAGCATTTTTTCTTATATAAATAGTAAGAAAAAAGGTGGAAAATGTTATAGGTCTGTATATTAATGCATCAGGTGGGAGAGTGACTGATATTAAGGAATTGGCTGATATTAAGAATTCATATTTTTGTTCAGTATTCAATAAAAGTGATGTTTCAGGTGCCATGGATATGATAAAATTAAAGGTGGGCAGGTGAAATTAGAGCCTGATGAAGTATTTAATAGAATGCAAAACATTAATATGAATAAATCTCAGGGACCAGATGAATTACATCTAGAGTTCTAAGGGAAATGGCAACTAATCTGGCTCCTCCATTGACTTATTTGTTTCAGAAATCCTTGGATGATGAAGCGGTAGCTCAGGCATGGAAGGAAGCAATAGTGGTTCCCCTAGTCAAGAAAGGCCCTTCATGTAGACCGGAAAATTTTAGACCAGTGAGCCTGACGTCAATAGTAGGGAGGTTATTTGAGGGAATATTAAAAGATCTGATTCTAACACACTTAAGTATGCATAACTTATGGACCCAACCCAACATGGGTTTACAAAAACTAGGTCATGCCAAACAAATATGCTAACCTTCTGTGAAGCAACTAATAAGGCCCTGAAACAAAGAATGCAGTGGATGTTATATTTTTGGATTTTTCTAAAGCTTTGATAAACTACTCTTACAAAGAACTTATACAAGTTTTAGCCAGTATTAATTTACCCATGAATATAGTTAACTGGGTGGAAAATTGGTTGCAGAATAGAAGGCAGAGGGTTTCAATATGGGATATACTATCTGAATGGCGGATGTGACTAGTGGAGTTCCACAGGGATCGGTGTTGGGCCCTTGTTTATTTAATATTTATGTAACATCAATAAAGTTGAATTTCCATAACATCTGGTTGAGTAAATTTGTGGACGATTGTAGGACTGGAGGTATTTTGAATAACCTGGAGTATCAAATTAATGTTCAAAAGGCCTTAGACACATTGATTCATTGGACAGTCCAGCATAAGTTGGAACTGAACTTGAACAAATGTGCAGTGATGCACCTAGGCAGTAATAACAGCAATTGAAATACAAGCTGGTAATGTGTCATTACAACAAATTAAAATGGAAAGAGATCTGGAGGTACAGGTAACCAACGATTTGAGGTTTGATACGCATTGTACTACTGTTGTAAGGAAAGCAAATCAGGTTTTAAATTGTATTCTATGTCATATTGGAAGTAGGGAGAGTAAGGTGCTCTTGCCCCTGTATACTGTATTGGTTCGCCCACATCTTGAATACTGTGCACAGGTTTGATCACCCTATAAGAAAGTGGATATCATAAGAGTGGAGGGGCTACAAAGAAGGTTGACTAAAAGGATTAATGGAATGTGTCATAAATCATATCAAAATAGTCTTCAGGATCTAGGGTTATATACTTTGCGTATCAAAGGTTGAGGGGAGATATGTGCATGATATTCAGAGCACTAAAGGATGAACAACTTATTTATTTAGTTTTTGTTGACCAGGTAAGTGCACTAGACAAGTCCTGCCTATTTTCAGGTATGACCCGGAGGAGGGATACAGATGAATGCCAACTGACCTTGAACCAGAATAAGCTGTTGTGATATTTTTAGTGAATGAGAGAAATTTGGCCAGGACACTGGGAAATTCCCTACTCTTTCGAGAAGTGCCATGGGATCTTTAACATCCACCTGAACTACCACCAGTCCAGGCAGATGGGACCTCGGTTTAACGTCTCATCCGAAAGACGGCACCTCAGAAATGCAGCACCCTCTCATGCTGCACTACAGTGTCAGTACTGGGATATTAACCCAAGTGCCAGATGTGGGAACTGAACCCACAGCCCTCTGATCTCTGTGCCTCAGAGGCGTAGTGTGCTACCTACTGAGCCACTGATACTTAAAAAGATATAGGGTTAAGGAAAGGAAGAATTGTGTGTATGAGCCAAGAGGCCATAGATTTCAATTGGAATAGGATAAATGGAACAGTTTACGTGTAAAAATGGTTTAGCCAGAGAGGTGTTCAGTTATGGAATTCCTCCCAGAGGCAGTTGTAATGAATAAAACAATGGACTCATTTAAAAGGATTAGATAATTTTATATTAATAAATATAAGTTGATGTAAAATTTATTGGCAAGCACCCAAGGACACAAGTCTGTGTAGCTTGAATTACCTATGAAACTGTTAACACATTTAATGCTGTTATATTTGGCATTCTGCAGGCTGAATGGTTTTCCCCTTTTATTTAGTGCGTTTAAAAACACTTAATCCTCACTGCTGTCTGTTACCAGGGAATCCCACCACACACACACACACACGCTTAAGTGTGAAACTTGATGTTCATCTTCAAAGCCTGACAAACAGATGTAGTTTAGTTGCCGATTGGTCTTTGTAAGAACAGATCAAGAAGCAAATGGTTTGATATGTTTTATTGACCCAACTTAGATGTTAGCAAAAGAACAATCTCTTCATACAAGATCTTCAAAGCCTGATGATGATGATGTCTCTTAGCTGGCTAATGGGCAGAAAACCAGGGTGATAGGTGTGGCTGCATCCTTTGAACCATGCAAAGTTTTTGCCCATCGGCCATCTAAACACTGTCATTATCAGCTGTCTCAGTATTGGCCTTTGAGTAGCAAGCCTCCTGCATTTCTGCCTCCATTGGCTCATATAGCATACACCTCCACAGTCCCCTACACTGCCCGAGTACTTTCCAGTATGTTTGCTTTGTGCATGGGCGAGCAAACATGAAAATTACTCACTATAGTAATTGTTTCTTCTACAGGGCTGTATTAGTGATTCATACAAACCCTTCCCTACCTTCACTTCTAGATCCATGGTATAAAAGGATTCTTCAGGATAATAAAATATTGTTCTAGGGATGTAGATATTGTGTACTCTCCACACTTTGGCAGTTCTTCCTTCCCTTTAAATCTTATCAGAAGGTCTTCAGTTAACCTCCTCCCACCCGCTGGGGTGGTATCCTCTCAGCACCACCCCATGACGCCAGATCTTCCTTTCCGCTGGAAGCATCAGGTCTCCTCCTTGCGGCGCTTCTACATGTGTGGGGTCCAGCAGGTCTTCGACTTTGGTGTAGACTGTTTGCTAAAACTGCCTTTGTTTTTTTTTTTCTCTGACTGGAGCGTGATGACCAGAAATCGGATCCAGGGTTCAAGTGGTAGCGCCACTTGTAAACAAAAGATGTCATGAACTGATCCTCATCCATGCATTTATTGCCTTGGGGCCCAGCACAATCTGTAGGCTTATGCTTGCACCAGTCCCTTCAGCCCTCCACGCTTGGAGGACCATTATGCCTGTCTCCTCTGGCACCTGGACAAACGGGACCCTCCCGCTTGGTCCAAGGATGCCCATAAGGCAGTTCTCCAGCAGGGGATCGGTGGCACAGCCTACCTTCGGCAGGCTGCAGCAGGCGAGCTATGGCCTCCATGCAACTTCAGGTGGGGTTGGGTGCTTCATTTACCGAGTGTTCCAGGACTTATGTCAGTCCTTCCTACTCTTGGGGAGGGTCCTTCCTGAGGGTCTAACTTTCATGGGCCTCCAAATCTAGAGGTTCTGTCACAGTTCGTGGGATCAGGAGCAAGCTTGCTCTTCTGTTCCCATTCTGCATCTGGTCGATGGCTGTCAAGCTGCTGGCTTCAGCTGATGCTTCTGTAGTTCTGTCAAGCTGCTGGCTCCTCAGTATCCCTGTTGGGCCTGCTGGGTGAGGCAGGTTAACCAACATGTCAAGATATTTCTCCATCTGGTTAACCCGTTGTCGGAGGACGGTGTGGTTGACTCACTTTCCAGGACTCTGGTCCTCACAGCCCTCTTGCAGGAGGGGCCAGATAGACCAGATGATTTGGCTGTCTCCTCTTGGAGATCAACCTTCGGGTTCCTCGGGCCTGGCTCTGGTTAATCATCGGAGCCTTTCCTGTGTTTCTTCTCGACAGCCTGACCATCGTTGGTCAGGGTTCCGTCGAGGTCTCTATCAGGATATCGGTCGATATCTAGGGACTCTCAGTCAAGGTCTTGGGACTCTCTGTGTTTCTGCTGTCGGCTGTCGACTAAGAGGCACTGTCAGTGCTTCTTTTCTTCTTTCTAGTCTTCAGGCAAGTTCTCTGTAAATTGCGACACCATTATGAGGAGCTGTCTGACAACAGTGGATCCTCGGCCACAGCCCCCCTCAGCTTCTGGCACTTCCTGGTTGCCCTTGCCGTGGCCAACTCTGGTCACCCAAGTCGAGCCGATGCTGGCTTCACCGCCTATTGGGTGGCGCCCCACCTCTACAGCCAATGCATGGGCCCTGTCCAGGGCTGTTTGCCCTGTTTCTGGACTCCCCAGTTGGCTCTCGGTGAGATTGCTCACCGGATGAGCCATGGGTTGACCAAGGGAGCCTGGGTCAAGGCATTGTTTGAGGAATCCTCAGATTCAGAGGACTCATTCATGCACCCTTCAAGCTTCAGCCTTTGACCGGAGTCCTTCCAGGAGCTTACCACAGAACATGAACTGGTCTTGGGCTCTGCTCCACCTGATTTCGAGGTCGATGGGAATTCCATTGGAGCCAGTCTAGAAGTGAGCCAAATACCTCCTGACTGAGATACTGGACAGAGATGACTCGGGAGTTGACTTCCCAGTGGCAGAAGCCATTCTTGTCCCAACCTTGAGCTGTGGCAGTGTCCAGCCTCCTGCCTGATGCTATTGGCTCATATGGTCCCACAAGTACATGCTTTCTACTGGTATCTGTCTGGGTTCACTGATCATTGCTTGGTTAAAGGTCTGGCAGCAGACTCGGTGTTCCGTGTATGGGCAACGTCGGGGATGTTGACAAGCCCCCCAAACAAAGAATCAAAAACTGGACCACGAGTGAATTAGGTCCATTGCCTCCTCCTGGGCCTTCAGCGCCAGTTCGGCCATCATGATGGCCAGCTACTCCCATGCGCTAATGGCAGTCTTGGACTAGGTTATTCTTCAGCCTTCCCATGACTTGCAGGTGGCGGTCAAGATAGTCCAGGACCTGGGATGCTTAGTGGCCAAGCAACATCCCCAGATGGCCTTGGACATCGGAGACTCCTGCGCCAGGTTCATGGCCCCTGCAGTCACCATATGGTGTCTGGGCGTGGTTAGGATTTCAATATTTATGGTGGATACCAACACAAGTCGGTGGATGTCCCTTCTTGGATACCAGCCTGTTAGGGCCAGGTGTGGATGGTCACCTCACCCAGATCGAGAAGTCCAACACCACTCTGGACATCATTACATCCTTGCAAGGACCTTAAGGACCAAAAGCAAAGGAAAAGCCGTTCCAGTTTTGGCCTACCCAGCGTCTCCATCCAGACCACCGCAGCCAAGCAGGGCTGCCTGACATCCGGCAGCCCAAATCTAAGCCTACGCATTGGGCTTCAAGAAGTCCAGAGGTTAGGAGCTGTGGGCAGCCGGGGCCAGAGCCTCTGCCAAGCCTGCCCAGTGACAGGTCGGGGTGTCACTCTTCCATCCATCCTGTCCCAACCTTGGACTCCTGTGGGGTAGGCTCTGCCTTTTCACTAATGCCTGGTCCCCTAATCACATCAGACAAATGGGTGCTTGAAGTGGTGGGTTGCAATCTGTCTCTAGACTTCAAGGCGCCCCACTAGTCGAGCCCATGTACCATGGGAAGAACATCGCTCAGCTTCTTCAGAAAGATGCTGTGTTCCATGTCCCAGACTCCACGGTTGGTCCAGGGTTTGTCACCAGATATTTTCTGGTTCCAAAACAGATGGAGGGGCATTGGAGCCCCATACTGGAGCTTCACAATCTCAACCAGTCCTTGAGGAAGCACAAGTTCCAGATGGTCACCCTGAACCAAATAATACCATCCCTGGAGCAGGACATGTGTTCTGGTCTCTGGACTTCCAAGATGCCTTCTTCCACATCCCAATCCATCCATCCATCCCACCAACAGTTCCTTCAGTTCCGTTCAGAAGGGGTGTTATGCAGTTCGCACCATGCTGTTGACGCTCTTGGCCTCTATGGTTTTCACCAAGTGCATTGCAGCAATGGCAGTGTTCTACAGCACCGAGGGTCTGGTGTACTTTACCTGGATGATGGCTGATTGCCGGTACATCCCAGGAGGAGGTGGAGGGTCCAGGATCTGGCCTTCCAGACTTGCTCGGCTTTGGGCCTTTTTGTCAACCCAGCCAAAGCAGAACTTCACCCCTCACAGGTGCATTCATCATCGGGCAGACTCACTCCCTTTAAGCCAAGGCCAGTCTCCCAGTGGACAGGGCAGTGGATCTAGCCTGCTCCATCATTTCAGGCAGTGGTTTAAATAGCTGGTATGGTATCATAGTTTGCAATGCAAACTGGCTGGTCATGCAAATCAGTATGGTAATAGATCACAAAAAAGTGTTCCATATTGTCAGTGCTTTTTTTCACTTTAACGTGGTTGTGATGTCTAGTGGGCAGATCCTGGCTACAGTGCTGTAAATCAGGCCAAAATGGGCGTCCATGTCCCTAAGCTCTGCCCACCTGAGAAACTTATTTGTTGGCCAAATCCAGCACTCTTGTTTGGAGTGTGCTGCTCTGCATTCCACTGCCAACAACATAAGTGTCCTGGCAGCCTTTCGGATCATGCTGAAAACGGCAGGTTAAAACAGAAAACAAAAACAAACAAAAAGAACCATTTTAAAAATCTCCTTGAAACTTTTCTGGGTCATAGTGAAAAATCAGTGGCCGTGTCAGGAGAGGATTTACTACTGCATGCCATCATTAACGTTGTTTACCCGCATGCTGCTGGCATAAATGTGATGTCCAGTGGTAAGCTTGCAAGAAATATAAACAATCTGTAAGATAAATCAAATTTCTGCGAAGTCTGCAGCTTGTTTCCGAACTGAAGCTTTCTTTGAGACATAGAGACAGAACCGTCTTGTTTTGATGCCAAATAATGGTGGTGGGTAGGGAGATTTAAGGAAACGCGGCAGACAGAAACTGTATTTTTGTTAGAATGTCACCTAGGCACCTCGAAATACTGCAGGCAATTTTGTTGGTCAATTCATCTCACTTGCTTATATTTTATAGCTCTGTGGGAGATGCACTTCATTGTGTTTTCGTAAGAAATATCAAAATTTTGCTTTGCAGCATGAAAGTAAGCAGCAGCAAGCTTTAAAATGAGAAATGAGCTTAATGCACTAAGAATCTAGGGCAGCGGTAAAGTAACTGTTTAGTGTTAGTCCATGTCACCTCACGTGTGGTACGGACTTCAGCTTTCTTGCCACACGAGACGAGTAACTAATAAAAAAAACTGGCCTGGAAGGAATTAATAAGATTACAAGGTTTGTGGTGGTGATGGCTGCTGAAGCCTCCAAGTCTTCAGAGTTCCTCCTTGTTCCTGGTTTTATGCTGCTGACAGCCTGAGTTTAGCCTTCTCAGCTAAGTGCTATGCTATGTGCCAAGTGCAGAAAAAAGACGATTCAGTAGCTAGCTGTTCATATTACTACTGCTGGAGCCTACTGCAGCTTTAGAAAGTGCTGAACAGTAGCATGGAGGCCACCCCCAAAACACACAAAACACACACACCACCACTGCTCTGCTGAGTCTTGGAATATGAACATACAAAATTTGCCAGCAGATAAAGGCCTAGAGGTCTATCAAGTCTGCTCAAATGTGCAGCTAGCACCTCTTATTCTGCAGCTGCCCCTCCCTTCCACCCTTCCCTTCATTAACCCTCCCTTGTCCTGTCCCATCCTCGTTTGAAGCAGTCCACTGTTCTACTGCATACCACTTCTGCAGGTAATGCATTCCACCCAGCCACCACCCTCTCTGTAAAAGTGTCTCCTCATCTCCGTCCTGAACCTTCCTCTCTCCAGTCTCGTATCATGGCCCTGGTGGCCCTCCCCTCCTACTTTGAACAGCCCTCTGTACCCGTCTTGTTTATTCCTTTCATGTATGTAAAGGTTTCAGTCATGGCACCCCTGTCTCTCCTCTCCTCCAGTGAGTACATGTTCAACTCCTTCAACCTCCTCTCGTATGATAAGTCCCCCAGCCCTTGATCATCTTTGTCACCCTGCGCTGCACCCTCCAGTAACTTAATGTCCCTCTTCAGATACGGACGCCAGTACTGCACGCAGTACTCCAGGTGTGGTCTAACTAATGACCCATACAGTGGCAGAATCACCTCCTCCCTCCTCGTGGATATACCCTTGCAATACAACCCAGCATTTTGTTGGCCTTGCAGCTGCCTTCCCACATTGTGCTGAGTTGTTCATTGACCCTGTAATGAGCACACCCAGATCCTTCTCCTCTGTCTGGGCTAGCTGCACTTCTAGCTGGTAACTCCTCCTTGGGTTCTTCATCCCAAAATGCAGCACCTTGCACTTTTGGCATTAAACCCAGTTGCCAGGTGTCTGACCAGGTTTCAAGCTTTGCCAGATCATCCTGCAACCCTGCCATCCCCTAGGTCATCCACCACCGCCCAACCTTAGTATCATCAGCAAACAGACTGATCTGCTCTTGATGTCCCATGATATGTCTGCAATGAATATCCCAAACAACACTGGTCCCAGCACTGAGCCCTGTGGACACCGCTCGTCACTGCCCTTGGGTGTGAGAGCTCCCCACCCACCACCACCCTCTGTTGCCTCCCCTGCAGCCAGTTTCCTACCCATCTCACCAGCTTTGCACCCGCCCCTGTGCCTACTAACTTCCTTCCCAGCCTTCCATGTGGCACCGAGTTGAATGCCTTACTGAAGTCCAGATACAGGACATCCACTGCATGGCCCCTGTCCAGTTGCCTAGTTACCCAGTCATAGAACTCACCAGGTTGGTTTGGCAGGATCTGCCACGTATGAAACCATGCTGTCTGCTGTCCTGTAGTCCTTGGCCTCTGGGAGGGCCACCAGCCTCCCTTCAGGATAGTCTCCATTAGCTTACTCACGATGGATGTGAGGCTCACTGGTCTGTAGTTTCCGTTCATCCTTGGGGCCACTGTTGTGGAGGGGCACCACATGAGCCATCCTCCAGTCCTGAGGTACACACCGAATGTAGTGAGGCATTAAATGGTTTGCCAAAGGTCCTGCAAGGACCTCTGCCAGCTGCTTCAGTACCCTGGGGTGGATGCCATCTGGGCCTGGCGCCTTGTCCACCATACCTCTCAACTGTCACACATTACGAGTACATCACTCATTTTCCCTCAAAATTCTTTGTCCCACATGGGAAGGTGATATTCCACATTTCCCACTGAGACTTTAAAGCAGAAATTCATATTACTTTTTATGTTCAGTTATCAGCAAACGTTAAGAACATTAGTGCACTGATAGCCATAGTGTTCTGAGCTTGCAGTGCCATGTTTGATGATATGACACACATTTTGATCATTTGTCACACATCTTGTCACATTCGTGTGAAGAAAGGTTGAGAGGTATGTTGTCCACCCTCAGTGCCTTCAAACCCTCTTGAACTCTGCCTCCATGATTTCCCATCTGTCACCACTTCTCCCCTGCTTCTGCCATTTTTCCCACCTTGGTGTCACCCCCTCTTCTCTTTAGTAAATACTGAGCAGAAGTACTCATTTAGTGCTTCCTTCTATCGACTCTGCTTCCACCCAACCTCCTCCTTCCTAATCCTTACTATGTGGTCCTTACAGCTTTTTCTCCTGATGTACTTAAAGAAGTCCTTCTCCCCTTCTTAATGCCTTGTGCCAGCCTGAGTTCCGTGATGCTTTGGCTCCCCCTGCCTGTCACCTCCTTGATTCTGTCAAGTACTCCTCCTGTCCTCCCCCTCCTGTTTCTTGTACTTCCTAAAGGCAGCTCTTTTCCTTCTTACCTTTCCATGACCTCCTTACTCAACCAGCTCGGTTTTTAACCCTAGCCTTCTTGCTCTGGGCTTTGCAGCAGGTTTGGTTGCCTCCACTATCCCCAGCTTTATGAGCTCCCACCTCTGGTTAGTATCCATACTAGATTGAATTCTGGCCAGGTACCCTTTACCACTTCCCCAAAGTCGGCCCTCCTGAAGTCCAGCACTCTTGTGCCAGATTCCCACCTTCCTTGCCCATATCCAATGTGGAGCTATACTGAGTGGTGGTCACTCCATGACAGCGGTTCCTCCACTGTAAGTTCTCTCACAAAGTCCCATTTGCCAGCACAAGGTCAAGGGTATTCACTAACCTGGTTGGTTCACTGACCATTTGCAGCAGGAAGCTGTCCTGGAAGGCATCCAGCAGTACCTGCTCCTTCTGTTCCTGGTTGTTGGGTGCTCCAGTCCACTCCTGGCATGTTGAAGTCCCCACAATTACCACACTACCCTTCTCGTAGGAATGGGACCTTGTTTCTGATCTCACATTGACTTCCCATCACAGCCTCATCACACTTGGTTCCAGCAAGTAGTTCTGCAATGGGGTCACGCATGTGCTTGTTCTCTCTGTCACTATGAATGTTCCTATGCAGTGAGCTTTTTCTTAAAGGAAAGCTGTCTTTATCAGTAACTCCTCCCCCAAAAAAAAGCTTTACCCTGATTATTCTTTCCTGCTAGAAATTTTTTTTCACAGGGTAACTTACTTTATTTTACTTTGGAAAGTCCACGATCCCCAAACATAGTGGGCGGTGCATGGCTCAATTTAGGTGAAAGTGTGGTGCAGGAAAAGACCTGGGGTAATCATATCAGATGACCTAAAGGTAGTCAGGCAGTGTGACAAGGCAGTTGGGAGAGCTGGTGAGATGCTGGGGTGCATTGGAGGTATCACCAGCAAAAGAGAGAAGACCCCACCTAGGTACTGTGTGCAGTTCTGGGGACCACATCTCTGGAATGACGAGACAGAGTGGAGGCTGTCCAGAGGAGGGCAACTAAAACAGTCGGGTCTGCATCAGAAGCCCTATGAGGAAAGACTAAAGGAGCTCAATATGTACACCCTGAAAGAGAGGAGAATATGCTAGAGACCTTTAAATACCTCACAGGGGTAAATAAGGTACAGGAGGGAAGTAGTTTTAGAAGAAAAGGTGCTCAAGAACAAGGAGACATATGAGGCTGGAGGGGGTAGATTCAGGAGAGATGTGAGGAAGTACTCTTCACAGAGGGAGTGTGGATTCCTGGAACAATCTTTCAGCAGAGGTGGTGGGGTGAAGACAGTGGTGGGGTTCAGGAATGCAGGGGATAGGCACAATGAAATTCATAGTCGGGGAAGAAAGAGGGTAGATCAAGCACGGTCTGCAGTAACATACTAAAATGCCAGCAGAATAGGCCTAATGGTCTTTTGTGTCTGCTTGTTTGGTCACCCCACCCTGGGAGCTGACCTTGCTGCCCCCTGGCCTCTCTGGCTTCTCCCTTCCCAGTCCCGGATATTCTCGCTGCACTGGACTTTGCTTCCAGAACCCTTCCCTGTACCTGTCCTACCCCTCTTGAACCCCTCCACTGTCTCTGCCTCCACCAGCCCCTGGGCAGCGATTCCACGACTCCACCACCTCCTCAGTGAAGTAGCACCGCCTCCTTTCTCCCTGAATCTCCTCCAGCTTCCACCCATGCCTCTAGTTGCCCCTTTCCTTCTGAGCTCCTGGCTGCTCCTCCCTTATTTACCCCTTCATGTACCTGAAGACCTTTATTATGTCCCCACGGTCCCTTCTCTTCCAATGTGTACGATTTAGCTCTTCGAGCTCTCCTGTAGGTGCTGTCCCCAAGCCCCAGATCATTTTGGTTGCCCTCCTCTGGACCCTCTCCAGGAGTTCAGTGTCCTCTTTAAGTGTGGCTCCAAACTGCACGCAGTACTCTAGGTGCCTCACCAACAGTTATACAGAGGGAGTATCACTTCCCTCCTTCTGAGGTGATCCCTAGCGATGCATCCCAGCATCCTGTTGGCCTAGGCCTGCCCTCCTACAAGTCTCCGAGTTGTTCATCTTGACATCCACCACCACCCCGGTCCCTCTCAGCCATCGAGACTTGTGCATTTCCCCAGGGTGTACACTTGGCCCAGGTTTCTGGCTCCCAGGTGCAGTACCTTGCATTTCCTGCATTGAACCTCAGCTTCACTTTGAAACAACATGAAGTCTTGCTGTATTCTGACAATATGCAGTTAGCCCCAGCACTTGAACTGCTCCGGAGATGAAAGAGTTAACTCTGTGCTGAGAGCATAGAATGTGAGCTCGTGCTCGGTTCAGACCTCTGTCTGCTGCACTTTCAAGTGTAACCGTCAGATTCTTTACTCCACTAACTGAACAGTCGCTCGGAGTTTCTCCTGTCGCTTCGGGTTCACATTGTGAAAATCTCGGTTTAATCCGCAAATTTCATATTTTTCCTCTGTTCAGATCCCTGTCTGTGGTACAGTAAGTAGTAGAGGTAGTGGACTGTATTAAATACTGTGGAAATTGTAAAATTTAGAATTGTTCCGTCGGTTCTTGCTGAACCGATCTCTTGACTTGAGGGGCTTTTGTGGTCCCAGAAGAAAACCCTCTCACCAAACTGATTCCAGTGACTCAGACCTTGATCCATGCTTTCCAGTGGTGGTTGGATCAGGACAACCTCAGACAAGGAGTCCCATTTTCTCTCAGACTCATTCTGTGGTTCTGACCATAGATGCTTTTCTCCTGGGGTGGAGGGCTCATTTGGGAGCCCTCATAGCACAGGAGTGTGGTCCCCTCGAGTCTGTCCTTCATATCAACCTTCTAGAACTCAGGCAGTATACTTAGCCTTACAAGCTTAAAGGCAGTACAAAACAAGGTGGTTCAGGTGAGAACAGACAACACCACCACCACCATCATGTGGTACATCAACAAGCAGGAAGCACTCGGTTGATGGCCTTGTGCACAGAAGCCATGAAAGTCTTGTCTCTGGCCTGTTCTCTACAGACATCCCTGGTAGCAGTCCACCTTCCAGGGAAGGACAATGTGTTAGCAGATGCTTTGAGCAGGATCTCTCAGGGCCACGCATAAATGGTCCCTGGATCCTCTAGTGCTAAAGTGATATTTCTAAGATGGGGCACTCATCAGATAGACCTCTTTGCAGCCCCAGGCAATCACCAACTTCTTCTCTTTTGTTGCAGACCCCAATATTGGGCTCAGTCCCCTGGATGCTCTGCTGTTGGATTGGTCAGGAAATTTCTGTATGCCTTTCCCCTTTCCTCTATTGTTCAGAGTTCTGGTCAAGATAAGGTCACAATCTTGAAGGTGATCCTGATTGCGCCAGGCTGGGCCAGGCAGCCTTGGTATCCTCTCTTGCTGTCTCTGGCAGTCCATCTTCCATTGGCTCTCCCAAAAAAACAAAATCTGTTAACTTCCTCTCGGGGAGAATTTGGTATCCCATTCTTCAGTCTCTCAATCTCAAAGCTTGGCTCCTGAACAGCTAAAATATGCAAATATGAATCTGTCTCAGGGGTTCTGGACATTCTCAAGGCTTCTCGTAAAGCTGCCACTAGAAAACCTACAACTCCAAATGGTAAAGGTTTGGTATTTAGTGTTCTAGTAAACAGATATCACCAGACTCTGCTGACATCTGCAGATCTTACTTGAGATACAGCTCTTGCAGCAGGTTACACCATTAGGACTGAAGCCGGCAGGCGCCAGGACCAGGAGACTTTCTAGCTAGCTGTCTTCAGCTGGGACACTCTTGATCGGCCCGCCTCCAGGTCAGGCGTGGTACAAAAAGGCGGTCCGCCAGAATCCCCAGTTCTTTCCCCGTCGACAGTGCATGCTCGACCTCCGGTAAAGTTCTTGTTACGTGTCGCGGGTTTTCAAAAATTTGAGTTCTTGATTCTTCTGAGAAGATTTCCTTCTGCAATCAAGACAACCATCTGATGTCCTCTCCGACGGGCATTCCTCCAAGTGCGCTTGCGGCAAGCAAATTCCTTTTAAGGACCGCACTCCGGCGTGCGTCAGGTGTCTAGGCCGGACCACGATACGAGGCCTGCTCCCTCTGCCAGGGGTTCAATAGCCGCACCAGGATCCGCCCGGCAGAAGGCCTTCAAGCCTTTCTTCTTGAGGAAAAACTCAGGCGATGGCCTCCAAGGAGGATTCGATGCAGCCGCACGCGGAAAGAAGAAGAGGTCAGGGATCCCGCCGGTCGCCGGTTCGGGCCTCCAGTCCCGGAGCTCCGGTCTCGCTCAGACCGCTCTCCCGCCAGGCCTTCGTCGGCTCCCGGCTGCGGCCCCCCTGCACCTCTCAGGCCTCCACCGCCAGGCGTCATCTTCTCTTCAGCCCAAAAGGCCTCCGGCGAAGTGAGGAACGCACCACCACCACCACCACAAGTCGGGATCCGCCCCTCGGGCCCCGGCGCCGGTCTTTCTCTTCCCCGGAAGACCTTGGAGCTCACCCGCTGAGGAAGCCAGGGGATCGGCGTCGGCCAGACCGCCGTCGGTGCCACGCCAGCGTTCCTCTGAGCCGCGTTGGTCGGTCGGCCGTCGTCGGCCTCTTCTCGCCACCGGGACGTCGGTGGGGACCGGCGTCCGCGATGCTGTGGGGCTCCTGCGCCTCCGGCGTCGGTCGGACAGGAGTCCCCATCGAGGAGGATCCGGCCTTGCCGATGTCAGGCGGGCGTTCCGGCCACGAAGAGCCTACCGGGGTCCTCGCCACCGCCGAGATCCCCATGGTACCGTCGCCGGGACCTGACGTCCGGCCCTCGTCCCGGGCCGGCGTCGGGACTGTCACTTGGCAGTGAAGGACCTGTTCACTTACTGGTGGGCTACCGTCAAGAAGGATGTGGTACCCCAGTCCTTCCTCCTCCACCTCCTCCTCCTCCGGTGGCTTGACCGCCCCACCTTCACCTGTGGTCGGCTGGCCATTCCGTCCCCAGGAGACCTGTGACTCCTCCCAGGGCAGACATTCTAGAAGGAGACCTCCGTCGAGATCGTCGTCCTCCGGTCGCCCAGTCCCAAGAGATCCAGGAGGCGGCGTCGGTCGCCGTCGTCGGAGGCTCCGGGATCTACTTATTTTCTTCTAGATCTCCTTCTCGGTCTCGCTTCCCTCACGGACCCATGAGACTCAAGGTCTCCTCCGGACGATCCATCCTTCATGGATATCCTTAGGCATATCCAAGAAAATATGGGTTGGGAAGCAGAGGAACTTGACCCTGAAAGGCTCGCCTGGCAAAGTATCTTGACGAGGACCTAAGCCTGTGGTGGTGCCACCCTTGGTGGACACTTTTGTGGGCGTCACCAGGCGGCGTGGAAGCGTCCTCACTCGCTCGGCGGTGCCGAAGAGGCAGATAGACTGTACAGGGCCCCAGGGGGACCAGTACCTATCTCAACAACCTCTGACTGACTCCTGGTCATTACTGCCTCTCATGATCAGTCCCAGAGACCGCAGCATTTGAGTGCTCTGCCACGGACCCAGAGTCCAAACAGATGGGCGCTCTGGGAGGCGCACTTATGCTTCCAGCGACTTCGCTATCAGGTCCTGAATTATCTCACCCACATGGTTCAGTTCCAGAGCGCTTTGTGGGAACAGGGGCTGGGCGGCTGAGAAGCTGCGGAAGGTGAGCAGAAGGAGGAGATGCTTCAGCTCTTCCGGACGGGTTCAGGCGTGGGAACCCAGGTACTCAGAGCCGCATATGATTCCTGCGGACTCGTCAGCCAGAAGCGGCTGCTTCAGGCGTGTGCCTTCGGAGACACTCATGGCCTCGTGTCTCTGGTTTCACCCAGGCGTCCAGAAGAACATTTTGGGCGCTACCTTTGAAGGTGAGGTGTTGTTTGGTAATCCGTCAGAGCGTATAATTACCAAACTGCAAGAAACTGGGAAAAGCGGTCCGGAGAGTCCAGGCGATGTACCGGCGAGCCTGGATCCTTTCGTAGGACCAAGGCCGTTTCGTGGGCGGACTTGAGGCAACAACCCCGTTCCGCCACACAGCATAGGGCTCTGGCTTCGCAGATCCCAGGAAGCAGCCTGCTGGCAGAGGTCAGCGTCCTTCCAAGGCTACCCAGCGGCGGGCCCTTCAGCCGCCACAGCATGACTCCTTTCCGGCCCCGCCCTCAGGATCAATGGGACGTTTCGGTCGAGAGTCGCATTGCCCGCTTCCCTATCGGGTTGGCAAGCAATAACCACCCGACAGGTGGGTTCTTCAATTGGTCAGCATAGGCCACTTTTAGAAGTCGAAAGCGTCACCCTCAAGGCCTCCTCTGCTCTCCGATACCGGGTCAGCACATGACTTGATTTGGCAAGGGTGGTGCGCTCTCTTGGACAAGGGGTGATTCAATCTGTCCCAGGGGACCAGAGAGGAAAGGGATATTATTCTCACTTCTTCCTGGTTCCCAAAAGACAGGGACCTCCGTCCAATTCTGGACTTAGCGACCTCAACCTGTCGATTAGCTTACAAAAGGTTCGCATGGTGACCCTTCCGGGTCTCATTCCATGCTAAAACAAAGCGCCTATTGCGTCCTTAGACATGCAGGATGCCTACCTGCACATCCCCATAGCTCAGGCGCATCAGAGGTTCCTGTGCTTGAGTTTTGAGGCCACCATTTCCAATTCCGAGCTCTTCCCTTCGGACTGTCATCCGCTCAAGGGTTTCACCAAGTGCATGGCGATCGTGGCAGCTGCTCTAAGGAGGAAGGGCCACTATGTGTTCCGTACCTCGACGATTGGCTCCTCATGGCCGCCTCAGAGGCGCTTCTGCAGGCGATCCAGGACACTCAGATCCTATTCGGATCACTCGGGATTTTGATAAACCAGGAGAAGTCGGTCTTGGTACCGTCACTAGAACCTACAGTTCATAGGCGCAGTGCTGGACACGGTCCGGGGAGGGCCTTCCTCCCAGGCGACAGGCGGAACACATCAGGTCCATTATAGAGGACCTATCAGCGAATCAGACCGCTCCGGCCAGGTTGGTCCTTCGCTTGCTCGGTCACATGGCTGCGGCCATTCCACAGTCCCTCTCCGGCGGCTCCACATGCGCGTGGCGCAGTGGATGCTCAAGGCACAGTGGGACCAGGGCAAGACCATCTGCAGCACCCGGTCAGAATTACAAAGCAGGTGATTCAGGACTGGCAATGGTGGTTAGTCCCGGGTGCTCTCCAAAAGGGTCCTTTCACAGCGCCGTCCCGGAGATTACCCTCACCACAGACGCTTCAGGTCTTGGGTGGGAGCTCACCTAGATGGGGTGAAGTCTCAGGGCATATGGAGTCCGCTGGAAGTTCATCTGCACATAAATGTTCTGGAGATGAGGCGGTACTCTCGCTCTCAGGCTTTCCAGTCCTTAATCCCGTGTACCATCCTGCTTCAGGCGGACAACACGGCAGTGATGTACTACCTCAACAAACAGGGCGCCTCTTACCCCTTTGCAGGGAGGCCATGAGAGTGTGGGATTGGGTGTCGAGACACGGCGCAAATCTAGTCGGCGGTACGTTCGGCGTGGACAACACGATTGCGGACGGCCTGAGTTCGCTCGGGCCAGAGTCCACAGTGAGAACTTCTTCAGGAGGTAGCAGAGGATCTGTTCCTTCGATGGGGAACTCCAGAGTTAGACTTATTCGCATCCCCATCCAGCATAAAACTGCCCAATTTCTGCTCGCTAGATCCAGGGCCTGGAGTTTTCTGGCGAGGCAGCGTTTTCCATCTCCTGGAGAACAGGTTCCTCGCCTTCCCTCCTTTCCCGTTGATCAAGAGTTCTACTCAAACTGCGCGGGGCCCGAGTGGCGTTTGATTCTGGTGGCTTCATTTTGGCCCCAGACAAATCTGGTTCCATTGCTGGGCGCGGCTGTCACGGAACCCCACTCCCACTACGTGCAGTTCTCACCTTCTGTCTCAGGAACAAGGTTCGCTATTACATCCGGATCTGCGGTCTTTGAACCTGCATGCTTGGCTCCTAGAGCGTAGCCATCATGCGACACGGGGGTCTCGCAGGAGGTTTGCAGAGGTACTCTCTGCAGCCAGAAAAACCGGCTACTCTCACGCTACTACGCCATGAAATGGCGCCAGATTCTATCTTTGGTCACGGGCTCATAACCTTTCTCCTTTAGGTTGCCCTGTGAGAGCAGTCTTGGACTACCTCCTCTCCCTTTTTCACTTAGGGGTTAGCCTACTCCTGTATTAAAGTACACCTTTGTGCTATTTGACCTATCACCAGCGGTGGGCCACCGCACCATTGCTCAACTGGGCGCTTCTCGGGAGTTCCTGAGAGGGTGCTGCACCTTGAGCCTCCTGTTAAGGATCCGATTCCTCCATGGGATCTCCTTTTTGTTTGGAGCAACTCACGCTCCCTCCCTTTCAGCCAGCCAGCGGATTGCGAGCTCGTTTTCTGTCTTGGAAGCGTTGTTTTTAGTTGCAGTTACTTCAGCCAGAAGGATTTCTGAGCTTCATGCCGCCTGATATGTAAGGAGCCTTATTTGGTTTTCACGAGACAGAGTGTCTCTGAGGCGAATCTAAGTTTTGCCTAAGGTGGTTTCAGCTCTGACCTTAAATCAGGATATTGACCTTCGGTCTACTTCGAACTATTCCAATAGAGGAGGCTTTGCTCCATACTCTTGATGTTCACCGCAGCCTGAGGTATTACCTCAACAGAACTAAGTCCTTCGGGCTTGAGCAACTTTTGTGTCCTTCGCACAGAGAATGAGAGGGCGGCCAGTGTCTAAGCAATCCTTATCCCGCTGGCTTGTGCAATGCATCTCTCATTGCTACCAATCCAAACAAAACCCTTCCGGGTTCCGTCGGAGGCCATTCTACTAGGGGTGTAGCCACTTCTTTGCAGCTCTCAAGAATGTCTCAACCTCAACTATTTGCGCTGCAGCTACTTGGAACTCTGTGCATACCTTTATCAGGCATTACAGTCTGGATACTCGCCTCTAGGCGAAGGGCTGGTTCGGCCAGGCCGTTGCTACAGGAGTCCTGTCCTGAATCGAGGGGTTGGGCGGCTGCTCCTCGGTTTCTTCTTCCTTTTCCTCCTCCCGATGTGAAGGGCCAAGCTTTACTGCTTGGGAATCAGTCCTAATGGTGTAACCTGCTGCAAGAGCTGTATCTCAAAGTAAGATAGTACAGTTACGTAGAACTTACCGTAACAGTAGATCTTCGAGAACAGCTCTTGCAACCCGTCCTCCCGCCCACCGTATCCCCTTGGAGGAGGTCTTCGGTCCACAGTTTCTCCTCTGGGGCCGAGGAGGAGGGAAGAAAGGATGGTGATATTTCAGCCAGCCAGTCTGAATGATCAGACAGCAGGATGTTGCCTTCTTCCGCATGGCTGGGCAAGCGCGGAGTCAGTTTTCACTTGTAAGGAAATTCCTTTTCTCTACTCAAGGTTTCATTACTCCTTTTTGCCTTCTGACGGTGGATCCTCGGTCTCCCCGCTATTGCAACCTCTGGCCGGAGTCTCCGGGAGAACTAGGGATTCTGGGCGGGACGCCCCTTTTGTACCACGCCTGGCGTCGGAGGTGGGCCCGGCGTCGAGGCTGATCCCCACTGAAGTAGCTAGCTAGAAAAGTCTCCGGGGTCTGGCGCCTGCGGCTTCAGTCTAATGGTGTAACCTGCTGCAAGAGCTGTTCTCGAGATCTACTGTTACGGTAAGTTCTTAAGTAACTGTACTTTCTGGACTCTGTGGTTCATCTCAATAGTTTAGGCCTCAGACCAGCTACCTCAAGGTGCATCTATCTGCTGTTTCTGCATTTTTATCAGTGGGAAGCCTTCTTCTGTAGCTTCCCACCCTGTGTTCTGTAATTTTTTGAGGACTACTTCATACTAATCCCCTTTTAAGGATCCTACCGTTTGGAATCTTAATGTTTGCATTGCTCAGCTCATGGAACCACCCTTTGAGCCTTTGGCCTCAGCAGAACTTAAGTACTTGACTTGGAAAACTGTGTTCCTGGTAGCTATTACATCTGCCAGGCGTATCAGTGGTGCAAGCTCTGTCAGTGGAGCCTGATTTTATTTATTTTATAGAGATAAGGTGGTCCTTAGAACCAACAGGAGGTTCTTACCCAAAGTGGTTTCAGATTTTCATCTGAACCAATCCATGTCCCTTCCTGTGTTTTCTCACTGATCATTCTTCTTCAGGAGAGAAAGATTACACAGTTTGGATGTTAGGAGGTCTCTTAGGTACTACATTGGCGCACTAAGGCACTTGGTTTGAGTGTTCTCAATTATTTCTCACTTATGGTGAAGTGGGAAGGGGTAAACCTGCTAGAGGACTATTGCCAGGTGGATTGTCTCTTGTATACAATTCTGCTATGAAAAGCTGGGCAAGGTACCCCCAGGCCTGAGGGCTCATTCACTAGAGGTACAGCTGCTTTTCTGGCTGTGGCCAGAGATATTCCACTTTTAGAGATCTGTAAAGCACCCACCTGGAAAACAGTTCATACTTTTGTAACTCCCCTGTTACCGGGGTTACTAGAATCCCAGGAAGACCTAGTGGTAGGCAGGGAAGGCAGCTTGTGGAACTCCAGTTAAATGGATTTCACACTGTCTCCTCTGTTCTCAGTCTCAGCTGAGACTGAGGATGATACCATTTTAGAACTGTCGGAGCTGCATAAGCTACACTGGAATGTTGCTGTTGCAGTCGGAGGTTAGAGTAGAACTTAGTCTGAGAGAGAGACTGTAGTGCAGGCTTCAGAGCTTTAAGCTGTTTCAGAGCTATTTTGTTTAAGATGTGTGTTCCACCTAAAGAGGAACACAGGAACTGGTAATTAGAGTGAGACCGCTCTCAATGGTTCCAAAGCCCCATCCCATCCCTGAAGGGGTCAGCCTATTTTTTTTTTTTTATTTTGACCGGTTAAGTGCACTAGACAAATCCTGTCTCTATTTTCAGGTACGACCGGGAGGAGGGATACAGATGAATGCCAACTGACCTTGAACCAGATTAAGCTGTTGGTGGTATTTTTTAGTGAATGAGGAAATTTGGCCAGGACACCGGAATTTCCTCTTTTGATACATGCCATGGGATCTTTAACACCACCTGAACTACCACCAATCCAGGCAGATGGGACCTCGGTTTGGCGTCTCATCCGAAGGCGGCATCTCAGAAGTGCAGCACCCTCTCATGCTGCATTACAGTGTCAGTACTGGGATATTAACTCAAGTGCCAGATGTGGGAACTGAACCCACAGCCCTCTGATCTCCCAGCCTCAGAGGCAGGTGTGCTACCTACTGAGCCACTGACACTGTTTTCAGGGCACTCCACCCCCTCGGGGTCTGGCTAAAGGAAAGAAGCTGCCTGTTTGGTTGTGCTGAGGCACCAGAAGCTCTGTAAGAGATTCCTTGAGGAGGAAAGCCTGTAAGCACCTGCAACCAAGGGTGAGTTTGCTGTGAAAAAGGACCATGTTGTTTTCACCTGAAACAGAAGGAAACAAAGGGACTGTTACTGTGGGTCAGGAAAAGACAACCAAGTACAGTTGGAAGATGTGGGATTGGACTGCTTAACTCCAGTGGGGGTCTAGAGTAATGGACAGAGCCACTTATAAGTATGTTCAAGGCCAACACAAAATGGAAAGAAATGTGGGATTGGACTGCTTAACCTGTGGGGGTCTAGAGTAATGGACAATGCAAATTATTTTAAGTATGTTCAAGTCCAGCACAAATGGGAAGCAAGACAAGTAGACTGAATGTGAAATACATTTAGCAAGAATCTACACGCAAAGTGTTAAAGGATGAGGTGTTTACAGTCCAGAGAAATGGCGGGTATGAATTGTGGGAGGCGAGGGTGGGAGACCCCCATCAGTAGTAACCAAATTCACCTCTACGGTTTGCTCAGAGACACCGTTTGCTTTCCCTCAGGTACTTGGCCAGTGCCTGAGGAAAGTACCCAGATGTGGGATTAAAGAGGAGGATTCCCTGATGGAGCCGAGGTGCTCGTAGGTGGTTTAGGGAGCCACCAGAAAATGTTTCCATGAAGTATGGAAGGTGTCCAAGTGGCTGGCAAGGGAGCCGAGCCAGGGAAAAACCAAAGTAGTGTACAGGTTTGGGCTGTGTATCCCAAAGCAGCATACAAGTCCGGCTGTGTGCCCAGTGTGTTGTAGAGCCTGAGGGCTAAAGTGATGAGGATGTGTTCTGGTCTCCTTTAATCTGCATTACCAGGAATGTAGCCCGTGGGGTCCATCTATGCTTTGTTTATTCTGTTTGGATGTGAATAAAAGCCACACTTTAGAATCCCACTTCTGGTATTGGACGTTACAGTTATTGCTTCCTGTGTTTGGAGTTACTTGGGTGCCCTGTGCAGAGTAGCCAAACCTAGCCTTTGTGCCGAGTGGCCTATTCCTCCGAACCTGGCCCAACTGGTAGAGCTGTCAGATAGAAACGGCATACCAGCCTGGGGTTACACTTTACCAAGCATTACTCTCTGGACATCCAGGCTAGGAGTGATGCTAGGTTTGGCACAGCTGTGCTACAGCCTATTTCCTAAGTAGGTTCTGTACCCTCCTCCATGGAGGTACTGCTTAGTAGTCTGCATATTGTCAGAATACAGCAAGACTTCATGTTGTTTGAAGAAAAATTACTCACCTTAGTAATTCTGTTTCTTCTAATGGAGTCTTGCTGTATTCCTGACCTCCCCGCCTCCCCTCTCAGAACTGTTTTTGGGGAAGTGGGCTGGCAGGTACAGTGCTGCACCCCAGAGTTGTATTGGTTCCTTCTCCTTTTGGAGGAGCTGTGCATAGTGGATCTTCATTTTGTTGTTATTATAAAGTTATGTTAAGTTCACTACCTGAGTTTTTGTTTTGGGGTTCTCGACTTGGAGTCTCTTGGATTCCAAAACCTTTGGTTTCTCCCTTAGGGCTAGTGTTTTTACAATTTCCACTACAGGTGTACTTAGTTAGTCTTGGCTCGTAAGAATCTGGCGGTTACACTTGAAAGTGCAGCAGACAGAGGTTTGAACTGAGCACAAGCTCAATGTTCTATGTTCTCAGCATAGAGTTAACTCTTTCATCTCCAGAGCAGTTCTAGTGCTGGGGCATACTGCATACTGTCAGAATACAGCAAGACTCCATTAGAAGAAACATAATTACTAAGGTGAGTAATTTTTTCTTCTAGACCACCTTTCCAGAGCCTCCAGGTCCCCCTGTAGGGCCACCTCCCTCTCCTCCCATCCACCACCGCCCCCAGTTTTGAGTAATCCATAAAGAGACTCATCTCACTCCTGGTACCCTTCCTTATGTCAAAGGCGTAGGCGTTGAACAGGAGGGCCCAAGGACCAATCCCTGAGGGACCCCACTAATGACCCTCCTTGGGGATGAGACTAACCTGCCAGCCACGACCCTCTGGGTCCAGTCCTGGGGCCAATTGCCTATCCATCTGATCATCTGGCTCCCCACCCCATTTCTCCCACCTTATCTAACAATGTAGGTAGGGGAAAAAGGACAGACTGGGTGGGCCAAGCGGTCCTTATCTGCCATCAATTCTATGTTTCCATGTCTGCTGGCCCTCTCCCCGACTTCACAACCTGTATGTGCAGATGTCATTTAGAGGATTTCCCCACCAAACACTACTTAGTACCAGTAACCCACAGTAAGCTCACAAATCTTTTGATTTTATGGAACAGCATTAGTACACTGAGACTCCCAGAGTGCTCTACAAAGTGATGAAGTAAACCGCTAATCATTTGGCGCTTTCATTTATTATTACTGACAGTAAAGCTAGGGAAAATGCAGTCCTTGCCCAGCATGAGGCTCAACCCCACAATCCTGAGTCTTGCCCAGCATGGGCTCAACCCCACAATCCTGAGTCTTGCCCAGCATGGGGCTCAACCCACAATCCTGAGTCTTGCCCAGCATGGGGCTCAACCCCACAATCCTGAGTCTTTCCTCAGCATAGGGCTCAACCCCTCAATCCTGAGTCTTGCCTCCAGCATGGGGGCTCAACCCCACAATCCTGAGTCTTGCCCAGCATGAGCTCAACTCCACAATCCTGAGTCTTGCCCAGCATGGGGCTCAAACCCATGGCCCTGAGATTAGAGTCTCCTGCTTTACTGACTGAGCTAGCTGGGCAATGATTAGCAGGTAGGCATTGCTTATGTTTGTTTGTTTATTTATTTCATTTTTGTTGACGGTTAAGTGCACTAGACAAATCCTGCCTATTTTCAGGCACGACCCAGAGAGGGATACAGATGAATGCCAACTGACCTTGAACCAGGTTAAGCTATTGGTGTTATTTTTAGTGAATGAGGAAATTTGGCCAGGACACCGGAAATTCCTACTCGGCTGCTGTTCTGCTGCCAGTAGGGGACTGGTCATTGCAAAATGGCCACTCAAAGAGGTTCCAGGATGGAGGAGGACGTCTACAAGTAGGAGAGATAGCCCGTCTCCTGTTCCTGTTGTGCTAGAGGCTGCAACCGGGCTATGGCTGAATTTGTTCCAGATATTGAGCTCAAAAAGAAGAGATAAAATAGGAGCTTGCTGAGGAAAGTAACAAAATGAATGAAGATATATTGTCAGAAATGACATCTTCTGAAATTAAGAAGGACAAACTGGATGTGTACAAGCAGTTGAATACTGAAGGAGAAATCCCTTCTTTACAGCAGCAAGGTTTGAACCCTGGAAATAGGACGTGCGTTTGTGTGAGAATAATGGAGGAAACAACGCTGGCAGATGAGGTAATGGAACAAGAAGAAGAACAGCAGCGATCGGAATGTCTGTGTGTAGCAGCGGACCAATGAGAAGGAGTCACGGAGCACTGGCCAGAATTCAAGCAGGTACTGTGCATACAGATAAAAAGGAGAATTTGCCTGTTCAAAACACTGCCGTGGCTGAAACTAATGTTAAAACTGTTGAAGTGCCTACTGCAACACAGCTCCGATTTAGTCAGAGGGACAGCATGATTTTAATTGAAGCGGCTCCAGTTAAGATCGCAGTTAGAACTACATGAAAGCAGCGATAGAAATAGGGAGCTTGAAGCGCTTAAGTTTCAACGGAGTCGGGAAGGATTTAAACAGACTTAATGCTGATCTAATCGTGGTTCCAGTACTACATGCAGTGTGTCCCCCAGCCTGTTTTATTCAGGCAAATCAAGACAACAGAACTCTAAATGAAGAAAAGAGCTGCAACACTCATCCTATTGAATATAAAGACTTTGCAGTTCCTTTAGATAAAATAACAGGTTTTGTGTTTAAAAAATCTAAAGCAGGGTGAATCATTAGAGGCTCAAAAAGTAATTTATCAATCAGCTGAAGGATCTCAGACAGGGGTCACAGAATTTTCTTTCCTGTGGGGAAAAATAAACAAAGTGAAATTCCATGGTAAATACAACAGGTTTGGGTAAAAATCAGAAACCACTGTAAGTGAAGAGGCAAGTTTTATGGTCACCAGATAAAGCGTTAAGTGGGGCCGATGGATCATGACTGACTAGGAGGGTGGAAGCCTGATCCTACATGGACCCTCAGTTAACATTGTCTCAGCATTCACCTGAATGGGCCCCTAAGGTGCAACAGCAGGATAAGGCATTCTTTGAGGAAAAGAATAAATCTGAGTGTATAATTTTAAGCCCTGGTGGCAACCTGAGTGATTTGACTGAATCAACTAAGGATTCTCTGTTACAGGAGGCCTTAGTGAAGCCCTCTGTTGAAATGCAAGTACCCCCAAAGGCTTCAGATAAAAAACTTTAATGTCTGAACTTTTTCAAATGCACAAAGAAGCTGCGCCTAGAGGCATGATACGTTTAAGGTATAAAGGTGGTTTGGAAGTAAGACCTGACAGACATTATGTGGGGAAAGTTTTATTAAAAGATTCTTTATATTTTTCTCCCAAGGATGTTTATGCCTTTATAAACATCTGGGAGAAGACAATTATGATGTTAGTTTTAGGTCTCAGCATGCACTTGACCTTTTTGGACAAGATATGGGCAAGTAAAATTTTCTCCAATATGGGCCCCTTCATAGTCATACCATTATCTAAACCTTTGATTAAATTCGTGACTGTCATGTTTAGGAATGAAGGGTTTGGGTAGAAGATATTACATTCTGGCTAAAGAAAAGGTGTGAGGTTTTGAGTGAACCTGAGCCTATTTTAGACTCAGAACAGTTTTGGACGGGTGGATGGAAATATAAAGCTAAGTTAAGACAAACTGAAGCGGGGATAGAGCACATACCTAACTCCTTTTGTTAGGGAAAGACAGAGGAGTGTGTTTTACAGTGGGCAGCCTCGTGCTTGCTATAAGTGTGGAGCCAAAACACATCTTTCTAGCGTGTGATCAACCCAGATGTGATAATTGTGGGAGGTAGGGCATGTAACAATGTTTTGTGGTAATCAATCATGCTGTGATTTATGTGATGCAAAAGGCCACGTATTTAAATTTTGTCCTTGGGCTGCACATAATCTAACAAATAGTTCTGGTTCTGAGGTTTATATTCAGAAAGCACAGGAAGCCATGGTTCAATCTTTTCCCTCACAGGAGGGATCCCTTCCAGTCTTAGTATTCAAGTAAAACAATCTGAGATTGAGAAAACAGTAGATGGGAAAAGAAATCCTGTCACAAATACAGCTGCAACAGGAAAAAGTTCCTCCTGAAAATAGGATAAAAAGGCATGATGAAGATTCAATAAGAGGATAGCTAAGAAGGATGAAATGGGCCCTCCTAATATTTTAAGCTTTCCTCCAGTTTGTTTTTCAGATGAGAATATAGGAAAGCAGAAAATGCTAAAAGTCAAATGAATCCTTTGTAGCTATACCCAGAGAAGATCAGCCAGAAATTTACATCCTAAACCTCCTCCCCCCAGACATTCATTTGGAGACTAGTAACACTTATGCGGCTCTTTTCACCTCATGGGGAAACATGGAGGATGATTCAGATTCACAAAATCTTCCATTTCAACTAAATCTCAGGTAATAGAACATACAAGGATAAAAAAGAAAAAGAAAAAATAAAGGGTGTTGAACATTAAAAGGGCAATGAAGTGCTTCTGGGGTTCTTTGAATGCACATAGCCTACTGAATAAACAAAGAGACAGGCCTTGTTCAACTATATCCATGAGTTCCCCTTTTCAGTTTGTTTTTGCAGGAGACTTGGATGTTCTCAATTGAACAAAGGGCTGCATTCAAAAAGATGGCTATAGGGCCCATCCTTTTGGTCTTTTGGAGGATGCTGCAGATGGTGTGGGATTATATTTAACTCCTTTGCATTTCAGTTACATGACCTAATAGACCTGATACCTGGGAGTATTAATTTTGGATGGGAAGTAGCTAGGTTTATGGTTTCGCTTCATTAATATCTATAACCATAAACTAAATCAGGTGAGTGAACTGCCTAAAGTTGGTGCAGCCTTTTTATTCTGACAGTTAGAGTGTTATGGGAGGACACTTTAATTGTATAGTCCCAGATCCTCTCAAAGAAGCACAATAGTAAGAAAATATATTGTGATTCTAATACACTAAGCAGGATTCTTAGAGAGGCAGGTTTGGTAAATTGTAACAATTCTTTAAATCATGAAATCAGTTTTTCATTTAAAAAGGAAATCCTTTTCTCTGATTGACCACATGTTTGTTTCTCCAAATATACTAATAGAATCATTCAAAATATTCCCTGTGAATTTTCAGATCATTTATTATTAAGTACTTTTTTCTTTCTGACAAGCAAGAATTGAGGCAACTAAGATGGAAACTAAATAATTCTTTACTTGAACTGAATTACATTCAGATAGGAACAAGAAATTTGTTGAAGGCTAGATTATCGGTAGCTTTTTGTATCCAGATTTAAGTAAATGGTGGTTAGACACAAAATCAGATCTAAGAAACCTGTTCAAAAATAATGGAAAGAAAATTAAAATGATAAATTTCTGCATTACTTAAGTTTGAGACAGCAACTACAAAGACTTTGACCATAGCATATACATCAAGGTAGGCTTTTCAGATCAAATCTCATTAAAAGACAAAATGAGGAATATCAATATGATAGAAGTAAAACCATGCAGGCCATATTGATTAATGGAGTGAAAAAATCACCTATAGGGATCCCTTTGAGATGTGCAAAGAACTTAGAGACTCAATGGGATTGGAGGAGTTAAAAAGACTGATGGGAGTGTTACGACCACAGTGGTGGAACTAAGGGAGGTTATTAAGGAGTATTTTAGCTCATTAAATCCCAAGAGAAATATTTCTAAAAGATATAGTGGACTATTTGAAACAGATTCCTGTCTCATTAAAAGGGCTAAAAAGAAAGAAGAATGGGAAAATATTTCTCAGGCAGAAATTCTGAGTCCATTAGGTCATTGAAATTAAATATTTCCCAAGGCTTGGATGGCCTACAAATAATTTGTATAAAACCTTTCCGGAAGAATTTAGTCAATGTTTAGGTTTTCTGTTTCAATATTTTCTAGAAAAAATATTATCTACCCCTCATTCACAGAAGGATTGTTAACTTATATTTTAAATCAGGTGACAAGCAAAACATGGTTAATTGGAGACCAATCACTTTGTTAAATACTTGATTACAAAATTTTGCTAAAATTTTGAATAATAGACTTAAAAATATGCAGAAAAGTAATTTGCCCTATCAATATTGTGGTTTGTCGGATAGAAGGATACAGTCTGCTCTTATGTTAATAAGAGATGTAATAGATTATCTCTCTGAGATGGGTTAACAGGTTGTCTGGTAGCAGCAGATTTAGATAAAGCATTTGACAGAGTACATTTACCATTTCTTTTCATGACTCTGAGGCATTATGGGGTACATGATAAACTGGTGAATTTAATTGAAATTATATAATAATGGGCTGGTATTTCCCTTTGTGAAAGGCTGCAAGGCTGAAGGGTTTCATTTATCACGGGAGTTCGACAGGGTGCCCTCTTAGCCCCTTTATATACTTTGCAATAGATCCCTTTTGCAAACAGTGTTGGCTTCTCAAAATGGAAGGGTATTCTTGATAATGAAAGTAGTCATTTCCAGTTAAATATTCAAGCTTATGCAGATGATTTAGTAATTTAATTGGAGGATAGTACATCAATTACGTATTTCATGAGAGCTTTTGAGGAGTTTGCTAAAGTTTCTAATGCAAAATTGAACATAAATAAAACAAAAGGATTGATAATTGGGGTAAGTGGGATTACGGAATCATGGTTGGAAGGAATTCACATTTCTAGAAACCCGCTCAGAATCTTGGGATTAACTTTGGATCTCAGAATCTACCAGGGACAATTGGAAGAAGGTACTTAGAATATTGAAAAAAAAGTAAATAGGTGGAAGCAATGGAGGTTGCCTAAATTAAAAGAGTCCAAATAATTAAACAATTTCTTCTTCCTATCATACAATTTGTGGCAATGATTTTCCGTTACCAGTAGAATTTGAAACAAAGCTGTATAGTTTCTTCTTTCAGATGCTTTAGAGCAATCGTTTAAACCCGGTCAAAAGAGGTTATACATATTTAAAAAGAATCAGGGAGGATTAGGAATGATAGACCCAGTTGTATATGCTCATGTTTTTTTATAGCAAACTCCATCAAAGAGGGATTAAAAATGGAATTAAGGGTTGAGAATTCGTGGAATTTAAAAATCATGGGAAAATATTTTAAGAATTGGACTTCATTAGCTCCCAAACTCAATAGATATTTACATATCCTGAGCATTTTAGGCCTACGGCTCAAAAATTATATAAATGGGAATTACAGAAGCAGACGGTATTAACATATAACACAAGGGGTTTGTATCACTATTTAATGCTAAAATTATACCGCAAGAGCCAGACTTTAAAATTGCCCTTTAGCTCTGAATCCTATGATTTTGGCACAATTAAACAATCCAAGGATGCCAAAGAATCAATGGGAAGTTCAGTGGTTAATATTTTATGGAAGGCTGAATGTTAGGAAATGCCAAATATAAAGCCCTACAGGAAAGGTTATGTCCCTATCTTGAATGTATTAATAAGGAAGAATCTATGGAACATTTCCTTTTAGAATGTACTTATGCCTCAGGATTGTGGGATTATTAAGCTGAGTTATGGAAATTTAAGTGGATGCTGAATATGACATATGAATTTCTAATCCTAGGGGTGAGCCCATTAGGTTCATTCGGATTACATAATGGGACTTTGACTTTATTTTTAGGTTGCCTAAAATATTATTTGTGGCAAGCCAGAATACAGTGGGTTCTATATCAAAAGAAAATGTCATATGTTTGTGTTAGTAGGTTAATAATAAAGGAGTTAGAGAAAATTTATGCTGCAGATGCGTTAAGAGTTTCACCAGGGGCTTTAAGAAAATTGTGGAAAGGTTTTCTACATTTTATTGAGTATAAATGAAAGGAGCAGAACTAGCATATAAAATGGATAAAGATAATGATAAAGCAAGTATACAAAATCAATTTAAATAGAGGATAAATGTATTAATTATGTATATAATGATTGTTTTCTGTGACCAAGTGTTGTTGAATATGTTTATTTTGCTAATAAAACACCCTACTCTTTCGATAAGTGCCATGGGATCTTTAACATCCACCTGAACTACCACCAATCCAGGCAGATGGGACCTCGGTTTAACATCTCATCCGAAAGACGGCACCTCAGAAGTGCAGCACCCTTCTCATGCTGCACTTCAGTGTCATATTGGATATTAACCAAGTGCCAGATGTGAGAACTGATGTATAACAGCAGCCTGTGTGTGTGGTTTCTCTCTGCAGTTAAGGGTGACGAGTGATGACAATTAAAGGAAGACTATAGTTTTATGTTATTTGTTCTAGAATTGTGGTATCAAGCATTTACATACTCTGCAAGTTTTTTACATGATGCAAAAATACATATTTGCAGTGCAGAAAATGGGTTTGCAGGTTAAATATATGGGCAATGTGGAAATAAAGTAATGAAAAGCAGGGTTTTCTCATTGCTGGTCACTTAGAACCTGCATAACTCCCAACAGTGGTGGAGCTGCTCGAAGCTGCCACTCCTGGTGTCCAATTTCAAGTTACCCTTCTCCCGACACTCCCTCTAAATAAAGAATGTAAGCCTTTCCTGATCCAACTTCTGCCCACGTGGCCAGTTAGCTCAATTGGTTAAAGTGTGGGTGCATTAATGTTGACAGTGTGGGTTCAATTCCACACAGGCCATGGATGTTTTGTTTTTTTTTAAGTTTGTTACAAAATCAGATTTTCAGTTTTGTAGACACGGTAAAATAATGAAATAAGCATTTTAACTGTACTGTTTGTACCAACTGCCTGGAAATCTGTATATATTGAACCTGTATAAAAGACCAGCAGAATAAAGTTATTAATCCTCAGATTGGCGGGTTATTTTGCTGAAGCGGCAGTAGGTCAGGGTCATCCATAGGATGACCCTCACATCAACACAGTGTCCCCTAACACCAGGCTAGGGCATGAGGATGGTTATGTATTACAAGGAGAAAGCACCCCCAATGCTGTCAATATCCCTTCCAGCAGCATCAGGTGCCCCGTACACAGTCACAGTGGTAGATGGCTGCATTCGGGTGCTGTCTGATCCACAGTGCACACCTTTACTTCCCATTACTGTCTGGACATCCAGACTAGAAGGGAGGCCAGGTTTCGTACTTCAGAATCTTTTCCCTAAATAGGTTGTAGACCTGGCCTCCTGACAAAACTCACTGAGTGGCTCCTCACCCAAACCAATCACCAACCATGTCCCATAGCCCTCTGAATTTTTACCTCCTGCAGTCTCTGCTCACTACTGTGTGTTTGCTTTACTAACGTATGCTTAATCTGTCCTGTATCCAAATAACTGTAAAAGCCAAACCTGTAACATAAATGATGTATCAAAGAAATAACTGCATGTGACTGCCAAAGCTGTAACCGCAATGATGTAACTAAATGTTGTAATGTATTTGTCCTCTTTGTGACGAGGTACCTTTGGAAATGAGCCTCTGGCTCAAAGGTTGTAAACTGATGTACAAATAAATAAAATAAATAAATAAGTACTGCTTGGAGTCGGCAGATTGTATAACATCACCAGTAAACTCTTGCTGCTAGAAGAAGTGAGTATTTGTCCATTCTGAATGTTTGCTTGTAGTGTAATAGAGTTTTAAGGGACATAAACAATATGTAATTTAAAGGAAATCCTTTTTTCTGTTTAAAGTTCCAAGTAAGGCAAGGCAATTTTTTCAAAGATGCCCAAACCCAGGGCTGTGGGCACCGTACATAAAAGCACAGTCAGAGAATAAAGAAAACAACATACCAATAAACAGAACAATATTACATAGCTATAGTAAATAAAATCAGAAAATACTTAAATACATAAGTAGGTGGTGTGGGACAGAAACTGTTGCACAGTATGTCACTACCTAGGCAGTAATTAAAAAAAAAAAAAAAACAGGGTCTGGGAAAGCTTGGTTGAACAAGAAGGCCTTGAGGTGGGCCTTGAATGCCTCTACTGAAGGGACCTCCCATTACAGTTGGAGGTAGCGAATTCAACAGGACAGGGCCGGCAACACTAAAAGCTCTGTCGCTGGCCATTTTAGCCTCATCCTGGGAATCTGAAGGAAGTCTCTAGAGGAGGAGCGGAGGTGCGGACTGAGGCAGCAGGTGTAAGATGGGCTGCCAGGTAACCAGGGCCCAGGCGAGTGGGCCTGAAAGGTGAGCAAGCCCACCTTGAAGAGGATCCTCCACCTGACTGGCAGCTAATGCAGTTCACGCAGTGACCAGGGTGATGTGGCAGTACTTAGGCTGCCCGTTAACAACCTGGCAGCTGCGTTCTGCATAACTGCAACCAGTGGAGGAACCTCCCAAGACCCCAAGGTAGAGCGCATTACGGTAGTCCGCCTCGATGTCACGATGCGTGCACCAAGGTAGGAAGGTCCAGGGGCAGAACTAGGGGCCTGATCCTGGCAATATTCCATAGATATTAGAAACTAGTATGTATAACGGATGACACCTGAGATTTAAGCATCAGTCCGCTGTTGAAGATAACGCCAAGGTCATGCACTCTAGAGGGAGGGCTTCAATGGCACCGAGCCCGAAAAAGTCCTGTAGTATACCCTCTGTTCGACTTCACTACCAGTACCTCTGTCTTATCAGGGTTCAGTTGCACCCAACTGGAGGCCATCCAGTCATTGATCTCAGCAAGGCAATTATTTAGCACATCCACTGTGTTGGATGTTACAGAGGCAAAGGTACAGCAGATATCATCTGCATAGCAATGAAACCCCATACTGTACTTCCTGAAGAGCTCTCCCAAGGGCAGCAAGTACACTGTGAACAACATTGGTGACGAGACCGAACCCTTAGGTACTCCACAGGACAGGCTAGAGGAGGAGGAGGAGAAATTCCCCATCACTACCCTTTGCCTCCTGTTCATGAGATAGGACTGCAACCAGCAGATGACAGTGCCAGCGAGTCCACAATATTCCCTCAGGTGATTGAATGACATACAATAGTCCACTGTGTCAAAAGCTGAGGAGAGATCGAAGAAGCAGTATTGTCCCCTCCTTCGATTCTCGCGCCTGAGGCGGTCATTGTGTACCCGATTAATGTGGTTTCTGTGCTATGCCTTGCATGAGACCCAGACTGAGAGGTTCATACAGATCATGGACCATGAGGTGCTCCTTCAGTTGAAGTGCCACAACCTTCTCAACAACTTTACCTAAAATGGAAGGTTGAAGCATACATGATATCTCCGTTTGGCTGGGAGAGTCCCGTTTTTACTGTTCTCCTGCCCCCATACAGGAATCACATTCTCCGACTTGCTACAGTCATAAAATCAATCTTCCTTGAAAGCTTTTCTCTTAGTTTTATCAGCAAAGCTAATCGCTCAACTGTTTAATTAAAAATAAAGTCCCAGCTGTATTGTTAAGCAGATCTCAATCACTAGTGCTAGCAGCATATCCTGAATGTAGTTAGCACCTCATTAGTTTTTAATTACACGGCTCGGGCAGCGAGTAAAAAGGAGACAGTGTCTGAGGTAGGATTTCATTTCTTGCTCTGGTTTGTGTATTCCGTGTTTATCTCTTTCTCTCCTGCAGCATGTCAAGCGTCTGCACTCCCCGAAAGCAGCAACTCCAAAGAAAAAGAAATACAGCTGCAAGTTCAACAGGAGCTGGTCCGGGAATTCTGCTGGCTTTTGAAAAGCGAGACAGGAGACACGTTTGCCTTCTGTAGCCTTTGCAATTCACATTTCAGCATTTTAACTGAGGTAAGAATGATGTTGCTCGTCACATGAGCACAAATACTCATAAATTACTGTGCTCTCTAACAGCAAGACTCCCAAGCTGACAGCTATGTTTCAGAATAGTACAGCAGACCCTGTGATAAAAGCTGAAGTGTTGTTCTAAACTTTATTGCTGAGCATAACCTGCCGTTTCTAATTGCAGACCATTTTTCCAAACTTTGCAAGGTTATATTCCTGACTCTGACATAGCAAAGAAGTTCTCTTGCAAGAGATCAAAGGCTACACATATATTAAATCTTGCAATTTCACCCAAACTTGATGATTATGTCAGTGAACTGTGCAGGAATGAAAAATTCTCTATTTTAATTGATGAGAGCAATGACCTTGGTGGTGACAGCTCTGACCATTTTAGTGCATGTGTTAGACAGAAATGTAAAGCAAATCAGCACAAAATTTCTGGCTATGCCTGAATGTAACATTAGGACAGGAGAAAATATTTTAACACACTAACAGAAGTTTTTGTAAATCGGAATATACCATGGTCCAACCTGGTTGGTTATGGCAGTGATAATGCCAGTGTGATGATAGGAAGGAACAACTCTGTGCTATCCAGAATCAGACAGCAACAACCTGATGTGTATAATTTAGGCTGCATCTGCCATCTAGCAAACCTGTGTTGCCAGAAAGAAGTAAAAGCACTTGGACTGCAAGTAGAGGAACTCCTGAAAGATGTGTATTATCATTTCCACAACAGTGCCAAGAAAAAAGAACAGTACAGTGAGTACCTTGAGTTCAAGACACTGAACCACTAAAAATCCTTAAGCACTGCAGTACCAGATGGTTGTCTCTTCAAAACTGTGTGAACAGATTCCTTCATCACTGGCAGGCATTAAAAGCTACTTTTGCAAGCCATGAGGAGGTTGAAAAGCCAGGTCGTGTACAAAGATGTGCAAAATTGCTAGACAATCAAGAGATGCATCTTTACTACCTGTTCCTTTCATTTATTCTGACACCACTAAATGAATTCAACACCTGTTCCAAAGTGGCGAATCCATGATTGGATATCTTCATATTGAGATGTCGCCTGCTCCGAAAGTTCATGGGAAAATATGTACAGGCAAAAGTGATTACATCAGCTTCTGACATCACTCAAGTTCCATTCACCACTGCAGCAAACCAACTACCTGATGACATGCTTGCAGTTGGGATACAAACCAGAGAGTATCTAGCAGAAAATGAGGTCACACCCACAGCAACTCGGGTCTTTTTACAGCCATATCGCTCTTTACAGTGAAGTGACTACAAGCCTCTAAAAGAAGTTTCCATTTCATGACAAAACACTGCAGACTCTGGGATTTGTAAATCCACAGCTAAAAGAAAACATTGAGCCACAGTCTCTTCTGCAGCTGGCCAAGAAATTTAATACCTGCAAAGATGAACCTGCATTACATGAAGAAATCTTGGACTTTACCCTAACACCACAGGAAGAGCTACCTCCCTGTACTTCTAATATGCCTCTTGATGCCTACTGGCTTTCCATGGAACAGTTAACAGCACCAGGAACAAACACCAGAAGATTTAAAATCTTTCTTCACTGGCTTTGACAGCGTGAGTCTTCCACACAGTAATGCTGCAGCTGAGAGAGCTTTCAGTATGCTCAGAAAAATCCAAGATGACAACAGGGGAGATTATCAAACAACACCATCTCATCAATAATGTGTGCAAAATGAACATTGACACTGACTGTTACAACTACACACCAGATAACAAGATACTTAAGGCAGCTAAATCAGCATGCAGCACTTATGCACATAGTGACAGTACCACCCCAAGAAAGTAAACAATATTTCTTGATTTTTTTTTTACTTTGAATTTTCTATATCTGAATTTTGTATGAATTATTCTGGAGTATATTAAGTATTAAATGCATAAAATTGAAAATGTTCTTGTTTTGAATTTATTTCACTGGAAAACAGGTGCGCCGCTATCTCCCTCCTAAAGTCAAATCTCCCTCCTAACTTGGCCAAACCTCCCTCCCACCCAGATTTTCAGTATCACATGTATGTTGAAGAAGGGACGGTAATTTGCCTGACATCAGGGTCTTAAGATGGTTTCTTCAGGAGTCTCCCCAGTGCCTCCTTCAAGGCATGTGGGAAAACCCCCTCTGGCAACACCGGACAATCAAAGGCAAACACCGAGGCCAACAGAGTTGACACATCCATCAGGAACCATGTCGGCATCGGGTTCAGTTCACAATATATGTGCTTCAACTTGAAAATAACCTCGATGATAAGTTCTATGAGAAGCGTTAGTATCGTTGCAGAACTTCCCATGTCATAATTGTAAACATGCTAGTTAAGATCCAAAGTACAGCAGTTGCTGCAGAACGCTTAGGGCATTTATCAACAAAAGAAGAATTTTGAAGATCTGTTATGTTTTATTTCATCTGAAGAGAACTGTACCAAGCCATCTTGTGCACACTAGTGACTTCCAGCACACTGCATATGCTGATGGGGACTGCCAACTAATGGCAGAGTTGGTTTCATTTAAATCACTTATTTCTGGTGTTTTCTGTTCATTATTGACATGCTGTTAACATATTTAGTGCTATTATATTTGGCATTCTGCAGGCTGAGTGCCCCCACTTTATTTAGTGCTTTCAAAGAGTAGCCTCACTGCTGCTGTCTGTAACTAGAGAAACCCACTAAAAGTGGGGAAAGCATGCACACACACGGAGGTGAAACTTGATGTTCATCTTCAAAGCCTGATGATGATTGCTTTAGCTGCCTAATGGGCAGAAAACCAGGGTGATAGGTGTGGCTGCACCCTTTAAACCAACAAAGTTTTCGCCCATCTGCCATCTCAGTATTGGCTTTTGCGTAGCAAACCTCCTGCATTCTACCTCCATTGGCTCATCAGGCGTACACCTCCACAGCCCCTACACTGCCGAGCACTTCTAATATGTTTGCATTGTTGGGGCACAAGCAAACATAAAAATTCTAAACATAGTAATAATGTTTCTTCTAGAGGCTGTATTAGTGATTCATACTAATTCTTCACTACCTTCCCTTCTAGAACCCTGGTATAAAAGGGGTTTTCAGAATAAAACATTGTTTGTTACGTGAGCATTTTATTTGTGCAAACTTTGCAGCTCTTAAAATGTTCATGTGTGTTTTGCATTCCTATTAAGATTAGATAAGAATACTTGGCATAACACCAGTCCAGTGGCATTGAGGGCTGAGGCGACTGCCTCACCTCTTGCCGCGCCAGTGTCTGTTGTTCAGGAGCAGATCGGGAACTTGGGGCTGGCGGAGAAGAGGAGATTGAGTGTCCTAGGATGACTCTCCTTCCTCAGGAAGGGGAGTTAATGTGTCCTGCTGTTACCTGCCACCTGGAGGAATCTAGGTGGCAGTGCAATGGGATTATGTAGGGAAGAGGGATTATGTAGGGAACAGGTGCTGTGGAGGGTGTCTTATACACACTGTACACTTGCATGTGATGTAGGTCCAGGGTGAAAACTAAAAACATACCCGATCACAGGGACGGGTCTGATTCTCTCGTGGCCCCACACTGGTGACTGTAGCACTCGGGTGGCATAGGATGATGGAGTGAGGAAAGCCCCAGAGAAGCCAGATGATCAAGCGGGAGGGTCTGAAGGGGAGTTTGGGGCAGAGCAGAAGGAAGACAGAATACTAATTGGGGAAAAATACTTAGCATAGATTAGATAGGTGGTCACAGCTGTCTTCTGGTCTAAAAGCTGCTTTTAAGAGCAGTGTAACCACAGAGCAGAGTTTGAACATTAACATTCTAAAGTTCTGTCTGCACGCAACAGCTCAAAGCCCAAATGATGCAAGATTTATAACATAGTAACATAATAATTGATGGCAGATAAGGACATCTAGGCCCATCAGTCTGTCCATATAGCCTACCTTTATTAGCAGCACCGCTGACCGTTTGGTCCTCGGCTTTAGCCTCTCCTTCCTACCTCTAGAGTTCCTTGTATCTATCCCATGCATGTTTAATCCCCACTGTGCTTGCCCCACCACCTCCTGGGGCAGGCTTCTCCATGCATCCACCACCCTCTCCGTGAAGAAATACTTTCTCACATTTATACCTTATACTTCCCCTTCCAATCTCATATATAATGCCCCCTCGTTTAGTACTCCTCCTGTTCCAAAAGATGTTGCACACTTGCACTTTGTTTATTGTGCTAAATGACATCACTGTTAAACTCTCATTGCTGGAAAATGCAGAGTTCCAAAAGAAAAATGGGTGGGCGTTTAAAAATGTCTTGACTGACCCCTCAGCTACAAAAGAGAAGGGTCTGCTGACCCCTCCACCTCTGTCTTTGCAACCTGTATGTGTAGACATCCTCATTTATAGGGATTTCCCTCAGACATTCAAAGGTACCAGTAACTCACTGTATTGGTGGTTGAAGCAGTCACGAAGCTCAGGTATCCCATTTGATTTACAGAACAGCTTTCATACACTGAGACTCCCAGTGCGCTCTACAAAGCCATGAAGTAAACTGCCTTGTCACTGAAGCATGCCATCTATATTTACTGATGAAGTTTAGAAAAACAATTCAGTTCCGCCCAACGTGGGGTTCGAACCCACGACCCTGAGATTAAGAGTCTCATGCTCTACCGACTGAGCTAGCCGGGCAACAAGCGCAGGAGGCATTGCTCATTCATAACAACAGCGTTTGTGTTTTTTTTTTTTCTGTGCATTTAAAGATGACCAGCAGTGAAAATTAAGGGAAGACTCGTTTGACATTGTTTATTCAGAAATGGTTTCAAGTCTTTTCATACCTGCAGTTTTATACGTAAAAATACATATTTTACATGATTAAAAGCATTTTGATGCAAAAAAAAATGGGATTACAGGTTTAATATATGGATAATTTGGAAATAAAACTTTTTTAATTTTCTCATTGCTGGTCATTTTAACCTGAATAAATCCAACAGCGTAAATCTGCTTGAAGCTACTACTTCTGGTCACAGATTTCATGTTACCATGTTCCTGACATGACCTGTGAATAAAAATGTAATCTCCTCCCATTACCAAGAGAACCACATGGCGTTAGCTCAGTTGGTTAGAGCGTGGTAGTTAATAACGCCAAGGTGCGTGGTTCGATCTCATACGGGCCATGGATAGTATTTTTAACTTTGTTTCAAAAACAGAGTTTTAGTTTGTAGAATACTGAAATAGGCATTTAACTGTACCATTAACTGCCTATGAATCTGCATATATTGAACCTGTATGAAAGACCAGCAGAAATAAAAATATTAATCTTCAGATTAGCCTGGTCATTTTGCTGAAGCGGGAGTTGGGTCATCCATCCGTAAGACAGCACCTTGTCAGCACAGTGTCCCCCCAAACACCAGGCTCGGGCATCGGAATGGTTACCTATTACCAAGGAGATGGCCCCTGCAGTGCTACCAACATCTCTTCCAGCAGCACCTGAATCGTTATGGTGGGTGGCAGCATTTGGGAGTGCACTGGGCTCCTGTATCTCCACCCTCCGAAACTGGGAGCCACTATCTGCAGGGAGGGAACGTTTACTGTGAGAGTGGCGCTGCACACATACTGATGCAGTGCAGTTACAGCTGTTGGTGGCTACAGATAGACTGTGTGAGCTCTACCAGCATGGAACTAGAAAGGCTCTGGGAAGATTGGAGCGTAGTCTTAATATTTGCACCAATTTCAATGCTAAATGCAAGATTCTGCACTTGGGTAGTGACTCAAGAAATGATTACTGAATAGGGGAATCAGTTGGAACAGCCAGCCAAGGAGAAGGTTTGAGGCTTGGGTTATAATTAATGACAACCTCAAGGTCACTGCCCTCTCTAATAAGGATTATGGGAAGGTTAGCAGCATGCTGGGTTGCATAGGAAGGGCTTTCTCAGGTAAGAAAATATGATAGTTTATGTTCTTTGAAAATTGGTAACGGGAAAGGCACACTAAGTCGAGGCTGGGTTTCCAGGAGCAATTAGGGTGGGGGAGAGGAGGGTAAGTACAAACAGAACAAGATGTCAGTAACACATTAGGAGCGATTACAGTAACAACTTACAGGTGCAAGAGCAAATGATGAACAATCAGACAGACCACAACTACTGGTCATGACAAGTGCTTGTGAGTCGCCATTGTGCAGGTAAGAAATAAAGTGCACAGTGCCTGAGGAGGCAGTGACGGTGCATCAGTGTGACAGAATGAGCCACTGGACCTGTGCCCCTTGTACAGGTCCTTTGTAAGGCCTCATTAGGAATACTGTGCAGTTTTGGAATCTCACCTACAAAGGATAGGGATCACTACTACAGATCCAGCTTTGTAATGAAGACATTATCTTCATTGGCAATATATCCCTCCAGTAAGCCACACCTTTGGAACATAGACACCAGCGGCATTGGATCTATCCAGAAACTTGTGCCTAATGGGTCACCCCGATGATGCATATCGTTGGTGCTATATATATCATTGGCGGCCCCATGCTCTCAGTTCTTTCTTGTCTGCCGTTGACTTCACGTTGGACAGATGAAACTCCTTGGACTTCATTGCTGTTTGCTTTGCTGGTCATTGTCTCCTTTCTTTGGCTGTGAGCCTATATTTCTGATTCTTGCATGGCCTTGTCTCCTGTGATGCTGTCTGCTGCCCTACCACCGCTGGCTGTCGACTGTTGCTTCCATTCCATGGATCCCTGCTGGTTTCCTACTGCTGGCTATGTTTCGCTGCCAGTTGGTTATCCTGCCCTTCCTGCCTGGGTCTCTGCTGGTGGATGCATTGCTCTAATGAGATGGTGAGTACTGGTCATGTACTTGGTCTTTCTAGCCATTGCAGCTGTCTTCAGATGCCAAAAGTCAGTTTCTGGCTGGATATGTTACCCGTGGGGCTCAGGGCTCATTTTAACTCCATCGCCTGGCTTTGCTTCATTGATGGCTTTGCTGTTTGGGCTGGGATCTCTGTTTTCAGCATTCCCTTTCATGCTGGTTGTCACTTGACTCTGCCTTGTTGTCCTCCCCTCTGTGTCCAGTCCCTGCTTTGTACATTGTTGTGTTTGTGTTTCTGTCATCAGCTCTGCTTTCTCGACTTTACTTCGCTCTGGGACGCCGGGCAGTTCTAGCTTCTTGCCTGTCCCCATGCCTTTGGTCCCGTCAATGCTTGTCCTTGTCTTGTCGACTGTCTTACTGTTAGTTAGGGTCACTGTTTTTGGCACTCCTTTTCTGCTGGTCATTGCCAGGCTTCGTCCGCATCCCTCTGCTTGTCCATGGCTGTTTCCATGAATTCTGTTGTCAGTTTTGCTGTTGACTGTGGTTTGGCCATCCTGTTCACCCTTCGTCGTTGTGGTTGGCTTTTCATCTCTGGCTGGGCCCCTGTGATCATAGGGCCTGTGGCACTTTTGGTCCACTTTGCCACACCCAGCTGTTTGGGCACTGTTTTTCAGTGCTGGTCACCACACAGCTCTGCCTTGGTGGCACTCATGGCTTTGTCATCATGTTTTCTGTCTACATTGTGGTATGTTCGTAGGATCTAGCCCACTAACGCCCTGTTATCTGGACAGTTTTGGTGTCCATACATGTTTCCATGTGTGTGTCTCCAGTCAATTTTTTGTTTTATGTTGTTATCTGGTGGTAGGTTCTGGATTTCTTCCATCTGTGCCCTAACCTGTGCAATGCTGGCATCACCCTATTGTGGCTCCTTCTTCTGTGGCCTATGGAACATTGGCCTGCATGAGGTTGTCTAGTATGCATTCTGATGGCCTTCTCCCATTGTCTGAGGTACTGCTTGGAATCATTCCATAGGTGTGGCTCATTGGAGGAGATATCCCAAGTAAAAAGAAAAATCAGTACTTACCAGCAACAGTAGATGTTTCGAGGGAATCCTCTCCAGTGAGCCACAGATCACCCTCCACCTTGGTCTGGGATGGCACATTGTGGGGTTTGAGCCTTGTCGTGTCGCTCTGCTTATCCTGTACTGAGTTGTCTTTTGTAGTCATTGCTGCCCTTTTTGGGGCTTGAGCGTGCTTATCTTTACTGTTCATCAGTCTAACATGATGGCATTTTGTCTCCAGCAGACAGACAGAACTGAGGAAGTTTGGGGCTGCTAATCTATGTAGGTGCCAACAATGCGTCACATCGTGGACTGCCCACTAGCCAAATGTTTCCAGATAGGTCCAACACAGGTGGTGTCTGTGTTCCATAGGTGTGACTCACAGGAGAAGAGTCCCTCAAAGATCTTGGAGGGGCAGGTTAAGGGAAATGTGAGAAAGTTTTTCTTCACAGAGAGGGTGGTGGACAAATGGAATAGCCTGCCACAGGAGGTGGGGAGCAAGCACAGTGGAGGGTTTTAAACATGCTCTGGATAGGCACAAGGAGCTTTGAGCAGGGAAGGAGCGATGGGAAACCACTGACCACTTAGGGTCAGAGGCCACAAACAAGTATAGGGCTTAAGGGCAGACTAGATGAGCTTAGTGGTTCTTATCTGACCATTTCTATGTATCCATTACTGGTAACTGTCTTTACTCCTTCAGCAAAACCAATAGCTGTTTTAGCCTATTGTGAGCTTTAAAAGGGCATGCTTTGGCATTTTCTGAGAAAGTGCTACCCTCTTGACAATTCTGCATCTGCCCCTGATGATCACCTAGAGTCAGTCCAAAAGAACTAAAATGATCATTGGCCAGTAGGGAGAACATATGAAGAATGATTATCTGAACTAAAGAGCACCTTTTCAGTCCCCTCCTCCCAAGCCCCAGTGGTAGCCTTGCCCTGCGGTACTGAAATGGTGCCAGTTTCACGTTTTATTTCTGTCCTGTAAGTAGAGGAAGGAACATAAATAGGTCCGAGAGTCCTGCTGCACGCATCCCTTCCCTTTCCTGGTAGCTCGCGATCTGCCCCTTGCTCTGATGTCCTGTGATGTTAGAGTTCGAGAGCATGAGGCATGCTCTATAGATAAGTAATGGTAGCTGTTTTAACATACTGTTTTAGTATGTTAGTGGTCCTTTTCATTCAAGCCAGAGACACTGCTCGACTAAAAGTATGTTAAAAAAAAAAAACGCCACTATTAGTCATCTGTGGGTGCGCCCCCACACTCTCCAAACTCTGACATCACAGAATGTTACAGCATGGGGGAGGATCTAGCTACCAGGAAGGGAAGGGATTGTGCAGCAGGACTCCTTGGGACCAATTTACAATCCCAACCCCTACTTACAGGACAGAAATAAAAAAAAGTGAAATGTGGGTACCATTTCACTACCACGCAGTAAGGTTGCCACTGGGGCTTGTGAGGGAAGTTTTCAAATGAAGAGCATGATAGGTGCTTTCATAGGGAACAGTCAGCACAGAGGGCCTCCAAACTCAAATGTGGACTGGTCCTAATGTGCTCTTGTGTACAAAAAAGTTTGTTTTACTTACTGTTCATTGTAGTATAGTAGATTGTATTAGACTAATTTGTTTACTTCTAGGCTGACATTTTTGTTACTACAAACCCCAGAATCCCTGCAGATGACATCACAGCAGTAGGCAGCAGTGGGAATTCAACAGCTTGCAGTGCCTGTTGGAGCTTTATAATCACTGATCGGATGTTTTCGGTGTCTTTCTCCAGAGGGGCTAAGTACAGTCCTCAAGTGAGGGGCTAAGTACAAAACTAGCCAGGAAAGTCATAATTCATATGAAATTAACATTTTTTCTCTCGTAGTATGGTTCCTGAGTTATAAGCAATTTAATATTCCAAGTCCTCATTTTCTGCCCGAGGCCCATTGTTATGTATACATTAGTTGTTTTCACTGTGTTTTCAATGCATTTTTAGGAAAAGAAGGGTGTGCCCTTCGTTACTGTGCCATTAGCGTTTCCAGTACAGTTTGCGGCCCGTTACCGTCTACAACACTGTGTCGTTTCATGATTTGCATTTTTCGCTTGCATTTGCGTTTCTGTGTCATTTGGCGTTATTTTTGCTGTTACTGTTACCATTTGCGTTTACAATTGTTATACCATGACCGTTACGCGTAATGGTTTGCGTTCTGTACTCGCTTTGTTCCGTTTCGTTCTCTTTCCTTTGGCATTATTGTTGCTGTTACCGTTAACAATTGCGGTACTCTGCCCATGCATTTAGGTTTGCGTTCTGTACATGCTTCTGTTCCATTCCGTTTCTCTTTCCTTGGGCGTTATTCTTCATGTTAACTTTACCATTTGCATTACAATTGCGGTACCATGCCTGTGCGTTACGGTTTGCGTTCGTGTGCACTTACATTCAGCGTTTCTGTTTCTGTTCCTTTTAAGTTCTTTTGCTGTGACACTTAACATTTCTGTTTAAAATACCGCTGCCATCACTGTTTGCGTTACCAGTTGCATTTTCATACGGCGCTTCAATGTCCGTTTGTGTCACTGTTTGCTTTGGCGAGACTCTGCACTTGCCGTTTCTATTAACCTTTCCTTTACCATTTCGTTTCCGTTACCATGTGCGCCACTTTTGGCACTTCTGTTTGTGTTGCTGTTCCTGTTACTGTGTCACAAGACATCACGTGGCAGGGCCTCCTCCGCTGCTGCATTACTTTCATTATTTGTCGTCGTCATTCTCAAAAAGAAGGGAAATTAGAGGCAAAAACTCTGTTTAATGCATCAGTTAGGGTTGTTCCACAGTGACAAAAGCAGGAAATTCGTTGTTAGGGTTGAAAACCCCTTGAGACCCTCAGCCCCCAGCTGGCATCAGGGCGCATTGGGGTCGTCGATCCTAACTCTCATCTCATTCTCCTTTACCTCCTGCTTTATACATGTGATGGGGTGAGAGTTAGGCTGATGACCCCATTACGCATCCCTCATGTCGGGTTGGGGTGGGCTGAGGGGGTCAAGGGGCTTACTCAACACTAATTTCTCGCTTTTGTCGCTGTGGAACAACCCTAACTGATGCATTAAACTGATGTTTTGCCTTCTAATTTATAATATATATATATATATACACACACACTGTTTATTTAGTTATTGTTTACCGGTAGGGTGGAGTAGGCAAACATTTGGCTATTTTCAAGCAGAAATAATGATAACAATATAGTAACAGCATAAGAACCATAGGGTGCATTTTACATAGCAGCCAGTCGAGCTTGGTGGAAAGCCTTAGCTGTGGTTAGATCTACTTTTGAATGCATAAAAAAAGTTCTTAATGGAGGAGGAGCAAGATGGAGGATTGCAGGCAGTGCTGGTTACCTGTGCTGCTGACGGATCTCAGAGTTGTGGTGTTCTCAGGAGTTTTCTGTGACCAGATAGAGCTGTTTCGATGTTGTCAGATCGGCATGACTGTGGCAGAGCAGTCTGTATCTCTGAAATCCTCGCCATGGGATCAACACCATCATCCTGTTTCTTCTAGCCCGGTGTGTGGTGTAAGGGCAGAGGGCCCTGGTGGTGTAGTAGGCCCACAGACTGTATTCCTGCATTCCCCTGGTACTAGACCCAAAATGCCTCACCCTGCAGCTAGTATACATCAGCAGCCGCAGTTAATGTTACCTGAAGCTTCTGTTAAACAGTCCGAAAGGGAAGAAAATAAGGAGTACACCATGGTGAGCTTGAGTAGGTTACTAGACTGAGTCCTTGAATGGATAGACTGCTTTGATAGGAGGTATGGAGCAGTGTGTTGGAAAACAGAATTTCTTCAGCAGAAACTGAAATTAACCAAGGGGAAAAAGGGCTGAAACCAGCAAGAAATTGAAACTAAAATGGCAGAAACAGAATCCAAAATACAGGCCATAGAAGCATAATGCAGTGTTACAAAAGAATTATAACATTTCATAGAAATTAGAAAACACCGAAAATCAGTTGCTATCAAGTGAAGCTCGGGTAGTGGGGCTTCCAGATGCTCTAGAAAAATGTTCTATTACAAGGAAATGGAAGATGTTCTAATTTCCACTTTTGACCTCCCTTCTGACAAACCTCCTGTATTAGGCAAAGAGTTCCTAATTTATAAAGGAAATCAAGATTCAAACTGCAATAAAATCAGCTGTGATGGCTACAGTGGCCTTTGAGTCTGACCGGGACTTTCTATTCAAACTGGCTAAGATTAAAGGTTACCTCGAGTATAAGGGCAGTTGTTTCTTTCTGTTTCCTGATGGTTTCTGTCAAACTCAACAGCAAAGGAGAAGTTTTTGAACTGTCTGCAACAATTCCTTGAAACGGAAGCAGAATTTGTATTATTTTTTAATCAATAACGTTATTATATTTTGTAATTAAGAGGATTACACATTAAAATGCTTCACATAGCGCTGTACATAGGCCATAACACATTACATTCTGATAAAAGTCATTGCATATTATCCCTTAGAGTTAGAACATATAAAATCTATATTAAAAATATACGGTTCTAAAAGCATTCCTATATAGAAACTACTTAATAGTAAATGATCAGTGAAGTACGGTACTTGCAGAAGCAGAAATAACAGAATATTTAATTTTACCCAAAATTACTAGTAATAGCTCTGGGATTGTAATACATATCAGTAGTAGAAGGAAAGAGCAAAGAAAACAGAGGGAGGGAGGAAGTGGAGGAGGTAGAGAAACCACTCTAAACAGTTGCGTGAAGTCAAAGAAGCAGAAGCAATGTTAAGAGAAACAAAGAAGTGTAAGTGTAAAATGGTTTAAGTAGTATCAGAACTGCAAAGACAGACTTAGAGAACATAACAATATAGTAATAATTTAAATACATTATCATGAAGGAAGGAACTCAAACCAAGGCTTACACAATGGGAGGATCTGGCCTGTTGCTCGATAAATAGCCACACAACAACCCATATATAGTGCCACATCTACTGTCAACTTGTGACCTAATCCAGTCATATACAGTGCCAACCTTTCACATCGAATGGTCTCTCAAAATTGAAATTTCCATTCAAGGAAAGATGAAGCCCTCTCTTTCAGCCAAAACTTAAGTAGTATATTTCTGAGGCACTGATGAGGAGTAAGGAGTGTTTTGTTCTTGTGACCAGTACCTATCTTCCTCAAAAATGATCCACTATACAGGTTTCAGGGTGACCAGTCATATAACATAGGTATATCATGGAGTAGTTCCTTAACTCCATTCAAAGTATTTGTATTTCAGGACATTCCCAGAAAATATGCAGCAATGACCCTACCGGTTTTACATTTTAAGCAGTTTGCGTTATATTACCTCTAGTTAAAAACAAAATGGTCAAGCATGGGAAGAGTAACATCTTTTTGAAGTATAACAAACTAGTAGAATATTTACGTGCATTCTGCTCAACATTTTCAAATACATCTAATCCATCCAAACAGGACAGATCTTATACACCCACAGACTCGACAATGATGTTTTGGCCTCACTGGAGAAGAGGGCCATTTAATTTTGCTTTGAATGTACATTATCTAGGATGGGTTAATGTAAGAAATTATGATAAACACATAAAGTTCTTAGATTATTTACTTTACTAGCATTTCAATCTAGCAGTGAAGGGGCTAGCTTAACCCTTAGGCTGCCGATTGAGCGTTAATGAATTCTGGACTGATATATCAGTCCATCGCACAGCAAGGGTTATTTTTTTTAATAATGGACTGATACATTGATTTATGCTGCAAACAGTTTCACTAAAACGCATAAATGTAATACAAATTAGAGAGAAGTTGGACTTTATTTTGTTTTACTTGATATATATCTATACCGATTTGTATTTAAATAAATAGATCACTTTCAGTGCAATGTTCTGGTAAGATATATTGCAATTTGTTTTCTTGTATTGATGTATGTAAACATAACTGTTTAAAAAAACAAATATTAAAAATTCTTATCTGTGAGCAAACTGTTATGGACTATTTCAGTGAACATTTAAATGACACTGGCTGCAATAATGGATTTACTGGTGTTTATTATATTTCTAACGTAATCTATTGCATGTAATTTTCTAAAATTGCAATGACATAAATACATTCAATAAATATATATGTTACAATATATACTATTTCTATATATTATGTATTAATATGTATAATATAAACTTAATATCTTGTAAGATTTTTGAATGCATTTATTCCTTATAATTTTCTAAAATTGCAATAATATATTTGTTATAATATATACTATTTCTATATATTAATATGCATAATATAAACTTAATATTTTGTAAGATACTTGTTTTTTGACTACATCTATTGCTGGTAATTTTCTAAAATTGCACAAACATAAATATATTCAATAAATATATTTATATATTATATATTTCTGTACATTAATAATTAATGGCTTCTGTTTTTTCAATGTAAAAATCTGTGTTAAATACCGTAACACCTGAGTAGGTGTTCTACGACGTTCACTTGATGCTCTCTTCCCCTCTGAATGCACTTAAGACACTGAACAAACACAGCTCGAGCTTAAAAGCGCTCTGTTGCTCTTCACACACTACTGACCACAAAACCTTAGGCTGCTGCTTCAGCGGTGGGAGGTGGGATGTATTCTCGCAATGGGAGGGAGTAAAGGGAAGTTGGCGAAAAGGCACAGCCTGAAAGCCTTATACCGCCGACAGCCAGATGGGACGCGATGCAGCTTCTTCAGTGCTGCCGATAGGGGACCTAGATTAAACTTTAAACTAAACCTCTAAAAGAAAAAAGTCACCTTTCAATTATAAATAACAAAATATGGGGTGCAGTGGTGTTTTACTTGAATTTCACACACTTCCTCATTAGTGATAGCTAATATGTGCTATCCAACAACTCGGAGTGTGTTAAATTCTCGCAACACACTGCACTCCATACTTTATCTTATATATATGTATAATAATATAAACTTAATATTTTGTAAGATTTGTCTTTTGAATGCATCTGTTGCTTGTATTTTTCTAAAATTACAATAATATATTCAATGAATATATGTATATGTTATAATATATACTATTTCTATATGTTATATATTACTATGTATAATATAAACTTTAATATGTTAAACAATATATTAATATATAATTAGCAGAAAACACCTCTTCCCACCTCATGGAAAATTATATAAAAATTATATAACAAAAAATAAAGCATCATATTTTTTGCCCAACTTTTGGGAGGAAAGAGTAACTTGAAAATAATTCTGCAACCATTGCAGGAAAATGGGCAGACTGATGCCCAGGGACACAGTTACAAATCAGTGGAGGGAAGTACAGGAAGGAGGCCAAAGGGTATTCTTCACAGTGAGGGTGCTGGTAGGGTAGAACACACTGTTAGAAGGAGTAGTAACTCAGTGCAGTGCCAGGAGTTCAGTTAGGAATTTAAAAGAAGGTGGGATAGATTCATGGGGATGGTAAGGTTGATGGGGAGGGGTGCGGAGCAGCAGGTAGCAAACTTGCATGAGCTTCACAACAAGCAGACTTGATGGACCTTCAGGCCTTCTTCTGGCATTTCATATGTTTGTAATCACAGGATTAATTATATTTCTTTTTGCTGGTCTTTTCATACAGGTTCAGTATATGCAGATTCACTGGCAGTATGTACGAACAGTATGGTTGAATGCTTATTTCATTATTTCACAATTCTAGAGAACTGAACATATGATGTTTTGTAGCAAAATTTCAAACATTAATTATGGTCCGTCACGGGATCGAACCCACAACCTTGGTGTTATTAGCACCACGCTCTAGCCTCTAAAGGCTGCATGACTGTTGGGAGGACTTGAACTGTTTAGTGATAAGAAATATGAGGTGTGAGGAACTTGAAATCTGACACCAGGAGTACCAATTTCAATTAGCTCGCCATTGTTGGGAGTGGTTCAGGTTGACCAGCAATGAGAAATAAAAACCTGCTTTTAATTATTTATTTACAAATGATCCCTACATTTAACCTTTAATCCTATTTTCTGCATTGTAAATGCTTTCAGTTATGTACAAATACATATTTTTCAGAAGCAACAAGTGAACATGTGAATATACAAAGAAACCAGCAGAAGAAGGCCATTTGGTCTATCTAGTCCAGGGTTTCTCAAATGATGAGGCATGTCTCCCAGGAGGCCCCAACCTGTTACAGGGAGGCTCAATTTGGATGCTTTGTGAGAAAGGATGCAGCAAACTGAAAGCGAATAATGGCATGTGAATTTATGTACAAAAATGGTTACCAGGCTAGACACGCTCAGCAAACACTTGATCTTACTGGAGAGGGTTCTTGCAGTAGGTAGTTACATATAGGACTGAAGCGGCGGGCGTCAGGACCCCACAGAAAAATTTCTAGCTAGCAGTCTCTGGCAGGTGACCGACGTTGGATAACGTCACTATATAGGCGGTCCCTCCATGCCCGCCTTCAGTTCTTTCCACCGTTAGCTCGTATGGCGCTTAGCAGTTAAGTTCACTGCTTCCATGGCAGTCAGTCGGTGATTTTACCATCTATTTCGATTCTTTTCTTCAAGATTCGTCAGCCTTACCTCAGCTGCCGTGCGTGTCATCCCTGACTCCTCCGAGCACAAAAACAAGTATGATTCCTGCAGCGCCTAGCTCCCACACAAGGATGGACATTCCCAGTGCCCTTTTGTCTAGGCCTCGACCACCTCATCAAGAAGTGCCAGCTCTGCCAGCAATTTAACACAGCCACCTGAAAGCGAGGCAGCAGTCCCTGAGGCCCAAGTTCTCAAACTTAAGATGACCTCCATGGAAAGGAGTTGAAAAACTCAGGCGGGCTTCTACTTCTCTGGAGGCCACCACAAGAAGCACTGGGACGGGACTCCTCTCGGTGCATACGACCTTGGCTGGGGTTGCGGTGCTGCAGGTAACGTCTCTCTGGGAGACACTTCCGTGATGGCTATCTTGTAGGTTCCAAGGCGGCATTGACCGCCTGTCAGGTTTGCGCTTGGGCCCCTCGGGAGCCTCTGGGTCTAAGAGGCATCTGCTTGCCCTTCTGGTCTGAGTGGCTCAGTGGCGGATTCAGCTCCTCTGACACTCACCCGGCAAGGCTGGTAAGATGCCCACCCGAGGCAGCCGCACGGCCTAAAATGCCCACCAAGGCTGCCCTTCTTCGCGGCCTTCGCTGAAAGTGCCGATCAGACAAGTCGGATGACAGCTCCTCCGACATCCGCCTGGATCCCACCGATAAGCGGACATCTGCTCCTCTCAACATCCGCTCGATGTTAGAGCTGGCGCGGACTCTTTGGGCCTGTCTGTCGTCTCGAGTTTGCATAGCGCTCATTGCATTCCGAGGCCCCAGCGTCGCCCTTGCTGGAACCCAGGGATGGTAACCCCTCTTTCCTGGGTGACACAGAGGGTGCTGGCATGCTGCTGTTGGGTCTCCCCTTTGGGCGGATGACCTGACGTTGGATCCTCGGACGCGGCCTACCAGATGCCTGGCAACATTCCCTTGCGGACACCGCCTATGCTGGGTCTGCCACCCACTGGGCCTCCTGTTCTGGACCCACCAGCTGGGCGTTTCCAGGGTCCTCTGATCCCTCACAGCCCCGGCTCCCTGGGTATCTGACCCGTCGTAGCTGATGCCGCCCTACCCAGGTCCGCAGTATCCAGCACCCCAGTACCTGATGCCACAGTACCAGGTGCCCCAGTACCTGACGCTGGGCTTCCACTAATCAGGTTACGGATATGCGCCGTATGGATACCCCAGTATCTGTACCCACCCTCCTCCTCCACCACCCCTCGGCCGCCAGTAGATTTGAAGGAGACTCTGGCTTCCTGGTGGGCTGAGGCCAAGGCTCAGCTCACCAGGGAAGTAGAAACCACCTTCTGATGCGGATCCGGTTCCGGACCCCTCGTCAGAGATGAGAAACTCCCCCCTTGAATACCAGGCGAGCCCTCTGGTTCCGGGAACAGGCAGGAGGCGCTTCTCTGAGGGGCTTCCCAAGGGTCCGTTCCTCCCCGTGCTGGGAGGAGGTCTTCTTCTTCTTCTTTTCCTCCTCGGCGACCTTGGGCGATTCCGGCGGCTACTCGATCAGGCGAAGAGCCACGCACTCCTGACAAGCTCAGGCCAGGACTCCTCCAAAGTCTCCTCCGGAAGATCCTTCTTCATGGAGTTACTGCGGAAAATCCAGGCTGTTCATCAGTGGCAATCCTTGGAGCGGATCCACAGCGTAAGAACTCGTTGTACACCTGGATCTGCCCAAGACTGCTCCTATGCTGGTTCCACCCTGGATCGAGCCTCATGCCGACCTTGAGTCCACCATTTGGAAGGAACTGTCGGCATTAACCCCTTCCGCGGAGGCGGACAGGTAATATAAGGCTCGGGTGTGTCGATTCTTTGAATTCACACCCCAGAGCTGATTTAGTCGTGATTAGCGCCGCTCCGCGGCCATTTGGCTAATCTCAAGCACTTGAGCTCACCGCCACCCGGCAGGATCCCGCCTTCTGGACCAGTGCGGGAAGAAGGTCTTTCTTCTTCCACTCTGGGAATCAGGGCCCTGAATTCGTCACTTATATGGGGATTTCCAGAAGGCGATCCTTAAGGTGGAAACTAAGCTGGAATCTCTTCCTGAGTCTGACGAAGCAGGAAGTGGCTGACCTAGTCCGCTCTGCCGTTGGCTAGTCGGCACATGCTCTCCACGACGACACAGTGGATACTGCTGGTTGGAGCTCGGCTTCGCCGTGGTGTTGCAGCATCATGCCTGGCTCCGGGTGTCAGGTTTGGTCCCAGAGGTGCAGTCTGCTATCCAGGGCCGCGCCCTTCAGGGGTTCAGTGCCATTTGGTGGCGATGTCAAAGACATCATCACCGATCTGCAGAAGGGTACTGCACTTAAGTCTGTGGACTCTTTGTACAAACCCCTCAGGCTCCGTGTCGTCCCTTTCACAGACATTCTCGACCCAAGGCGAAACCCCAGGGAAAGCGGAGCCAACAAACATCGCTCCAAAAAAAAGCAGCGGGAGCTTCAGTCACATGCTTCCTCCCACCTCCTGACTTCTTTCCTGTCCCACAGCCTCTGGGCCCTCCAGAGGAACCGGTAGAGGAGATTCTCCTTCCATCTACTGGGTTGGAGAGAATCACTTCAGACACTTGGTGCTCCAGCTGATTGCAGAAGGGCACTCAATAGAGTTTCTTCAGAAACCACCTCGAACCTCCCCAGGTTGACTTACTCCCCAGAACACCTTCTCCTGGTCCGGGAAGAAATATCCTTTCTTCTTCTGAAGGAGGTGATAGAAACCAATCCACCCATCTTGAGCGATGGGTTACTACCATTTCTTCCTGGTCCCGAAGAAGTCAGGGGACGTAGGCCAATTCCAGACCTCAGCTCCCTGAACCTGTTCACGGAGTACAAAGGTTCAGAATGCTCTCTCTTTCTGCAGAGTCTTTTGCCCCTCCTTTGGCTGGGACAGTGGCTGTGCGTCTGGACATGCAGGATGCCTACCTGCATATCTCTATCCGCCCCTCCCACCGCAAATACCTGCGTTTTTGTTCCAAGGGACCACTACCAGTTTAGGGCCCTCCCATATGGTCTTTCCTCGTGCCCCTAGTGTTCACCAATGCCTTTCGATGGTAGCGGCCTACCTGTGTACCCAGAGGGTTCAGGTTTTCCCATACCTGGACAGCTGGCTCCTGGCGGCCCCATCCAGGAGGATATCCTGCGCTTTCTTTCCCTTACCCTACAGGTCTTTACCTGTTTGGGTATTACCATTAACCAGGCCAAGTCCCATCTGATCCCGTCCCAGAGGCTCCAGTTTATCGGGATGATCCTGGACACGACCTCCAGCATGGCTTTCCTGCCACTGGAGAGGGCAGCCACACCCAGGCTTAGGTCAGCCTGTTGTCCAGCCGCAGGTGGGTCAGTGCCAGGTCAGCCTTCGTCCTCCGCTCATGGCGGCTGCGTCTTAACAGCCCTTGCGCCGGCTCCACATGAGAATCTCTCAGTGGATATTTCAGTCTCAGTGGTATCAATTGGTGGATGACCTAGATCTTCCAGTTCTGGTCTCCAATCCTATGGTTCAGGACTTGCAATGGTGGATGGTTCAGGAGATTCTTTGCGGGAGTTCCCTTCTGCCTGTCTTCCCCCTCTCATCGCTGACAACAGATGTCTTGGGGCGGGGTTGGGGAGTCCATCTGGGTCTCACAGGACCCAGGGCTCCTGGTCCAGGCTTGAATTCACACTTCACATCAATGTGCTCGAGCTTTGGGCGTGCTGTATGCTCTTAGGCTCTGCATCTGTATCTGCTTCCCGGCATCTGGCTGTCCAGACGGACAACATGTGTGTGATCTGGTACATCAACAAACAGGAGGAACTCATTCGTACCCTCTCTGCAGGGAGTGATGCGAGTTTGGGATTGGGCAGTGCAGCACAACCTTCACCTCACGGCAATTCACGTGCGAGTCGAGAACACGTTGGCAGAACCACCTCAGTTGGTCGTCTACTCACGCTCACAGTGGGAACTGGATCAGGGGTAGTAAGCGACATCTTTCTCGGCTGGGAACTCCTCAGGTTCGTGTCTCCTCAAAATGCAAAACTTCCCGCCTTCTGCTCGCTCACTCCAAGGGCGTGGCATTTTTGGAAGTCGCTTTGTCTCTAGACTGGAAGGGCAGATTCGTCTGTGCCTTCCCCAATCCCCTTAATTCTGAGGGTGTTACAGAAACTCAGCTCAGAAGGAGCTCGCATGATCCTAATCGCTCCTTTCTGGCCCAGGCAAGTTGGTTCTCTCTTCTGCAGCAGTATTCAGAGGAACCTCCTCTTCCTTTCGCTGTCACAGCTTTTGCTGACCAGGATCAGGGGACCCTGGTCCACCCAGGCCTCGGGTCCCTTCAGTTGCACACGTGGCTCCTGCAGGCGTAGTTCAAGCCCGATTTGGGGTTTTCTCACTGGTGGCTAAGATTCTGGTGGAGGCCAGAAAGCCCTCCACTAGAGCTACCTATGCCATAAAATAGAAACGGTTCTCTATTTGGGCCACTTCCAAAGATTTTGAGCCATTCTCTTGCTCTGTTGGGCAGCTTTTGGATTACATCGCCATCTCTTTGATCTGGACGTCTCTAAGACTTTTCTTAGAGGGGTTCTCCACTTGAGATCCCCTATTCGCATTCCTGCCCTCCTTGGGATTTGAATTTTATTCTTGAGAAGCTTACTCTGCTTCCTTTAGAGCTGGCAGTCTCAGCAGACCTGAAGTTCCTTTCCTGGAAGGCTCTTTCCTAGTGGTCATTACTTCTGCTCAAAGGATTTCCGAGCTTCAGGCCCTCATGTACAGAATCCGTATTTGATTTTCCACAAGGAGCGTGTGGCTCTGCATACCAACCCTAAGTTTCTCCCTAAGGTGGTAGCGAATCTACACTAAACCAATCCACAGAGCTGCCTGCTTTCTTTACGCAGCACTCCAATCAAGGGAAGTACCTCTTGCATACTTTGGATGTTCACTGAATTCTGAGATACTACATCACCAGGATGAAGGATCTCAGAAAGACTGATCAACTGTTTGTTTCTTTTGCTCGTAAAGAGAAGGCAATGCTGTTTCTAAGCAATGCCTGTCTAAATGGCTGGCTCACTGTATCACTTTCTGTTACGACAAGTACAACAAGACCCCGGGTCAAGTCAGAGGCCACTCCACGAGGGTCGCTGGTTTCTGCTGCTTGTTTCAAGAATGTGTCAGTGGCAGACATCTGTGCAGCCACAACTTGGACTTCTGTCCATACCTTTACGAAACATTACAGTTTGGACATTGCCTCTCGCCATAGAGCTGGCTTCAGGTTGGCTGTTTTGCAAGGTCTTCTTTCATAAGGCCTTCACAGCCAGAGGATCTACGTTTGGGTAGCTTTCCTCCTCCATGTGCTTCTCCTTGTTCCACACTGCTTGGGACTCAGTTCTATATGTAATTACCTACTGCAAGAGCCCTCGTGAAGTAAGATAGTACAGTTACGCATGAACTTACCGTAACAGTAGATTTTCGAGAGAGGCTCTTGCAACAGGTAATACCTTCCCCGCCTCCATCCCCTCAGCTTTTTCAGCTCCTTTTCCAAGGAAGGAAATATCCACTCTCTCTTGTCTTACCTTTTGGCCTTGTGGGAAAGAGCGGGAAGGCGGCCGTGGGAAACGCCCTATATACTGCGTCGTCTGGCGTCGGTCACCCTACAGGGCGGTCCCCTCCAGAGACTACTAGCTAGAAATTTTTCTGTGGGGTCCTGACGCCCGCCGTTTCAGTCCTGTATGTAATTATCTACTGCAAGAGCCTCTCTCTCAAGATCTACTGTTACAGTAAGTTCTTATGTAACTGTACTTTTCCTTGTATGACATGGGGAAGTTGAATGGGGGAAATACAATTTCGGAAACTGTACAAAACAAAATGCAAAATAATGCAAATGAATAGGAAAAGGTAACAATTGACCCATTATACTGGTGGAAGAAAAGCACAAATACAGAGGCTAAGCAGAGATACTAGGAGCAACAGCAAATGGTCCCGAGAAGGTGTTTAAGAGCAGGGTAAAACTGTTAAAGAAAACAGTCTGACTCATGGAGGTATTGCAACGAGGGGTACATAGGTTCCAAAACTCAGAAGTGTGGAGGAGTAGACTGACCGGGTGTATAGAGAGGGATACTAATAAGCTCAATAAATGAGAATAAACTCAATTACTCAAATGCTGTTCATTGTATTCTTCCTGTAATGTGCAAAGTATGATAGTTTCTAACTATGGGAGGCTCAACATTATTTCTATATTGTGGGAGGCTCCACGATCTTTACAAGGCTTGGGGGGGCTCACTATGACAAAGTGTGAGAACTCCTGATCTAGTCTGCTCATATTGCAAGGGCCACAGCTTAAACTACTGACATGCCCTCCCAATCGTCTTCTCCTTTCTGCCCCTCCCATGACCCTATGCGTTCCCCGTGTTGTCTGTCTCAGCCTCTCTTGAAGCTACCCACAGTCTTCAACGAGACCACCTCTTCTGGCAGTCCGGCATTCCAACTGGTCACCGCCTCTTTGAAGAAGTACTTCCTAACCTTCCTCCTAAATTTTCCTTTCCAACGTAGCTGTGCCCCTCATATTTTGTTGCCACTTAAAGAGACCTCATTTTCCACCCTGTTTATCCATTTTAAGTACTTGAAGTCTCAAATATGTCCCCTTTCTCCCTCCTCTCCTGCAGGAAGTACATGTTCAGGGCCCCAACCTCCCTTGTATGCTTTACCCTGCTGATCCACAGTCATCTTTGTTGCTCTCCTCTGGACTATCTCCAGCAGATTAATGTCCTTTTCAAAGTGTGGGCACCAGCACTGTACTCCATACTCTAGATATGGCCTCACTAGTGACTTGTACAAGGGTAGTATAACCTCCTCTCGCCTACTGCTGATCCCCCTAGCTATGCATCCCAACATCTTATTTGCCCTTGCTGCTGCTTTCCTGCACTGCGGAGGATCCAGGTTGCTAGTGATCATCACTCACAGATCCTTCTCTTCTGCTGTTGCAGATACCTGGATCCCTCCCAGGTAGTACTCTGTCGTGGGATTCTTGACTCAAATGTGCATAACTTTTCATTTCTTGGCACTGAAGCCAAGCTGCCAAATCCTGGACCTCCTCTAAAGTTTTTCCCATATCCTCCTTTAGGTCCTGTATCCTTCAGCAATGCCCACCCTTCCACAGAGCTTGGTGTCATCCGTGAAAATGCACATTTTGCCCTTCATACAATCCCCAATGTCATTAATGAAGATGCTGAACAACACCAGCCCAGCACAGAGCCCTCGTGGCCACTGCTGCTAGATAACTCTCCTCTGCGGTAGGTTGTGGGATTGAAGACACAGACAACTTTGCAGGATCCATATGAAAGGCAGACCGCACGTTTATTTAAAAAAAAAAAAAAATCAAAGAAAATAAAGTAAACTTTCTGTCAACAAAATAAGACAGACAAAACAGGCTACAGGTGTCCTCTCAACCCATTTCTTTAATAAGTTGATGTGATAAATTTTCATCTTGAACCGTCTATCCGATAGTTCTGCTTAGTAATTGACAGGTCCAGTCTGTTGTTTTCTGAGGTAAGGACCCTGCCATGTCAACAGTTTGTCAGATGACGGTAGCAAGAGGAGAGCCTTATCCCTGGTATAAACTGTTTAAACCAACCCCTTGTCATACAGTCATTTTGTTTCTGCTGCTGTTGTGTCCCTTGTTGATGTGCTATAGTTACATAGTTAGCCAACCTCTGCCTCATTTTTAATACAAACTCAAGCGTTGTGGTTGGCCCGATTCTCGGCCTTCCTCCCATTGTTCTTTAACAATATCCAGTGGTCCTCTAGGGTTTCTCCGATATAGCAATTCAAAGGGGAGAATCAGTAGAGGCCTGAATTTCTCACGTTGAGTAAACATCAGGAGGGACAATAGATTTCCCAATCAGTGCCTTCTTCCTGAACATATTTGTGCAGCATTCATTTTAGAGTTTGATTAAATCGCTCAACAAGCCCATTGGTCTGTGGGTGATAGGGGATTTGTGGATAGCATGGGTATTGAGGTCTTACACCGTTGTTTCAACAACTGGGCAATGAGTTGCTATCTCTGTCGGTTAAAATGTCTTAGGATACCAGTTCGACTAAATACCTTCACCAATTTCTCTATTTTTTGGCTGTTATAGTCCGAAGAGGTATAGCTTCCGGATATTTGGTACTGTAATCATATAACACTAATATAAATATGTTCCTTTTTTTTGTAAAGGACCCACAATATCCATAGCTATCCGCTCGAAAGGTGTGGTTATGAGTGGCAAAGGCTGCAAGGGACCTTGTCCTTACGCCCTAATTTAACTGTCTTCTGGCATTGAGGCAGCTCTGACAATATTCCTCCACTTGTTTGTGTATCCCGGCCAGAAAAACCTGGTCAGAAGTTTATTCAAAGTACGGTCTCTACCTAGATGACGTAACAAGGATGTCATGAGCTACCTGTAGCAGACATATCCTATGTTTCTCAGGTACAATCAATTGTTTTACCATTTCTGCAGGTTTAGGATTTTTACAGAGTCTATACAGTAAGTTATCTTTCACCATATATCTGGGATAATTCCCAGTGTCACCTTTGCCTGGGTAGCCTGCAAAAATGGTTGCAATGAAAATCATTAACTTGATCCTTATAAAAGAACATGCAGCATTTACAGGTTTATAATCCACTGTCTCAAAGTCCTGTTTGCTTTTGGCCCATCGATATCTATTTTCTCTCCCATTTTTTTTTTTTTTTTTTTTTAGACTTTCTAGTTTTGCCAGGCATCTCAAAAGGCTGTAATCAAAGGAAAAAGGAAAAGCCTGTTTTCTACTACTCTTTAACAAATCATGGGAGGATGGGGTGGTACCTGAGGACTGGAGGAGGCGATGTGATTCCTCTTCACAAAAGTGGGAGCAGGACATAGGCAGAAAACTACAGACCAGTTAGTTTGACCTCAGTGGTAGGGAAAATGATGGAATCACCTCTGAAGGAAAGAACTGTTGAGTACCTAGAGGCCAGTGGGGCACAGGGACCCAAGGCAGCATGGATTCACAATGGGAAGGTCTTGTCAGAGGACTCTAATAGATTTCTTTGACTGGGTGACCAAAGTAGTACACCAGGGAGGGGCTGTGGATGTGACCTATCTAGATTTTAGCAAGGCATTTGATACAGTCCCACACAAAGATTAATACACAAGTTAGTCAGCCTTGGAGTGGGTCCCAAGGTGGTAGCCTGGATAAAAATTGGCTAGACAACAGGACGCAAAGGGTAATAGTAAATGGAGTCCACAGTGAAGAAAGTAGGGTCACTAGCGGGTACCGTAGGGTTCAGTACTGGGACCAGTCCTTTTAATGTCTTTATAAGTGACATTGCAGAGGAACTGGAAGGAAAAGCATGTCTCTTTGCAGACGACACAAAGATCTGCAACAGAGTTGATGCACAAGGTGGGGTGGAAAGGATGAGAAGGGACTTGGGTAAGAGAATAGTCAAATGTATGGCAGCTTAGATTCAGTGCTAAGAAGTGCAAGGTAATGCACCTGGGAAACAAAATCAGCGGAAGAGTACATAATGGAGGGTGAGATACTATTTATTTATTTATTTTATTAAATTTTGATAATCGGGTGAGCCCACTGGGCCCCGAGAGTCCCTTTTTCAGGGCAACCCCAACTAACAACAAAAAATGGAAAGGGTCCTGGGGTAGTCATATCAGATGACTTAAAGGTGGGCAAGCAATGTGAGAGGGCAGTAAGGAGGCTGGGGGATACTGGGATGCATGGGAGAGGCATCACCAGTAGAAAACAGGAAGTTGTTATTGCTCTGTACAGACAGCTGGTAAGACCCCATCTGGAGTACTGCGTGCAGTTCTGGAGACCCAGTCTCTGCAACGACATAGACAGGATGGAAGCTGTCCAGAGGACAGCAACTAAAATGGTGCAGGGTCTGCACCGGAAGACATATGAAGAGAGACTAAAGAAGCTTAATATGTAGCCCTCGAGGAAAGGAGGGAAAGGGGAACATGATAGAAACGTTCAAGTACCTCAAGGAATCAATAAAGCCCAAGAGGGTAGCATCTTTCAAAAAGTGTGCAAGAACAAGGGGCACAATTTGAAGATGGGGGTGGCTCAGAGGTAATGTAAGGCAGTATTTTTTCACAGAGAGGGTTGTGGATGCATGGAATGGCCTTCGAGTCAAAACAGTGGTTGAATTCAAGCATGCATGGGACAGTCATAAGGCAATTCTAGGGGTGGGGTAGAAAGAGTAGGCTGCTGGTTAACTGGGATCTGCAGCATATCCATTAGGTAGGCAAATGGGCAGACTGGGTGGGCCAAGCAGTCCTTATCTCGTCAAATTCTGTGTTAGTGCATCCCACAAACACTTAGGCTGTGGGTCCTGTTCAGAATTTTCAACTAGATAATGCTGGATAACCTGTTTGGTCGGTGACATATTGTTTATCATTAACCAGCCCGGGTCAAATCTCCAGCGCCTCTCCAAATCCCCCAACGAACTCAGCCCGGACCATTGCATGATCAGAAATCGCTGCAGGAGAATATCTACCCATAAAACTATGCAGCAACCCACGCATGCGATAGAAACAGTCCAATCGGGAGTATGATTTAGAGGCAGGGAATGAAAAGTATAATTTCTAACAGTGGATTGAAGTTCCTCCAGGAGTCAGCCATCCCTGCCTCCAGACACAGCGATTTAAGTAGTCTAGTACAGGCTTTTGATCCTGAGGTCCCACCCAAGCTTCTATCCATATTAATATCCTCCACACAATTCCAGTCTCCCATGCAAATTATCTGACCTGGGACAATTTGGCCAAGTCATTAAATAAAATTCTGAAAAATTTCGGGGGTGCATAACCGCCACTAAATGTAAATCCCCAAATTCCAGATACTATCAAGAAATGACCTGTACTGGCTTTAACCACCTTCTGAATCTGGAGCGGCAGATCCCTGGAACAACAACACTACCCCTGCCTTCTTAGCTTGTGGGTGTTCTAAAGAGAAAACTGTACCCACCCAAGATCTCTTCAATTTTAGATGTTCCTGACTCGTCAATCTAGTTTCCTGCAAGCAGGCGATGTCACACTTCTCCTGTGTAGCTCTGCCAATATTTTTGCACGTTTAACCACATTATTAATCCTTTTAACATTTAGAGAGCATATTATTAGGTTAGCCATCACAGTACAACCAGTAAACCCAATCTTGAAGTAAATATTCAAACATATACATTAGACCATAATCTGAAAAGCAAATAGAGCCTCTCTCATGCACAGAGGAAAAAGAAAAAGACCAGAAAAAGCAGAGCAAAAGATTACTCAAACAGTGCTTCAATATACTGACAAAAGACCTAAAACTGCCCTTGCAAACGGTATAGGCAAAGGTCAACAATGAACATCGAATGGTAGCAGAATAATCTGCCAATGTACTCTATTGTGTGGGAAAAGAAAATCCCACTTAGAGTACTGAGGGAACTAAATCCTGAAGGAACAACACCCCAACTAAGAGGGTGAAAAGGTCAGGGAGTCCCGAGTAGGGTGAGACCCCTGGGCCTGTGCCCTTCGTGTGAAATGTGTTGGGATTCTGGGAAAAGGCTACCCCATCTCCAGCATTCAGTTGATCCCAACAGCACTGTGGCACACAGTCAGTCTGAAGCAGGAACCGTGACCTCTCCCCTCGTCCCCAATCTGAAAAGAAGTTCCTATCACCAGAAAAATACTTGTAATGTGCCAATAAATCATTCCCCATACATCGTGAAAAGAGAACCTGGGACAGAATGTGATAAACTCTAATTCAAAACAAAAATTAGGGCATTATCATGGGCGTGACTCATAGTCCACACAAGTGTCCATGGAGTAACCGCAGGGAAGGGGAAGCGAAAGTCCATACCAGTTCTATTCATAGCCATTCAGGAAGACCTAGATATCCATGGACTGTGTAAGCGATATACCAGGAGATCTGTTAAATCATAAGGGAAGACTGCGTCATCACCCCACAAGCACACCGCAAACAGAATTTGGGGGCCAAAATGAAGATGTACCTTTCTCAGTCCGCTCCTAAAGGAAGTGCGACTTAGAAAACCAACGAGCACAAAATGTAGTTCCTACTGGGAGGAACAGCAACACCCCCAGGATCATAAGCAGGACTTACACAAAGTCTTAATTATCCTCAAGCTGGCTTAGACCTAGGAGCCATTTTGATAAATCAGCATGCAAAGAGAATACAGCTGCTAATCGGGAGTCGGAGGTCACGGCCTAGCAGACCCAGGGCAAGAGACCACAAAAGACTCTCCACTTCACTCTGCTGCCTCTTTCATGTCTGGTAAGGTGATGCCTTCCTGGTTCAAATATTATTTCGCCGCCTACAAAGAGTCATAGATTTTAGGACCATGCTTTGGTTCCACTCACAGTCTTGCGAATCTGAATCTGTGCTCTGATGCCCTTGCTTCTCAGCTGTTTCACAACCAGTAAAATTTTCTTTGGTCTAACCACCAAAGACGGGTGGAAGTCCTGATCCACAAATACCTGGACCCCATCAAAATTTAAGTCTTTTTGCACATGCAAGACGGAGGATCTTTTCCTTTATTGGATATTTCAAAAACTTGATTAGAATAGCTCTGGGTGGAGCACCGTGCTGGGGTCTGGGGGCAGTCGAGCGATGTGCCCTCTCTATTTCTAGGGCAAAATCATCCTCCAGCTGTAACCCACTCTCAACCAACTAGCCATGTAGCCAGCCATGTCTTTCTGTTCCACTCCTCCGGAATGCCCACCACACGAATGTTGTTCCTCCTAGAGTGGGCCTCCGCATCTTCCATTTTAAGAGAGGGCTTTCTCCTATGATAGAGGAAGGCTACAGAGCGACCAAGGGCCATATTTTCATTCTGTAAGGCCTCAACACGTTGCTCCACTGCCGTGGTTCTAGTCTCTAATTTCTTGAAGTCCCGCTGTTTATCAGAGACCTTCCCATCTATCCTTTGCAGGAGTCTCAGGATCTTCTTGGTTTCTAGTCTGGTGCCTGTCGACCTGGAATCAGAGCCGGAGTCCTCCTCTCCTGACCCCGAGATAAGCAAGAATGAGACGGCGCTGGGCTGAGGCCTGCTGCTGGTTTAGATCTCCCAGCTGAAGACGTTGCACCGAGCGCCGATGTATCCTTTTCTTTGTACGCCCATCATAGAAAATCACCACTGATGCGATACAGTGTTTTCCAGTCGTGGATGGTGTTATAGACGCCTGATTAAACTTGGATTCCAGCGCTGGAGATGTAGAGAAGGGGAGCTGAGCAGCAGCCATTCCGCCCGTTCGTCACCCCGGAAGTCCGTTCCTCCTTAGTTGACTGTGCTGACTTCATTTTGCAGTCAATGTGCTGCCTCATACCTTGGAAAACTGGACATACTATATCACAGCCTCTGCGTTCATCACTGGTCTCCTTTTCCACCACTACTGCTCTTATATGTGGCTGTGGAGTGGACCTCCCTACAGTATAGGCGTAATAGAAATGTGGCTTTCTGGACATTCAGAGCTATTACTGACAAACCCTCCAGAGTGTATTGCTGATTGTCTGCCTTCAAGTGTGATTGGAAATTACGCTCTAGAAGCTGCTCTCTGATTTTCCTGAAAGTGCCCAGGGCCTGTACACGCTTTGGAGAGCTGCCATAGGCTTGATACTGCCATCACTCTGGAATGAGCTTCAGAAATCATTGAAATTGAGGACCCTCTGTTAGTTTGCTGTGTTCAAGACCTTGTATGCAAAACTGTCACAGAAGTTTGCAGTTGCTTCCATCAACCCTAAGCTCACTTGTGTCTGCCTCCAACTAACCTCCCATTGTACTCCCAATCTTTATTACTGCACAGATTGATCCTATGTTACTTACGAGCCCTACGTCCTCACTCCACATTTGTCTATCCCAACATGTCCCAGCCTGTTAACCTTCCTGTTCTGGTAGTATAGCTTGCCAGTACCAGCCCCACCTTTGTCTGCCTTACTTCCCCTACCCATGACTTCCTCCGCTATGTATGAGGTTTTGTTAATTTGCCAATGTATCTTCTTCTTTCATGCATCACCTTCTTAGCTACCCCCTTCTTCCCTGAATATGTTATAACTTGTATAGGAACTTTAGACCATGAATATGTATGCTAAACCATTACCAATTATTTGTTTACTCTGCTATTTTACTTCTGTATCCTTATGTATACCTACACTGTCGTCTTGCCTGTACATAAATGTATTGCTACTTGACCTTGTGTGGTGCAGGTCCACCTTGTAAATCAGCTTGCTCAATGGTGTCCGCCTGGATAAATAAAGATGTGATTGATTGATTGATGTGTGGTAGGTTGTGGGATTGAAGACACAGACAACATGGCAGGATCCAAATGAAAGGCAGACCGCCACGTTTATTTAAAAAAAAATCAAATAAAGTAAACTTTCCATCAACAAAATAAACTCCAAAGGTGTAAACAAAACAAGGCTTAAAGCAGCAAAAGAAATAAACTATTCTCTCCAGAAAATAGCTAGAGATAGTGCTAGACCATATAGGAAGCACCACTGTCCAGTACTGCACTGACTCCTTACTGTTGAATCCCAGCTTTATCTTGCTGCCAAACCATGTGATTCAGCTCTCCACATTCACCCAAAGTTTATTTTACATTTCATTCATTAAACATTTTTATTCATTTTACAAAGGACAACAATGTGAAAAACATTATATGTCATAATCACATCACAGATACATGAAATACAATTAAATGACACTTTTCTACTACTACTAGATTAAGCTAGAGGCTTCTCACACTGTCCAACCTGTATAAATTAGTAGACTAAACGGCCGTCCGACTCCTAAGAACACAGTGTGTAGAAGGCTCCAGAAGAATAGGAGGAAATGAGGCAGGCATTGCACAAGCAGTGCAACATTGAAACCTGCAACGACTGCATAACAATTCAAGACTACACACAGACTGCATTTCTCCAAACATTATTCTGGTAACTGAGTTTCTTTTATTTTAACTTTTTTTTTTTACTTATACTTTTTCCTCCTTTTGAACCACCAGACTGCCTACTTTTATCACTTCAGGCATTCCTTCAGGAATCCCTCGCTCCCTGTTGTGGGTCCCGGCTACCCCTGCAGCAGGGTGAAGGGAGCTCTTCCCCCTTAGCTCAACCCCTGGAACAATATCCAGTGCACGCGTACCACAGAGCCAACTGGTCTCCCCGCTAGAGCGGCCATCAAGCCTCCACACCTGGTGCCCATACTTTTTCCACTGTACTCCCGCCCCCATTCCCAACGTCTATGGCGTAGTGGCGCCCATGACCTGAAGCAAGACGTGTCCACATGCCTCCTGATCCTGGCATCCTGCCACAGTACGTCCCCACACATCCTGCCCATGCTCCAGTGATCCCCAGTCGCCGCCAGAGGTCGCTTGAGCACCAGCAGCAGCATAACCCCCTCCCGGAGAAGAACAGCAGTCCTCACGGACTGGGTCAATCCTTCTCCTCCCCTGCCGACCCGACGGCCGCGTAGAGGCAGGTGTGGCGTCCAGCGCCAACCCTCAGCGCCACCGGCCAGAGTTTTTATTTAATTTAGCCTCACCTCTTCAGTACAGTGAATAACTTTATATCTTGCACAGGCTTTGAAAATGTTTGTTCACCGTGCAGCTATCCATTGTACCGGCTGCAGGACCAACGGCTTGTATCGAAATACAAACATGCAGATAAAGCAAAATTTAATCTCTACTAACAACATATTTACTATCATGTATGACTACCCAGCTAAAGTAGGCAAACCTACTCTATTACAAATGTATTTCTGCTTTAAGTACTACATTTACTGTTAAAGCGCTGAAGGGTGTTTTATAAAGCAGACTCAGCAAGCAAGCTGACTCGTATGACATTTTGACCGCATTTGTTTATGGGGCAACGGTCTAACATATTCAACTGAATGTGGTACTAATCTGGGCTGTATTTGTACTTAGCAACCTACTAATTCAGGGTTTTACATACACTTGAAGGTTCATCACATTTTCTATGAAACAGGAGAATAACAGGAAATGGAAGTCTTACTCTCTGTATCCGTGGAAGCAGATTACTTAAAGGAACAGGTGGCCAATCTGCAGTATATAAGAGACAGATAAGAAACATACAACATAAAAAGAAAAGAAAGAGGAATTGCTGCTGCAACAGGCTGAGAATAAAGGATTGGTAGGAATTAGAAATGGAATTTACAGAGGAGAGACCTATTCCAGATGACACCCACCACCACCACCTTCTGGGTGCTGTTCCCCAGCCAGTTGTCCACCCATCTGGTCGCTCTTTTTCTCGACCTCAAGATCCACCAACTTCCTGATGAATCCCTTATGGAAATCCAAGTAGAGAATGTCTACCGCTTGGTCCTGTCTACTATTTTGGTGACCCAGTCAAAGAAGTCAGTCAGATTCATTTGACACAACCTCCTCCATAAACCCATGCTGCCTTGCATCCTTAAGTGTACTCTGTCCAGGCCTGGTGATGTGTCCACCTTCAATGCCAGCATCCCTTCCTCACTCTATCCCCTCAGTCACCACTTCCCTACTCCCCGCTCCATTTCTCCCCAGTTGGCATCAGTCCATATTTCTCCCTAGTGAAGATGGAACAGAAATACTCATTCAGTACCTCTGCTTTTCCCCATTCTCCTTCACCCACCTGTTCTCCATTCTGAAGTCTAACAATCCCATCCTTTTGTCACTTTTCTAGCTTATATAGCAAAAATACCTTCTTAATTTCCTCTGTAATTGCTGTTCCTTCTGGGCCTTAGACTGCCAGACTACCTGCTTGACTCACTAGCCATCTTTAGGTAATTCTTCCTCTCCTCCTCTCTTGGTTTTCCTGAATTTCCTGTGAGGCTAACCTCTTGTCCCTCACTGCCTGGGCAACCTCAGTATCTAAACCAGCTGGGCGCTGTGGCCTTAGAGTTCTTCCCCAAGTCTAACACACTCCTCTGTTGCAGCCATTTATTTATTTATTAAATTTTGATAACTGGGTAAGCCCACTGAGCCCCAGGTCCCTTTTCAGGGGCGACCTGATGATGACAGTTTTGGTCCACCCCCCTATCTGTCATGATGCCTGCAGGTATTTCCTTAATAAATTTGCCCATCTTTCTAAAGTCTCGCTGCTAAATTCCAGGATTTTGGTCTTAGTGGGAAGCTTTCCCTGCCCATATCCAACCTGAACCACACTGTACAATGATCACTTCCACCTAGGGGCTTGACTGTTATATCTTGCACATGTTCCCTATTCATGACTACCAAATCAAGATTACCCCTCCCTGGTGGGTTCTGTGACTCCTGGGTCAGGAACCAATTCTGCCAACGCTTCCAGGATCACTCCTGGTGCATGTCTGGTCAGTACGCTCCAGTCTGTCTTGGGCAGGTTGAAGTCCCCCACTGTTGCCACCTCTCCCTTCCCTGCAGCATTCAATATTTGCAAGCTCGGTTCCCTGTCCTTGTCCTCTTCCTGGTTGGGTGGTCTGTAAACCACCCTCTACCTCACCTTCCTCCCTCTATTGGACAGTGATTGAACCCATTGCTTCTGCCCTCCCCTCACAACTCCTCCCTTGTACATGTTATGCCCCGATATAAACTGCCACCCCTTTTCTTTCACCCTATTCCTCCTGTGTAGTTTGTACCACAGGCTTAAGAGGTCCCAGGTCTCGGTGACTGCTGTAATGTCTACACCCCCTTCTGTAGTAGTGACTGCAGGTCATTCAATTTGTTACCAAGACTTCGCATATTCAGGGACACCAACTTCCACCTATAATTTGCACCTCCTCCCTTCCTGCACTTCTTTTCTTCCTTTTCTCAGCTTCATTTGTGACCCCTCCCGTGCTGACTGCTTCCTCCTCTCCACCCTCCAGACCCCTTCTACTGGTATGGGTGGAAGTCTGTTGACCACCTCCTCTTGGATTCGTTAGGCCTGTAGGCCCGCCTGTGCCTGCAGTAGTTTAAATTGTTTATTTATTGAAATCTCGATTACAACCTTTGAGCTAAGAGCTCATTTACAGAGGTTTGACGTCAGGAAGAACAAAACATACAATACCAGAGCAATGATTTACAGATAAACAGAAAAGGTCTAACAATATCAATTGTCTATAATTTGACAAAAACATGGTGTATAAGGTAAAGAAAAAAATGCTGAAAGTGACACAGGGTTAGTTAAAGGCAGGGAAAAAAATGAATGGGTCAAAGTTAATGGGTTATGTATTCCCCATTTGTCCTCGAGTCCTCCCTACTGAGGTGTAGTCTGTTTGGTGCATAAAGTGTTTTCTTGACCAGGTCTCCCCACTCCTGACACAGATGAACCCTTTCTCCTTGCGCCATCCCTTTAGCCAGGCATTAAACCTCTACTCTTTTCTTCCTTACCCTGCTAGCCCTTGGCACTGGTAACACCTCTGAGAATGCAGTGACCTTGCTACCTCCTGCAGGTCCTCCCTAACACCCTGAATCTACATAGTACTACCTCCACCTCCTCCCCAGCTAGGTCGTTGGTACCTAAGTGTATAACTACATTTGGTCCCCCATTCCCCTTACCAGTTCCCGCATTCTTGGGCGCATTTTCCTGGCATGCAAACCACCTTCTTCTTGCATTTGGGTCCCCTTCCTTCCCCAGTGAGTACCCTTACTTACAGAGTACCTTAGGATTACCACCTTCTGACACCTCCATTCATGTCTCCTTCCTTCCTCCCTCCACTGCCGTATGGGCTGTTTCCTACCTAACTGCTCCCCTCCCTTAGTTGATGTCCCACTACAGCCTCTACTTAACCCTGCAACTATATCACCATTCCCTCTAGGCCCTTCCCTTTCTGACTAGCTAAGCTTGCCTTCGCTTTCCCTCTCTTCCTCTTACCCTGTACTCCCTTCTCCCCACCCTCTGCTTCATTTTGCCTGCTTTTTCTTCACTGCCCACCTTTACTACTCTGCAGTCTCGCCCTCTCCTGTCCTTCTGCCCCAACCTCATTGTCTTAACCTGACCTCCTACCCCACCTGCTGTTACCCTCCCTTTCCAGATAGTGGCTCAGATCTGGTCATTGAGGGCACCCTTCAGTACTTCCATTCCTGCTGCAACGCTTGCATTCCCCACCCTTGCACTTGCCAGTCCTTCTCCTGTGCTCCTGACCCACATGGAAACATAGAACTTGACGGCAGATAACGACTGCTGGCCCACCTAGTCTGCCCATTCTTCATACCTAACAGATAAGCTACAGATCCTAGTTAACTAACAGCTTACTCCTCCTACCCCCCACTAGGTAACCCCGGATGCTGAGCACTCCTCCTGCTCTCATCCTCTGCCTGAGACCCTTGCTCCCTGGGCACCTCCCTCTGCCCTGCTCCACTATCTCTCCACTCCATCCTCCTCACCTCCCATCTGGGCTGTCTTACTTCTGCCCTTAGCTGCTCCAGGCTCCTACACACTGGATAGCCACCTGTACTCCACAGTATGAAATTCTGACGGTATGATAACTCACATGTGATACCATGTTACTGTCATACCATGGTATTACAGAACAAGGCATTGTCTCCAGGATGACTGCTTCTCCACAGTTACTATAGCACACCACCCTCCTCCCACGATCCTAATGCTTAAACATGGTCCTGTTCCCCATGTCCTCTCAGCCCCAGCTTCCCTAACCCCTAGATATATATCTTGTATATAACCCAGTTAGGGATGTTTACATCGATCCCCAAATCTCTTGATTCACCCTTCCCTTCTTGCTTCCATGAGGCTTAGTACAAATGTAAGTTGACCCTAGATAAGGGTCAGATGCAATCCTCTTCCAACCCCTACAGTGTACTTCCTGGTCTCCCTTACACCTACCTTTCCTCAAGGTGGCCAGTGTGGCTTGCGGCTACGGTCCTTCTCTGGCGGACACCCTGCTGACGGCCCACACACCATAAACGCAGCAGAAATGTCAAGCTGAAAAGCAAAGCCGTGGACTCCAAGTATGCGTGTCATAATAAAAGAAGAAATTCACAATATATCAAAATCTAGGTCACACTATTCCAATTTTAGCACACTGATGGCAACAGGCACCACAAGTTGCTACCAAAATAATTGTTTCAGAAAATGACATCATCGGCGCAGCGGTTGGATTTCTGCTTGCGATGCGGCAGCCGGGTTTTGAGATGGACTCGGGTTGCTGGAGAGCTGGACGAGGAGAAGGCTTGCGTGTCCCACGACTGCTCGCCTCTCTGGGGAGGGAGGGGATGCGGCTCACTGTCTGCCGCCTTCTCGGAGGCTGGGGAGCAACAGTTCAAGCGAGACCCACTGTACCCAGGGCAATTGACAGGGGCTAGGCAGTGGATGTCCTGTACTTGGACTTCAGCAAGGCCTTCATTTGGTGCCACATGGGAGGCTGGTTAGCAAACTAGGACACCTGGTGGTAAGGGGAGGATAGTGGAGTGGGTCAGAAATTGGCTACGGGATAGGCAACAGAGGGTGATGGTAAGGGAGAGCTTTCATCTCCAAAAGCTGTAAAAGCGGGGTTCCTCAGTGCTGGGTCCAGTGTTTGTTTGGCATCTTTATTGCCGACATTGCAGAGGGAGTTAGCAATAAGATGTTTCATTTGCAGATGACACAAAGATTGGTGCAGTGGTGGACAGCACAGAGGGATGGATGGAACTGCAGGAGGACCTGGATAAACTCGAGCTGGGAAGACGCTTGCAGCTGGGTTCTGATGTGAAGAAGTGCGGGGTTATGCACATGGGAACTAGAAAGCAAGGGTTAGGGTTACAGGCTGGGAGGGTGCAGTTATCCACTACGGAAGAGGAGAAGAATCTTGGGGTGATGCTTACGCTGCAAATGAACCATTCAGTGCAGTGCAGAGAGCAGCAGCGAAAGCTGAGAAGATACTGGGGTGTGTTGCCAGGAATCACTTCAAGGAAGAAGGAGGTCATCCTACCTCTGTACAGGTCACTAGTCAGATCAAACCTGGAGTACTGCATGCAGTTCTAGCGGCCCTACTTAAAGAAGGATGTAAAGTTACTGGAGGGGGTCCAACGTAGAGCCCCCAGGATGATCACGGAATGGAGGACAGGCATCAATGGACTGAGGGAGCGCAACATGTACTCCTGGAGGAGAGAAGGGATAGAGGGAGAGGACCGAAAAGTTCAAATATAAGAGTGGCATAAACAGGGTCAGTACAGAGGGGAGTTTTAGATTAAAGGGAGTAAGAAACACTAGGGGCACAGGCAGAGATTGAGGGGAAAGGTCCAAGAGGGAGATGAGAAGACACTACTCACAGAAAGGTGGTGGCTGGGTGGAATGCACTAACAGAGGAGGTGGTATTGCCTAAATGTGTGGACAGTTTTAAGAAGGGTGGGACAGGGTAAGGGGAAGGTCACTACTGTATGGTGGAGGCAGCAGCAAGAGTACAACAGTGCTGCACAGTTGAGCAGACTCAATAGACCCTAGGGCCTGTATCTGCTGGCAATTTTCATGCGTTTGTGCTGATTCAAGAGGCACCCTTAGATACACATGTCCACAAAGGACATACGCTGCCGCAAAATTTGCACAGACCGCTTGGTCTGACCATGAAACTAAAAAAAAAAAAAAGCTTAAAAGGTAAAATATTGAATTATTTTACATGGGGGCATTTAATATAGCTAGTTTGATAAGTAAGTGCCTCAGAGGCAGACTGGTCACTGATGACCAAAATCCACTGAAAACAGACAGTGTCCCTTTAAATTGTCAGTTTCTCCATTCTGATGGACTCAAAATAGATGCCTGTCATTTTAACTTAAAAAAAAACAGCTGATAAAAACAAACGTATTGTTGCTCCTGGCATACAAAACTTTATTGAGGTAGTCCTCCTTGTATAATTATCATTTACAGTGTTTCTTTTAGTTGAATGGAACAAAACAAATAGCAGTCTCGCCCAACGTGGGCTCGAACCCACGACCCTGAGATTAAGAGTCCATGCTCTCACCGACTGAGCTAGCTGCTGCGCTGCAAGGAAGGACTTGTGAGGGAATATAATTCTCAACAGACAGCAGAGAACTAGCCAAGAAGATTTTGTGTGTGTGCATGCGCACACATGTTCATGAACGTGTGTAATTTTTTTTATGTGTGTAGTACTTTTGTGGGTGTATGATAGTCCATACCTCACAGCTGTCCCTGATATTTTTTTTTGCCTCAGAAATTTTCTTATTCCCTCCTAAATTCAGTATTTATCTCCATGAAGAGTGTAGAATTGAATCATGAAATAATGCTTAAGTCTTGTCTATGATTTGTGAGGCAGGAGTTTAAGAGATGTATGCCGTCCATATTACGTGTTTTGTGCTCTCTCCGCAGCTAGCTAAGATGCCATGAAACAACCTAGCAGTAACAGTCCCTCAGAGTTGCAGCCTTTGGTATCAGATTTCAAATTTCCCCGCTCCTTTAGTGTTGTGTCACTACACACTCTCTCTCCTCTCCTGCAGTTGCCGTATCACATGGCTGGGTAGTTTAGTTAGAGTGCGGTGCTAATATGCCAAGGTTGTGGGCTGGATCCCCCTACTGGCCATCGGACAGAACTTTTTTTTCACTTGCATTTTATTATTTTAAAACGGTAAGCTTTACCCTCATATGAGACATACTGCTAGTATACAAGACACATGCAGTGTATAACGTGCAGTGCTAGTCTAAACAGTCTTGTTTTCAGGTAGGAGGACAGTGCAACAGTTTGTTAAGTCAATATTATTAAGTTCATCATGGCTGCACCTTGCAGAAGTGAGAGAGAGCCAAACATACAATACTGTGTCTGCTCAGTCAGCCCAGTGGTGCTGAGGTTGAGGCACTGGACGCCTCACCTCGCGCCTCGCTGGCGACCTGAGTTCAGGAGTGAGCTTGGGCGCAGGGGAGTTGGCAGGAGGGAGGGCTGGGAGATGACTGTAGTGGCCGCTGTGCTGCTCTCATCTCCCAGATTGGGAGGTGAGTTCTCCCTCTTGGCTGACACCTGGTGGAGCCAGGTGTCAGAGACCTGGGGGCTGACGCAATGTTGGGAGGGTGGAAGGAGCATGTGGTTTTGCGTGCCTCAATGTGCTCACGCTCATCGTGGTATCGCCACTGTTCCAGATGGGGAGAAAACCACAGCCCATGTTCTTCGTGGCTGTGGTGTGATGGCCCCTGAAACCCTCTGACCCTGCTCATTGTGGATCCCCACTGGTAAGATGGTGGGGGGGAGAGGCTGACAGGGTTGGGGTGGAAGGGCATGATGACAGAAGCAGGTGGCCATGGAGGAGCAAACAGCTCAATAAAGAAAATAAATAATAATGTATGGTCTCAACAATTGTAAACCTCCCACATCAAGCTAGGATGTGCTCTCAGTCCAAACATTAGGTAACTGCAAACACTGGTACACCCCACATAACTCTGCACTTCCATGCTCTGCCAGTGACTTGACTTTCCCTAGTAAACACTTATTATAACAGAGTAACAGCTCTGTAATAGAAATCCCAATAACTGGTAACTAGGAATAAACTTACAAGGAATGCAGGCACCAAATCAAATGCCTGTATACTAAACTTTTCCATAACAAAACCGACATAGTAGGCAGATATTTTCCCAGTATTTTAAAACTCTGCCAAATAAATTCAGCAGTACATTGCTGAGGTACGGTTAATACTGTTGTTCTCTACAGTACCCTGGAAATGGCACCTCTAGTAACGGATCCCAAAACAATGTAGTCCTTCATAAATGACACATGGCGCAGCAGCTTACCTGACAATACTCTCACAGTGACTCTTTTTAAGCAGCAATATTGCTACCCTGGGCACTTGCTCCGCTCCTCCACTGAAGGCCTCCTAGCGTTCCAGGCCCAGCTGAAGACCTCTGGAGATTGTTCATTTGAGGTGGCCGACCTGGCCCTGTGGAACTTGCTTCCAAGATCTTTTAAGGGAGGCCCCACCTGTGGAGGTACTTACGCTGGGTTTGAGGGACATCTGGTGAGAGAAACATTTGAGAATCAGCTATGAGTTCTAGGAATTAGCTGACTGTTGAACTGTTATTTTATTGTAATTTTATTTTATAGCATTGTTGCTCGTGATTTGTCATTAACATTTGTTTTTATTGTTTGTTATTTATTTCGCTTTGCCTATTTGTACAGCACCTAGAGCCTCTGGGATTGGGCGCTTAAGAAACAAAGTTTTACTTAGTTACTTACTTGACAATATTTTGAAAGCAAGGATTAAATAAACCCAAGACCACAGTGCTCTTAATCGACCACCCTTCATGCGTAATTTTTAAGAGTGTTCTTCCCTGAGGTCCACTGCAAGAAATATTAAATATCTGTAGCCCAACACTTTTACAGTTCATGTCTCACTCTGCTGGAACCTCCTGTTTCTCCAGCCAGCTCCCGCGCATTAAATTCAGCCTTATTAAGCTCCACTCTGTGGCCGGCTTCCACTGCATGCGTAAATTGATGGTATGGCTACCATAATAGATTCTAAGTCCTGATGACATCAACAAGAAAAGAGAGACTCTGCAAGTTGAGCTTGGATAGTATCACGCTTTCTTTCTCCCATGTGTGTTGCAAAGGACAAAATCAGGAAAGATGTGTACGGTTTGGTCCTGAAAGTTCAGTCGCTGTGAATTCCTGGCGGACTGGAGTAAAGTGTCCAATGATTGCAGTGGCCATGACTAAGAGCAAGGTGGGGCTTATCCCCTGTTGGCTCGCTGATCTCATTGATAGTCTATCTGCCGTGATGAAGTGTTGAGAAACACAGGCTGGTGAAAGTCCCAGGACCACAGGTAGCCAAGATTTGAGAAACAGGAGAGCAATGTTGCCTCGCAACCTTCAGGAAGCCCTAAGAGCCTTATGTTGGAAGCCTTTTGGGAGTTCTCTAAGGATTCCAATCTATAAATGAAGATGCGTGTTCCTTGAGCTTTTTGCTTGTAGCTGTGAGTGCCTGGGTAGCTGCGGCTTTAGCTGAAGTCGCTGTCTTGCTAACAGTTTCAGGTCTCCTCATGTAGAATTCCCACACCAGCACAGTACATATATGTGGCACTGTGCATACGTGCGGTATGCGGTGCACCCCTCAGGCACTTCCCCATCCCGCCTCCAGCACAGAGCCGCATGTACTGCATAGAGATCCCTCTCGCATGGCCGGCTGGCACGTAGGAATGCCACTGGGGTGTGCAGCTCACCCCATGTGTGCATTTAAGGTAGGAATGCCCACGGCTGCCCACGCAGGCGAGTAGGCATTTGTGATAGGGCCCTTTGTGCCTACTGTTCAGCACTTTAACTGCCTAGACTGTAACATGCCAACTGTTGATTTTAAGCTCTTGTGTTGTGGGAGTAATTTTCATTACTGTTTAATATATTAATCTCCACTGTGCCATCATAATGTAGTAAATAGTAATGAAAATTGAGTCCCATTCTTTTCAGTGGACACCCCTGCGCTCTCCCTTGTTGAGCATCATAAACTGCCTGAGCTCGGGGGCATGTACATAACTAGGGAAGTGGAAAGGATTGCCTGGCCACCTTGTCGGGCCAAACTACGATCCCTGCCTCTGAAAGACCCCTGTACTGGCCAAAGTCAGACTGGGACAGGGACTGTAAGGCCTGGGAACAAAACTTCTGCCCCTACTGCACCTTGGACGGGATCTCTGAGGGGTGGTGGGCTTAGGCTTGATGAGTGGCTCTGCCAGAGGCCTTTGTACTCATCGACTTTTTTTCATGTAGTCAGTGGTGCTGTAATCAGACAGCATATTTTGATCACAGGGAAAATCCATGGCCTTGTTCTGAGTGTCTGTGGTCAGACTGGTTGTTCTAAGCCAGGCGAAGTATCTCAGAGAGATGGCATGGGTCATCGCCCTAGAGGCTGCATCACTGTTGTCATCAGCCATGTGGAATTGGTACATAGTAGCTTCCAGGGCAGTTTTGACACATCCACCAGCTCCTGCACCGGATAGCCTGGACAGATTTCCAAAGGACTTTCTGATATTTGGCTGTGAATGCCATGTAAGAAGAGAGTCTGAGAAGCACGAGAAGCTGTGGCATACATTTTCTTTGCTGTAAAGTCAATTCTCTTGGAATCCTTGTCAGGGGAGAGGCTAAGGGACTCCAGCTTACAAGCTGCCTGCTGCATCAATTCTCGTGGCTAGGGTGTGCAGACAGGAACTCTGTACCATTTTTAGACAATTTATATTTTCTTTCAAGCCACTTATCAACCCGATACTGAAGTGGGGTGTTGAAGCACCTTCATGGTATTTTTTCTAAATGCATTATAGATAGGGATGACTAAGGTCATTGAGGATGAAAGAACTCTCATCTACCTATAATCTTCATCTTCATCGACATCCTGGTTGGGCTCCTGCATAGGAGGTCCAGGGTGTCTAGCATATTTTGTATAAATGCAGACATAGAGGAAGGATTCTCATGGTCACCCGGGAATCCCCAACATGAGGGTCCGGGGACTTAAGGCCCTCAAAATCCATGTCAGGGCATCATAAAATTGATCATCTACGTCACCCTCACAGTCTACAGAAGAGAGAACTGTGAAAAGTGCTTGCCATCCCCAGTAAATAGAGGACCTATCTTTTGAAGGGTCTGAAACAGTGGCCATGCTTTTTCCATATCTTGCACTGACGGAAGAACCTGTGCAGACTTGGTTTGTAAGTGTTTTGTTTTTTCTATATGCTTTAAGCTGCCTGTGGTCTCACTATTCCCAGGAGCAACGGGAGCATTTTGTCTTGACAGAGTTTCTTTTTAGCCACTTCATCAGAGGCTTGATCAAGCTTCCTTTTTCGTCTCCTTATTTTTCAAATTGTGTCATCTTTGGAAGCTTTATTTTTTGACTGGAATCTGGAGGGTTCCTCAGCACCTCTGCTTTTAGTATTAGTACTTTTGGATGGCCCCTCGTCAGAAGCCTTTGATTTATCCTCAGCCATAATAATCAAAGGTTTGTCTGCTAAGTTTGCCAATTTAAGCAAAGCAAACTAGTCCTGGACCTACGAACTGAGTGCAGGTTTCTGTGAAATGCCACCGCCAGTCCTGTCCCAGTTAATAAACTCTGTCTGTTACTAGTGCCTTTCATTTTTTTTTGTAAAACTGGGATCTATACCAGTGCCAATCTTAATATAAACCCAATAATACTCAGCTGTGCACAGGTGGCTGCTGGACCTTATGGAAAGTCCTGACACAAATGATACCAAGGTCCAGTGATATAACAAAAAGGTTTCCTCAGAATTGCCAATCTAGAGAGAGAACCCCAGGCACTGTTTACATTTGAAATCCACTGCAGGTGCCTCATGTAAACCCTGCAAGGTCTGAGGTAAAAACAAGGCAACTGTCCCTAATTCGACGGTTCCCACAAGAATTTGCCCAAAAATAAAGGAACTGTCAAAAATAAGCACTGGTGATAAAATTAGGTTTTAAAATGAAAGTCATAGTAAAAATATAGTCAAATAAGCGTGTTTGCGCTTAAAAGAAAAAATTAGCGGGCGCTAATAAAAAGTAAAACTTTCACCAGCACACTAAGAGAAATAATTTATGAGGAAAACTTTACCCAGATAAGCACTAGGAGGCTGTCAACAAGGGAAGTTGAGACACCTCAGGGCAATATTGCTCAGTCCAGTGGAGAAAAAATTCTGAAGCCTTCAACAGCTGTCACTCAGCTCACCCCTTCCTGTCATTTGATTGGCTAGGCTCTAAGCTCATTTAAATATCTCTTAAAAGCACACCTCCGGGCAGCTGCACTTAACCACCTAAGTGCAAAAAGTCTGGGGTAAGAACCACTCCCAAACAGTGCAGCCGCCATGATGCGCAGTAAAGTAGAAGAAACTGGACACACACCAGACTGGAAATATTTATAAATTTACTGCCACAGGTTCAAAAAGTGCAAACATTACATATCGACTTGCAAGAGTCTTCTTCAGAGTATCCCATTTCTTCGTCTTTGCTGTGCTTTTGTTTACACCTGAACACCTTAGAGTTCTGTGCGTAAGCGCTCTGCCTTTAGTTACTCAAAATGCGATAAATCTCCTCCTCCACTGCATAATGAGTGGCTAGACTGTATGGGGGTGTTCCCAAGTCCAAGAAAGATGCAGTTGGAGTTGATGAAGCAATGTAAACAAACATGTTTTTGTGTGTAACACCAGTATTGGTGGGCAGTCTTTTTTTTTTTTAAAATAGGACCTTTTTTTCACCCACTGCCAGCATGGGGTCGGTGACAGCTAAGTCGACCATCCGAGGCTCAGTCCCCCTTGGGAATTATAAGCTACAGAAAGGTGCTGGTTTTTTTTTTTTTTTTGGCTCTTGGTTGCCATTGTCACCCTGAACCCTGCCCTGAGGACGCCAACACAAGGACCAAAGTCCAGACAATGGATGTGCAACACACACCCCAGCCAAGTGCCTAATGGTGTCCTCCCTCCCCACACTGGGAGTCCTGTGCCACCCGATGCTACAGCCTCTCGTTTGGAGGACAGCATCCTATGGAATGCTCAAACCTCCTCCCACTGACGACCCAGGCTTGTTCTTGAACCCAGTTTGCTGGCTTTGGGAGCTGTAGCACTACCTCTGTTACATGTACAGTCTGTTTTTCACTTAAGAAAAACGGAATCATAATCAAATTACCAGCTACATTAACAATCTCTATAGAATGTGAGCACTCATGATATATATATATATATATATATTTTTTTTTAAACTAGAGATACTTTGAGGCTTATGGTGGTTGACAGTGTCCTTTTGGACACTTGTGCAATGTCTCCCTATGGTGGTGTCAGGAACTCATCTGAATCAGACTGTTGCTGTACCAGTGTATTTCCCACAGGCCACATGCCAATAAAGATGAGGAAAAACTCAAAATATTAGGTGTTAGAAGATGGGGTACTGGGGTCCCACCTGGAAAATCAATAGGGAGGGCCCAGGGTGACACACTCATTTCAGTATTCCACTTCAATATGATGCACTAGCTCTATGCTTGCATCTTACATTTAGTCACTGGACCCAAAATATCCCATTTAACTAAAAAATAGATGATAATACCAAATATTCTCAGAGGTTAGATGGTGGCCATATACCACTGGGGTGGGGCACCTGGACATTTTCAGTTATCCTGGTGGACCAGTACGACTCTGGTTAGAAGGGCCTCAGTTTCTATATGTCTAGAACAGAGGACATCAGAAATTACAGCATACAACTGTTAGAGACACCCAGTCTCTAAGCAGTCCATATCAAGATGGATAGTACCCACATTTCTGCCGTATCAAGGCAGGAAAAGCACCCTCCCGATGGCATCAATGCATTCTCCAGTAGGAGTACAGCATCAGTGGCAGTAAGAATTAACTCTGCACGCACTGCATTCCCACCGTGCTGTTGTGTGCCATCTTCACACGCGAGTCGCCTGCATATGGTTCCTGTACCAGCACACCTACCCGTGAACAAATAAATAAAATTAAAACATGTGCTACTGGCAGATATTTGTAAAGCTGATACATTGGCCACTGCACATATATTTATATCCCATTATTGCCTGGACACACCGCAGGAGATGGTGGTAGATTTGGGATTTCTGTACTGCAGATCGGTCTTTCGAGTGTAATCTTCAACGAGTCATCCGAGACATGGGGTGGGAATTCAGAGTAAGACTAGCTTGTTCGCAGATGATGAAGCTACGTGTCATGGTTGACACAGAGGAGGGAACCATGAAACTGACGAGTGATCTGGCAAAACTGGAGGAATGGTCTGGGATTTGACAACTCAGATTAAATGCAAAGAAATGCAGAGCTACGCATCTAGGGAATAAAAACTCCAAAACAGAGTATTGGATAGGGGTATAAGAAGGAGTGACAGTGTTGGTGTCCATGTTAACCGAATCTGACACAGTCCCCCACAAAAGATTAATAGTCAAGTTAGCCAGCCTGGGAGTGGGTCCCAGGGTGGTAGCCTGGTAGCAAACTGGCTGCACAACAGGACACAGAAGGTAATAGTGAATGGAACACATTCTAAAGAAAGGGGTTACTAGTGAGTACCTCAGGCTCAGTACTGGGTCCAGTCCTTTAACGCCTTTATAGGTGATATTGCAGAGGGTCTGGAAGGAAAGGTATGCCTCTTTGCAGATGACACAAAGATCTGTAACAGAGTTGATACACAAGGGGGTTAGAAAGGATGAGAAGGACTTGGCAAGGTTGGAGGAATGGTCAGACATATGGCAACTTAGATTCAATGCAAAGAAGTGCAAAGTAATGCACCTGGGAAATAAAAATCCAGGAGAAGAGCACACAATAGCAGGGAGGTACTAACGACAACATTAATGGAAAGGGATCTGGGTGTAGTCATATCAGATGACCTAAAGGTGGGTAAGCAATGTGAGGAGTCAGTAAGGAGAGCCAAGGGGATACTGGGATGCATACGGAGGGGCATCACAAGTAGAAAAAAGGAAGTGGTTATCCCTCTGTACAGACAGTTGTGAGACCCCATCTGGAGTACTGCATGCAGTTTTGGAGACCCTCATTTACGCAAGGACATAGACAGGATGGAAGCAGTCAGAGGAGGGCAACTAAAATGGTGCAGGGTCTACATCAGAAACCATATGAAGAGAGACTGAGAAAGCTTAATATGTATACCCTTGATGAAAGGAGGGACAGGGGGGACATGATAGAAACTTTAGGCACCTCAGGGAATCAGCAAAGTCCAGGAGGGTAGCATCTTTCAGAAGAAGAGATGTAAGAACAAGGGGACACAATTTAAAGTTAGAGGGGGACGGCTCTAGGGGTAATGAGGAAAATTCTTTTCATGGAGAGAGTGGTGACGATGGAACCACCTTCCTGGGAGAGGTTGGGGGTCTAAAACAGTGGGGGAATTCAAACATGCATGGGACAGACATAAGGCAATTATATAGTGGGGTTTGCAGGCAGTAGGCTGTTGGTTAACTAGAATCTGCAGCTTATCAATAGGTAGGAAATGGGCAGACTGGGTGACCAAGTGGTCCTTATCTGCCGTCAAACTCTATGTTTCTTTTTAGTCTCCCCAATAATCTGTTTTGCTCCCTGACTGAGGCAGACAGATGCTTCCTGGTAGTGGGTGGGGATCGGCATGCAGAGCATCACTGACACTTGCCACGCCATATTTTCCTTTGCATTTCCTCCCTAGCTGTGGTGACTTAGGCTGTTCACACGAGTGGAGGCGCATGTTTCCTAGAACCTTGGCTCCCCTCCCTACTGTTTGCTGCCCATGTGTTGGTGGTACCACCAGGCTTCTACTTGGTGGCAGCTAAGAACTGAGTTGTCTTGCCATCCCTATCGGGAGAGGAGAGCTGCCTGACTGCTGTTCAAGCTCATGGCTCTCCCATGGCTTCCTGAGCTCATTCCAAACTTGGTCAGCAGTGTAGGAGAGGTAAGGTGTACAGTGACATAGCCTCTGTGCACCAGGCCGCCTGTTAACCGAACTTCTGATGAAAGGGACCATGGGCCATCATCATGTCAACAGCCCAGTCAGTGCAGCAGAGCATACGCAATGGCCAAATCAAATGTAGTGTGGTATCATCAGAAAATCCCAAGCAGGAGGCGATCCTGCCCTGTATCGGTTCCTGGTGAGGTCATCACTGGAATACTGTGTGCAGTTTTGAAGACCACATATCAAAAGGACTGTGACATCACAGCAGACTTGCTGTGCAGTTTGGAGACCACACCTCAAAAGGATTTGATGATTTGGAAATGGTAAGGTCACAGTAGGAGTACTGTGTGCAGTTTTGCGACTCACACTTCAAAAAGGACTGATCATTTGGAACGTGCAGAGAAGGGTCAATAAAATGGTGTAGGATATGCAGGAAAAAATGTAACAGGAGCAGTTTGAGGCAAGACAGGAGATGAGGAAAATGACAGATACCTGCAAATATCTTAATGGGGTCAACAGAGTACACTGGTGAACATGGGCAGAAGAAGAAACTGATCAGGCACTAGGGGCCATGAGTGGAAACTAGTGGTGTAAATTTAGGAGGATTAAACAAAATAATACTTCACAGAAAGGTGGTGGATAACTGGAACAAGCTGCACAGCAACCTGGTAAGGCCCAGGATAAACCAGGATTTCAACCTGAGAGAGGTGCATGGGTATGGTGACTGTGGGAGGGTGAGGATGATATGGCCGATGGGGCACACATTAGAGGCATCAGTCTGAGTCTGACCACACTGTAGTAGGCTTAGTTATAACAGTATAGACTTGATAGTCTTTTTTTTCCTACCTGCAAAATTGCTATGGTATCCACTATCCATAGACAGATCCCACTGTAAGAGACATTTGTCGTAAATAACTACAACTCCCAGCATTCTCGGCGAGGCAAGGTTGGTGCCCAGCAATGTGTGTCCGGAGCAGGTGGGGTTACAAAGGATCGTAAACATTAGCGGGTTCCACCAAGAACTATAATTCCCATGATACGCCTGAAAAGACTGACTACTTCCGGGACAGAGACTGCCCCTTTTTTGTTCTCCCCACCCCATTTTGAGCGACGTGTCAGAGCGTCGCGGTTTTTTTTTTTAATCTCCGAAACCTTCTCCGCCCCAACTCCTTAAAGGAGAAGCGACACAAAAGAGTTTGCGGCGGCAAAATATCGCGATAGTCGAAGACAGGCCACGGTGACACTGGGGACCCGTTTTGGGCCCGAAACGCAGGGAGCGAAAGAAGAGCACGAAGGTTCGCGAGACCGAGTAAAACACACACAAAAAGGCAAGAAGAAGGCGCGCGGATCCTGAGTTGAGGGAGCGCAAGACGGCGTAAGCCCGGGCCAGACAGGGAGCGCAAGACGGGGGACACTGAGTGACTGACACTGAGGCCGCGCGGGAGTCCTCGGAGTGACTGGCAGGCCGACAGCGCTTGACAGGCTGACTGATTGACAGCCAGCGGTGGGGCGCGAGGCCGTATAACGCGCGGCCCAGCCCTACAGCCGGAGCTCGCGGGCGCACTTGACGGGAATGGAGCCCGAGCAGCAGCTGGCGGCCCGCGCGGGGGAGCTGGAGGAAGCGGCGGAGGAGGCGCGGGAAGCGCTTGAGGAGGAGCAGCGCCGCGGCTGCTGAGGGCGCGCGAGACACGGGCGGCTGCGGCGGCGTCGCGGAGGCGGAAGGCCGAATACCCGCGACGACGGAGGACGAACCTGCACAGCAGCAGCGAAGGAGCCTGAGGGCGAGCCGCCTGAACTGGAGGTGGAGCTGGAGGACCGAGCCCGCCGTGAGTGTGCCGACATTCGGGGAGCGAAAACGGGTGTTGCGGGTGCCTGTGCAGCGGGGTGTGTGTGTGTGTGATGAGTCTTCCTGTGTAGCGGGTGTATGTGTGTATATGATAGGTGTCACTTTGCAGCGTGTGTGTGTGTATGTATGATGGGTGTCACTGGTGCAAAGCGGGGTGTGTGTGTTATGGTGTCACTGGTGCAGGAGTTGGGGGGTGAGATTGTCCCCTGGAGCATCGAGGGGTAACGGGTTGTCCCTGGGCAGCCGAGGGGTAACGGGTTGTCCCCTGGGCAGCCGAGGGGGTAACGGATTGTCCCTGGGCAGCCGGGGTAACGGATTGTCCCCTGGGCAGCCGGGGGGTAACGGATTGTCCCTGGGCAGCCGGGGGGTAACAGGTTGTCCCTGGGCAGCCGGGGGGGGTGAGTTGTCCCTGGGCAGCCGGGAGGCAACAGAGTTGTCCCTGGGCAGCCGGGGGCAACAGGTTGTCCCCTGGGCAGCCGGGGCGCACGGTTGTCCCCTGGGCAGCCGGGGCGAACGGGTTGTCCCCAGGCAGCCGGGGGTCAACGGGTTGTCCCCTGGGCAGCCGGGTAACGGGTCGTCCCCTGGGCAGCCGGGTGGGGTAACGGGTTGTGCCCTGGGTGGGTAACGTGCTGTCCCTGGGCAGCCGGGGGTGGGTAACGGTTGTCCCTGTGCAAAGGTGGAACGAGTTGTCCCTTGTGCTGCTTGGAAAGGGGGTGTAGTGGGTTGCCCTCTGTGCAGGCGGGCGAGGTGTAACGGTTGTTTCTGCATAGGCGGGTGGTGCTACGGGTGTTCTTGTGCAGCAGGGGTAAGGGAATGGGTGTTCCTGTGCAGCCTTGGTGGAGTACTAGGTGTCTCCTTTACAGTGTGTGTTGGGGAGGGAAGTACTGAGCATTCCCTTCAAATCATAGTTCATGGGGGGCAGTTAACGAGTGCTCTTTCCATGTCTTGGTGGGGGGGTTAGTAGGTGCTCCCTCGCGAGCCTGAGGGGTTATTGTGTGTCCTTCTGCACAGCCCTGAGAGTGGATACTGGGCATCCCTTTCTCAGATGCGGCTGGGGTACTATGAGAAAAGCTCCTGAGGGGGCTGTTGGGTGCCTCTTCACAGTTCTGGTTGGTGGAGGGATACTGGGTGTCGGCTTTAGCCATGTTCAGGAGGATACTGGGTGTCTCCTTCAGAGCCCTGGTAAGAGGGGAGTGGGATCATCACCAAAGCCACTGGGAATAGGTATGGATATAGCTGACAGTAGGAGGAGATTCCCTCACTGCCCTGGGGTGTATTGTTGCAGTGTTGGTGGCATCGGGGCTGCTCCTTCTCACAGTGCAGTGTAAGGTGGTGCAGCAGTGAGAGCCCCAAATATACATAGGTTGGTAGTTGTCTGGGATAGTCTCCACAGTCTTGGGGTGGGTGGGTGAGGAGGGTTGGGCAGCCTGGTGTGCATACACAAAACATAGACAAATTTTTATTTGAAAAGTCTGTGTAGTAATTGCAGCTAGAGTAGCAGTAGAAAAATGTGTGTGTAGTGTTTGCAGATAAACCCACGTAAAGCAACTGTACAGCCACTTTGGGTGGACTCAGATGTGGCAAGTGACTGCTATATGTAAACAATTTTGTGTAGCAGTTGATGAAAATTGTCATTTTTTTGTTACACTATAGCAAGTGAAAATATTAGCTGAGGAGAGGGCTCCCTTCACAACCCGAGGTGCAGCTAGCTGTGTCCAAAATGTATGGAGCAGTGACTGGGGATCATGTCCGCAGCTCTGGGTTGTTAGCTGTGCATACACATGAGGAGGAGGGGATGAATCCCTTTACAACATTGGGTGGGGGTGTCAGCAAAACATGCCCACATTTTCTGGTTGTGCTCCAAGTTAATTCTGTAATGGGAGGCTGTGGGACAAGCCCTTAAAGAAATGTTTGGTACTATTCCCAGACTTGGTGTAGAAGATGCACTGGAGTGATTCCAGATAAGGTGAGGGAGGAGGGATGCTTTATACCTGTGGAGGTACTGATGGTAGAAGCCTAGAAGGCCATAACACACAAGTGGCTCTGAGATTTTGGTCTATCTTTACAGAACTGGATTATGGTAGAGAAATTTATAGAACGGAGCAGCTTGAATTGAGATGCATAGTGAACTGTAGCTCACGCAGCTTTGCCAGTAAGTGGCTCAGATGAGTGATTTACCGCTCACTGAAAGTGGTGATGCCTGAACAGTTTCTGGGGGTGGAAGATAGAGGGCTTCAAACATGCATTAGATAGGTCACAGAGAAATCTTAATAGGAAGGGGGTTAGCTTTAGAATAGGTTGGGTCTGTGGTGACAGTTGTAGGCAGGGATAAATGGACAGACTGGGTGGGCAAGCAGTCCTTATCTGTCGACAAGTTCTTTGTTTACATGTTACCTGGAAGAGGGGGACTCATGCCTCATCCCGTGACGCTACTGGGAGAGGGGCACTGGAAGGGATGGGGACATCGGGATGGTCTGGGAAGTTGAGGTAGAGGTGGGGTGGAGGACACTGAAAATTCAGTAGACCTAATTACAGTGGTGTTGGTATGTATGTGTGCATTGTGGCATATGGAAGTGTAATAATGCCTTGAACTGTGGTGATTCACTGGGTACCAGTTGATTTTGGTTTACTATATCTGTGCACTCGTCAATAAAACTGAATGTTAAACAGAATATCCGCTGGAGCAAGACCTACAAGTTTCTGCCCTTACCTGAAGATATTACTAGCAGCAGTGAGCATAACCTCAGATTCCCGGAGCTCGCTGTGTCGGCCCTTATCGGAAGATTTTAACCCATTGTCTCTTCTCTGTCTACTAATGGAAAGAAGGCCAGTGGCGACCTGTATCCAAAAGAGGAACCTACAGGCTTATTGAGAAGTCAGCACCTACTCTGTCTACTACCCCACTAAGCAAACACCTGAGGGAAAAATCCTTTTCTGTCCGCCTCCACCCTGTGTGACCAGCTACAGCCTCCTCACTCCTTAGCAACATGCCTTTTGGAAGGGACACAGGACAAACACTGCTTAGTTCAGTTTTACAGATCGTATCTAGAGACCTTATATATCAAAACTAGAAGGGTCCTCATATGATCCCTCCTGAATCATTTATGCATTAGCCTCATAGACCTAGTATAGGCCAGTTGCATATGGTGGTATGAAAGCCTACATTTTTTCCACATTAAGTCCACGCTCGTTTTATATATAGACTCTATGATTATACCTTCAGAATGGACAACTGGCACTTTACTGGAAAGTGATATTTGTGGATCTGACTAAACCTTTTCCTTCTTTGACCACATTATCCTTGCAGCGATCCCCCCAAATCTTGGAGTATCCAAAAGACTTCCTCATGGATTGGAAATTCTCCGACTGATTCCCAAGGGTCTGTTCTGGGACCTCTTCTGTTCTGCCTGTTCTCTCCTCAGGGCCTGCCTACACAGCAGTTGGCTCCTGTAGGCCAGTGACTTGGTCATTTACACGTAGTAACGCCTTTGTCCCTTGGTCCCTCTCCCACTTCCTCAAACACTGAGCGATAGTTTGTCCTCCATCAGCAACTGTTTCTGGAGAAACAAACTGCTGCTTACTGGCAAAAGATAATCAATGTTTCATTCCAGACCCAGACTCTAGCCAGCCCACCTCCTTAACATCAGTTTTTGATGCAAGTACACAGGCCCCAGTGTTTGATTACTTACAAAGGACTTTACCAGTCCTTGGCTCAAGTTTTGGTCTGCATGCTTTCTTAGAGGAAAGGATCATAAATCCTTATATTGAGCTGATTGCCAGATCCCATACACCCTTTCTGGTGCCTTTTTACTACAGCTCCACCTCTGCCTCTGATGTTCTCTCTGATGTCATAGCTTGTGGAGCGCTGGGCGGCTTCAGTGAGAGAGCAATGGAATGTGGTTTCCATGACTTTTTTTTAAATATTGTGGCAGTCCACTAGGTTAAAAATCAACACCAGTGCTGAACTGATGAGAGCCTTTTCTAGTTGAGCAGTGGTATCGATTTCTAACCCAGTGGATTTCTGCAGTATTAAAAAGCCCTAGAAACCGACCATCATTGCTGTCAGACTGCACCCCAAGCTCTGCAAACTATTACGTCACAAACCAGAGCCAAGTGGCACAGGGCAGAGCTGTAGCTGAAAGTACAGGGAAGGGATCTGCACCAGCTTCTCAATACAGGAATTAGACAACCTTCCCTAAGAAAAGTATGCAGACCAGAATTGTGAAATAAGGACTGGCAGCATTATTTTGTTGAGGGTGTTAGGGCCTATTTAAAAAAAAAAAAAAAAAAAAAATGTTGCTCTATAAACTGGGGAACAGTGTGGGTTGGTCCTAATGTGCACTCTGTGTGCAGAAACATTTTGTATGTACTGCTACTGCAGTATAGTAGATTGCAGGTTTTATTTAACTTAAAAATTGATTAGCTGCTTTTGCTCATAAAAGTGCTAAAGCATTGTAAAAATGCATAGCATTTGCCTCATTGTGTTTAACAAAGATAACACTTCTAGGAAACCTAAAGAAATACTTTTGTACAGTGAGTATTGTCCCAGGAAAATAACTGCTAATCAATAATTTAAAACCCTGATTGTATCAGACTGATTCTGCTGACCTGCAAGCTGACATTTTCTGTAACTACAGTCACATCTCTGAATCTCCCACAGCTGACATCAGAGAGCATGGCTGCAGCAGTGAAGGTTTCAGGAGCCTGCGGTGCATGCTGGAGCTTTTATAAGCTACAGTCACATCTTGGAATCCCCACAGCTAACGCCAGAGCAGTGCAGTATTGAAGGTTTCAGGAGCTCATGGTGCATGTTGGAGCTTTATAAGCTACAGTCACATCTCGGACCCCCACAGCTGACATCAGAGAGCATGGCTGCAGCAGTGAAGGTTTCAGGAGCCTGCAGTGCATGCTGGGCTTTATGCTACAGTCGGATGTCCCTGGTCCTGTTCTCTCAGGTGAAGGACAGTCCTCTGGGACTGCACTTAGCCCAAGGGGTGAGGCAGTGGTACTGGCAAGCACAAGATTGAGCTTATATGAACTCTGACATGCACTGTCTGCAGGTTGTTGAAACTCCCACTGCTGCAGACATGATCTGATGTTAGCTGCAGGATTCTGGAATTTGTAGTTACAGGCTGCAATGTGACCTTGCAAGTCAGCAGAATCAGCCTGATGCCGCTTACTGCAGTATAGTAGATTGTAAATAAGTAAAATAAAAAAATGTTTGCACACAAAGTGCAAATTGAGTTGCTGGCCTGGTGGCGCTGAGGTGCTGGACGCCTTGCCTCGTGCTGTGCCGGTGACCCGGTTCGGGAACGGCCTCGGATCATTGAGGAGCCAGTATTGGGTGGGGAGCGGATTGAGCAGCCAGACAGCAGCCTCCCATCCCGGGTGGTGTCAGTAGCCAGGGTTGGGACGGAAGGGTTGAGCCAGTGCCTGGCGTGCACCTCCACATGCACGTATGTGTCTACCTGAGTCAGGTGAAAAGGGAAACTCCATAACAAAGTACGTACAAATGCATGTACAAAACGTGCAAATTGGGACCAGCTGCACACTTGGATGTGGGGCACTTAAGTGGACTGTTGGTTCCCTTAATTATTAGACTCAAGAGTCTCCATAGTGGGCAGGTGTTCAGTTCTTAATATCTTGGTATCTCACTTGATCCTTTTCTTTCGTACTCTTATCACATCTCATCCCTGTGCAAAATATACACCAAAAGCTGGGTAATGCTCACTGGCCTGTTAGCCGAGCAGTAGTATTACAGCTCATGATGGTAGCAACTGAGTCAGATTAGTTGGCCGGTGGGGGAGGCCTGAGCATCCCAGGGACTTTGCTCCTGGGAGGAGGGTTGCCTTCTGCAGCCCTGTTGCCACATAGGTGTCCACAGGTGACAGCGCAGTGGAGGAGGTTGATCAGGGTAGCAGGGTCGAATTGTTTGTAGTCACTAGCCAGCAGGGCTAGTGACTGGGAAAATCTGCTGGTTCCACAGACTTTTCCACGCCCAGCTGGTGTACTTATTGAAATGTTACCCTCTTCAGCATAAGACCACAGGGCTAGTTAAAGGAAAATCTTACTAGCCTAGTACAAAATCTACCAGCATTTGGCTAGTGAGCCAGCGCCAGTTTCGACTCCTGGCATAGGGATGCTGTCAGTAAGGGATCAATACTTGCATGCCTTATGTGCATTAGCCCCGCCAACACTGTCAGAAAATCTGGGTCTAGAACAAGGAAAATGGCTGTGGCTCCTCAAGTGGTATTGGTATATCTGGGCTGGCCCTGCCATCTGTGGGTCCTGCAGTCCCGACATGGCTCAGAGGGGGCACATCCTCACCCCGCTTCTCCGCTTGGTGGGCAAACCAAGGTTCCATGGGGGCATGGGATAAATTGTATTGCATAAAGGTTGCTATGTTGCATTGTAATTGCTTGGGTAAGTGTTGCTGTATTGCTCTGTTTCCTGTATATGTGGTACTAAGCTACTAATACCCATACTGCATACAAAACTTGTAGCCAATTTCTATTGGTGATGACTAGTGTGTACAAATATCCTTACTCCTTGCCTGCTGATGTAATGACCGTGTATCATTGTTATTCTCAGTGTGCATCTATGTATTTTACACGCTTCACATCATCGTTATTACCCACATTGCTCACATTATTATGCCTATAGAGACTTGTATCATGCCTGAGAGAGGTCCCTTGGATCACTGCATTTATCTGGTCAGCAGACAAGTACAATAAGATCCATGAGGAGGAGAAAGGGGTATCTTCACAGCCCCACAGGGTGGAGGTGCATCCCTAATATACCGGTGGGGGTGGGGCTGTCTAAGGATTACCTCCAAAGCCTGGTGGGGGCAGCTGTGGACAGGGATCCCTTTACAGCTGGGAGAGAGTTGTCTGGGGATCGCGTAAGCTGAGAATAATATAAAGAGATGGCGGATCCTCCTTTTAGCCCTGGGGTTGTGGTATTATCGTTGTCCGTAACATGCACTTGGGCGGGGGTCTTGGGAGGACCTCTATGGCTCAAGGGGGCAGTAAGCTATAAGTGTATTGGATTGGGTATTTCCTTTATAGCCGGGGCAGCTCATGAGTGTCCTAAATTTACATGGGGGGTCTCTGGGGATCATCTCAAACACGGAGGTGGGTGGGGCTCAGAGCTTATTCTGTGTGGTGTGTGTTGTGTGTGTCAACACCCAGGGATGCAATCTGGGTGGGACAAATCAGGTGGCCAGTGGCTACTAAAAATTGGTTTGGCCACCAAATTGGAAAGTTAGTGGCTAACTGGCTGCCTGACCACAAAGAGATTTTTAGAACTCTTAAAATGACAGCTACTAAAAATATTTATTTGACCACCAACTCATAGTGATTTGTTCCACCCTGGATACGATTCTGTGGGTATCTCCACCACAGTCGTGAGAGGAGGGCCCAACAGCACGGATATCCCAGATATTCAGCTGGGGCCATGGAGGGGAACCCAGGCCCCTCCCCCCACACCAAGCGTATATTGGGATTCTCACTACATGCTCAGCCCCACAGGGTCATGGAGGGGAGATACCCAGCATACCCATATCCCAATTGGTTTAAAGAATCTGGAATGCTCTCCTAGGTGCTATATGCCACGTTGTATTTCCCAACTCCGTCTATTTCAGTTGTACCGAATGGGATCATTACTTCTGTACTTGAGTTCAAAGAATGTCATTTAATGTCTAGGATTCAAAGCCCTAGTTATTGAACCTAAGCATTGTTTGAGAAATCTTCTGTATAAGAGCACTCTTTAAATGAGTTTATCCTGAAAAAAAGAAAGTGAGGGACTGATGGCTCTGGAGTCTGAAGCCTCTGTTTATTCACAGGGACAGGTAAAGTGTGGGGCAAGGGACACAGTGCAAGCTTCCCCACACTGTGATGTATTTAATGCTGGTTAAAGGTAAGGGACAGACAGCACTGGAGATTGAAGCTCTCTGTTTATCCACATGGACAAGTACAGTGCAAGCTTCCCACACTGTGATGGATTTAGTTAGGGATTGACGGCATTCTAGAGAGCAAAGCCTTCCATTTATCCACAGAGGCAGGTACAGTACAACGTGGGAAGAGACTGCACAGGCTTGCCCTCACTTTTGTATTTAGTGAAAGGTGAGGGACTGATAGCACTGGAGCCAGACTCTTTCATTTTGTCCACAGATACAGCTACAGACAGTGTAGGACAGTGCTGGCTTCCTGCAGGGTGGTTTTTTTTTTTTTTGCAGGTAATCATTTTCTCACTTAGCCCCAAGCCCCTCTGGACGCCGCCACCCCAGCCCTGTTCCCCTGACTTTCCTCCAGGACTTAACTTTGTGCCCGGTGCTGCATGACCTGGGTGCCTGCTAGGCAGGACTACCATATTCCTGCCCCCAACCATGTACCTGTATCAACCCCTGAGACCACCTCTCAGATTTGTTTCCCTGGACCTCTCCTGACTCTGGTTGGTCCAGTACTATTTACCAACTTTGCAGCTCCCCTATTTTCATGTATCATGACTGTATGTTGTTGGTAAATCATGTAATTGTGCTCAGTGCTTCACTATGCTGAACTCACCGTATCTTGCCTGTAATACATGTAAATCATGCTCACTATTTCACCTTCTGTTCCATGTAAATCCCAGGTTGCCCCTGAAAAGGGACCTCTGGGGCCCAGTGGGCTTACCTGGTCACCAAAATGTAATAAATATGTGGTCCATGGCAGCTCAAGATCCCTTTCCTGTTTTCTTCCTGAGGGACAGCTTGTGGTGTCACCACTCCCTCCACCCTATGCTGATAGTTCGTGACTGCCTTGCCCCAGCCTATGCTAGAGGCCAGGTGAACGCTGAGCACTGAAACCATTCCTCCCAGGAGAGGACAGCAGTCCGGATGCTGTATCCTCTCCCTCTCCGCCCACCCCAGTAACCCAATCCTGCATCCGAACCCAGGTCGCTGGCATAGCATGAGGGGTTGCGTCCAGCGTCTAAGTCCTCATGCCACTGCTCCTGCTTCCCCATGCATTTGGTGCTGGTGAAAGGTGAGGAACTGACAGCCCTGGAGCCTGACTCATTCTGTTTCTTCACATGTACAGGTACAGTGGGACAGTGCTGGCTTCCCCACACTGTGATATATTTAATACTGGTGAAGGGTGGGGCCTGACAGCACTGGAGACTGAAGCCCTCTGCTTATCCATACATCCAAGTCCAGTGTAAGACGGGAACAGTGGGGCTGGAACAGGTATGTGGGGGGTCAGGATAGTGCAGACAGGTAATTGGGCACTGGGACAGTGTGGGATGGCAGTAACAGTGTGTGGCAGGTACAGTGTGGTTCAGGAACATTGTAGATAGGGTCGGTGCATGGTTGGTGTAATAACCTTAATTCTGCCAATGCAGGTAACCCTCACCTGGGTGCATCTCTCCACCCCTGCCTGAATCAGAAAAGCCTGCTGTAAAAATTCATACCTTTCTGATGGGGACTGAGTGGTCACCCCCAAATTAGATTCCTCTGCAGCTTGGTGGTTGTTGGGGCAGTACCAGGCCTCCTGAACAGGTGGGTGATTTTATTGTGTTAGTTGAACTGAGTCATCGCCGATTCTTCTGTTTTCTTACAGATATGAAGACCGAATGAGTTAGACAAAGGTAAGAGCACCTTCTTGTTCTTTTATAAGATTATCCAGTTAATTTGTTATGTTTTAAAACAGATCAGAAAGATTCTGAAAGGGAAGCTATGCCTCTTTGGAAATGGCACCAAAATCTGCAGTAGGGTAGACACTCTGGAGGGTAGAAAGAATGAGTAGAGACTGGAGAAAGCTTGGAGTGGTTGAGGGTATGGCAGCTGAGTTCATTGCAAAAAAAATGCAGAATCATACGCCTAGGACACAGAAACCCAGTGGTGGTGTATAAAATGGTGTGAGGTATTGACTGTCACAAAGCAGGTAAGAGACCTTGTGGTTATTATATTTGATGACCTCAAGGTGGCAGGGCAGTAGGCATGGCCATCAGGATGCTGGGGTGCATAGGGAGGGAATTGCCAGCAGAAGGAGAGGTGATGTTACCACTGTATTGATTATCGGTGAATCCCCACTTGGAGTACCGTGTCCAGTTCTGGAGACCACATCTCAGGAAGGACAGGGTGGAGGCTGTCCAGAGGTGGGGCAATCGGTGGTGCAGGGATTACATCGAAAGCCCTATGAGGAGAGACTGAGGGATCTCAATATGTACACCCTGGAAGGTGTGTGTGTGTGTGTCTGTGTGTGTGTGTGTCACATGAGAGACCTGTAACATGCGGGGTGAACATGATACAGGAGGGAGTATTTTTCATACGAGAAGTTGCACCAAGACGAGGCATGCAGTGAAGCTGGGGGTCAAGTTTAGGAGGATGTGAGGAAGTACTTCTTCACTGAAAGAGTGATGGGCGCCTGGAACAGTCTAGGGAGTGAATGGTGAGTGTCAAGCATGAATGGGACATGCACAAAGGAATCTTGGTAGAAAAGTGTGGGGGCGGGCAAGCTGCCTATCTGGTAGGTTCTATGTGACCATATTAGGTAGTGACTAACAGGGCAGATTAGGTGGGCCAAGCAGTCCTTTTCTGGCGACAAGTTCTGTGTTTCTACTCTCTCTGGTATGCAAAACAAGTTAGAAAATCCTCCAAATGTTGACCATGCAGGCTGTTGGGGATGTGCCTTGGTCCCATACCTGACTCCACTGTTGTAGCTATACGTTGTGCCGTGGTCATTTGTTAGCTGTTGGCATCAGGGTAGGACAGATCAGTTTGTGAGCTAGTGGTCAGTTCTAACCCCAGTAATGCTCAGAATGTTCCTAACTCTATGCAGTAAGCCTGAGGGGTTGGACTGCCCGAGAGATGGACCACATGCAAATGATGGAACACTTTGCATGTGAGCATCTTTCAAACACTGCTTCTACTAACTGCCTTAGATCTAGACTCTTCAGATTTTTCTCTGCCTGAAAAGTCTGGTCGCTTGGAGTGCCGTCATTCACTTTCTCCTACATGAAGAATAGTTCAAATACTGAAACATAAGTATATTTTGTTTTCATTTATTGTCTTTACTAGTTGTTTTGTATTATTAATCTACTTATGCTTAAATTTATTTTTCCTGGTTCCTCTTGGTTCAGTATAACCGTGGGGATCCGGGTTAGTTTTGTTTAAAATCGGGTTCTCTGATTTAAAGAACTGCCTTAGTTTATCTATTTAAACTTGATTTATTTCAAATTTGTAACTGATAATTTGGTTACTAGAACCGCTGACCCGTTCCATACCTTACATCGGTTCAGTTCGAACCGATAGTTGATTTAAAAAAAAAAAAAAAAGTTTATAGTTTAGCGGTTGTGGTTTTCTTTTCTAACATCATGTCTGAGAAATCCAAAAGAGAACTGGTGAACCGGTTTCAAAACTGTTCTCACTGTGGAGAAATATTTGCAAAAGAAGATAAGCACACTTTGTGTGGTTTGTTTGGGTTTTGACTGTCTGAGAGAGGAATGTGAAGGTGCAAAACATTCCCAGACAAAACTTTAGAAAACACCTTGAAAGGCTTAATAAGAAATTTTCAAAGGATCCCACTGGCTCTGACCAGCCGATACCCCAAGATACAGTGGCTGAACCCACATCTGCTTTCTGTGCCTGCCCCTGAGATGGGCAAAAGGGCACTAAAAGAACAAATGAACCGGCTAACTCCCCGGTTTCTTCAAAGAAAAGTAAGAAAGTGAAGAATACAGAACCCTCGCCTGTCAAACCGGGACTTCTGTATCTGCTATGCCTGTACCTATGGCCCAAGAAATTGCTCAGGCCTTCAACATAATTCAAACTTTACAGGCAGTAGTTCCTCCTCAGCAGCCTCCTGCCCTCTCCTCGGGGTCCCCAGGCTGGCAGCAATGTACATCCACCTCCTCAAGACAGAGGGATCAGTTTGATGATGATGATGATAGAGAGGAGGAGGAAGGACCAATCAAACCAGAAGTGTCTCCTGAACAGGACTTTGGTTCTCCTCCAAGGGTGATTGAGGATTTTCCATTCCATTTTCCTTTCATCAGGAAGATGGCAGATGCATTGGACATCTCCACAACTGAACAAATTGAGGATGAAGAGGTGGAGTATTTGGAGATGATGGTACTGACACCCACAAAGGCTTTCCTCTCTGTGTACAAATTCTTAAGAAGGATGGATACCTTAAAGATTTTACAGGCACATAATTCCTTTTTCCCATAGATAGGAAGATGGACAGAAATTAGCAGCTGGAGAGGAGGGAGCTGATTTTCTCTTCTCCATCCAGACCACCAGGGGTTATTCAGCAAGCTGCATGCAAAGCTAGGGTCCCTCTGTCCTCACATCCTCTGGACAAGGATTCCAGAAAGATTGACAGTATGGCCAAAAAGGGTACCTGTCGGTTTCTTTGACTATGTGTCAGGCTACCTTCCAGGTATATGGCGCAGTTTAAGTCACTGTGGCAGCCAGTACTGGCTATGTCCCAGAAAGCTCCCTCGCTTTGTCAGATGACCTGGCTGAAACTGCCAGGTTTGGGTTAGAGGCGCCACGTACTATTTCAAATGTCTGCTGACACAAATGACATTGCAGCCAGATGGATGGTGAATACGTGGCACAGAGAAGGTTTGCATGGCCCAGGGCCACAAACCTTCCTCAGGATACCTAGTACTAGGCTTTGGATTTTCCTTTGAAGGAAATTCTTTTTGGGAATCCACTGTGGCCTGTATGACTTAAGGTGGATTATATAAGGCCACTTACAGAAGCAACTCTGCCAAAGAGAGAGCGCTTCTCCATCCACCAGGCCTTATGGAAGGGGAGGCTGGGGCAGGTCCTTTTATTCCAGGCCCTTCCTCCAGCCAGTGGCCTCACCACAGTACCAGCAGTACCCACAGCAGGGATACTTCAGGGCAGGGGTAGAAGGGACTCGAGGCGAGGATCCCAAGCTGCGCCTCAGCCACAATCTAAACAGACCCCTTGCGCCACAGGCTGCTCTCCTACCTGTGGGGGCAGACTCTCTCGCCCTCCATGCCTGGCTGAACATCACCACAGACAAGTGGGTTCTGGAGGTAGTGGGTCAGGGTCTGTCTCTGGAGTTCAGTTCTCCCTCCCTAGCAGAAAAACACTGCTAGAGACAGAGGTTCAAAACCTGCTACAGCGAAGAGCAGTAGAACCAGTTCCAAATCTCTGAGAGGGAGGGTTTTTACTCCAGATACTTCATAACAACAAAGAAAAGTGGGGAGGGCCTATATTGGATCTCAGAGCTTTAAAGAAGCACTTGAAGAAACAAAGTTCAAAATGGTAACACTAACTGTGATTTTGCCAGTGCTCCAAAAGGAGACTGGTTGGCATCACTGGACTTTAAAGGATGCCTATTTCCACATCCCAATAAGGGATTCTTACTGGTGATATCTCAGATTCAGACTCGTTCAGGTCACTACCAGTTTTCAACCCTGCCTTTTGGCCTTCCTCGCCCCCGAGGGTGTTCACAAAATATCTTGCTGCTGTAGTAGCACATCTTCGGAGACAGGGAATCACCGCCTTCCCTTATCTGTATGGACTGGTTAGTGGTGGAAAATCCCCACTGCAAGTACAGCAGGATTTGAAAGTCACCGAGGACCTCCTGGAGTCTCGGGGTTTCTGATCAATCACAAAGTCTGCCTTCACTGCTGCACAGGTGTTGTATTTCATGGGAACAGAGATAAATACCTTACAAGCCAGAGCCTATCTGCCCCTGGAAAGAGTAAAAAGTCTTCAGTCAGTAGCAAATTTCCTTCAGGTTACACAAACCAAGAACTGCAAGACAGTTTCTTCAGCTACTGGGCTACATGGCTGCTTCCATAGGCACAGTGTAGGGTTCCGGTTCCACATGAGACATCCAGTTCCACCTCAGGGCTCATTGGTGTCAGAAAAAGACCCTTTTTCAAAATTCATTCCAGTAACAAGGCACTGTTACAGGCTGTCATGTGGTGGAAAAAGGAACCAACTTAAGACAGGGAATCCTTTTCAGAAAGAGAACCCTCACTCACAACAGATGCATCCCTCTTGGGCTGGGGCGCCCACCTAGGGCAGCACACCTCCCAGGGTACCTGGTCAGTTGCAGAATCCCTTCAGCACATAACTTGCTGGAACTCAGAGCAGTTTTGCTAGCTCTGAGTTTTCTCTTCCCTAGTACAAGGCAAGGTGGTACAGATCAGAACAGACAATACCACCACAATGTATTACATAAACAGGGAGGCACCAGGTCAGCCTCCTTTGCACAGAAGTCATATGAATCTGGACTCTAGCTTACTCTTTGGGAATATCCCTGCAGGCAATCCATTTGCCAGGAACGACAACATCCTGGCAGATGCCTTGAGTTGAATCAACCAGGCCTATCACGAATGGTACCTAAACAGACAGGTGGTACAGGTTATTTTCAGAAGGTGGGTACTCCACAGATAGACTTGTTCGCATCCCACCAGAACCACCACCTGCCTCAGTATTGTTGCAGACCACCAGACCAGGGCACACTCCTCTGGATGCCCTGACCCTGGATTGGTCAGGGAAGTCCCTATGCTTTTCCTCCTTTTCCTCTCATTCACAGGGTACTGCCTGTGGGTCCCATGCAGCATCACTGATCTTGATGGCTGCAGATTGGCCAAGGCAGCCATGATACTCTCTTCCGCTCTCCATGTCTGTTACCAGACCAATACCCTCAATCGGAGGCACAACCTACTGACTTCCAACCAGGGAACTCTGTTGTATCCGAATCTCAAGTCCCTCAACCTCAAGGCTTGGCTCTTGAGGACATAGACTATGTTAAATTGAATCTCTCTGAATCTGTGTTAAGCATTTTAAGAGTTTACAGAAAACCTACTACTCACGAAAACCTATTTTTCTAAATCGAAAAGATTTTCTATTTAGTGCTCAGGTACATTTCTGACACCAGGCCAGGCTGGAGTCCCAGTTGTCCTGGATTAACTCTCCCATTTACATTCCTCTGGTTTGCAGCCCAGTTCCTTGAAGGTTCAACTGGCAGCTGTGGCTGCCTACCTTTCTGCTAGGGCAAAGGTAACCTTCGCTCGATCCTATTTTTAAAAGATTCTTCAAAGGCTTGAATCATTTGCATCCCCTCACAAGGCACCAGTGCCAGCTTGGGATTTGAATGTGTGTATAGCTAAACTCATGGGCTCTCCTTTTGAACCCATGGCTACAGCTCATCTAAAATATGTCACTTGGAAAACATTTTTCTTGTGGCAATGACTTCTGCAAGAAGGATTAGTGAGCTTCAGGCTCTCTGTGTAGATCAGGACAATATCTCCTTTCATAGGAAAAGGTAGTCCTTAGAACAAACAGAACGCTTCTTCCCACAGTGGTCTCGGACTTCCTCTTAAACCAGTCCATCACTCTCCTGTCTTTTTCACTGATCATGCTACCTCTGGTGAAAGAAGACTCCACAGTTTGGATGTAAAAGGGCTCTCAGTTACAACATGACAGCCATAAAGGGGTCATGGACAGGACAGAAAACAGTTGTTCCTGACCTATGGGATGTGGAAAAGGTAATCCAGCCTCTAAAAGGTCCATTTCTCGGTGGATAATCCAGTGTATCCAGTTCTGTTACACTAGAGCTGGTAAGGAGCCCCATCAGAATTGAGGGCCCATTCCACAAGAGGAACAGCTGCCACTTTAGCAGCTGCCATGGATGTTCCGCTGGTGGATATCTGTAAAGCAGCTACCTGGCAAACAGCACACTTTTACAACACACTGCAACCTGGAGATTCTGTCCAGGGGTGATGCTAGATTTGGCACAGCAGTCCTGCAAAGTCTGTTTCCAAAACAAAGTTCTGTGCCCACCTCTAGTTGTAGTGCTTGGTAGTCTGCAAAAGTTAGAATATTCTGAGCATTACTGGGTTAGAAGAAAAATTACTTACAGTAGTATTCTTTCTTCCCAGTGATGCTCATATATTCATAACTTCCTCCTGCCTCCCCTTCCAGAACTTTAGCCTCTGCACTCTGCATGCTGGTGCCACCATATCACTTTACCCCCTTGAAGTGTTTTTTACCTTCACTTGTTAATAGTTGAGGTGAACAGGTTCATCGTGTTTTAACTCTTCGGTATTTTCTCCGGCATTTTTGGATTCTAACTCTGTTGAATTGTTGGTTTCTCCAGTTGGAGGTTTGTTTTACCAATGCATATTTTGCGCCTACTTTCCAGGTTCCTTTTATAAAATCTGAAGAGGTTAGAACACAGGCAATTAGTAGAGGCAGTGTTTGAAAGATGCTCCGTGCAAAGTGTTCCCATCATTTGCATGTGTTCTATCTCTCCGGCAATCCAACCCCTCGGGCTTACTGCATAAACTTATGAATACCTGAGCATCACTGGGAAGAAAGAAGATTACTGTGGTAAGTTTTTTTTTTTGCCTCTAGTTTTCAAAATCTGGTAGCTAAATCCACTGACTCATATATTTAAAGCAGCACTGCAGTGACATTGGGCAAAAATGTTACCTTTTTTTGTTTTGTTTTCACTAAATGGTTCCAGGCATTTTCAATTTTATTTCACCAAAATTTAGTATTTTATAAATGTTTTAATTGATTTTTTCCTCAGGAAAAAAAGATGGGCATATTGCAGAGGCGGTACTTAGGCAAGACATTCGACAGGTGTCCTAATATTTTTTTAATTTTAGCTGAAACTAGCTTTTTTTTTCAGAAAACTTTTTTGTTGTTTCCACTACTGCTTTAAGGGCACAGAAATCACTTTGTAAGCAGGTAGCCAGCTGCTGGGTAACTTTTTTAGAACCTGGTGGCCAAACCAATTATTTTAGTGGCCTTTGGCTACCTAGTTACCGATTTGTCCACGCTGGTTGGCATCCTGGTTTTGTGAACATGCAATGCCACCTGCATAAGTGTTTCATTTTCACCAATGGCTAGTTCCATTTGGACAGCCCCCCAAAAAAAAAAAAATTTAGCGAACACAATTAGTGCTGGCACAAAGTGAGTTTTGTGTGAAATATCAGTGCTAAATGGGGTAGATTTAAAAAAAAGCACAATGTGTTTTATAATCTTCATGGTGGTTGAAAACACCACTTGTAGTGGCATGACAGGCAAGGCCACCAATTTCCAAATGTGCACCCCTCCCAATATGGCCAGCTCCTTCCACCCAGAATGCCAAGTCGTCCCCAAAAAACAAAAATCTGTGGTGGTCAGCGCTCCAAATAAGGTGAATACTGGCCTACTTAGCTCATCAATTTTTAAGTAATACTTTAATGTTTGGGATGAGTGCATGCTAACCAACCTTGAAATGCTTTATAAATACTTCGTAAAAGCTGTTTTCCAAGTTTAAAGCACTTTTACTCATCAAAATACATTACCTCCCTAATGTTAGAAATGGTGAGTATGTTACACTTGAATGCCAGTGTTATTTGGCATACAGATGTAGTCTTTGCCGTATTACTCCTTGTAAGAACAGATCTAGAAGCAAATGGTTTGATACCTTTTATCGGACCAACATAGATGTAACAGAAAGAACAAAGTGCTTTAGTTTTCAGACCAAGTCCTTCATCAGAAGCTTGATGACAGTTATTTAGAAAATCCTGTACTTTTAACACCCAGATCATGCAGAAAAAAATCCCATTGGTTCAAAATATTAATTTAAAAAAATACAGAAGAAAATGTAAGAGAACTTGAATAGTACCAATTCACCTTCAGCTGAAAGGGCCTCAGGGTCAGATGTACTTAGGGCATAACATGTAAGAGTACACTGCACAGAAATTAAATGATACTTTCAGAATAAGACAACTACTCCAGCAGAGCTGCTAAATCTAATTATGAGTGCCTCAGTTAATTGTAAGGAAAAAATAAACCCCACAAAATATAACTATAGAAAGTATCTATTTGTGGCATGCAAGCATCTGAATGATCTTACTTAGGAGAAGCTCTTGCAGCAGGTTTCACATCGAGGACTGGCGGTGGTTCCGGCAACTTTTTCTCTAGTAGTACCGGCGTGGAATGCCCCAGCCAATGTCGCCCTATACAAGGGAGGAGTTCCCCACATGCTCCAGTTCTTTCCCGCTGCACTGTCGAGGTTAGTTCACTCTGTTTCGCTTAGTACCCGATCGCTCTTTCTCCACGGATTTTCGTGTTTTCATACTGTTTAGCTTCTGTGTCATCGCATCTTTAACAATGTGCTTGTGGGCAACAAATTCAAGCATCGGAGCAAGGCGGAAGGTCTCACTCAAAACATAGGTCTTGGATCAAGTCCAGGTTGTCGGGCATGATTCTCGCCTTACGGCCCTAAAGCCGCCTTCTGCTGTCCCCAGGCCTGCTTCTCTTCAACCGCTGAAAGTTCCTCAACCCGCCCGAGAAATCGAAGGGTGCAGGTAATGTCTCCTGCCGCTCAGCCTCTTCTTCTGAGGCCGACACCCGGAGTCGAGCAAGGCCTCTGGGTGGCTGGGCTTCCTCCTTGCCTCCTAAATCGCGGACACCAACCGACGCCAGTCTCCGGCTACTGACCAGTGCTCGGTCGAGAAGTCTGCCAGCTATAAGGTTGACCATCACAAGGCTCATGCCACTGAAGGACGTTTGTCTAACCACAATGAGAGCGGACGCCGGACCCTCGTCCGCCTGCAGGACTCCTCTGCCCCGCGATGGTTCTTCCGCCGTTGGTTGTGGTCTGTCCATCACCAGTCCTTTTGCGCAACACCGGCGTCCGCTCCGATACTCCCTCTCGATCGCCCGGTCCAACTGGCGCTGGACCCTGGTGACAGTGGTGCTGGCGCCTGCGCCCACATACCCCTTAGGCCGATCACGGGCTTGGGTGCTCCTCCACCTACACCTGAATCTCCCAGATTACACCTCTCTCAGGTGAAGAAGCTCTTCACCCACTGGTGGGATATAGTAAAAAGGATCTGCCTGCGGGTGTGCTCCACCCATTCTGGTACCGGTTTAGACCCAGTTGAACCGGCGGATGGGGGCAGATGAGGTGATCCCTTCTAAGAAACTCACAAAGAAATCTAGGAGGAATAGGTCCAGTATCTTCTCCCGCTCTCCTCTCCTCCTCTGGACAAGAGGCTAAAAGGAAGAGGCGTAGTCCCTCCCCCTCTTCCACTCCAAACTGCTGTGTAGACTCGGATTCTTCTTCTCTGACGCCTACTCGAGCCAGACCTAGGGGACACGGGCAGGTCTACCTAAATCCCTCCAGATGATCCCAGCTTCATGGAGGCGATGAGACGATCCCAGCGAACATGGTTTGGGACACTGAGACCCTGGACGCCGAGCGACTGCGCTGGCTAAATTCCTCCGCCAAAAGACCCAAAGCCGGTGGTCATCCCTCCCATGGTCGACACCTTCGAGGATGTCACCCGGCGACCTGGAAGTGTCCTCATTCCTCCTCCGCTCGTGCCCAAGAAGGCTCACCGCTCTACTGTGCGCCTGAGACCACTCCTTTCTGGCCGAACCACCTGTTGCGGACTCTGTTGTTTCGGTGGCTCATGATCATTCGCAGAGGCCCAAACATCTGAGCACCCAGCCGCTGACAGTCAAAGCAGCGGATTCCATGGGCCTTGAGGTGTATTCTGCTGTGACCTGCAGCATCAGGCGTTCAACTTCCTGACTCATATGGTCCAATTCCAGAACGCCTTTGGAACAAGGATTGGACATTGTGCAGAGCATGCCAGATTGTCCTCCGTGGACAGAGCTTGTCAAGCTGTTGCAGACTGGCTCAGGCGTGGTACTCCCGTTCTGCGGTCGGCCTATGACTCTGTAGACACCTCCTCCAGGGCAGCCGCTACTGGCATTTGCCTCCGATGCCATGCGTGGCTGCGGGTTTCTGGGTTCGAACCAGATGTCCAAACCAACCTTCTGGATGCTCCCTTTAAAGGCTCCGTGCTCTTTGACGAGGACATGGAGTGGATTATCACCAGGCTGCAGGACTCCGGAAGAGGCCATCCATTCCGTGCAGTCCATGTACCGCCCGAAGCGGTTGCGAGCTCGCCGAACCTTGCTTTTCATGCGTGGGGACATCAGCTACAGCAACCTCGTTTCAGAAGCCTGCACAGCGAGGGGCTTTGGTCATAGAGGCAGAGCCAGAGGCAGTGCGGCTTCCACCTCTAGACCACCTAAAGCAGCCACTGCCGCCCTCCCTCCCCTCTAAATGCCTGACTATCCAGGCAACCCCTCTCTCAACCAGAGGAGCCGGTCGGAGGTCGCCACTCACTACGCAGACGCTGCGGGGTCCGTGACCTCCCGACCAGTGGGTACTGGAGCTCATGGAGTTCGGCACTCCATAGAGTTCAAATCCATTCCTCCGGACAGACCACCGCCCCATCCCGATACCCAAGGAAGCACAGAGCTCTGATCCGCAGGAGATCTTTCATTCTGGACAAAGGGCTATTGAGCCGGTTTGATCGGCCAATCAGGGAAAGGGTTCTTTTCCACTTTTTCCTTGTTCCAAAGAAGTCCGGGATCTCGTATCCATTCTGGACCTCGGCGATCTAAACCTGTGGGTCTCCTACAAGAGATTCAGGATGATTTCTCTTCCTGCTCTTCTCTTTCATATCAGCAGGAAACTGGCTGGCGTCTCTGGACATGCAGGACGCTTCACCTGCATATTCCATTGCCAGAAGCCATAGAAGATTTCTAAGGTTCACGTTGCAGACAAGGACTATCAGTTCCGAGTCCTCCCTTCGATCTTTCCTCTGCCCCCAGGGTCTTCACCAAACCTGGGGGTCATATCTCGCAGCACTTTGAAGACGGGCCTTTTGTGTTTCCTAACCTGGACGACTGGCTCCTCCTGGCCCCTCCAGGTCTCGCTTGTCAGAAACTATCAGGATTCCATCTCACTTTTCCAGTGTCCCGAATCACCATCAACAGGGACAAGTCTCATCTGTTCCCCACTCTGATTCTCCAGTTCATCAGAGCTCTTCTGGACACCACTGTCGGAAGGTTTTTCTTCCCTCCGACAGAGCAGATTGCATTCGACTATCGCATCCTGTATCTCATCAGCCTCAAAGGTGCCGGCTCTGCTCCTCCTCAGGCTATTGGGCCACATGGATGCTGCCATAGTCTCAGTTCCTTTGGCACATCTGCGCATGAGGATCATTTAGTGGTCCCTGAGATTCCAGTGGGATCAAACTTCAGACAGCCTGGACGCCTTTATCAGGATTTCGGAGCCAGTCCGCCGAGAGCTTTGCTGGCAGATGTCATCCAAAAATCTGCTGGTGGGCATCCTTCCAATCTAGGGTGCATCCCGGTCTCGACACGGACCGCGATGGGACGCACACTTACGGAACCATCGTACCAGGATTCCTGGTCTCCCACAGGCGAACCTGCATATCAGTGCCCTGAAATGAGAGCGCTGCTTTACGACTACAAGCCCTGGCCTCTGTCTTAGCACTCGCTCATCTCTTAGTGCAGACGTACAACACTTCAGTGATGTTCTACATCAACAAACAGGCGGCACACATTCCTCTCCCTTTGCAGGAAGCCATGCAGGTTTGGGATTGGGCCCTAGAGCATCATCGGTTTCTGACAACAGTGCATGTTCCCAGGCTTCAAACGTGCTAACCGACACGCTCAGCAGGAGAAGATCACAAGTCCACGAATGGAATTGCTTCAAGAGGTTGCAGATCGCATCTTCCGCCTATGGGGACGCCAGAGGTGGACCTTTTTATGTCACAATCCAACGCAAAACTGCCCAGTTTTTTGCTCGCTAGGTCCACAGCCTGGAGCTTTTTTGGCAAGACGCTGTGTCTCGTTGTTGGAGCGGAAGTTCCTGTATGCCTTCCCTTCCACTCCTTCTGAAGATCCTTCTCAAGGCTCAGTCGGAGCCTTCCACCATTATCTTGCTTGCTCCCCTATGGCCTCGTCAAATCTGGTTTCCCTTACTACAGCTGTCTAGCGGCAGAGTCGCCAATGCCTCTTCCCTCTCCTCGCACCTGCTGTTGCACCCAACTTACGTTCTCTTCACCTGCACACCTGGCTCCTCAGGACTTGGCCAAGGTCCGCTTCCGGTGTCTCATCAGTCGCTCAAGTGTTGCTTGAGGCATGGAACCTGCCACCAGGGCCACTTACGCTATCAGGTGGAATGCTTTTGCAGTCAGTGTAAGGAACCTTACCTTGTTTTCCACAAGGACAGAGTTGATCTCCGCACCAATCCGAAGTGCTTACTGAAAGTGTTTTTAGAGCTCACTTTGAATCAGTTGGTTCAGCTCCCGTTTATTACCCAGAGCACTCTAACAGAGAGGCCCTGCTTCATTCCTTAGACCTACACAGGGCTCTCAGATGTTACCTAGTTAGAACCAAGGTGAACAGGAAGTCTGATCAGCTCTTTGTGTCCTTTGCCCAATGGTCCGTGAGTCGCCTGGTCACCAAACAGACGTCTCATGCTGGTTGGTTCACTGCATTCCTACTGTTACGAGAAACATAATAGGTCAGCATCTGGACCGATTAAAGCTCACTCTACCAGGGCTATCGCTACTCCTTTGCAGCGCTTGAAGAGGGTACCGACGGCAGATATCTGTGCTGCCGCTACCTGGAGTTCTGTCCATACCTTCGCTAGGCACTATAGCCTCAACATCATTTCAGACGCAGAGCAGGGTTTGGCCACGTGGTTCTGCAAGGCCTTGTTTCCTGGGGATCTTACCTTCTCTTGCTGTTCCTTTCCTTGCTGTTTTTCCCTCCCAGGGGTTGTTATAAGTTTATACTGCTTGGGACTCCGTCCTCAATGTGAAACATGCTGCAAAAGCTTCTCCTCGAAATTAGTACAGTTACGTAAGAACTTACCGTAACAGTAGATCTTTGAGAGAAGCTCTTGCAGCAGGTATACTTCCTGCCCACCTTCCCCAGGGATCAGGCCCTGTTCAGGACGGTATTTTTCCTCTTTAAGGGTTGTCCGTTGACCATCAGTTTCTAACTTACCTGTCGTTTTCTTGCCTGATGGGGTGGGGGGCTCAAGAACTGGAGCACATGGAGAATTCTCCCTTTATATAGGGTGACGTTGGGGTGGAGCCGACGTCAAGGGGCGCTCCACTTCAGTACTACTACAGAAAAGTTGCTGGAATCGCTCCAGTTCTCTGTGAAACATGCTGTAAGAGCTTCTCTCAAGATCTACTGTTACGATACGCTTCTTGCGTAACTGCACTTTATCTGGAGCACTGCTGTCTGTTGTAGCAGAAAATCAGTGGTCCCATCTGCATCGTCATTTGTAGGGAAAATCACAGGCGTTTGTAGAGTTCTGTTTGTGAATTATGTATTTGTATTTCGGGTAAGTAGCTATCGCTCCATTTAGCATACGTATGACTACCTGTGTATATGGTGTGGTGTTAGTGGTTGTTTACGGTGGTGGGGGCACAGACTGTATTCAAAACAAAGCAAGCCACTGACAAAAATATTATTTACTTTTTTTATTACAACTGGGTGATCCTAGTAGATCAGTTTTCTAGTCTTATGCGGTCTTCTATTACATCAGAAGCGCCACTTCTCAAAAAAAAAAACATTTAAAGAGCAGCTGACACTTGCACTTGGGGCATGCGATTTGCACTAAGGTGTTGCTCTACCTGAGGAGCAAATCCCACTAGTGTTTTGTTTTTCCCCAGTTCAAAAAGAAATACGATACCTAAATATTCTTGGCTGATAACTACCATGTGCATATCAAGAGCTGCAGCCTCACCCCTAAAATAACCTTTAAGATGACATGAAGTAGGGACAGGGCTGCAGGTGCTCTTTGTACTGCATTCTAGAGTCGGTGGGGCTGTCTAAATGTACTTACAGTATCTTTGCTGGCAGTTATACATATAATGGGTTATAGGTTCATATATAGATCCTGGCACACACAACTGACTGCCTTGGGAGGCAGCCCTCCCCTTGAGCCCCCCTGCCATGGAGGGGAGGTCTGTGGGAGATATCAGTTGGGGCAGGACCTGTGGGGATTGGGGTCAGTTGGCCAAAACAGGGTATATCCCCAACAGACAAGACTGGGGAGAAAAGCTCTATTTGAGGGGAGGTGCAACCTTCCTTAAAGGACTTGGGTGGAGCTTAAAACTAGGGAGATGTACTACCCCTCCAAGTTGCACCTGCTATTGCTTCGAGACTAGGATCCAGTTAAAAGTTTTATTTATTTGTTTGTTTATTCAGTCTCTGATTAAAAATACCTTTGAGCACAAAGGAGCTCATTTACAAAGGTTCCACATCAGTGGAGAGGGTTACAAACAGGAAGACTAACAATTGAGTTTCTAATGTACAACAACAAAGTCAAATACATCCCAGATAATCGGCACTATTCAAAAATAAGAGAATGGAAGAGAAGTAAATTGAGAGAAGAAGAAAGGGAATAGAATTTTAAGACCCAGGAAAGGGGTAGCAAGCCAGGGCTTTGTCAGTGTATCTGTTGGAGTAAGCAGGATGTTGGGAAGTACATCAAGGGAAGAAGAGGAAGGATTTTATGACCTAGGGAAAGTGGTAGGAGCCTGGGATCTTGTCAGTATATCTGTTGGTGTGAACAGGATGAAGGGGTGAGCAGGGATGTGCTCAAGGAGGAGTGGTAGAGATGTGGACAGGAGTACCTTTAATTAGGTGGTACAGTCACGGGAGCTTCGGATATGAGATGCTGACGGGAGCATACACTTAAACTGACCATGGTTGGGTAGATTTAGGTAATTCACTGTGCAACCCATTGAACCAAAGTGAAGCTCTATAGGAAAAGGATGGCTGGCATTGAGTTGTCCGGCACCTAGGAACAAGGAGGAGTTTGGTGGCTGAGGTGCGAGGTGTGTACTGAGTCCTGTGAGATTGGATCAGAAGGTTCCAGAGGAAGGAGCCCAAGCAGCACTTTTTTAGTTAGTAGGCACGTTTGGTATTTGATCCTGCCACTTGGTTGAAGCCAACCAGTTTTGGTGAGACGGGGCACCCAAGAGAAGTCTACACACTTTATTTAGAGGACAGTTCTAATTAAACATCCCATGAGGCAGAACTACCTGGGATTAGGAGGAACTCCCCAGATAAAAAATAAAGGGAACCCTGGGAAATAACACAGCACACCCACATAATGTCGAACCACCTGGGGGCTATGAGAATGGTCAAGTCCTCAAACAAATACTGTATTAAGGTGCAGCCATAAGTTTGAAACCCTGAATCCTGCCACAAAAGGAAAGAGTATCATTTCAGTCACTGCCCCACATCATCCCGTAGGCCGCCTAACAACAGCTGTAAGCTGAGAGGCAGCAACTGAGAGGTCTGGAGTTAAGGAGATTGCTTTTGGGGGTTGACTTGGGCAGTTCACGAGGCCCATTGTCTGCCGCACTCAGCTTTGGTGGCCTTTGATGTTTATTGCCCTCCCTTAACCCTCTGACTATGAGCATGCACAGTGGAGTGCCTACTGGCACTTAGTCACCCACTCTAGCAGTGGAACCCACCACTGCCACAGTACCACAGGATCCACTGTCCGTAAGATGCCGATTCCTCTCCTCTTGGGAGAAAAGCTTCCTGCTTGCCTTCATTCTTGTTATCCCAGGCTGGGTGTGTGGAACTGGGTCCCTGGCATACCAAGCAGATTCCAGCTACCCACTTAAAGCTATTTTTTTATTTTTATTTAAAGAAAGTTTCCGATATAAGGTATTGGGCTTCATAGCCTATACCTTATATTATCTAAACTCACCCTGCATACATTTTAATTTAAAAGTTAGTAATTTTAGCAGGGAAGGGATTATGCTGAGCGCTGAACCCTTGGCCCATCAGTCCCTTCCAGCTTCCTGGTGCCTCAGCGCTCTCAGAGAGTGTGACGTGTGGCCAGGGAGGCGTGGGGCTAATCCCATACAAGTCTATGGGGATATTTGCAATGCAGTTTTTTAGTCATTTGTACTTTTGTCCTAGAGTAAAATTAAAGCAGTTGCTGGGACCCTACTAGTTAAACTGCTGCTTTAATTTTTCTCAGGACTAGTACAAATGACTAAAACTGCTTTAAAATATCTCCATAGGCTTGTATGGGCTCATCCTCACGCTTTCCTGGCGCCACATCAGTTTCTGAGAGCGTGAAGGACCAAGAAGTTGGAAGGGATGGGCTGACCATGGGTTTGCCAGTTACTATCCCATTCCCCTGTTAAAATTACTAACTTTACATTGAAATATTTGCAGAGTTGAGGTCACGCTGTTATAAGGTATTGGGCTAGGAAGCCAAAAGCTTATCGCAAGTACATTGGAAGTTCACTTTAAATATGAAGGAAACTGGCAGTCTTTTCAAACGTGAAATATACCACTTTCTCCATGCTGCCTGAGATCCTGTTATGTTTAAGAAATGCTTACTTGTGGGCCCATCCGCCATGCTAATTGGTGAAGCAGCTCACATGCATGCAGATACTCAGCACTGATTGGGTGAAACAGTCTTGTGCAGGTTGATTGTTCACAATGATTGGGTGATTCACCTTACTTGCAGGCAGATCCTCAGTGCCTGTTGAGGCGAATCACACCTCATGTGGGCAAATCCTAACTGCTGATTGGGTGAACCACCTCACGTGCGGGCATATCCTTAGCACTGATTAGGTAAATTACCATGTGTGGGTGAATTCTCAGTGATTACGTAATAACTTCACGTATGGCCGAATATATCAGTGCTGATTTGGTAAATCGCCTCCGCATTTGAAAACACTCTGCGCTGATTGGATGAATCGCCTTATATGCTGGAAAATACTTCCATGATTGGGCGAACTGCCTCGTTTGTAGCAAAAAACAGTTGGCTCTAATTTGGTGAACCCTCACGATAGGCAAGTCTTCGGTGCTGATTGGCGACTCACCTCACAGATGGGAAAATCTTCAAATCTGATTTGGTGAATCAATTCCATGCAGGCCAATTCTCGGTGCTGATTGGAAGAATCTTCTCACATGCAGGCAAATAATCAGCGATGATTGGAGTGGGTCTTTGACTTCAGAAGAGCTGACTTTACAAAGATGGGAGCGTGCCTCCAGAAGGATCTGGCAGGAGGAGATGTCCTGGGTGGAGTGGAGGACAGATGGGCCAAACTAAAAGGGCATAGTCAAGGCAGCAAACCTATGCATCAACAAGTAAGCAGAAGGAAGAGGAGACACTGTTATGGTTCTTGAAGGAGGTGGCAGAAAAGTGAAGGCAAAAGAGTAGCATTCAGAAGGTAACAGAAGACCTAGAGGGGATGATAGGAAGTGTGTCTGGGAAAACAGAGGACAGCAGGCAAAGCAGTAAGGAGCATAAAGGCTAAACTGAGGAAAGAGTAGCCCAGGCAGTACCAAAAGGAGACAAGACATTTTCTAGGTATGTTAGTGAGAAAGGAAGACAAAAGGTGGGATTGTACAGTTAGAGGGGAGGAGGGACTGTATGGAAGGGGACTGAGAAAAGGCAAAAGTCTTAAATACTTCTGCTCAGTGTTCACACAAGGAGCTTTTGGGGGAGGGGAGGACTGGTCCCTTTTCTGAGGGAGGGGCCAGGAAAGCACTTGCTAATCTGAGGGTGGACAAAGCCATGGGTCCAGATGTGGGGTGCATCCATGGGTGCTGAGGAAGTCAGGGAGGTACTAGCTGTACAGTTGACAGACTTGTTTAAGAGATCACTGGAGACGGCGTGCTTCAGAAGACTGGAGAAAAGAGCAGGCTAGCCCACTTCACAAAAGTAGCAAGGAAAGAGGTGGGCAGTTACAGGCCTGATTAAGGCCAGTTGATCAGGGCAATGCATAGTAAATGTATAAAATTAAAACAAACCCAAAAAAAAAAAGTGCATGGGTTGCAGGACAGCAGGCAGCGAGGGTTTGTTGTGGGAGATGTGTCAGAGCAGCCTGGTGATATTGTTTGACTGAGTCACTAGGATTGGTCGATAAAGGGCGGTCGGTGGAATTACTTGCTACTCTGCTTTGACTTGGCAAAGCCTTTGACTGGGTGCCACAGAAGGCTGCTGGGAAAGCTGGAAAAACTGGGAGTTGGGAGGGACTTGGTCAGATGGGTAGGGGACTGATGGGAAGGGAGAAAACAAAGGTGGAAGAGACTGGGACAAGTCAGAGGTCAGGGGAATGAGTGGTGAGCAGCAGGTGTATGTCCTGGGACCAGTCCTGTTCAGTATATTCACCCATGACATAGCGGAGGCATCCAGTGCACAATGTGTCTGTTTGCAGACTACACAAAATGATGTGTTGGGGTAGACCGGGGTGGTGGTATAAGGTTGGTTGACCAAAATCTTGGAGGAAAAGGACCTGGCTGTCATCAGTCGTGACTCCTCAAATAATCCATTCAGTGCAGTAAAGCAACCAGCAAGCTGACAAGGATGCTGGGATAGGACCTGGCAGTAGGAGGAATGAGGTGAGATTGCCCTGTGCAGGTCATTGGTGTGGCCTCACCTGGAGTACTGTGCCATGTTCCAAGAGTCCGCACCTCAAGAAGGACGAGGATCGCTTTGTGGTGCGGTCACCATGATGATCAAGGCCGTCAGGGCAGATCCTGTGTGGAAGCTAGCAGGCATTTGCATGTACTTGCTGGGAAGTCAGAAGAGCAGGACTGCTTGATGGAGGTGTACACGCTTTCTGAGGGAAGGATCATATTCTTGGCTCAGAGGAGCCAATCGCTGATCCTTCCCCTTCCTGTACAGCTGGCTGAACATACTAAGAAGCCAGCAGAAGGCTATTTGGTTTAAGTCTTCAATTACAGGGTCCACAGCTTGAGCTAATGTCCCTGCCCTCCCATCCTCCCTCACATGATCTTTACCTTCCCCATGCCTATCCCAGCCTCTTAAAGCTGCCCACTGTCTTCAATGAGATGACCTCTTCTGGCAGCGCATTCCAAGTGTCCACCACCCTCTCTGTGAAGAAGCGTTTCCTGACCTCCTCCTAAATCTCCCACCCTCCAGCTTAAGACTGTGCCCCTCATGTTATGGTTGCCACGCAGTTTAAAGAGACTCTCCTTATAAACCTTATTATTTCTTTCAAGTATTTGAAGTTTTCAACCGTATCCCTCTTTCCTGTCTTCCAGGGAGCACATGTTCAGTGCCCGCAATCTCACCTTGTATGCCTTTCCTTGCTGACCCGCTATCATCGTTGTAGCCCTCCTCTGGACCTTCTCCAGCAGGTTAATGTCCTTTTGAGGTGTGGGCACCAGTACTGAACTCCATACTCTAGATGCAGCCTTACCAGTGACCTGTACAAGGCAGTATAACCTCTTCTCTCCTGCTACTGATCCCCTAGATATGCATCCCAGCATCTTGTTTGCCTTTGTTGCTGCTTTCTTGCACTGTGTGGAGTGCTTCAGGTCTCTAGTGATCGTCACTCCCAGGTCCTTCTCCTCCTCTGATGCAGACACCCAGACTCCACCCAGGTAGTACTCTATCCTGGGATTCTTAGCTCAGTATGCATAGCTTTGCATTACTTGGCATTGAAGCCAAGCTACCAGATCATGGACCACCTCCCCAGCTTTTCCAGATCTCCCTGTTCTGATGTTTTGTGAAATAATTGTTTGTGGAGTGCGGGGGCAATACTGAAATGGAACGGGACAAGTTTTAAAATGCTTTTGCCATATTTTAGCAGTCCACTGGGGTTGATTCAAGCCACTGCTCAACAGAGTCCAGGTGGGGTAAGGCACCAGTGGGAACTTCGATGGAAGGCACTGAAAATGGTGCTCTTTGAGGAGCTGTGGAGGTGGGGGAGGGCTGAGGGGTAGGAGAGTTTGGGAGTAGGAACCCCACTGAGACATTAGGTCGGGCACGTAGCAAAACACTAGATGGGTACATCCGGATAGACTTCTTGGTCTTTATCTGCTGGCAACATCTGTTTCTTACGGTGGTAGTAATGTCATCAGTTGCTGTCTACTGGTAACAGCTCAGAATGTAGTTTCATAAATTTGTATACTCACACTGTCATTATTTATATAAAATATGTGGAACATTTGAAATTTGAACCCAGTAACAAAAGGAACATCTAAGATAATGGGGTCATTTTCAGTAAACAATGCAAAGCATAAGACTTTCATTTTACATGTGGTGACGTTCTACTCTCGACTCTATGTTGAAAGGTCTGTACCAGCATCATTGGCCAAAAAAAAAAAGTGTCTGATATTCTTGTGACCACCAGAATCTTTCTAGAGTTAATTTCCTCCATACAGCACCTTTGCAGCTGGGGCTTTTGTAAGGCTCTTGACTCTGATGTACCTTGGCAAGTATAACCTTCCTCATCGCCACAATGTTAAGTGTCCCTAACTGCCCCAAATGCTTGTCGCTTTTTTTTTTTTTTTTTGTTAAGTTAGGTTCTGAGGGCTCGGCTCTTCCTTTCGCTGTCGAATGGTGTGTAGTAGCTCAGCTCCTCTTTTCAGCAGGTCCAGTGGACCATACCGTATGGCTGTCTTTTGCTGATTTTTCCTTTGATCAGATTCATTCATTTTTATTGGATAGTAAAATTAAGAATATTCTCATTTACGATGTGTCCAAACAATAAAAAACAAGACACATAATCACAAACGTACAATTATTGATCTAAAAGTACATACATTTAAAATCACTAAAAGCTCATGTAAATTTAAGCAACACTTATTTATCCAAACATAGTGTCTGTTAAATGTACTTCCTTCCTCAAGAGGCTCTAAACGTGGCAGTGTAGGTAATGCATGCATTTCGTTCCTTTTGAATGGTTGTCCAGGTTCATGGTACTGCAATAGCTGACATCTTATCCCCAACTTGATGTACTGCTTGGGGTTTGAAAAGAGTACCGTGAAGCTGATCGCAAGGTACGTGTAGTTTGAGGTATTTTTGGTTTGCAGTTTGCATAATAGAAATGGGTAAATCCCGTGAAATGAATTCTTTACACAAACGATACCGGTGTGAGTCCCTTCGGTCGACTAAAGAGGTCCAACCTACCTTAATGGAAAGTGCCTTCTGGCCAGTGGTCCCTACAGTCACTGACGTTATATAGGTGCAGCTAGCCCCATCCTTGTGGTCCTGCTGGAGCTGGCTTACTGTACTGTAAGGTGCAAGAACTGAAGGCGCCCTTCTCCTTTTATTTATTTTTTTAAATTGTTTTATTTATCCGGGTTTTCCCTGCTTACACATCGTGCTCACGTGTTGTTCCCTGGCGCGAAAGCACATGTGTGGAGGCACATGCATGCCACGCATTGTGGAATGCCCCACCCTACCAGTCTCCTGTACCCACCTGCACGCCGCTGGACCTCCACCTGGTGACGTGACTACTGAGGGCAACCTCCCACTTCTGGAGAGGAGAGCCGCGGCTCTATCCCACTCCACCTCCCGCCAGCACCCTGACTCCAGGTCATCCCTAACCCGGTTGCCAGCATAGTGTGAGGTAGGGCAGAGATCCCTCAGCGCCACTGGGCCGCCTCCTTTTATTTTTTTCTGTCTTCTAACAATCTCCTACAATTCCAAGTACAAGTTGTACATATAAATATGTGTGTATGTATATATGAACGTGATCCATAATTTTTTCACAACCTGACAACTTCTGTTGTCCTTTTGGTCATTTGCTATCATTCCTTTTACTTTGTGTTCCATTTTGTCCATCTCCTGTTCAGACTCTTAACTTTTTTTGATTTTCATGCTTTTTCTCACTGTGCTCTCTCAGGTTCACAAAACTTGGGTTGATGATTGCCATCTAATATTGTGGGTGTGTGCTTTGACTCATTTCTGCGTCACATGTTGGCTTCAGTAGCCTCCCAAATTTCCTGCTTCTGCAGGGTCCTTGCACTGGTATTAAAATCCAAGAGTAGTGTTGTATGAAGGAGATATGCTAGAAGATAGTGTTACTGGTAAGTATCAGTACTGACTTTCAGCTAAAAAGGCAGAGGATTTACTAATCCCCACTTTGCTAGTGCTACGTAAGTCATGCTGCTGTAATTATATGTGCTCTTACGCTGCTGTCCTTAAGTATAGCATGAGGCAAATAAGGGGCAGGGCAACAAATAGGTTGCATGTACAATTTGGGGAGGGATTACCTTAGAGGATTCTGGCATGCGAATGTTGTATTGTCCCAGCTATACCTCTTGCTGTTGAACCACTGAGGCTGTTGAGTAGTCCCTGGAGGTACTAAGTTTCTAAATAAAGCCAGCTGGGCTATTGTGTTAAGATAATCCACTAACCATACAGACATGTCACTAGCCCAGCTGGTTTACTTGCCAATTGTTCTCCTCTCACCTACTGTACAAGCCAGCAGAGCTAGTTAAAGGAAAGCTGCTCTTTTTTAAATTGTATTATAAACTGGCCTACAAAATCTACCAGCAGTTAGCTGATGCCAGTCTGGACCCTGTGTCAGAAAATCTGCCAAGCAGCTGGGATCTGGCTGTTGGCAAGTAAATCGTAATTTTGACTAAGTATTTTTGCCTGTGCTGCTGTGACTGGGAGTTTCATTGTTCTGCAGAGAGCTGTGAGCTGCCTGCATTGCTCATTACCTGCACACCCTCAAGCGAGGCACTCCGCCACCTTGGAGCTGGACGCACCTGCATGGAAAGGGCTGCCCTCCATTCCAGGGCTCAAGTACATAATCTTTGAGGCATCTGCGGCACTGGCCGTCTGGGCTTGTGACAGTGGGCACACCTACCGCTGGGACCTGGTGTCTCGTCGAGACGAGGGCATGCAGCACAAGACTACACCAGAGTCAGCAGCTCGCCCCATCCAGCCAGATGGCGAAGACAGCAAGGGTATTGACTTAACACCACCGCATGTGACTGGGAACCAGAACCCCATGTATCAAGGAAGAGGTGGTGGAGGAGGAGGAGGAGGAGGAGGATGATGATGATGATGCAGTCGGCGAGGAGGATGATGGCAGGGCACAGAATACTATAAACTGGGTGAACAGAAGCACCTCTTCACTGCGGATCATGGAATGTGATGGGGACGGGGCTGTGACGGGCAGCTGGAAGATCATGCGCTTTAAGCAGGACAGACTGGACAAAGTGACTGGTTGCGTTGAGTCTAGCAGAGGTAGGCCGCCACTGTTTTATTGTTACTGGCTTGTGTTCTGTGGAGATGGAGGGACAGTATCCCAGATGATGGGCGTGCCTGCCACCCAGTGTTACGTGGGGCTGGGTCCGACTTTAGGGAAAGAGGCAGGCAAGCAGCTGTTGTGCTGTTCCATGTATTGCCCACACATGCCCTCCACCCGCAGTAAAAATCTCCACTCAGTTCAGAGTTCCAAAGAGCAGGACAGCGGGCAGACCTGCCCCCATCGACAGATCCCCTTCCTCTCAGTCCTCGGCATCTCATGAGCAGGCTCTTTCTCGTCTGCTCGCATTTCAACCAGATAATGGAAGTTAGCGGCTCACTGCCATCTCATCTTTAGCCTCTTTTTTTTTTTAATTAACATTTCATTTCATGTTTTTCTTTTCTTTTTTTTAAAAGTGAGAGGATACATTGAACGATGTCCTAAATAGCTTGACTTGGCCTATGTTAAACATAAGAGCCTCTACTCCTTTGCTGGAATGTGCAACAAGAAGGGTTTGGGGATTCCCGCTAAGCCCAGAGTCTGGGTAAGTGGGTGAGGACCTTATCAGAAAGTCTGTGGTGTTGAGAGGGGATGGAGCGGGGGCAGAATTGCCAAGGAACTCCTTGGTGCATGGCATCAGGACGATTGCGTGCTTGAATGCACTTCAGTAAGTTGAGTGGTCCCGACTAGGGATGTCATGATAATACAATATGATGATGTACCACGATAATTTATAAATGAAAAACAGTATGCATTATCGCGCAGCACAGTATACCACAATATACTGTGTTAAAGTCTGTTTTAAAAGACACTTTTAAAAGCAGTGTCAGTGGCTCAGTAGGTAGCACACTCTCCTCTGAGGCCGGGAGATCAGAGGGCTGTGGGTTCAGTTCCACATCTGGCACTTGGGTTAATATCCCAGTACTGACACTGTAGTGCAGCATGAGAGGGTGCTGCACTTCTGAGGTGCCGCTCTTCGGATGAGACATTAAACCGAGGTCCCATCTGCCTGGATTGGTGGTAGTTCAGGTGGATGTTAAAGATTCCATGGCACTTATCGAAAAGAGTAGGGAATTTCCTGCTGTCCTGGCCAAATTTCCCTCATTCACTAAAAATGCCACCAACAGCTTAATCTGGTTCAAGGTCAGTTGGCATTCATCTGTATCCCCTCCCCGGTCATGCCTGAAAATAGGCAGGATTTGTCTAGTGCACTTACCCGGTCAACAAAACTAACTAAATAAATAAAGTGTCTTAACTTGCCACTCCAGCAGCGTGTCCCCCTTCAGGCACAGCCATGATTCTTGATTTCTCCACCTTCAACCAGTCAGATTCTTACAATTTTTTCCTAACATTAGAAATACTACAGAATATGTGACAATCAGTATATCATAATATTTCTTTACGTAGATATCGTGATACAAAAATCTGATATCGGGACATCCTTGCCTCCACAAGTAAACAGGTGTCACAATACCAGATTTTTTGATATCACGTATATATGTGTAACCATATCACGATGCATTGATTATCACGGTATATTGTGCTGAGCAATAATTGCAATACTGTTTTTTGATAAATTATCATGATACATCGTCGTACTGTGTTAACATGACATCCCTAGTTGGGAGGCATGCCTAGCCACAGCAACTGCTGCTCACCAGTACACTGCAGTCGAGAGGGATGGTTCTGTGCACCCAGTTCCCAGCATCTTGCATTGGGAGCTTGTTCACAGACATAGCTGCATGCAGCTGTAGGCCTGAAGGGACTGTACCACGCCAAGAGGAGGAGCGGGAGAAAATCCTGTGAGCTATTTGTATGACTCGTGGGTTCTGGATCCTAGTGCCTGCTGGACACTGGACCCTAGCCCACACAGTGGACTGCCTTGGGGGGCTCTTCTACGAGGGAAAAGTCATAGGGGACGTTAGGTGGCATTGAACCTGGCAAGACCAGGGATCAATGAGCCAGAACAGGGTTTATCCCTGGATGACTGATGTAGCTGGAAGAAAAAATACCATAGAAAAATTAGCATTCACTTCAAAGTCCCAAAAGGCAGGACAGCTGGCAGACCTACCCACCATTGATAGTCCGGGTCAGTGGATGGGGAGCTTATCAAAACTGTGTAGTGTTTTTTTTTTTATTATTATTTTTGGGGGAGCAGGAGCAGAATAGCAGAAAAACACCTAAGCCCAGGGCACTGGGACAGCAATTGACTTACTTGAATATACTTCAGACGACATAATTGTCTTTTAATAAATCTTGAATATTTCATGATTTTCATGAATAATCTGTGATTTATTAACAGAAACTGATTATTCATGATTTGTGAAACGCACTCAGGGACAGGAAGTTTAGCTCTGGAGAGCCTTGAGAGGAGACAGAAGAAGCCCATTTACAGTGTGACTGCCTGGTTAACAGAAACATTTAAATAAAAATATTACCCTGGGTCACCCCGATGACCAGAGATCAATGGACCAGAACAGGGTTTATCCCTAGGCTCAGGGTATATCCTTGGATGACTTGCATGGCTAGGGAGAAAAAGCACAGTAGGAAAAAAAATTACGCAGCTCAGACAATAATTGTTTAAATTTTTGCAATTAATGATGTTTCTCCCCAGTCCCAAGCGCCCCTCTGGAGGCTAGCCACCCCAGTCTCCCTGCCCCAATTTTCCTCCAAGACTTAGCTAGCGAATACACAGCGTGGTCTGGGTGTTTGTTGGGTGCGGACCTATTGGGTAGCTGAGGTCAGCGGCAGCTTAGGGACCATCTTTCCGGCTTTCTTCCCGAGGAGTGGCGCCGTGACTGCTGCCCAGACGCCCCTCACAAGATGCTTTTATGTATGAAATGTCGACAGCTGCCAATTCTCGACACTCCCATAGGGGCTAGGCTGATGCTGGTACTGAAAAACTCCCACTCTGGGAGAGGAGAGCAGTCACTCTGGACACTCCGCCAATCCGGTGGCAGGTGGCTGGGTATTGCACAAGGTGTGGCATCCAGTGCCTCAACCCTCAGCACCACTGGCTCACAGAGCTAAGCAACAGTAAAACTAAATATTCCATTATTGAGTACAAAATGGATTAAAAGTAGCCTCCCTGCCGTCAGTGGAGACTCTCTGCCTGTCTCATTTTAATACTGCACTAATTGAAATGTGTTTTCATTTCCCTATGAGCCTGTTTCAGGCACGCACATGAATGCTATTCTTGCCTGCCAGTCTTATTCTTACCAGCCTTGCCTGCATTCTGTTCCCAGAGGTGTTGTTTAGCGTGGGTGGGAGAAACATTCTGTTGAAGCAGTTTGTTCAAATACCAGGGCTGGCTAGCGGATGATCCACCAGTAAGGGTCTGATGGCATGGTGAAGCAGTGCACGCAGAGGCAGGACATTTCTCCTTGTTCTCTCCACCTCTTCCTGAGGGCTGAAGCCCACCAGCACACAGCGCCGGCAGTGGAACCAGGTGGTGTTCTTGAGTGGTGCACACCTGCTCCCTCCCCTGGGAGTAAGTGTTCTCACCCTACCTGCCAGCTTCATTCTGAAGTACCAGGTTTGGGGCATGAACCCAGGTCGCCAGCACTGTGCCAGAGCCATCCCTCACTACTCCACGCCATGAGCACCTGACAGCCATTTGTAAACAAAAATTGGAAGCCCTACTTTGCAGTCCAAGGGAGGTTCAACTGCCTCAGGACCCGCAGGAGGTTAAGGTGCTTGGTTCCCAGGGTGTTGGGTGTTCCATCCCCATGTTCGTGGTGAGAGGTGAAGTTTTCCTTCATGAACATGAGCTGGTGGATGGCATCTTAAAGGGACTGTGCAGAAACACAACTCCAGTTTTGCCTGCTGAAGTTAGGGTTTCCCCCCTCTCTCTGCTTATGGAGCACCATAGAGATGCACTTGGGTCACTGGGGAAAGGGAGGGTGTGCAGTAGCACCTCTGGGTTGGCTTGCAGGTCTCTTCCCCCCAATTGTTTAACCAGGGTAGCACACACTAAGTTGAAAGCTTGTTTACAGGTGCGACCTGGGAGCACAGGGAAGTTGTGACTTGCTCAGGGTCACACAGTATGCAAGTGGGAGCTGTGGGATTCAAACCCAGGTCTCAGATTTGCAGCTCAGAGCCTTAAACTACTGCGCCATACTGTCTTCCGGTGAGGTTTCCTTGAAGCATAAGGGAGGTGTGCTGCAGTGGGGAGATTTGTGGGTGGTTGTGTCGTGCAAGTGTATGTGGGTGCCAGGTGCGTTTAATTCTTTCATATAAATACTTTAGTCTGACGTAAGCATCCGTGTGTGTGTATGTAGATATATGTATGTGTATAAATGTGTGTGAGTGAAAATATATATATTTATTTATATGTGTGTGGTTATAATATATATATATATATATATATGTGTGTGTGTGTGTGTGTGTGTGTGTGTGTGTGTGCATGTATAGAATATGTACACAAAATTTTGTGGGGGTAGGAGGAAATGGGCTGTTGGTTAACTAGGATCTGCGGCCTATCCTCTAGGTAGAAATGGGCAGACTAGATGGGCCAAGCAGTCCTTATCTGCCGTCAAAGTTATGTTTCTATGAAATGTATACACGTGTTCGCATGTTACAGTGATCGGGGGTGAGATAATGAAGGTTAAAGTTGTTTATGACAAGTATAGTTGCCAGTAAGTAGTTTGAAAAACTAATTACATTATCATATACTCAAACAAGAGTCTCTGTTCTTCTCCAGCATGGTATACATCAGAGGCCATGTTGATATGGTGTCATTATAAATGCCTGACTGGGCCGGGCCACTGGTGCAGCGGTAGTGCCTGTGACGCTAGCAACCGGGTTTTAGCAAGCCTAGGTTACTGGAGAGCTGGCTGGGAGGGTGGTTGGGTGTCTCATGACGCCGCCTCCTCAGGTGAGGGAGGACTCCTGTTCTCCTGCAGTACTGCCACCTTGGTGATGAGGTGGCTGTACAGGCTGGAGCCAGTAACAGGGAGGGAACATCGTCGCTCTGATGTCTAGGTGTCAGGTGCACTACCTCTACAACGTGTTGGGGTGGTGCAGAAAAGCAAAAATCTCCCAACTGAGAAGGATGCTGTTCCCTCCGTCCGCAGGTCCTGCACTGTCGACAGAGGCTGTTGCCCCACCCTTGACATTTCTGCTATGTCCAGGGGTATGGGGTGTGTGCCTCCCCCAGCAGCCCTTCACATGGGGTGGGTCATCCACAGGGAACAGGGAGCACTGTAAGTCCCGGGGCGATGGTTGACTGGGCTGGGCAGGGCAGAGGACCAAATGGGGCCTGTCAGGAGTACAGGGTAGAAAGTCTACTAAGAAAAGCCTGACAGTGGGGACTGGCACGAGTGTATGTATTAAGCAGCAGAGCTTTATGGGTGTTGCTCTGGACTGATCCCCCATACATGCCAAAGTCTGTCACGAATCTTTGGCAGAGACACTCTGTTGCCGACTGCCACAAACCAAGAAACTGCTGGGCTCAGATTCCACCACAGCCTCTGTCCACGGTGTGTGGCTTTTTAAATTTTTTCATGCCCCTTCTACAACACACTGCCTCAACCTCCCTTTGAATCCCCTAGGTGCCTTTGCTTGGCCAAGCTCTGACTTCCATCAGCTGCCCAACTCCATGCTACTGTTATCTTCCACCCCCAAGCCAGGGAAGAGGGAGGTTTACCCTCCCAGCCATATTGATTTTTGTCAGGCTGGCAGGTATAGAGTTCAGAGCTGGTCCACCGTCCATCTTGGTTCTTCGGCTTTTCCTTGTTTCCTCCATATCCTCATGGATGCAGGCAGGCATGGGAGGTTCAGAGGGCAAGTGGACAGCAGGCTTGCTGCCACTCCGAACCTCCAGCCTATGTTCCACAGTGGACAGTAAGCACGTCTAACTGTCCCTGTTGGACGATTCCTTTTTAGCAGTAAAATGGGGGTTAGAAGCAGGTTCCGCCCCCGCCAAAATAGCACATTTCAATTGAGCTATATTGAGTAAATTCATTTAAAAAAAAAAAGAGGAGGATGTGGAGATTCCTCTTTTTGTTGTTTAATCATTACTTTCTGCATTTGTCTGCTGACTTGCCTCCATCCGGCAGGTTCCAACAGTCCTGTAACCCGACTTTCCTGGGTTTACCTTACTCCAGTTTCCTTCAACAGCCCCCAAAAAAACCTGTTTGTCTCATTCAGCATCCTGACCGGCCCGTCACCAGACTTCTCTGAGGCTTACTGTCTGTGTGTTTCTCCCCCCAAGCATCCGGTTCCCAAACCTAGGGCACCAGCATGGCAGGAGGTAGGTGCCCAGTGCCTCAGCCTTTGCACCACTGGGCTGGATTCCTGACACTGTATCTTAATGGAGGCACCCAGTCGCTGGTACAAGGCCTGCAAGGGACCGAGGCTGTCATCCAGCTGCTGTTGGTGTTTTCCTCCAATTTCAGTGTCCTGGTATATGTGCCCCGCCTCTGCGGAGAGCTCAGCGTCAGATTGTGGGATTCCTTCCCTATGTTAGGTCACCAAGATTCCATAAGTGGCAGCCAAACAGCATGATGCACTAACCTCCCTCCCTCAAAGAGAGGAGAGCTGTCCAAGGGACACCTGCTCCTCCCTCTCCTTTCTCGGTCAGCTCCTGAGCAACCCAGTGTGTTCCTGAACCTGGGTCACCAGCTTTACTTTTTACCTCGTTGCTTCTCCAGACACTCCTATGCCACTGGACCTGCCAGCCACCTTCCGATGTCCTGGCCCCCAGCCATGGTTACCTACCTCCATAGAGCCTTGGGTATACCACACTAGGTGGGGTCAGGGTGGGGATTACTGCGAATTCTTGCATTTTGCCAGGTGATGCCACGCTCTGGGGAGGCAGAGACCCGGGATGTCCTGGGGCCAGTCCTTCCTTGTTTTCCCATCTCCCCTGGGGACATCGCCTGTGTTCGATGGCCTGTAGGCCTGCACACACCTGGGCTTGTGTCAGCCTACCCTTCAAGCTGAACCATTGCCTGTGGTCACCCAGGTGGCAGTATCAGCGGTGGAGGTGAACCCTCCACTTTGGAGGAGAGGCGACTGTCTCTGGGACACTCGGTCCCTCATCTCCCCAGCTGGCCCTGATGACCCAAGTCAGCTTGTTCTCTAACACGAGTCACGGCGGTTGGGTTGCCAGCTGACACAATCTGGGCAGAGCAGTTTACACCAGGATGCTACCTGTACCAAGATCTAAATAAAAGATTAAAAAATAAAAATTCTCTTGTTAAAAGGTCCGGAATGGCTTTACATCCATCAGGGTCATCCCTTTATTGGGGCTGCAGTATGGCATTGAGGTGAGAGCAGTGGCGGTTTTCCCTGCCAAAAATGGTAAAATGAATGCAGCGAATCATAAACCTGGTCTAAGTGTTATGCTGTGCAGATATTACTAATTTATAGAATTCTCCATCTACTCTAATATCCAGTTACCAAAGAATTAAAATGGGGAAAAAATTACCTCTGTGATTCCTTGGTAAGCAGTAAAAGTGAGCAGCAGTGGTTTACTGGGCCGGCTGCCTTGTAACATACTGTAGTTAAAGGAACACTGTCAACCCCTTAGGCCTGGCTCCATCAGTTCAAGACAAAAAATAAAACAAAAAGTTACGATTGTTCACATTTGTAGAATTTGCTGATCTAGCTAATAGTTTGGTTCAGATTTTTTTTCTTTTCTTTTTAAAATGGAAAATCGACTGCCCACCACACTAGTGTTACCACACACACAAAAAGGTTTTAGTTTCAGTCCTTTATCAACACCAGCGTGTCTTTCCTGGGCTCAAGAACACCCCAACAAAATAGCTGCTTGTGATGCAGTGGAAGAGATGGGACTGACTCATCATGGGTGACTGCACTGATTGGGGGATGTTCTTGATCGGAAGCACACAGTAAAAGCAGATTAAAGATTTGAAACAAAACAAGGCTGTGTATAATATACTATTAGCATGCATTTCAGCTCAACTAAGAAAAGAAGCAGATAAAACCAGCAACATCAATGAATTTTAAAGAAGATAAGCAGTCATAAAATATTGAATTTTTTTTTCCAGCTAGAAGTCGTGCGATGCAAAACAAAAAGGAGGGGTTAACAGTGTCCTTTCTCAAGGGTACCAGACTCCAGTAAGGCAGTAGTCATAAGTTTTCATTTCTGCTTCAGTTTATATTAGAGTGTGTAAACTTGCCATGTCCAGAAGGCATTAGGATGCCACATGGGTCCAGATCTAGTGGCAGCAAAGCTTCATGGGGAGGGGAGTAACAATGGAAGGAGACAGAGGCTACAGTACCCAATCAGTGTGCTGAAGCACGAGCAGACATGATAGACCAATAGGCCTATTCTGCTGGCATCTAGTATGCTGGTATGTAATGAAGCTAAAACTGTGCGTAGATACCATCACGGCTGTAGTATGAAACAGCAGAGACTGAGGTTTTGCTATTTTCAGTCTTGGCCAAGTCGCTGTTGAACAATTACTAAATGGTGAAAAAACAAATTATCCTGTGTGCAGGCCAGATATTACTTTATGCTTAAATGTAGCTGGATAATTTCTCTTTTCACTTTTTTTCCATAACCAACACAGCAGGGAATGTGGGTGTCGATTCAGGGTCCCTAAGACCACAGAATTAGGTAGCAGAGTCTGGCTGTCTGGAGGAGTTGGGATCCCTGAAACCTATAGTGTTGGCCAGCAGGGGCTTGTGGTCATCCTGGGGGAAGGGGGTCTGGGTGTGTGACGGAGGACTCTGAAATCAGCCTTAGCCAGAAGGGTCTGGCTGTCTAAAGTTTGGGTGGAAGTGGGGAGCCTTTTTGAAAGCCACAGCATTAGCTAGTGAAAGTCTGGTGTCCGAGGATGATTCCCTGAACTGCATACGTTGGCCAACAGAATGCTGGGATATCCAGTGAGATTAAAAAATGTTACCTGCTTGTAGTGGCTAATGATTTCAAATCCAGGTTTAGTCTGTTATGGAGACTCCTTGCTGTTGCGATGCAATGTATTATACAATAGGGTGACATGATATGGCAGCAAGTAAAAACTATCGAGAGAACAGTGTATGATAACTAGCTCATGGCGTGTACACCGTGAAGATATCAAGCACAGTGTGATAACTAGCTCATATGACGTGTACACGTGAAGATATCAAGCACAGTGTACGCGTCATCGCCAGTTATCACCACTGTGTACCGTCACTTCCCCATTCTAAACAAAAACTAAAAGAATAAACAAAGCGGGCCCTATAAGTATAAAAGCGAATCGTGATGTCCTGTTGTGTGATACCTATGCTTATCACAGCTGGTAGACAGTGACCTCGGAACCTCACTGTTGGCTCGTATGCTCCGCCACTCGTTAGCTGAGGTCACTGCCCACACGCTTGTGATACATACAGTATACACGCCAGGCCATCACGTATCCCCTTATTCCCTTTGCTGACATTGTTTCGTATTTCAGTTCAGACTTCCAAATCTGAGGAACTCTGGTGCTCAAGTCTTGAGAGACTCAACACGCACACACACACTCTAACACCTCACCACTCATTCGCACACTCGCCCATCCTCCCTCCTCCCTCCCACCAGTCCAGGGGACCCAGCCCTATTGGGCACAGCACCAAGCAAATTTCCTTAAAGCCGTACCTTTTGCCTTAATTTTATTTTCACAATTACTCATCTGTTTATTTTGTGTTGGTTAATAATGGAAGAGTGGGTATAAAAATGTATTTAACTACATTCCGATCGGTCCCCAGTAGAGGCAGTAGATGAAATCCCTACCATCGCTAATGGAGACAGCTGTGTTAGTAACGGCATGCAGCTGACGATGGGTGACAGAGCTGAATGTGGTTTCCTGCCTTTGTGTGAATTAATACGTACTGCATAATGGCATATGAAGTGTAGAAAGTTGGATTAAAAGTTATAGTTAATTTTAGAATTCAGTATAGGTTTTCATTTTTCATACCCTTTAAAAGAGAATGTGAGACTGTTAAAAAAGATGGTATAAGTTAACAGAACTGAGTTGAGTCCTGTTCCCCCAAAAAGTTTTAATAAATTGACATTGGTGCCTGCATACTGTCAATCTTAATCGCAGTTGCTGGTTTCATTTTTGGAGATCTGTTTGTTATGGAAATAGGTTCTTTAACTCCCCATTCAACAAAGCTGTTCAACATTTATTAGTTCAGGTAGGTGAAATGGGGCCTAGATCCTTGGGACTTCAAAGACCTTGGCTCCACCAGGAGGGCTGCACCACGTTTTGTGGTGTGCCATTCCTCCTCCCCACCCCAGGGGTGTCTTCTGCATGGACAGCAACAATGTGCACCATGCAAAAATTATAGCTATGTTTTTGTCGTCCTGATGGTACAGGGTTGGGGCCACTGCTGCTATGCTAATGACCCGGGTTCAAGAAAGGACTGCGTGTCACTTGGGGCCTAAACACAAAATAATTTTCCAGCAGATAAGGACTGCTTGGCCCACCTAGTTTGCCCATTTTTTCCTGCCTACAGGTATCCGTGCAAAGCCTACTTGTTTACTGGTCTGTTATTCCTCCCCACCACTGGAAAAGGCTGTTCCAGGAATCCACCACACTTTCTGTGAAGAAATACTTCCTCCACATCTCTCCTGACTTTACCTCCTTCCTCTTAGTAGTATGTCCTCTTGTTCTTCAGCACCTTTCAAAATACTTCTCTCTGTACCTTATTTACCATCTTTATGTATTTAAGGTCTCTGTTATATTCCTCCTTTTCTACAGTGGGTACATATTCAGGTCCTTAAGTCTCTTCTTGTAGACCCTGCTCCATTTTGTTGCCCTTCTTTGGACCACCTTCACTTTTGTCTGTCCTTCTGGAGATCTCTCCAGAACTGGACACAGTACTTTAGCTGGTGTCTTTACCAGTGAGCTATACAGGGGCAACACCACCTCCCTCTGCTGGTGATGCTTCTCCCTATGCACCCCAGCATCCCACTAGCCTCCCAACTGCCTTGTCTGGCTGCCTGGCCAGCTCTAGGTCATCAGTATGATTACCCCAGGTCTTTTTCCTGTTAGGTGGGTAGTACCACCCTGCCCATTTTGGGTTCTGCCTTTGGGTTTCTGTGCCCCAGATGCATTATGTAAGCAATAAGACATGGCGGGTGTGTGTTGAACAGATATTACCACTGCGCCCCAGGGTGTTAAGACATGAGGCCTGCTGAGCACCTTGAGCCCCTGAAAGTGCGTAATACCTGTTCAACACACACCCTGGAGTGTTTTATTGCACTTATAAAATGTAATTTTTTCATTTTTATTTTTGGTTCCTACAAAATAGCACATTTGTGTGCAGCAAAGGCAATTTTATCAGAACTTCTGATAAAATAGTCAGATCCACCAGCAAGAAAATGACGTCATGGTTTTGCACCCAACCCCCAGACACATACACAGGCGACCCCTCAGGTTGAGGGGAGAACCTAGTATATTTTTGTGACTGTGCTGGACTGAAGTGATTTTCTTTTAAATGATGCAGGACTGAGCGTCTCTTCTGAGCGCTGTTGCTGCGTGCTGGAAGTGCTTGTTGTTCGGTGGAGTTTTGTAATTACTGGTGAGCTTCTTGGGTTAAATAATAAGTTAAAAAAAAAAAAAAAAACTTAAAACAATAGATTTTTTAAGGACAGGTGTTTCTTTTGTTTTAAGTTACACAGGACTTCAGGACCGGCTCCCTTCTTTCCGTGATACAGCGGCGTTGTTGATAGGCGAACGAACAAACAGATTTGAAACTGTCAGGTCTGTCCATCTAGCTATACTGCATCAGGAACTGCTTCTGGTTTACATACCTGAATGGTACAATGATTATTAAAAAAAGGCTGCAATTCAAATTCAAGAGAGTGGCTCCAAGCTTGGTGATCTGCACGGTGTTAGCATTGGCGACCTTTTAAAAATGAACGTTCCATGCCTATCTCTGAACATTTAGGCCACTGATTTCTTTGCCTGTACTTTTTATTCTTTGTGTGTTACAGATATTACATTGGTTTTCTAGCCAATCACTGAGCTTATTTGTTCATTCCCATTTTATAATTTGCACTTATTTTACAATGGAACCTAGCTGCCATACCCTTCACCACTCCTAAGTTGTCTCAGTTCACTGTCTTCTTTTCACAGCGCCGCCCCAGTGTCCATTCTATGTAGGAAGCATATAATCTGGCGTCAGATAAGCGTTGCGTGGCCCATCCAGTCTGCTCATTTTTTTCCTACCCATGATTTCTGCAGCAGACCCTGCATGATACGCCAGCTCTTTCTCCACCACCCCTTAACCCCTCAGATTCTCTTCTGCCTATACCAGGCGTTTTAACCCACCCTGTTTTCGCCACCACCATCTCTGCTAGAAGGTTGTTCCAGGAACATCCATTTTTTGTGTAAAAGTGCTTCCTCGCATCTCTCCTGAGTCTACCCCTCCAGCTTCAGAGTATGGCACCTCGTTCTAGAGCACCATTTTTCTGAAAAAATGCTCCGCTCCTGTACCTTATTTACCCCATGAGGTATTTAAAGGTCTCTATCATATCCCCTCTCTTTCTCAGGGTGCATCTTATTGAGCTCCTTTAGCCTCTCCACTGGGTTTGTCTGCCAAGAGGCAGATCTTCCCTTCAACTACTCTGCAGTATCACTTATAAAGACATGCATAGATCCCTGAGGCACCTCGCTGGTTGCCCTCCTTTCCTCCAGTGAACTCCATTTACCACCTCCAGTGGTCCAGATAATTTTAGGACTCATAAGTATTTACTACTACCACCTGGTAGTATTTTCATCAAGTGGTAGTACTGTTATCCACTGACCCATCTCGTGCCCCCACATCTAAACCAAGTCTCAATCCCACTGGACACCTGAAGTCACTGACTGTCTAATACTGCGTGAGTCGTACTGTGACCTAATTTTTAACATTGTCATGTTGCAACAGTCCACCTAACCAGCCAGTGAGAAACTCCTGTCCCCATCTCTACGGGTTCCCATATAGTGCCATGGCTGCTAGCATCTCATAGTACTGCCAACTTTGTATATGTGTACCACATATTGTAAATTTGCAAGGTGGGAAAAAACTTCCTAAAATCAGAAAATTAGGAGTACTTCAGTCAAAAAATGGTAGTAAAATGCACCTTTACTCCCCTTATCTGTTACCTGACCACCACCCTCTGCCACCTATCCCTAACAGTTTCTTACCCAGTTGACGCCTCTGAACCCAGCCCTAGCTACCCAGCTGCTTACGAGTGTCCTGTGTGGAACAGTGTCGAAAGCCTTACTGAAATCTAGGCATGCTACCTCCAGTGCTCCACCCTGATCATCTTCCTTGGTCACCCAGTCAAAGAACTCTGCCAGATTTAAACATGACACCCTCAATGAATCCATGCTGCCTCCGGTCCTGCAGCCTAATGGATTCAGGATATTCCACAGTCCTTTCCCTCAGCAGTGATTCCATTAACTTTCCAGCACTGAACTCTGAATGACTGGCCTATAATTGCCAGCCTCTTCCCTGCTACCACTTTAGTATAGTGGCACTATATCCGCCCTCCTCCAGTCCTTTGGAACTACTCCTGTTTCCATTGAGCTGTTAAATGGGACTGTTAGAGGTGCAGCCAGTACCTCCCTGAGCTCCCTTAATACCTTTGGATGCACCCATCTGGCCCCATTGCCATGTCCATTTTCACATTGGCAAGTCCCTTCAGGACTTTTTCTCTCTGTTAATGGACTAATGTCTGCTCCCTTCTTTAATACCCCTATTACATTTTTGTGGCCCTCCCTTTCCTCTGTGAGTACTGAACAGAAGTATTTGTTCAGGATGTCTGCTTTTCCTTGTCTCCTCTGCACAGTCCCCACTTCTCTTTTTACTCTCACAGTCCTACCCCTGGTCTTTCTGTATTTGCGAGCTCTCGACCTCAGACCTGAGTGCGTAATCTGACGTTATTTTTGATGATGATTTGACCCTGAAATCACAGGTGTCTGCCGTTGTCAAATTTTCCTTTTATCATCTGAGGAATTTAGCCTGGGTGAAACACCTGGTTAGTCTGGCAGACCTGCCTACTTTGGTCCACGCTTCGTGACCACCCGCCTTGATTACTGCAATTCCCTGTACCTAGGGCTGACGGGGTTTGATATCCGCGCTTGCAGCTAGTACAGAATGCAGCAGCCAGGCTCTTGACTGGGACATCTAGAACGAGTCATATTACGCCTGTAGTGCGGACTGCACTGGCTGCCAGTTCAGAGTTGGATCACCTTCAAGGTCAGATTACTGACCTATAAAGCCCTACACTAACAGGGAGCACAGTATCTGAAAGATCTCCTTATTCCTACTGCCCCTCTTGCTCACTCCGATCTGTCGACGAGGGATTGCTAGAGATTCCCAGGGTTCGCTTGAAAACATCTGGGGAGCGTGCATTGCAGTGCTGCCCCCCGCCTTGTGGAATTCTCTACCTCATCTGATATGAGAATGCCTGACCGTCAATTTTAAATTTGAGCTAAACATTTTGTTTTAAAAAGCATATGGAGAATGATTTTGTTAGTTAATTAATTATAGTTGTTTTAATGTGTGTTTTAAATTTGTACAGTGCTTTGGATTTGAAAAGCTCAAATAATTTTAAAAAAAAAAAAAAAAAAAAAAGTCTTGTCCCCATTCGTTGTTGCCTGTGTTGTTCTCTGACAGTGATATTGCACTCCTTAATGCCCTCCTGTTTCCTTGTACACCTTCCTATCCTCCTCCCCTGCACATCTCCTATACATTCGGAATGCTACCCTCTTAGCTTTTACCTTTTTGAGAGCCACAGTGTTCTGTTTTTCCTCTTGCTTTTGCTCAGTTGCTTGATGCAGTGGTTTGTTGCCATCAGTGTGGCCCTTTTATCTTTGTCCACACTATTCCTTCATCCACTCACATCACCCCAAAAAAAAAAAAACAGGTCATTCCTGAAGCTTTCACCCATCTTTATAATCTGTCATCCTGAAGTTCAGGACTTTCACCTTGTGTGATTCAATTCCGATGTGTCATTGTATTGAACTACACAGCACAGTGATCGCTGATCTCCAGGTGGCCTCCCACCTTGACGCCTGCATCACTGTCCCTGTTAGTACCAGGCTGGCTGGGGGGTGAAGTGTCCCAGGGACAGTTTTCCTCCCTCAGAGGGGAACAAGGTTCTGCTTTGTCTGCCATGCAGCGGAGGCTGTGAGGCAGCATAGTGGGACCACAGCAGGGATTGGTACAGATGTCAACCGCGTGTAGTCCACGTGCACTTGGGTCATTTTACGCTGACACCCTCTGGAAGAACATCGCAGTTGGAGGAGAAAGCCCATGCTCTCTGTTGGTCTGGTAATTCCTGCTGGCCCATGTACGACCGACATGGCAATCTGCCTACCCCTACCATGGTTCTCGTGGCTGACTAGTAAGTCCATGAAAAGTGATCAGCGTTGAAGGGTGGTTGCCATCGGTAATCGGGAAGCGAGAAAAGCTTGGTTGGAGTAACTCGGAAGTTTTTCCTATTGGTATCCCACCGTGCCTCCGCTGCACCCTGCTGGAGGGGCACTGGCACCATTTTATGGCCATGCCTGTGTCTTCCTCTCATTGATTGGAGCAGCTCTGTGGTTTCCCAAAGGAGCCTACTGTCTCACCTCTGACACATGCCCAACAGGCCCCCTTTGGTGGCTTTATCCGTGGACTCTTCTTTCCATGGTGGGCCACAGTGTGCCAACCCAAAGTGATGGAGACTTTAAAGACTGTGCACCGTCCTTCATCTTTAGTTTGGTCCTGTTTGAGCTGCACACCCCATTTATGTTTCCAGTTTGGGCTGTTTAAAAAAAAAAAAAAAAAAAAAAAAAAAAATCTGATGGTGTTTTTCTGCTCGGGAGGCTAGTAGGGTGTTAGGTTGCATAGGAAGGGTATCAGGAACAGGAAAAGGAGATGGTACCCCTGTATAAATCAAGTTGGTAAGACACCCCCACACACTTTGAGTACCGTGTCCATTTGTGAAGGCTACATCCCTGAAGGGACATACATTAGAGGCGGTCCAGTGGAGGGCAACTAAAATGGTGCAGGGACTGCATCAAAAGCCCTATGAGGGAGACTAAAGGACATCAGTGTATACTCCCTGGAACAGAGGGCGGCGCAGAAGGATATGATGGAGACCTTTGAATACCTTACGGGTAAATAGGGTACAGGAGGGAGTATTTTTCAAAACAAAGGGTGGTCAAGAACAAGGGGACATGCTATGAAGCTGGAGGGAGTAGATTCAGGAGAGATGTGAGGAAGTACTTCTTCACAGAAAGAGTGGTGGCTTCCGGAACAGCCTACCAGCCAGGTGGTGGGGATGAAAATAGTGGTGAGGTTCAAGAATGCATGGAATAGGGCCGGCCCGGTGGCGCAGAGGGTTGAGGCACTGGGCGCCACGCCAGTGACCTGGTTCGGGAACGAGCCGGGGTCGGGAGGGGCGAGAGAAGATTGAGCATCCAGAGGACTGCTCACCTCTCTTGGATGGATAGCAGTCCCACCTGCTGATTGCCCTCAGCAACAGCTGGAGAGGGATACGGTCAGGAAGTTCGAGCTGACGTACGAGTTGGAGGAAAATTGAATCTGCCACTCCCGGAGCAGTCCAGAGTCTGGATTGGGTCTTGGGGAGTGGGGAGAGGGAGAAGCCAGCAACCTCCCCTGGGCCCACCGTGGGGATCCGTGGGGGTATCTCTGGGGCCAACTAGTACAGAAGCAGCAGAGCCGAGAGAGAGTCCTCCCGTCAGAGGGTCAGGCCGCCTCGCCAGGGCTCAGAGGAGCAATAAAATCTATATAGAAAAGAATGCATGGGATAGGCACAAGGAATCCTAATGGGAAGTGGGGAGTAGCTGTAGATCCAGCAGGATTCATGTGAGAATGAGTAGGGAATGGATGGGCCAGGGCGACCCTCATCTGGTCACAGATTTGTGTTTACATGCTTCCTGCATGGGCCAGAAAATGCTGTTTTTACATTACAGATCAAGGGCATGCTCTCAAAAATTGGAGCATTCTACTCTGGGCTTGCGACACTCTTATTCTATGAAGTGTCTCACTTGCAGTTGCCCTGAAAGCAGGCACGTTTGGGGCAGTCCTTTTTTTTTTTTTTTTTTTGTGTGGTTTTTCCTAACTTCAATTACTGATTGATCATCTCGATCCATAATGTATTAACACCTCTGCAGAGACTGCTCTTATGATTGTAAGTGTGGTCTTGCATTACATCCTTAAGCAATCCAGACTGCTTACCTTGGGTTCATGGTTCTCGTTCCCCAAGAATACACGTGAGATTGGTCTCAGTGATGGTATTAACATACGTCCTGTGGGTGAGGAATGTTGTCACTTTCCAGACATTCTCATTATGAGGGTGTGTTGGGCTCAGAACGATTTGTGTTTGTATTATCCCGTGGGTTAGATCTGACCCTTGTTTCTTCCCCCCCCTGCACAAGTCTTGTAAAATAGAAATCACAAGCCATCAGATGGGATGCTGTCTTCAAGACGCTGGACAAAATGGCTGCTGTTTATCGTGCTGCTGTGGTGTTTTGTGTGTTTGTTTTGTGATGTGAAATAAGCGCCTTCCTCCCAAATGCTCTTTGAAGTATTGGTATGCTGAAAATTGTGTTTTGCCCTCGTGACAGTGGTGCTCTTAACTGCTATCCAGGTTTGTGATGTGTTCCCATCCTGGGGCCAGAAATAGGGCTGGGCACCTCAGAGGCATGGCACTCTGGTACAGGAAGGAGGGAGTGGCTGATTTTGGGGAGGTGGAGAGACCTCCACCCTATTTAATCAGGCTAATCAAAGTAGTATTAGCAGGGGCACCAAGGCAGCAGTCCGCCATCCTTTCTGGAGGATGGCTTCAGCAGTGGCAGTATAAACGCTTGGGGTGTAGAGGAAAGGGTTGAGAGGATGTTGACTCTGAAGTAACAAAAAAAAAGCAACAAACACAACCTGTCCTTATGATACCTTACCAGTTACTAAATGTTCTTCGATTGATGCTCCACAAGTGAACGTTGAATGACGCTGCCTTCTTTTAAAGTCGGGCTTCTGGTGGATACTTTTGAAGAGTCTGGGACTCTGATCTTCTTACTTTATTTTCAAGATTCTTTTGAAACATTTTAAGCATTCTCTGTGGGCCACAGTGTTTTGCAAAATGGAATTGTTTTTTGGGGGTGCTTGAGTATTTTACTAATCTGTTTTATTTCCCTCCACCGCCCATTTTCCTACAAAACACACACATTGTGCCAGATCATTTTGCACAACCTCCTCTCCCACGCCTACAAATCCATCCATCCTGATGATTCAACATCTCATGTTGATGACCCATGGAATAATCTTGCCTCCAGTTTTAGCTGTGCAGTTAATCTCCATCCTGAGAATCTCCATAGGTTTACTGCCCTCTGGGGCAATAAGTGTCTCTAATGTTACCCTTGAATTTATTACCTTTGAGCTTCAGGACATGTCCCTGTATCGTAGTGGAACATACCAGACCGAACATCTCCCACTCCTCAACCTTGTTCTCCTCTCATTATGCAGAAGTCTTGTGCCCCCCACACAAACCTCCTTTGCTCCAGAGTATACATTTTTAAACTATAACTTGTATTCTTCTGATGTTTTGGTCTGCGTTGCACCATCTCTACAAACTCAATGTGGCTTTTTCCTCAGGAGTCTGGCCACTCTCCTGCTAGTTCAGGCCCTTCCCTGGGCATCCACACGAGCCTCCAGATCATTGATGAAGATGTGAAAGTAGTGGCCCTGAGGGCTGGCTCGGTGGTGCTGAGGGTTGAGGTACTGGATGCCACACTCATGCCATGCCAGCGACCCAGGTTTGGGAATGTGGGGTGCCGGATTGGGAGTGGGGGGGACGGAGCAGGATCGAGAGCAGCCTAATGGCAACTTTTCTCTCCTGGCATGGTTGTAGCGCCCCATACTTCTGCCACCAGTGGCGGTCCAGTATCAGGCAGGTAGGGGAGGGCAGCAAGTCAGGAGGTGCCTTGGAGATGTGCTTGCACAGGGGAAGAGCCAGGCAGCAGGAAAACTCCGGATAAAACATAATTGGGAAAAAGTAGTGGCCCCAGAGGGCTGTGGCAACAGTCTTACCAGACTGCCATAAGAAGCACTCGAAAGCCTTCTATGCTGTGCCCCACAGAAGATTGGTTAATAAACTGGGGAGTCTAGGGTGGGACAGAAATAACTAGGTGGGTGGGGAACTGGCTGGACGGGTAGAAGCCAGAGGGTGGTGATAAATTGGGTGTGTTCTGGGAGGTATGGGACACAGGTGGGGTACCTCAGGGGTTGCTGCTGGGACCCATCCTGTTTAACAGCTCCATCAGCAACATAGCGGAGGGGTTGTATGAGAAGGTCTGCCTTTTGCAGACGATACGAAGATCTGCAATAGGGTGGACAGCCCAGAGGAAGTGGAGACTGAGGAGGATATAAGGATGTTGGAAGGGTGGTCGGAAACATGGCAGCTACAATTCAGTGCTAAGAAATGTACTGTGATGCACATGGGGAGGAATTACCCGCAGGCAATATACCCACTGGGGGGTGAATGCAACTAAGCAGGAGAAGGATCTAGGAATCTAATCACAGATGACCTTAAAGCTGGGGGCCCAGTGCAGCAAAGCGGTAGGAAAAGCAAATAGAATGCTGGGCGTGCATAGGGAGAGGAATAACTAGCAGAAGGTGGAGGTGCTGATGCCACTCTGCAAGTCCATGGTGAGGCCCACCTGGAGCACGGGTTCAGTTCTGGAGACCTCACCATTGCAAATCCATAGATGGTATGGAAAGAGTGCAGAGGGTTACTAGGATGGTGCATGGGTTAAGTGGAAAGCGATATGAAGAGTGGTTGAGGGTGTTGAATTTGTACTCAGTGGAGATGCGGAGGATAGGGGGACATGATTGAAAGCGTTTAAGTACCTGAAGGATTAATAAGGGGGCTTATTTACAGGAAGGTAGGCACTAAAACTAGAGGGCATGGACTGAGGGGTAGGTGTCAGGAACGTGAGGGACATTACTTCACGAGAGGGTGGTGGAGCCCGGAACAGTCTACCAGAAGAGATGGTGAGGGCAGAGGGGATGGAGTTCAGAAAGGCGTGGGACAAACACAAGCGGTTGGCTAAAGAGTGGAGGGTGGATCACTGGGTGGGGGGCTAGTAAAGAGGGGAGGGTGGGCAGACTCGATGGTCCTTTTCTGCTGATAAAAATCTGTGAATGTATACTAGTGACCAGGGTTTGGGAACAGACCTGGATCTCTTGGGGTTGGGGGTGGGGATTGGGTGTCCCACAGGACACACTTTTTCTCTGAGGGAGGGCAGCTTGCCCTGCTGCAATATTGTCACCTAGGTGACAGTAGGTTGTGGCGCGAGCAGGAGTACTACATTGGGGAGGGGTCCCTGATGGAAGACATCAGCACTCCCAATGTCACATGCTGTCAAGTCGTTGCTCGGGAGAAAAAGGAACACTGACTTTAGGAGGAGTCCCCTGCAGATCCCTCACTGGCTGCTGGACACAGGACCCACTTAACCGAGCGAGGCATCCATAGGGGCTGGGTACCCCGATGGCCCCACCACAGGGTGCAAGTTCTGAAGGAATAGGTGGGTCCCCAGGTAAGTCAGAATGGTGGCTGATTATGGGGTTGGGGAGACTGCACGGAGAGGGGGCCAGCATGCTGGGGGAGGGCCTCAGCAGTGAGGGCTTAGGTACTCCTCCGAGTAACTCTCTCCAATCTTGAGTGGTGCCTGTACACCCAAACTCTCCGCGCCCTACTCCCAAGTCAGTTAGTAAGCCACCTTGTGTAACACGTCTTGTATACTTTGAGCAGTTGCAGAAGGAGTCACTACAGCCTAGATGTTCGAGCACTGGGCTGTCGTCCTGGAGACCCATTAGACATGGGTTTGAATCCTACAGCGGCCACTTGCATACTGTGTTCCCTTGAGCAAGTTACTTTATCTTTCTACGCTCTGGGATCTGGCTGGCGAAAAATTACGGCATCTTGTGTGCCTTTCCCAGCGAAAATTCTAAAATAATGTGTCAGAGTTGGGCGGCCCAGTGGCGAGTGGCTGAGGCGCTTGGGCACCTCACCTGCCGCTACTGTGGTGATCCAGCTTCAGAAACGGACGGGGAGGGGGGATTGGATGCCTGTGACAGATCTCATCCCTAGGGAGGGGAACAGCATGAGTCACTGCTTGGTCGCCATAGTGGAGACTGGGTGACAAAACAGCCTTATGACTGGTCGGGCACAGGTGCAGAATATGTGTGCTGTCTTTACAGCGCACACCCTCATTGCACGTGTGCCTGTCTGAGGATGAGGAAAGAAATGGGAGCGGTCAGTGGCTCTCTAAGCCATAAAATGACGTTTTGCCATACGCTTTAGACCCTCTCCTTATGTGGATCTAAGCTGGTGGGGTGAAGTTGGGGCACCGGATGCCTGAAGAAAATAGACTGACCACAGGGGAAAAAATGACCAGTGTCAAAGACTATGCTGAAGTCCAGATGGACTATATTTATGGCTCTGTTGTTCATGGCCCTGGTCCCTCTCGATGAATGGGATCAGGTTGGTTTTGTATGATAACAGCGGGTCAGTAAGACCGCTGATTACATAATGAGACAACCACTTGACATCAAAAGGCGAACCACACAACACCGACTGCAGATAGCAATGGTTGCTTATTTCACAATGGGGGAAAAAATCAAATTTTCATGTGGGGCAAGCCCCCGCAACTCAAAATAAGGATTGTAAACTTCAGGGGAGCGGACTTGGGAGAAGAGAGCAACTCCCTGGAAGCAAAATATCTTCCTGCACTGGGATCTGAATCCGCACCTCAGGCTCCAGGGAGTGGCTCAAGCCACGGCCTGCAGCCAGCTCGGCAGGACTTGCCGAGGTAATCTCTGTCCCCTTTGTCATGGGTGTAGCACGTATCCCCAGCCTACACTCACTTTTAAACATTTGTTGCTCTTTTTTCTCTACTTACATGGGAGTGGTATTGTTGTGTCGCTCATGTTGAGTCAGCCAGTAATGGTCACCCATATAGGGTGTTACCATCAGGTTGGTTTAGCACAATCTGCCATAAAACCATGCTAAGAGAGAGTGAGAAAATTGGCCTGTAGTTGCCTGGTCTGACATGGGGACTACATTGGCCACTTTCTGTTACTTCAGCTAAAGATTACTGTAGCTGTGTACTTATTGAAAGATTACCTTCCCAGAACTGGCCAGCTGTGTTAGGCAAAGCAAAATGTTACTGCCCAGTATGGCATGGGGTCATTATGTTATGGCCAAAACTATAAAACAACAATACCACACACACAACAGTGTGCGGCAAAATAAGGTCGGCACAACACACTGACCAACTCACAACCTCGTCGCACCACTTGGAACAGTATCAAAGTCTGTTTATGACTGGACTGCTTGCACCCCCCAAAATGGGGGCTTTACCTCCCACGCCCCAAACTAAAATAACAAACCCGAGGGGGTGTTGACTGAGGAGAAAAGGAATACTGAGAGCAGGGAACTTTGTTTTTCTTTAAAAAAAAAACACCTTGGGAGATGGGGAATCAAACCCCATCCCTGGGTCTCAACTGCACCAGGTGCTTGTGCCTACCCTCCACCCTGGGAGCAACCCAACCAGGCACACCTGTGGCCTCTTCAGTCCTTCCTCCAGTTCCTAGTGAGTGACGGTAGCGGTAGTTTCCTTACCACTGTCTCTGTAATACTGCTCCGCTTTAGACTGCTTGGTTCTTCATGCACTGTTTTCATCCCTGACATACTGACCCGATACCATGCAATATTTTATTTTATTTCAAATTATTGTCTGACTGGCTCTGTGGCTCAGAGTGAGAGGGAACACTATAGCATGCTGGCAACCCAGATTTGTGCTAAGACTCAGGGGCTCAATATTTAAAAGTTTGCACAGGGCAGCAGGCGTTTGCCTGCACAAACAGATTATTGCACTAGAGCACGGTATTCAGAAAGGGCATTTGCATGGGCAAATGGGATTAGTGCCGGACAAAACACAATGTATGCAGGTGGACAGAGGGAGGGCTGGGACAGGACCACCACGCAACCCCAACAAAAGCTAAATAAAATAAATAAATAAAATATTCAGCGCATTTATGCTGTGCAGAAGGGGTCAGTTCGGTTCCTGTTGTACAGCTCACCTAGCTGAACAAAACTCCGACTACTCTGGGCAGCCTTAGCAGCTACCGGAGGTACTGCACCCAACAGCCATGTCAGCCGGTGGGGAGCACACCTGCCCCTCCCAGTGGTCCGTGGTTGTCCCCGCTGACCGCCATCCCAGTACCCGCAGGTATGCCCTGGTGCCTAATGGTCCCCACCCCACCAGTCCATACAGGAGCATAGTAATCCATGGTGTCCAGTGGTACCTCCTGGTCACCAGCCCCTATTGTAATAAACTGATCCTAGTGCCTAGCGTCCCTCCCCAATCCACAGTCCGTAACATAAACCTGCATCCTGGCCCACTCACGAGACACTGGCTTCCTGTGGCTACTGCCACCCTACCACTCAAGCTGTCCTGTTAAATACCAACGTTTCCCTGGTGCCTAGTGGTTCTTCCCACCTCCAGTCGTGCCGCCCGCATGCTGTCTGCAGTCCCTGGTGCAGAGTGGTCCCCTCACCTGTGTCCGCTGTCCTCTGAAGTGCCCTTATAAAACCCTGGTGCCTAGTGATCCCTCCTCCACCACTGTCCCGGCCCAGTAATCCAGCACTGTATTCCTGGTGTCCAGGGACCCCACCCACTGACATCCCTGTCCTGTAGGCTCCATTATGGTGCTGTGGTGGATAGGGTGCCTCCCCAGGATCACCAGCCCGTTATGACATCCACACTCCCATGTCCTGGATTCCTCTCCCTGCTTTGATCCCTGGTCAGACTATTCATTGTGACTGTCATTGGATTGTGGCCCCAATCCATGACCCCAGTACACAGATAGAAGGCCCGTAGCATGCCCTGCTTTCCAAGTCTGACTCTGGTGTACTGTAGTGGACAGACCATACAAATGCCCTGGAGTCCCATGGTAAACCACCCCCATGACCCGATCCTGTACCAGTACAGTAGTCCCCAGTGTCTAGCACCCTCCCTCATCGGAAAGCACCAGTGCTGTGGATAGATGGCGACCGGCACAGCCCTCCTCAAAGCTCCTTGGCCGTCTGCCGTATGGCAAGGCGGGCTTGTGTCTCTTATGCATAGCGCACACACCCTTTATGCATAGGGTACAGCCCTGCCTTGTCTGGTATGGTCGGCAGAGGAGGTGTGAGGGGCTGTGCCGTCGCCATATCTGTCCATGGCACCTGCGTGCTTCTGTTTTTGGGGTGGAGCATACTGGGAGGACAGTGTCAGACGGTGGTGGCGGGGAAGCTAGACACCAGGACTATTGCATTGGTACAGGGTTAGTCATTGGGAGATGGTGGTACCCGAGACATCAAGGCATTTGTATAGTCTGTCCACTAAAGTATACGTGACTCTGATTTGAACAGCAGGGTGTGCTATGTTGGGCCTTTTGTCTGTGTACTGGGGTTGGGGATGGGACAGTGTTGTGGGGAGGTCCACGGTTCAGTGGCTGTCACCTTGCTTGTGCCGGGCTGGGGATTGGTACAGGAATGATCTCCGCCACGGGACTGTGGATGTTATAACAGGTCTGGCAATTGGGAGGGGGCGACTGGACACCAGGGTTCCAGTGTCTGATTACTGGGCCAGGGATAGTGGGAGGGGCATACACTAGACACCACAGTTCTATGATGGCACTTTAGGGATGGCGGTTGGGGCAGGTGGTGACCACTGTGCAGCAGGGATTGCCGACAGCACTGCAGGCGCGATTGGAGGGTGGGAGTCACCACATTCACAGACGGGCGATCGGAAAGAGGGGCACTAGTCACAGAGATTCATTGCTAATTAATGGGACAGCGATCAGAGAGTTGTGGGAGACCACTGGGCACCAGGGACTCATATCTGTGGGACCGACAGTTGGGGGTGTCACGCTAACCTGCTGCTACCCGTGCAAGTGAACCAATAATGGGCATGCAGATGGACCCTTGCCACCTTTCATGCCACTGGGCTCATTTACCATGGTCCCTCAGAAAATTGTGGATAGTGCTCTGGCCGAGGCTATTAACTGCATATCAAGGAACCATGTTGGGGCGGCTCAGCTTGTCCCTATATTCATTTGGATAGTGCGGGGTACTTTCTGACTCAATATAGCATCCTTGATCTCCTGAGCGCTTGGGCCTTTGTGCTTTTGAATATCGGACCCGAACCTTGGCGTAGGCCAGTAGGTAGGGCTGAGAGCTTCTGATGGATGGAGGGTGTTCGCTGCACTACCATTGCCACTGTGGGGAAAAATTATTTCAGTCTTCTTAAATGATTTTTAAAACTCTTTGTGACAATTAAGATGAAAATTAAACTATATCCAGTCTATGATGCAGCCCCTGCCCCTAAAAGCCAGAGTGTTTTTTTTTTTTTTTTTTTTTTAATTTAACATTTTACAACCCCTTGGTGACTGACTGGTGCCCATCGGATGACACCCCTCCTCCTCGGTCCTGTCACCCAGCATCTCCCATACTTAACCACTTCGGTTCCTTCAGTGGTTGCCCTTCATATTGGGCTGCAGGGGTGTCCTTAGGCCCTGCAGAGACTGGTCAGCGGTGGGCCTGGGATCAGCGGTACAGTGGCTCTGCGAGAATCGTCCTCATCCAGTGCCAGTCAGGTTTTTCTGGCTGTTTTCTTTTCCCCATCTCACAGGATGTAGGCGGCTAGAGTGCATTGGCCTGCGCGGGCAAGCATGCTAGTGCTGCACCAGCCAGCATTCTTCCATGCATGGCTGCCTGTAGCTCCACCTGTTATAGCCAGGTGTGCTCACATGGCGGCAGCTGCCTCCCCGACCTGGAGGAGAGAGCCCTGGTGGAATGCTCGGCCTTCTACCTCCTGAGGCTCCCTGCCTGATTACTCAGGCTCTTTTCTGAACCCAGGCTGCTGGTGTTGCGAGGGTAGTGCTGCCGTTGTGCAGATGAGCTGGCTGATCAAAAGCCAGAGGTAGCCCTGCATGTGGATCTGGTGAGAGCTTATTGATGGGGGTTTATTTGACACTTTTGGGAGACTGGGACAGGTGCATTTCTTGTGCCCTGTGTGTCAGGCTAAAAGGCGTCTGGTCTTTCAGCAAGCAAGGTTGTGCTGGGGAGCGGCATGACACGAGGAGTGCTGTGTGCCACTTCGTCTTGCTTTTGTGACTTGACTTTGGGTTATTTGTGTTGCTTTTATGCTTGTTTGGGCTCGCTTGCTGCTTTTGTGCCTGCGTCAGTAGTCCGTGAGTGACACTTTGTGTGTGTGTGTGTGTGTGTGTGTTCCGTTACGATGCTTTATATATGTGTTTCTCCGTGACTCTCTCTTACATCTGCCTTGGGCACATACAGTCCACCTCACATGCCTCTGTCAGTGTGATATGTTTCATCAGTGCCTGCTGCATTTCAGGTGCACTGTTGAGCCTGCACCACATGGGTGGCCATGTTAAATGTCATCTGCTGTTTTTTAGTCTGTGATTGGCCGAGTTCTCTCCTTGCTCTACAGCTAGTCAGAAATGTGAAACGAGTAGTCATCATTTTTCCCCAATTTCAGTATTGACCAGTTCTGCCCATAGTCTGTTTTTCTGCCCCCACCCACCCCAACAAGATTTTTTTTTTAATCAGTATTTATACTCCTTGGCGAGGGGCACGCCTGACACCCTGCTACCGGCTTTGCCGCTCCACTCCAATGTTCTGGGTCTCCCTGGTGACTCTCCTTATGGCTCAGGCCCCCACAGATTGCCCCGGCAGGGTTGGGAGGGAGAGCCGTCCCCCAAACACCCGATGCCTGAATCTAGTCTCTGCTGCAGGTTGTCCCAGGACCAGGTGGATGGGGTGCGGTGAGCAAGCATAATGCCTCCCCGCTGTGCCATCCATTTTTCTGCCACTGCTTACCTGAGGAGCTTATGTGGGTGGATGTTGTGCATGCATCCTGGAGACAGCGACTCCCTCCGCCCTCACTCTGATTTTGTCTGCCGCCAATGCTCTTGAGGGCTTACCACCAGGCCTCCACCTGGAGGCAGCCAAAGGCGCAGTGCGGCCAACTTCATGTTCGGAAGAGGAGATCGATCTTTTCCAGGCCCCAACCGACCCCAAGCAGCCCTGTGCCTGTTCCCAAGCTCTCACTGGCGTGGCAGGAGGTAAGCGCTGGCGCTCAGCTCTCCACCACTGGGCGGTAACAAGATTTTTTTAGCGGAACCCACATGTGTTCCTTTTAAAATGGGAGAATTTTTTCATTTCTTATAGCTTTGTACCCCTTTGACAGCTCATTCACTCTGTCCTTGCCTCTCCTCGGCCAGCACCCACCTCCTGGACCTACCTGAGCTGGTTCCCCACGGCTTGCACTCCATGGTGGGTCTGGAGGGAGGGCTGTCTCCCCCACCCCAGTCCATATCCATATGCTTCTTCCCAGCACCCTCCCCCAACCCCATATCCAGAGGCCCCAGTGATCCAGGTGGTGGTGGGTCAGGGAGATGTGTGGGATGTCATGTAGCCATAGGTCCCCCCACTGTTATATATGTCAGTCCCTTGGCTGTGGTGGCGTAACGTGCATTACCACTGGGTTTCTACCTGGTGACAGTCAAAGGCCGAGGACGGTTTAGCTCACCTCCCTGGGAGAGAGGGTAGTCCCTGGGGCGCTCTGTTGCCCCCGCCCGGTTGACTCCCAGCGACCTGGAGTTAATTCCTGAACTCTGGTTGCTCGTGTAGCAGCAGTGGAGGAACCAGTGCTCAGCACTCCGGCCACTGAGCTGGCTAAGAATCCCTCAACCCCCAGTTGGTACAAATTTTTTTTTTTGTTCCCCATACATTTTATCTCCTGATCATCCCGCAGCCCCTTCTATCCAACCTTCCCAGCCCTGTCTCTGGCTCCTCTGGGACCTACCTTCACCAGTGTTCTCTGCCGCAAGACTGTGGTTGTGCCTGGCCACTGGAGAGGCCTGCAGAGAATTCATCCCCATCCTGCTGCCTGGGGTGGTTTCTCTCCAGTTTATATCCCTGGGCCCATGGACGTGCAGTGGGCACAGTGTCTGAGCTCTGCCTCCGCAGAGACTGTCCCGTGTCCTGAGCGTGAGATCCCTTCCATGCTGTGGTGTGTGCATGTGCTGGCACCCAGCCACCGCTAGGAGTCAGGCAAGCAGTGTGCCACTTAATCCCCTCTTCAAAGAAGTAGCACTGTCTGGGGTCGCTCGAGTTTTCCTGGCCCCCAGCAACCCAAGTCCATTCCCGACCCTGGGCTGCCAGTGTGGCAGCAGGTAAGGTGCCCGTGCCTCAGCCTCCATGGTACTGGACTGGCCTGGCGCTTATTTGTTTTGTCAGACAATTTGTAGCAGTGTTTTAATTTCTTTTTTTGTTTCCATCTGTTTATTTCTCCTGTTCGCCTCCTGGCCCCCATATAACAAGTCTCTTCCCCGCCCCATCACCCGTTCCTTCGTTTTCTGCCACAGGACCTGTGGTTGTGCCCAGCCACCAGTGTGGAGCTTTTGGGGTTGGTCGTCATTCTGCTACCTCCATTTTTCATCCCTGGCCCACAGGACGCTCAGTGGATGCAGTGTCCAAGCCCGTCTCTGTGGAGATGGCCCTGGCATCCTGAATATTGAATTTCTTTCCTTTCTGCGTAGTGTGCATGCTGGCGCCCAGCCATCGCTGGGTGTCAGGCAAGCTGCTGCGACTCTCCAGCCCCCCTCCCCGAGGAAGTAGAGCTGTCTGTGGACGCCATCCTTCCCTACCCCGCCGACCTCAAATAATCTGAGTCCGCTCCCGACCCTAGGTTGCTGGTGAGGCGTCCGGCACCTCGGCCCTCTACGCCACTGGGCCAGTTGTTTTAATTTCTTTAAAAAATAAAAAGTAAGAGAGGGGTTGGTCACGAAAAGGGGACTAAGTAAGAAATGACATTACCATGTTCATCTGCTCACCAGAATGAAAAATGAAATGAAAAATAAATTCAGCAACATTTTTAATTGAAAATTGATTATTGAAATAAGATTTTTAATTGAAAAAGTGCATCGTTGTGGGGTTCTGCTAAAATGAGCAGAAAATGCAAGTTTGCTTTACAAGTGATAAAATGTACAATACAATTTCTTTATCCCAACTTTTTCCATTCATTGTGGGCAGTCGGGAGCCTTGCATGGGAGGGAGGCTGGGATTTTGGGAGGGTGCATGGCTAGCATGAGGATCTGGCTGTGCCCATCGCAGTGGGAGGGTAATCAGAAGGTGTGGGTTTTGAATAAAGTTGGTGTATGTTGCCCAGTAATGTCACGATAAAACAATTCCTACTGATTTATAATTTATCTTTGTACAAAAACAGTGTCATAGTTATATGTGCAGCACAATATATTGTGATAAACTACCTTGCACTCTTATCTCTGTTGCCCCGCTGCATGTCCCTCTCCAGCTGCGGCCGAGGGTTTCGATTCCCCCACCTTTCCAATCATATTGTTACTATTTCACTTAAAATTAGAAATGCTGCAGATTATGGTGATAACATATTGTGGTATTTTTGTACACAAAATTCGTGATCCTCAAAACTTCGATATTGTGACATCCAAGTGTTGCCCATCAACTGTTTTGACAGATTGACTTGGTACATGATGCAGGTCATTCCCAGGTGCTGGAGACATTTGAAGTGGTTCGACCTGCCCCCTCCCCGAAAAAAGAGGTTCCTTAATTTTCTTTTCTCACCCTTCCTTGTTGCAGATATGGAAGAAGACCCTGCAGTGCTTCACGGCCAGTGGGCCGCCACCATGAAAGGAAGAGGTCAAACCGTGGAGGCGAAGCACAAGGACATCTGCGGCCACACGTCACCGAGATGTGGAGAACTCGCGCAGCTCCGGTCTAAGACCGCTCCTTACAGCTCATCTGCAAGTCTGAGCCTGATCCCGACCAGTTTGATTATGGTATGTCCCATCACTGTGTGTGTGTGTGTGTGTGTTTTCTTTTGGTGTTTAAACTTATTAAATGCTTGTGAAGGTGTGGGACTGACTGCCCTGGAGATGAAAGCCCTCTGTCTGCAGGAACAGGTACAGTGTGGGTCAGGGACAGTGCAGGCTTCCCCACACTGTGGGGTATTTAGTGCTGGCGAAGGTGAGGTTGACAGCACTGGAGACTGAAGTCATCTGCTTATCCACAGAGACAGGATACAGTGTGGGGCAGAGACAGTGCAGGCTTCCCACACTGTGATGGTTAAGCAGTAATGACCAAAAGCCGGTCATTTCTGAGGGATTAATGACCGTTTGGGGAGGGCTGCCTCCACCATCCGTCGTTAATCCAAGGAAATGACCTGCTTCGAGGTTGTTACTGTGATTATAAGTCTAACAGCTTTAATTTTTGCCGGTTTTATTTAGGTTTTAGCAGTTTACGTGAGCTGTGTGTGCCACACAACATCATTCTGCAGATGGATGAATAATTAATCAAACTTATAATTAAGATTTAGTGCTGGTGAAAGGTGAGGGACTGACAGCACTGGAGACTGAAGGCCTCTGTTTATCCACAGGGACAGGTACAGTGTGGGGCAGGGACAGTGCAGGTTTCTCCCACACTGTGATGTATTTAGCTGGTGAAAGGTGAGGTACTGACAGCACTGGAGCCTGAAGCCCTCTGTTTATCCACAGGGACAGGGACAGGTACAGTGTGGGACAGGGACAGTGCAGGTTTCCCTCACGCTGTGGCGTGTTAGTGCTGTGAAAGGTGAGGGACTGACAGCACTGGAGTAAGGATGTCACGGTATGAGATTTTGACTGTATAACTGTGACAATACAGCGGTTATTGTGAATATTGCGGAGTAGTCATTTTTATTCATAAAGTCTCTTGTGTTAGGGAAGTTGATATATTGGATCATGTGACAGTTTAAACTGTTACATGATCAATAATCCACCGATGCCAGAAAGCAAGGCATTACATGACACTACACTTTCACATGGTGTTATCTGTGTGTGTGTGTGTGTGTGTGTGTGTGTGTGTGTATATATGTGTGTATATATATATATATATATATATATATGTGTGTGTATGTATATGTATGTACAAACCTGTGGGGCGTAAAGCGTGGCCTGCTGTGCTGTATGTAAAACAGGATAGTTCTTAAAATGGCAGGGCCAACAGCTGAGCTGTTTGCAGCAGCTCTGCTGATCTACAAACTGAAACTCTAACCTGGGCAAAATAAACCCACCAGATCCAGACAAAAACAGCATATTTCCATTGAGCTCACCATAACTGAATATTTTACTTAATACAGGTTTTTCCTATGTTTTGGAGTGCTTTAGGATAACGAAAGCGGTGGCTGGAGGAGAGGGCACAAAGCAGAAGAACGCACTAAGGCCCAAGTGAAGAGAGGCAGGGATAGTATAGTGGTTAAGAGTACCGAGCTGCAGAGTTGGAAAACTGGGTTTGAATCCCACAGTAACCACTTACATACTGCGTAACCATGAGCAAGTCCTTAACTTCCTGTGCTCCCAGGATGCACCTGGAAACAAACCTCGGCTTAGTACATATTTCTTGGCCAAAACTTGTAAAATAAAACAAATGAAAAGAAGTGGACTCCCGACTGGAGATGCAACCCAGCCAATTGGTGCTTCCAAAATGCTAGTGTTGGATACTGAAGGTGCAGTTGGTTTTGGAGGACGTGAAGTGGGGCCATGAGGATGGCAGACAAGGCCTTTGAAGCAGCATTACTGCCAGAGAAGACATGCTGCTGTGAGATGCCTAAAGAACTTGGAAAATGGGGCAAGAGCATCCCATATTTGAATTCTGAGACTCTGGAAGGTGACTCTTTTACTGAATTTGTGGCGGGTTGACTGAGATTTTGCAGCTGGATGACCGATCGTGGCCCAGATGGCAGACAGAATTACCTCGAGGAGGGCGTCTTCAGGCAGTTGCTGGAGGGGAATCCGGCATGGACTTATTATGGTGCAGGGATCGCGGAAGGAGCGCGACTGGGTACTGTGGGAGGTGAAGCAGAGGCCCTCTGAATTGGCAGGACACACCCATTTACATCTTCCAGGACCCTTTGCTTCACCATCCGCCAGCGGAGGAAGGGGTTTGATATAGTCATGAGTCTGTCAGATAGGAGTTCGCCATATGCTCTCATCGTGACCTTAAAATTGTATAAGGAGGTAAGGCTTATCAGTTTCCTCATCCTGTTGAAGTGAGCAAACTGTCGAGCAAGGTTGAATGGGAATGCAGTGCCTGTGAGGCGAGATCAGATTCCGAGGTCAAGGAAAACCCATGAAGTATGGAACTGTATGGATCAGACATGCTAAACAGTCCTACTTTTGCTGGCCCTTAGCACAAATCTTAATCACCCGACCAAATTCTGGAAAACTATTAAATCCGTCCTATCCACACCTGTACAACCACCTACCGGGCCCTATCCTTCTCAGGCACAGCTGTCTCGACCCCTTGAAGTTGCCTCTGCTTTCAACACGTTCTTCACCAGCTGTGCTTCCTCCCTGGTTAAGAGTCACCTCTTTCCCCACTCAAGGCAACTTCTGCTTCTACCTCCCAGCACACCTCTTCCCCTTCTCCTTCCAACCTGTCACCCCCATCAGCAAGTCTACCATGCGCTGTGTAACCTAAATCCCAACAAGGGTAAATGCCCCTCAGGCATGGACTCCAGACTACTCCAGCTCTCGCCCCTGCTATTGCTATCCAATAGCTGACCTGCTCAACCTCTCCTTCACTACATCAACACCTTCAGCATGGAAGATGGCAACGGTCATCCTCTACCTAAAGGTGACCCTCCTCCCGGGAACTACCGCCCCATCTCCCTCCTCCCTACTCTGGCAAAAATACAAGAACAATTTGTCCTTGCTCATTTCTCACAGTTCTTGGGCGAGTCCTCTTTCTTCACCCTTACCAATCAGGCTTCCATTAAAATCCCACTCCACCGTCACCTCCCTTTTAAGAGTCACAAACTACATTCTCTCGGGTATGGATGAGGCCATATCACCTCGTATTTTATCGATCTAGCCAAAATACTTTTACACTGTCTCCCGCCACTTCTGGGCAAACTCAAGGCTGCTGGCCTAGCCAGACCCTACCACTAACCGTTTTTGGGCGTGCCATGGCAGACAACAATCTGTGAGAATCGGCCCCAGCACATCGTCACCCTCCCCATCACCATGGGTGTCCCTCAAGGCTCAGTCCTGGGCCCTATCCTTTCTCTAGTTTTCCTGAACGATCTACCGCAAGTATGCTCCCACTCTGCTATTCACATGTATGCTGATGATAATGTGATTTACAACACCGGCCCATCTGCAGATGCAGTGCATGACCAACTGCAGCAGGATTTCAACGCTGTTCAACTTTGGCTCGAATCAGATCAGCTTTTCTTAAATTCAAAAAAAATCTCCCTAACTTTTGGCTCACAACCTCTGCTCACCCGACTCACCAACCGTCCCCTTTCCTAACCCTTGACCATTCCCCCATAGATTCTGTACCTCTTTCTGCTACCTCGGTCTGGCTCGACCAATATCTTGACTACTCAATTCCATAGACTCCTTCACAAAAACTTCTTCCCAAACTGGGTGCCCTCTACCGCAACAAAGGCTGCCTGTCTACCCCGGTCAGGCGTGAACTAGTCCAAAAATAACTTCCAATCTTTGATTATGGGGATGTAGTCTACAGCACCGCCTCACCCTCCACCCTGACCAGCCTGGACACACTCTTTCATTCCTTCTGCCACTTCATACTGGAATGTCCTAAACTTCGCACCACTGTGACCTCTATAGCTCTCTGGCCTTTCCCTCACTCTCAGCCCCATGAACAAATCCACTGCTCACGTGTTGCTGCTAAATTCTGGTCCCATACCCTCCCACCCTACCTAAATTCCACCTTAACTATACAACCCAGGACGTCCTACTGCCGACACTCAGATAATAGGCTTCCATATCCCAGTGCATCGATTCACTATGTGGGTCAGGCTGCTTTAGTTACCGCTTGCCTAAACTATGGAATGACCTCCCAACAGATATCCGCCATATCACTAATTCTAGTCACTTCAACTCCCCGCCTATGAACACTTTCTAACTGTCTGCTCCTGCACCGGCCTCCACATTAGTAGCCCCAAAGGCCCTCCTGGCCTCAATACCCTACTTTGTGGACTATGTACCCTTTTCTGGAAGAAGCTACTAATGACTAAAGTTTTAATTTATTTATTTGTACAATAGAAATTTCTTTTTATGCATTGTCTCCGTGCCTGCCTATTTCTTTTAGCTGCTTGCTACCTTAGCTTCTAGCGTGTATAGACCCTACGCTGTTGTGCCTCTCAACTGTACATAAACCTGTATGTCTATTTTGCCTGAATGTTCCCCATTGTTTCCCCAGGTGCATCTGGAAGCAGTGGTTAGTCACTCAGTATGCCTGCCTGGTTAAACTCTTAAAATAAATAAATAAGTGTTTGACAGAAGGGAGTAGTTTTCTCAGCAACTGCTTGACCGGGGTGTGGAGTGGGGTGTGCAGAGTAAATAACATAAGGACTCTTGGTTGTGCAGTCTGCATCATCTTGAGGGAATGTGGGGCTACCGTATTCCTACTACATACTTTTACCAAACAGTAAGCTAAGAAAACATTTCGTTTGTAAAATGGGCTTATCAGTTTACCATGCAAATACATATAGTCTTCTCAAGCAGCTATAAGTCACTACCACACTCCTCGCACCCCAAAACCCTTCTAAGCACAGTTTAGGCTGGCCAGACCATCTCCATACTCTGATTGTTCACCCTGGCTACCAGAGTCAAGTCTTAATCTTGTTCAAGGTGTACTGGCTTCCTTATGGTCCTGGAAGATAAAGACTGGGTACAGCTAAGCGGGATATTGTAGGGCATGCTGTATCCTAAAGTAGCTCAGGGGTGGCCTTGAAGGAATCGAAGGCCCTTCTGTAGTCCCTAGTTACAAAACTGAAATCCGGGAAGATGGATATTTTTTGTCATTTTCTAGGACAGTTGGCCCCTTCCATCTGTTCACTGATAAAATTCTCTCTCCTTCATGGATGCCAGCAAGGAGAGTTTGTGGAGCGGGATCCACTTCCATCTTCTCCTGGGGGGTTGTACAGTATGGACAGTGAACCTCTGGGGCTGCTTCCAGCTGCAGATTAGTTTGTAGCCATTGTCTAGCTAACTCTGAAACATTCTCTTCCCTCCGTGGCTTCAGAAAGCCCTAGGATTCTTATACTGGACACACTAGTTGGTTCCTTAGGGTCTCTAAACAAAACTGCAGTACCTTATTTTCCTTCACAAACCCTGCTGGCGTAGTGGTGGCCGCATAGAGTTGGCGATTCCTTGGAATTGCAGACTGCCTGCTGAGATTGCAGTTCACAGGCAGTCAGCCGAGTATGAAAACCTGCACTTTTACCTGCCCAGTGGCGTGGAGGATGAGGCATCACTCCTTGCCTCCTGCCACTCCAGCGACCAGTGTGAGCAGGCGGGGATCGTCATGGGAGGGAGAGGATCAAGCATCTGGAGGACTGCTCTCCTCTCCTGGGGTGGGGTGGGACGGTGCATGCCTTGCCCCTAGTGGTGGCTGGAGGCTGACACACGGCTCCAAAAGATGGGGCGGAGACTGAGCAGGCGCCTGGTGTGCGGCGTGCAGCTTAGCCATTGGCAGGACAGGAAGAAACATGGAGGCTGATATTACCACCAACCGGTGGATGATGCTGCCCCCCTCAGGTGCTGCACCGGCCAGCTGGCACCTCCAGAAGCCAGAGGTAGTACGGTGGACACCCGCAGGGGCTTTGGGGGCTGTCAGAAGGGGCAGTTGGTGGCGGAGATAAAGTTAAAACAAAAAGCTGCACTTTTCTATCAGTGCAACAACTCTCACCCCTAGAGCCACAGTCGGACCCAGAATGTCTCTTTGGGTACCTCCGATATCAGTTGTAAGTCTCACCACTGTGCCACTGAACCCAGCCGCTTGCTGTCCCTTGTTGCTTCCTTCACCTGTTACTTTTTGGGGTTCCGTATTGTTCATCATCTTGAAACTCTCCAGAAGTGTTCAGTTCTGTCACTGAACCACGATCGAAATTATCAAGTAAAATAAAAATAGAGGATATTTCAATAAATTGGAACTTTGTGAGGGACTGCAGTCGAGAGGAGCATCTTCCTAGCTGGCGGCTAGCTCTGCCCTCTGAAGACTTTTTGGCAGGTGCCTGGACATTTTGTTCAGTTTACAGAAATGGGTGCTTAGGTGTGTTTATTTTGTAGGGAGTGAGTGTGGTGTCTGTACTTGTGCCTAAAATTTACTCTTCTTGTTCCCTTCTTGGCATAACAGTTTTGGGCTCTTTGCAGCTAACGGGATGTGTAGACTGGAGTGTGAGGCGTTTTATTTTGAATACAAGCTGCTACATTTTGAGACTTTTGATAAGTATGGGACTTAGTATCATCATTTGTACTTCTGGGTTTGAATTATTGAATGTCAGGTTAATAAAGGTCATAATTGGGTTCATAGTAGTCCAGAAAATATTTTAATAGCACTGTTATAAACAATTATGTTTTAAGTGTTTAAGTTTACCTTGCCCTCCATCTACCATGCCAGACTCATGGAAGCATCCACATGGTGCCTATTTTCAAATCCAGCGATCCTGCTCTGCCCGGAAAACTGCCATCCCATCTCCTCCTCCACATCTAAGCAGACTGTTAGAAAAATCATTCACCAGCAGCCATCCGAGCATCTAGATAAGTACAACCTCCTGAGCCCCTCTAACACCGCTTCCACAAACACCACAGCACTGCTTCTGCCTTAGCCCTTTTCTCCAGCCATGTCCTTAGAAACATGGGTATGGGTATGGCCACAGGTGCGGTGTTTGTGGACCTATCAAAGGCCTTTGACCTTGTTGATCACCACCTTCTCCAATCCACCCTGCTAAACCTAGGCTGCTCCCCGGACGCCACTGCTTGGTTCATCAGCTACATCGCTAACAAATCTCAGTCTGTTTTGATAGGCAAAGATACCTCTGCTGCATTACCGTCCATACTGGTGTCCCCAGGGCTCCATACTGGGGCCTCTGTTGTTCTCCACTGTTAATAAATGATCTTCCATAGAAAGCATAAACTGTAATCGCTCCTCTATGCTGATGACCTTGTCATCTACTATAGCCTAAGTCCTCGAATCTGTATCTTCTACACTCACTACAAACTATAGATCAGCTCAACATTGGTTCTTCTCCAAAAACTTCTTGTATATGAGAAAAAACGAAGGCCATGCTCTCTGGCTCAAAGCCATACCTTGCAAAGGCCACCAAATCAAAAACCTCGTTACACAGTCACCCCTACAGGGCCCTCTTGACACTGTATCCTCCTTCAAATACATGGGAGTGACTCTTGATCCACCACTTACCTACAATGACCACATTTCTAACACTATGAAGAGAGTCCACCTGAAGCTGGGAGCAGCCTACGCTGTTAACCACGTCCTGATCCCAGAGGCTGTCTTGCACTGCCCAGGAAATCTACTGCCCCTACTGTTGCTCCTCAGCATTCTCCTCCATGTCCTCCTCTTACTTCTTTCTCGCTTAAATATCACAAACAACTCTGTCGCTTTGCCCTTCAGGTCCCTTCTTCCACCCATCACTGCTCTCTGTATATCAGTCCTCAGGCTGCTCTCTCTGCAGGGCCGTTTTGAATATGCTGCGGGCTGTCTAGTGACACCTCTCTCAGGAACTCCGTAAGTCCCTGTACTCCCTACTTCAGACCCGACAGGGTGTGCTTTCAGTGTCTCAGGTCTCTTCCGCTCTCCCCCAGTAGTTCCCGTGTATCTACTGTCAGGGGGAGCAAGACTTTCTCTGTCTCTGGGCCTCTGCCCGAACAGAATACCACCTGCTATCCATATGTTACCCTCTCATCGCTCCTTCAAATCGGCTAAGAGATTGGCTCATGTCTCAGGCCAGCTGTGCCTGGTGCCTTGGAAACACCTCTCCAGGAATCTGCCTTAGGGGCCCAGTGTTCTGTTAGCCTTACTTCCCAAGTACTGGCTACTACGTGTAAACAGTTGACACGTTTTTTGACTCATTAGGAAAATGTTGGTTGTTGTAGTGTAATCCTTATGCACTGTATTGTAAACTGTGGACTGGCTGAATGTCTTGATTGGCTGTGTGTGTGCGTGTGCGTCGTGTCTCCTGGTTCTCTGCAAGCAGAGAAGCGTTGTTTTATTTGTCATGAACTTATTTTTATGTCCTTAACCTCTGTTTTTATAAGTGGATTCAAGTTGGAGGGACTTGGGTCCATAGTGCTTACTGATTCCATATTGTTTAGAACTTAGTAGTTTTGGCACAACAAAAGTTGTCCAGTCTGACTTTAAATATATCTATATTGTTGCTCTCACCACTGTAGTTGGTAGGTTGTTCCATAAAGAAACAACCCTTTGGGTGAGCCAGTGTTTCCTCAAATTAGTGTTCCACCTGGGCAGAACCAGTTGTTTATAGTGTGTCCTGCTGCTAGTCCAGCTGGATCTAAAAGTGAATCCTAAGTCTTCCGTAGTGTCCCCTATGATTTTAAACATCATACACAACTCACTCCATACCTTCTGTAGTGCAGTGAGTAAAGATTTAGATGTCCAACCTTTGTCATAAGGAGTATTTTTTTTTTTTTTTTTTCAAACATGGATACATATTTTATAGCCCCTGCTGCACACCCTCCATTACTACCTCTTCCCTGTTTTGTGGGGACCACACTTGGGCACAATACTCCCAAATGGGTCTAACCAAGGCTCCATACAGAGGCATGAGAACCTTCTCACTCCTACTGGCAGTGTGCCTTAAAATGCAGTTCAGATTTTGGTTGGCCTCTTTAACCTAGCTCCTTGCAGTGTGAACTAAACTTTAGGTTAGATGTTATTTTTACTCCCAAATCTTTTTCCTCACTAGTGACCGATAATGTTTTAGTTCCTATGGTGTACATGCAATTAATGTTCTGGGGGCCCAAATGCATTATTTTACATTTGGCAATGTTCAGTTCAGGCTTATTAGTATTAGTCCACTGATCGATTTTAGGTCATAGGCCAGTTGCAGGATAGAGCCTCAGATCTATTAGTCAGAATCCTACCCACTTTACAGTCGCCAGGAAATTCTGATATCCAGATGTTGGTCTTTAATTTATCGTGGAGATGTATATATTAAAATAAACAGGCCCCAGAACCCATTCCTCGGGTCCTCTTAAGAATGGTAACCTGTCAGACAGCACACCTCTCACCGCGACTGTTTCCTTTCAGTTAACACATACTGTTATCCACTTTAAATGTTCTTGTCCAATCCAAGAGTTACTAGTGTTTCAATTAAATCAGCATGGGGTAATTTATCAAATGCTTTGGCAAAATCCATAAAAACACATCCACTGCATTTCCCTTGTCCAACTCAAGGTCAACTTTTTCATAGAAGGTAAGTAAGTTTATCTGGCATGACCTTGACTTCGTTTTAAGATATGATGTTTATGTATCACTTTTTCTGATACCACTGTACTCACGGTATTATAACTTGTACTTCTTGTCTGTGCCACTGTATGGCCTGGGTTGCAACTGAAAATAGTCCTTTGGACCAGTTTGCTCACCTGGTTACCAAAAACATAGTCTTCTACTTTGGTGAATTACATTTGTTTTTATGTTTTTAAAGTGAATATAGAAGCTCCGTAGATGTATAAACTGCTTAACAAGTAATAAACAGTAAGCCATGACAGGGAGTGGGTTATTGTGCTTATAACATGGGTTAGGTAAAGCACAGGGTGTCACCCCAAAAGTATGTAGAGTCCATGTTTTAATGGGAGAAAGGAGTTTATCCTTCCGCCTTTGTAAAGTAGTTCCTCTGAAAAGCTGCAGTGATATCTTTGTTTCTACAATAGAATTGTTACAGTCTGACTTTACACAATTTTTTCCCCATGTCTGCTCTGTGGTAATGAAGTATATTGTGTGTGGGCGCAATAGAGTTGCCGACCCACATGCTATGCTTGCTGTACAACACTGATGCTCACTAACTGTGAATTAAACTGTGAGTTTAATCCACGGTTGCAGCTATTGACATACTTCCTTCACTGAGTTCAGAGAGAAGCCATTCCAGTGCGAGGTACAGAGGAAAGCTCATCAGTCTGTGAACACAGAATTCCAGAACAGTCAGCAGTAACTGCCCAGAGCAGCTAGATAGCATTGCAGTCACTGTTTAATCCACGCTGGCAGCGTGCACAATTATAGTAACTGGCCGAATGACCTACATAGTATTACAGTCACAGTTTAATCCATGCTTGGAACACTATACCTCCTTATTATTTGCTGTGAACAGTACACAACTTTTCTTTATGCCAGACAGGCTCAACAGGGACCCGATAGACTCTGCCACTCAAGACATGGTGTCAGTACATGTGGCAGAAGTGCAGCAATTCAATTTTACTTCTCCTTTTATGCAGACACGCTGCTGGACATGTGGCGGACACGACACTACTACTGTGGACTGCTGCTTTCTGTGCTGCTGGCAGCCCAGCTTCTCCTCCACAGGTGCCACTTGGGGTGGGGTTCTTGCTACAAGATAGAAACAGGAGTAATACAGCATCATCCTTTCAGTGCCTCAGAGGTTCCCCACGGGGTTGGTTGGGACATTCGTGATTTGGGGGGCAGCCATTTGAATGGACACCACGAGGAGCAATGCAGGACCACATTTGTGACAGCCACAGAGCGAGGAGCAAGGACCGTGGCCAGTGCCTGCCACAACCACAAATGTTGGTGTGACAGCAATCAGCCCATGCAAAAAGCTACGCTGTCACGGGACAGGAAGCGGTGGCAGTACAGTCCTGTACTGCACAGCGATTCTTACTGTCGCTGCCTTACTGTTGATGTGTGTGACTCATGGAACACTGGCTACCAGCCCGCGTCTGTGGTGTAAAAGCAGCAGGGTGCATTCACAGGGAGGAATCTTGTGCCGCTCTTCCATATTACTGTGGTGCCTGTTGTTTGTACTGCTCGCTGACATGAAGAAAACACTGGCTGCTCACAAAATCTAACTGAGCACTGAAGTAGATCCATGCACAGTGTGATCAGGTCTGTTGGTGTCTGGAAAACCAGCTCAGGTACAGTAACTGTGGATTAAATAGGGATAGGGTATGTTCCTTCTGTAACACTGCTGTTTTACAGTAGATCTTTTGTACTTGTCTGTTGTATTAACTTGTACCACATTAAAGTAAAACACAATAAATTATACTTTTAAAAAACAACCCTAAGCAGTTGAAAGGCCTGAACACCACTGTATACTGTGAACCATGGTATCAGAAATTGGCCACGTTATCAATACCATGACTTCCAGTAACCACAGTATATCGTGATACCATGACATCCCTACACTGGAAAGTGAAGCCTTCCGCTTATCCCCAGGGAGAGCTACAGTGTGTTAGGACTGTGCAGCCCCCAAAAAAAACAGTGATGTACTGACTGCTGTGAATAAGTAGGGAGAGACAGCACTAGTGCAGGCTTTTCAACACTTTGATGGATTAAATGTTGTGGAAAGACTGCCACCTTATGTTTATCTGCAAGCACAGGTATTGTGTGAGGCAGGCAGTGTAGACAGCCCCACACTGTGCTGGTGAAAGGTGAGGGAATGACAACACTGGAGACTGAAGCCCTCTGTTTATCCATCGGACAGGTACAGTGTGGGATTCCCACACTGATGTATTTAGTGCTGGTGAAAGGTGAGGAACTGAAAGCACTGAGGACCGAAGCCCTCTGTTAATCCACAGGAACAGGTGCATTGGGGGCAGGTTCAATGCAGACTTAGTCCACACCAGATAAATATCTTCTTTAAATCTAGCAAATTGAGACTTGCTTAAGGAATATTAATGTAAACCAGGCTGGTGGCCTTGAAAGCATCCACAGCTGAGTTTTAGAAGAAGATGCAGGGAGCCAGCAGCAGGTGGTGTGGGAGGATTGTGGGTGTTGGGGAGGGTTGAAGGGATTCCCATAGACCCTGGCATGTTTGGGGACCTTTGAATTCTGGAGATTGAGTAGCAGCCAAAGATAATTCAAGCAGGCAGTTAGGCTTCAGGGGGCCAGGAGTGGAGTTCCCAGGGGTGTGGGAAGAGCAAAAAAAGGGGGGGTTATCAGTGCCCTGGTTTTACACACAATTTTTCATTTATATTACACACACACACACACAAAAGGCTTGCTTGATGTGTCTCTCTGCCATGTTGGCCTGCAAATCTGGGTGTTACACGACAGACAACGGCAGTGCAGGACGCCCATCTTGAATGCTCTGTGTTAAGTTGGCTGGGAGTCTCCTCCCTTGCATGGCTGTCTGGGTGTGTCTGCACTATGAGGGACAGGGATCCATGTGTCCCTATGGCCGCACCACCGATCTAAACTCTTGTCACATCCAATGCTGGGTTTGATGCCCTGGCGATATTGGGGAGGCTGAAGGTGGTGGCCATGGTCCCAGCCACTCCCTGAGCGATGGGGATACATCCTGCTTTTGTCTTGTCTCACCATACAGGGAACTCCGCCCGCTCCCGTCCAGCTGGCATCCCATCTCTGCACAGGAGTTCGCCTCCCCAGTCGGATGCCAGAACTAGTGTTCTCCTGTATACTCCCTCCTCCGCCCTGTGGGGGATGCTGGGAGGTAACTACAAATAAGGAGAAGATTGGGGACAAAGCATCTGGGCTGAGATTGGAAACACTGACTCCTGGGTTGGGCTGGGGCCTACAGAGATTGAAGGAAGTTCTGGTAGGGGGGCTGGGGGACAAAGGGAGAGAATGTAGAAACAATAAAAGTGATGGTTCCTGTTCTAGGATTTGTGTGAAATAACCGGAGCTGCTTCTTCTTTCCAGGTGCCTCAGGAGTGCAGGAGACTATAGTCGGATTAAGGTGAGAGTCCTTTACCACCACTGATGGGGTTAATGCTTTTGGGTTGGGGTGCAAGTGCCGACATGGACAGAACAGTTGCATGAAGGTTTCTGAAGCTGACGATAGAAATGCTTTAATGGATGTGACGCGTCTGCGTCTTCAGGGACGCCCTAGCTTGCCACACTGCTCTTCCTTCTTGGGAATGGGGGGTTGTTGTATCCCAGACCCAAAACGACTCCTGCATTCGGCCACGAACTGTCTCACCACATCATGTGCAGTCACTCCAGCCACAGAGGCATTAGAGCAAAATGTGTGTGTGTGGGGGGGGCACGGTGCAACCTCGCCAGAAAATGTCTCATCCTTCAAAGATAGCACTCTGTTCCAGCATTGCCTCTACATAGCCTTGGACCTAGTAGGTGGCCCTGCTTTGGAGGAGGGGTTAACCACAGCATTCCCAGGTGCTGGGATGGGGTTAGGGCATTGAATGCAGCATGGTGGGTTAAGTGCCTGTCCTTGGTGGGAATAGAAGGATAATTACAGAACAAATTGTAAAAGACTGGGCATCTTGAGTGCAGCAACTTGTGAGCCACCTGCCACGCTGGTGAGCCACGTTGCCAAACCCAGAGCATCGAATGTGGCTGGGCTGGCAGAGGACTGGTGTCTGTGTGTGTGTGTGTGTGTGTGTGTGCGCGCCACAGGTCAAGTAGTGTCATAGTAAGTTAAGTATTGTGATATTTGTGTACATTTTTTTATTATGATTTATTGTATAATTGTGATTTGATGCCCTTTTGACCAGCAAGTAATTTCAGTGCACTAGCCAAGCCCTACATCACAGTATTGGTCCTCCTGAGTCACACAGGCGCTGTTTGACCATGTTCCTTGGGACATCCGTGACTGTTCCTTTTCTCCTCCATGTTGTTATGCTAGTTCCCCTGCAGTTGTCCCCGAGTATTTCAGTTCAGAAGGCCCGCCAGCTGGAGTGGAAAGAGTATCCATGTGTTTCAGCTAGCTTTATAGCCCCTTTGTCATCTCGTCCGTCTTCCCCCAGAGCTACAGAAGCATTGACCATACATTCATATATATGGAACCATGGCTCCTTCCACCACGCAGACTTGCATCTTGCCTCCTTGTGAGGCTACCATCAGGCCTCCATTTGGCGGTAGCCAACAGCTGGAAGGCCCACCACACCCTGGTCCAAGAGAGGACAGCTGCTTGATCATCTGCCCCTCCCCACCCTTTGCCCACCCCCTGCGACCGAGGCTCGTTCCTGAACTTATAGTGCCAGGCGGGAAAGTTAAGGCACGATAGCGCCTCAGGTCTCTGCATACAAAAGCATATCTTATAAACATAGGATATGGGAACCTCCTTTACAGCAAATAACATTTGCAGAAGATGGAGATGTAGGCTACCACAGGATGACTGATCAGTTCTCTCTGTCGATACAAAGAAATAGGTACTGCCTGTATGGGTCCCTGGGTGAGAGGGTTTGATAGTAGGATGCGATACTGTCCCTGTACAGGTCCTCGGCGAGGCCACACCTGGAGTACTGGGTGCAGTTCTGAAGACCCCACCTACAGAAAGACAGGAACCTCTTAGGTCCAGAGAAGGAGCCAGAAATTATCCTGGGCAGGAAGGGAAGACGCAAGAAGAGAGGCTGGAGTGTCTTGACGCGTATTTTCTGGAGGTCGGGTGGGATTATGTTAAGGAAAACACTGCCCACGTGCCACCACTCTCCTGCTAGTTCCTATGCCCCAATTAGCAGATCTTTATAAAAATAATTTGTGTAACTTAGAGATTCCCCATGCTGTTCAAAAACAGATTTGTCCTTAATAAGGGGCACCAGGTGACTAACGATGCCCTTGTTAGTTACCTGGTGCCCTTGGTTAAGGACAAACGACATCACATTGTCTAAAAACATTTTAAAAGTCTTCCCTTCCCCCCATAGACTTAAATGAAGTGTTCTCTGCTCTCCCTGGGCACACGCTATTACATACCTGAGCACAAGGGTAGGTCTTCAGTCAGCTCCCAAGACCAGGAAGTGGAAGGGATCGCTGAGAACAAATTTATTATCTCTTCCACTCTTAAATATGGAAAAGAATTTGTATCAAAGATAGCCAGATGGGGTGCTGTAGAGGTAAGGCACCACACCATGTGGTACAAATCTTTAGCTTGGTGATTCGCTGATTTAGGTAGTGTTCAGTTTAACGCTGTAAACAAGCTGGCAGACTTCTGTTTTCTAAAGCTGCCAGCAGCCATCTCATGTTAGCTAATTGCCCTCGCCCAGGATATATTCCTCCCACCATAGTGTGAGTAGGTAGAGCATATTAGCATATCCATGCAGGAGCGACGGGTTCCTACAAGATAGTTGCTGGCAGCTTTTGAAATGGATGTTTGCCGCTTGTTTAAAACGCAATTATAACTACCTAAAATAAGTTGGAAAATTTTGTTTTAATGTAGATCTGCTATTCGAGGCCTTTAGCAGGAGAACGCCAGCAGGCAAGCAGTGTTTTCCTTAAGCATCAGTAGAGTATTAACTCCAGTTGCTGCCATATGTTCTCAGGATTTGACTTCAGGTTTATGGCGTGACACCAGTAGTTCTGTTGAGGGAGACATCTTTCTGAACTTTGCACTGGGACTTGTAATACATCAAAATTAGTCATGCTGTTGTTGGGTACCATGCTCATCAACAAAATCACTGAGACTTCCTAGCAATGTATACTTGGTTACTTCTCTGTGCTGTGGGGAATAAACAGGGTAGACTGCAGTTATATATTTCGAGTATGATGGCATAACCAGGGGCATGGATTGAAGTTTTGGCGGGGGAGGATTACAAAAAGGTCTAAGGAAGTTCTTTTCCATGGACCTGGCCACTGATTAATGGGATAGTTTACGCACGCAGGTGGTTAAAGCTAATTCTACAAAGGCAAGAACATTTGCAGTAATTCGATTATCAGTGTGCCTGAGACACTGATATTATTACACAATAACATCGCTGTATGGATTTGGCAGATGTCAAGCTCTATGTTTCAGAAACAGATATTTTGCCACACTAAAAATGTACTAAAACGTTTTAATTTTTTTTTTTTTTGTATAACATCGAGCCATTGTATAATTGCAATAAGGCACCCAGGTGTGTGTTATTGTGTAATAATAACGTCACTCCTGGGGTGGTGGAAGCACTCTGCTTCGCTTGTGCTTCAGTCCACCCCAGGAGTGACGCATTACACGATAACACAACCTTGTCATCCCTTATTGCTTAAGTCATTGATGGGGTTGAAGTGTGGATAGGACAGGCACAAGGGGTAGTGAGGTCTCTGTGAATAGGGAGTATAGATAGACTAGAGAGGATGGGGAAATGCTCCTTCAATTTCAAATTGGCAAAATTACAGAAAGAGATACAAAGACGGAAGGGAAAAAGGCTTTCTAAACGGAATAAAACTCTGTAGGTACTATCCTGAATCCATTCCTTTTGGGGTTTGCATTTCCATGGATTGGCTAACTTTAAAGTTACGATGACATCCTGGACCCCTGCAGCTGGTTTCCTTTTGATTCTGTAGGAGCATTCCACTTGTAGTGGTAGGCATCTGTTTTAAGGCTAGTGCTTTTCAGCAAAAGGAAAATAAAGGACACCACCCTCCCCCATGAATATGACATTTCACAGTTAGCTTTTGTAGTCTAACCCCCACTTTGCACAGGTTTTTCATGTGAAACACCTGTGCTAAATTTAAACAAAAAGCTCCATTTAGATGCAACTATTTGCACAAAAATCGATTTTGTGACAAGTTATAGTGCAAAACATGCTGAGCGGCACTAAACTTGTGGGAGGAGACTGGCCATTTTGAAAATGGAAAACTGGTGACCCTAGTGTTAACTTGCATTTTGGGATTGCTATGGTGTTCCTTCTTGTTTTGCACATTTTTTTTTTTATCCAGAAATGCATACTGAGCTAAAATAGCTCATTGCTAGATGCATCCGGGGAGTACAGCGGTAAGTAGCAGCAGTTCGCTACAAAATAAAAACCTAAGTTACTCAGTTTAGTAGTAGGAAGATTACAGTTGAGCTTGACAGACACTCTTGAGAGCAACAGTCAAAAGTGCAGTTGGCAGCATAGCTGGAGGAGAACAAGGCATTATGAGGAAGGCAGAAAGTGCAGAAACATAGACTGTGTTGGTAGAAAAGGACCGCTTGGCCCATCTAGTCTGCCCTATTTTCCTTGCCTAAGACTACACACAGCACTCAAATTGGTCACTGGTGTTTCTTCCTCTCTCTCTTACCTTTGCTTATTATACTCATTTGCCTAATCAAATCTGAAGCACCCACTGTGCCCCCACCGCCTTTCTGGCTGGCTGTCCCAGGTGTACACCACTCTTCTGGAAGCAGTATTTTCATATCCCCTGTTACACACACACACACACACACACACACACACACACACACACACACACCCCGGCTTCATAGCATGCCCCATGTTCTGGTGCTCCTCCTCCTTTGAAAGAGATCCCCCGCCGGTTCACCCCAGTAAGGTATTTGTAGGTCTCAATCATGTTCCCTCTCACTCTCCTCCAGGGAGTTCATGTTGAGCTTCTGCAGCCTCTACTCATATGGCTTCATGCAGCTCCCAGCACCATTTTAGTAGCCCTGCTATGGACAGCTTACACCCTGTTGATGTCCTTGCATGGTGCGCCACCAGAATGGAACACCCGTATTCAGGTGGGATCTCAGAAGTGAGCTACAGGGCAACACCGCCTTCCTTCTTTGCTAGAAAATGTCAGCGTGAACACAGTACTGTTGAATTCAGCTGAGAACAGTGCATGGAAAACTAGAGTGGGAGGAGCAGGTTGTAACTGTGTCAGGCAGGAGCAGTGAGGGAGTGAGGAATTGAAGGCAGCAGAATACAGCCCAGAATCCAAGGCAGCTGCAGGAACGGAGTGGATTTATGGAGGAGAGATTTGAATGAGATGGGGAAGGAGCAGTTTGAATGGTTTGGGGGGTGAGCCCCATAGTTTGGGGGAGCTGGAAGGAAAAGTAGCTGACCACCAGAGGATTTTACTGGGAGGGAGAGTAAGGCCAGTACCACTAAGGGAGTAGGAGGTAGAGGGGGTGAGAATTGAGGGAGGAAAGGTAAGGGGATTGGGCCCAAGCCAAAATTTGAGTTGAAGGTAGTTCAGTTAGTGAGCCACCTGACATCAAGGGAGGAAATGAGATGGAGGAATACAGTGAACAGTGATGGGTTCTGTGGGGCAGTCGAGGGAAAGCGGCAGAAGGAGTGAAAGGGAGGGTTCAGTCTGGCTAAGGTGGACTTGGCAGCAGCACTGTGAACAATATCACCATAATTTTGAGGTAGGAAGCATCATCTGGGACAGTCTCCGATGGGAGGAAGCAGCATGCACGCTTCATTCGTGTAGCGATGCTGAGTTTGAGTGAAGCTTCTGTAGATGGCGCCCACGTGAACGGAGAATGAGGTGACTGACTTACCAGACCCTGAGGTATTCAAAGAAGGAGACATCCTCAGTTGCAACAGCGCTGGGGTATGGAGGGAGGGAGGTGGACGAGTCTAGTAAGTCTCTGTCTAGTGCCAACAGTCAAGGAGACCGCTTCTGGCATTGAGGGACAGCCATTTGCCTGGAACCAGTGCTGGGTGGTGTTGATGTCCAATTGGAGCTGGTCCATGAGGTCTGAGGCAGAGGAGCCAGAGGCAGAGAGAACTGTGTCATTTGCATACATTTGAACAGACAAAGCTGAGCAGGCAGAGGGACAGTCACTTGGGAATATAGAGAATAGAATAGGGCCAAGGACGGACCCTGAGTACGCAAGAGCAGTTAGGGAGTGAAGGGAATATGGTGTTAGCAGTATGGACAGCTTGAGACCTGCTTAAGGTAGGAAACAGAATCACTCAGCTGAGGACTAGCAAAACAATCTGCAGGTGCTACTTTCTTCTTCATTTTTAATAGATTAATCATGATTGGTTTGTTTTTCTTCTCTCTGTCTTGTCCCCAACCAGCAGTGACGATGAAGAAGACATGATTATCAGCAGGAAGAGCTGCCCTTTAAAGATGACCCAGGACTAGACTTACAAGCCACATCTAGACAGGTAACCATACATCTGCACAGCACTGATGACAATTTCTTAACGATCGTTAAGAATTTAAAATGCATGTATTTTATTTTTACTGGTAGCAAGTACTAGCCATACAAACTGTTTCATGAAAAAAATAAAAATCATTTAAAGTTGAGTTCGGCATCGCTACTGCTTGCTGCACCAGCGACTCAGGTTTGGGAGCGACTGACTGAGGAGGGAAAACAAGCATTTTCAAGAAAGTTTTCTCCTTGGTCAGGGGATACTTGCTCATGGAGTCCATGTGGCAGCACATATGGCAGGGGAGGGAGGCTGCCGGACACGTGGGAACCCACATGCATGAGCATGTCAGCACCGACAGCAGGCTACACTTGGGACAGAAAATAGGTCGGGTGGGGTCTGGAAGGATGAACTGGCACCCTCACAAACCCTGCACTGCTGACCATGGCATACACCCACAAAATATTAGTCCTGGGCAAGTGGTGGAGGTAGGATCTGTGGAAGGTGGAGGATGGGTGGGGGATGGGAAGGCCGTAAGTCGGGGAAACAAAATGTTCAAGTTTCTTCCCAAGGTCGTGTCGGAATTTACGTTGAACCAATCCATCCACCTTCCGTTTACTTTTCTGATTGTTCTAATCAGGGGGAGGTTTTGCTCCACACTTTGGATGCCCATAGAATCTTAACGGCAATATACGTGATTGGACCAAGGCTTCTAGGAAGACTAAGCAGTTGTTTATTTTGTTTGCCCTCAAGAGAAAGGTGCACCTGCTTCTAGACAGTGTTAGTCTAAGCTGTTAGCAAATTGCATTGTTCTCGGAAATAAAATAAGGACCTTATGAGAGTAGTTAGGGCCATTCCACAAGGGTATGGCTGCCTCCACAGCCTGATTCAGAAATCTGTCTGCTGCAGACATCTGTGCAGCTGCTACCTAGAGTTCTGTCCACACCTTCTCCAAACACTGCAGTCTGGACATCGCCTCTCAGTGTAGGGGCCAATTTTGACCTAGCAGTACTCCAGGGCCTTCTCTCCTGAGCTCACGGCTGATCTGTCGTCGTCCTGGTGTTTTTCCTCCTGGTCATGCCGGAACTGCTTGGGACTCATTCCTACCAGTGTTGGACTGCTGCAAGAGCCTTTCTTTTAGTAAGATAGTACAGTTACGTAAGAACTTCCGTAACTGTAGATCTTCAAGAGAAGCTCTTTAGCAGGACGTGCCTTTCCCTCCTTCTTCCCCATTTCTTTTGCACTACTCTTCCTTTTTCTTTGGCTTAGAACCTCCTCGGTTCCCCATTCCCTGCCCACTTGGGATCTCTGGGGGAGAACTGAGGTAGGTGTGGGGGACTGTCTGCCTTTATAAGATAGGCTGATGTCAGCAGTGGGTGGTCTCCCATGGTAGACTGCTAATAAGAAAGTTTTCTGTGTAGTCCTGGTGCATGGTGGCTTAGTCCTGCTAGTGTTGGTTTGCTGCAAGAGCTACCAAAGATCTGCTGTTACAGTAAGCTCTTGTGTAACAGTACTGTTACTCATCTGTAACTGTGGTTCTAGGAGTGGTATGCTGTACATCCACACAACCTTCCCTGGCAAGTGACACACAGTATCTTGCTTCTAGCAGGTAAGATCTGACGTCATGGGCGGTGCCGGGTAGTATACCACCCAGGTGGGTGGGAGGAGCCAGCTTGAAGACCTTGTGATCTCTTCTTGAAGGAAAGGATTCTGCCAGAAGTGTGGATGCATACCATATACCACTCCTAACTACAGTTACAGGTGAGTAACCTATTTTTCTGCTACCAGTATTCAGCTCACATCCACACAGCCCAACCGACCTCCCACAGATACCTGCTTCCAGCAGCAAGATCTGATGTCAGATGGAGCGGAGCCAAGGGATGACACTATGGGTGGTGAGAGGAGCCAAGCTTGAAGCCATCTGGTGACTTGAGTAGTGCCCAGCATTCTGCCTGAGTGGATGTAAACTGAATATTGGTAGCAGAACTCTGGACCTTACTCGAGAAACAGCTCTTGCAGTAGGTTACCATTAGGACTGAATCCAGCAGGTGCCAGGACCGTTTGGAAATTTTCTAGCTAGCAGTATCCAGCGGGACTGCCCCAGACGTCAGGCATCTTACAAAAGGGGCGGTCCCCAGAATCCCTAGTTCTTTCCTGCCGCCGACTGTCAGCATCGGCCTCACTGACCGCTTTCAGCGAACGCCTTGAACTTCCAGCATTTATTTACTAAATTTGGGCATCTCCTACTCCTTCCTCAGAAGGACACCCTCCAAGTGTGCCTACAGCAAACCGATCCCTTTTGTGATCTTCATTCGCCTGTCTACAGTGCCTAGGCCCAGTACACAACACCAAGGCCTCGTCTTTTGCCAGCAGTTCAACAGTCGCACCTGGATCTGCCGCCAGAAGGTACTTCAGGGTTCCTGTTGGAAGAAAGACTATGGACAAAGACCCTGCCTCCAGGGTGAGTCTACCCCAAGTCCCATAAACACTGGGCACCAGGAGAGGCCAGGTCCAGATCCCTGAACACGCTCGGACTCGCGCAGACCAGCTCTGGTTCCACACGCCGACTGCTCTCCTCTAGGGCTCGCCACAGCCCCTCCTGTTAAAGTTAGGACTTCAGGCAGCTCTTCAGCTCTCTGCATCCACTTAAGACTTCCAGGACCTCGGACCTTCTCCGTACCCTCCCGTTTTCAGCGAAGTCTTCTGACCTTCATCGGTCCAAGTCCTCTTCAAAGACCACTTGCTTCCTTGGTCAGACACCGGGAACCCGACGCCAGATCAGCCTCACAGGGACCGCCCCTCCCAGGAAGACCAAGGACCTGATGTCCCTTACAGACTGACACCAAGTGGGTTGCCACCTTTCTCCGCTAAACGCCTGTCGGACCAGCCGCCGCCAAACACCGGCCGCCAAATGTTCTCAGCAGCCGACGACTGCCCCTCCTTCACCAGTGGATACCGTTGCCGGGTTCTACAGCTGGAGGATCTGACGCTGCCTGTTGACCAGGCAGGCTACAGCTAAGACACCGGCTTCCACAGGAGCCTTTGCTTGATCCAGAGACGCCCTCGGACCAGACGCCAGATACCGCGACAGACCAACCCAGACGCCAGGACCGTTGTCCAGTATGAGCATTCAAGAAGTCAAAGACCTCTTTACCTTTTGGTGGGACACAATCAAAAGGACATAGTCCCTGTGAAACCTATTCCTCCTCCTCCTCCTCCACCACAGGGCCAGCAGGAAGACCTCCAACCCCAAGGAGCCTACTCCACCTCCTAGGGGCAGATCCAGAGAAAGGAGAAGGCCCCTTCAAAGTCTCCCCAGGGTCTTTCAGTCCCAAGCCACCCAGATGTAGACGGTCCACTCCGCAGAGGGAAGACTCTAGACCTGACTCTTCAGACACCTCCAGGTCTCCTTCTCCAATCAGTATCTCATCGCCAGACCCACGAGACCTCCCCTGAATACCTCTGGATGATCCCTCTTTTCTAAAATCATGAGGGACATCCAGGAGAACATGGGATGGGAAACAGAAGATCTAGACCTCGAACGACAGCGCTTAGCTCGATATCTTCGGCAGAAAGATCCTAAGCCTGTGGTGGTGCCACCCTTGTGAGCGTCACCAAAGCAAGTGTGAAACGTCCGCATTTCACCCCTGCGGTGCCGAGAAGGCTGACCGCCTATACAGGGCCCCTGGAGGACCCGTACTTTGCGCGAACAACACTTGGCTGATTCACTGGTAATCACGCCTCCATGACCGGCTCAACTACCGCAACATTTGAGCACACAGCCCTCTGGACCAGGAGTCCAAGCAGTTAGACTTACTAGGTAGGAAATTGCATGCGGCTGCTACATGCTCCATCAGATCACTAAACTGACATACATGGTTCGTTTCAGAACGCTCATAGGAACAGGGCCAGGACCTGGTTAAGGTCCCTCTGGATGGCGAACAGAAGGAGGAACTTCTGAAACTTCTTCATACAGGGTCAGATGTGGGGACCTAAGTTTTGAGAGCAACCTATGATTTGGTGGACTCTGCGGCCAGGTGTCTCTGGCGACACTCATGGGGCACGTTCCGGATTTACTCGGACGCTCCAGAAAATATCCTGGACGCCCCACAACGGAGAAGTCCTGTTTGGTCAGGCTTCCGAGAAGGTTATCACCAAATTACAGGACGCTGGAAGGCGGTGAGGGACTGTACAGGCCATGTACAGGCCCAAGACTGGTTCCTTTCAGGGAACCAGAATTGTTTTCACGGCCGGCAGCAACAGCAGCAGCCACATTCCGCCAGCAAAGGGGCAACTTCAACCGCAAGGCCCAGGCCAAGGTCAGAGATATACAGAACTGACCTAGCCTCGGGAGGCAACGCTGCACAGCATGACTCCTTCCCGCCCCCGCCTCTCCTCTGGATCAACAGGAAGAAAAGGTTGGGGTCGATCTCTCGCCACCTTTAGGCTGGCAGACGATAACTGCCGACTGGTGGGTCCTTCAGTTGGTCGAGAGGACACTTTATAGAATTCTCGACCGCCCACCATTCAGGCCTCCTCTGCTTCCTGCTATTTGGGACAGCATGCACTGCTCATTCAGCAAGAGGTGCTAGCGCTTCTGGGAAAAGAGGCCATGAGCCCATACCGCAGAACCAGAGAGGCGAGGTACTATTCCACTTCTGTCTGGTTCCCAAAAGACAGGGACCTCAGTCCGATTCTGGACCTCAGCGACCTCAACACTTCGGGTGCTTTACAAACGATTCTCGCATGGTGACCCTTCCAGGTTAACCCATGCTCAAGCAGGCGCCTTCAGTATCACTAGACGTGCAGGATGCCTGCCTGCACATACAGATAGCTCGGACGCAGAAAGTTCTTGCGCTCGAGTTCCTGTCTCTATTATCAGTTCCAAGCCCTCCTTTTCGGCTGTCCTTGGCACCTCGTATATTCACAGAAGTGCATGGCAGTTGTAGTGGCGGCTCTCTGAGACAAGGCCACTACGTGTTCCCCTCTCTGGACGACTGGCTCCTCATGGCCCCTCTCAGGAGGCCCTGATGTCCGTGATCCAATGTACTGTCTCCCTACTCGGGTCCCTGGGCATCATTATCAATCGGGAGAAGTCACCTGGTTCCATCTTCAGAGACTGCAGTTCATAGGCGCAGTCCCAGACACCATCCAGGGAAAGCCTTTTGCCCCAGGACAGAGCGGAGCACATCAGATCCCCATAGGGATATTTTGGCAAAGAGGACTGTCCCAGCTGGACTTGTCCTTTGCCTGCTTGGACACATGGCTGCGGCCATTGCAACAGTCTCTTTAGCCTGTCTCCACATGCGGGTGACCCAGTGGATGTTACGGGTGCAGTGGGATCAGAAGCAAGACCATCTGCAGCTTCCAGTCAGGATCACGATGCCGTCATCCAGGATTGGCAATGGTGGCTCGACCGGACCACCTGTCGCTGGGAGTCCCCTTTATTGCGCCATCTCTGGTTGTGACACTTTCCGACGGCCTTCAGGATCCGGTTGGGAGTGCACCTTGATGGTGTCAGGTCTCAGGGTGCTTGGACGTCCCAGGAAGCCCATCTTCATATAAACATTTTGGAGATGAGAGCGGTCCTTTCGCCTTGCAGGCCTTCCAATCGGAGATTCCACCGGTACTCTGCTGCTACAGACAGACAATACAGCGGTGATGTATTACCTCAACAAACAAGGAGGCACTCATTCCTACCCTCTTTGCAGGAGGCCATGATGGTATGGGATTGGGTACTGCAAACGGCGCAAACCTCATTGCTGTGCATGTCCCAGGAGTGGACAGCGTATCGCAGACAGTCTGAGCCAATCTCAGGCCAGAGTCCACAATGGGAGCTACCCAAGAGGTCGTAGAGGATCTGTTTTCACAGATGGGGACGCCAGAGTTAAACCATTTCGCATCCCCATACTACGCAAAACTGCCCAATTTCTACTCACTAGATCCAGGGCCTGGTGTTTTCTGGTGAGACACGTTGTCCTCTACTGGATGGGCAGATTCACCTATGTTTTCCTCCCTTCCCGTGATCCAGAGGGTTCTTCTGAAATTCTGCAGAGAGCAGGCTGACGATGATGCTAATCGCGCCTTTGGCCCAGGCAGACGGGTTCCCTTTGCTGTACCAACTTTCTCAGAAACACCGTGCCTCTGCCAATCAGCACTCACTTATTGTCCCAGGAGGCAGGATCCTTGGTCCATCCGGACCTTTGCTCTCGAACCTGCGCGCCTGGCTCCTAGGGACATAGCTGTCATGCGTCCACGGGTCTCAGAAGAGGTAGCGGATGTTCTAGCTGCTGCCAGAAAACCAGCCACTCATGCCACGACACGCATGAAATGGTGCAGATTGTGTGTCTGGGCTCAAGCACGGGACTTTCCCATTTGGATTGTTCTGAGGGTCGGTATTGCACTACCTCCTGTCCCCATTTCAGGCAGGCTTGGCCTATTCCTCGATCAAAGTACACCTCTGTGCCATCTCTGCCTGTCGATGCCCATAGGCCTCACGGTCCATATCCCAGTTGGAAACTGCACGCGCCTTCTGAGGGCGTTTCCACCTTAGGCCTCCAATTAAGGACCCCATTCCTCCATGGGACCTACCTTCGGTCTGGAGCAGCTTACACTGCCGCCTTTTGAAATAGCTGCAGATTAGTAGCCACGCTTCTTGCATGGAAGATGTTATTTTAGTTGCTATTACATCGGCCAGAAGGATTACTGAACTACACACACTTATGTACAAAGAACCTTATTTGGTTTTCACCAGGACAGGGTGTCCCCAAGGACAAATCCAAAGTTTCTGCCTAAGGTGGTCTCAGCCCTTACTCTTAATCAGGATATCAACCTATCGGTGTATTTTCCTAAATACTCCGACAAGGAGAGCCTTGCTGCACACTGTCTGTGCATAGGTGTCTAGATACTACCTGACCAGAACTAAGCCACACGTAAATCTAATCAACTTTTTGTCTCCTTGCCCATAGGATGTTGGGTGCTCTGGTCTCTAAACAATCTCTTCGAGATTGCTCATGCCTTGCATCATGTTCTGTTACCAAAATGTAACAAACCCCATCGGGCTCGGTAAGGGACATTCCACAAAGGGGTGGCTACCTCTTTGCCTCTTTAAAGAAACTATCCACCTCTCCATCTGTGCAGCAGCTACTTGGAACACCGTGCACACCTTTATCAGGCATTACAGCCTGGACGTTGCTTCACAGCGAAGAGCTGGTTTTGGTCTAGCAGTCCTTCAGGGGCTTCTGTCCTAGGTTCCAGTTCCACTCATGATCTCTCTTACCTCCTCCCATCTGAGGGATTTCCAAAAATTGCTTGGGAATCAGTCCTAATGGTGTAACCTGCTGCAAGAGCTGTTTCTCAGTAAGATAGTTCAGTTACGTAAGAACTTACCGTAACAGTAGATCTTCAAGAACAGCTCTTGCAGCAGGTAGTTTCTCCCACCATCCCCTCTGGAGGTAGAGTTGTTCCATTGATTACTTCCTAGGATTCGGTGTTTTAACACCTCCCTGCTGTATTCCTTCTTTCAAGGTGGATCCTCAGTCTCCACTTCTGATGTCATCTAAGCGACGGGGTCTCCAGCAACAGAACTGGGGATTCTGGAGGACCCCTTTTTATATGATGCCTGGCGTCAGGGGCATTCCCCGCTGGATACTGCTACCTAGAAAATTTCCCGGGGTCCTGGCTGTTCTCGAAGATCTACTGTTACGGTAAGTTCTACGTAACTGTACTTTCCAGATACTTGACCTTTGTTTTCTACCACAGTTAGCAGTAGATCTTAGAGAGAATCGCCTCCTTATAGCCACAACTCACCCGCCCACCTAACCCCTTGTGTATTTCAGGTGGGGTGCTGTGGAAACTTTCCTGTTCTTCACACTGGATTTTCTCCTTTTCTGCTCCCATAATGGGCTTTCTTGTCTGGAACAGTCACCACTCCTGTCTGCCTGGTTGTGGTTTTGGTCTCTCATTCCTGTTGGTGTGATAGAGAATGAGCTGGTCTCAGGCAGGACATAAAGGAAATGTGAGCTGCTCACCTTATATTGACAACATCAGGAGGGTGGTCCTAGCTGGGCAAAAGTTTCTTGAGTGGTCCCGACTCTGGTGGCTTACAGTTCCAGAGGAGTGGCTCTCTGGGACATTATCCTGAGCACGCTGCTGTTACTGGTAAATAAGACAGCTTTGTATTGTGCAGGAATGGGTCATTGTTGATGCAGTTATTCGCACTGGATAATGTGTGAGGGAGTATAGTTCTCTGCTGTGATGTACTGTGCAGTGACTGACTGTTTGCCTGCTGCAGGGAGCCCCTGAAGGAATGGAGGAAATCCCACAAGGTGAAGGAGGAGAAAGAGAGGAGAAGGAGAAGCAGAAGGAGATCAAAGTGAAGTCAAAGAAGAGAGCGAGTTCCAGAAGAGGAGGATCCTCAGGAGGTGAGGAACAGACGTAACCTGATGTGCCTGGGAAGGGTTTATTTGTTGTTTGTTTCAAAAGTTTAACTGTGAAAGACATGCTGCGCTGGTAACAGCCTGCTTCAGATGTGTTTGGGGAGGAAGAAGAGACAGTAGGCTAAAAGAAAGAAACATTAACAGACTATCTCTTTAAGTAAATGAGAGGCAGTAAATTTCATCAGCATAAGATCAAAGTACAGTACATTACGTACATATGAAAATTTGCCAGCAGAAACAGACCTCACAGTCTCAAGTCTGCTTGTGATGCGCCACTAGCACCCTTTTAGTAATTCAAGGCAGGATAAAATAAAATCCCAGGTGGGTGCAGCTGCAGTGAACAGTCCCAACTGGGTTGTAAAAGTAAGGAAGGAGCATATCGAAATTGGGTCAGGCAGCCAGTGGGAAGGGGACTGTTAAAGTGCGAGGTCAGGAACAGTTGGAGGATAGATGCAAAGTCAAGAAGAGACTTGAGAGGGAAGGGTTGGGGTGGGGCAGTTGTTGAGGAAGGAATACAAGCCTGATGGACTGGGAAATGGGGAAGGGGTTGGGGCCCTTGGGTACTGTGACCCCAGAGGTGATTTTCTCTCCTGACACAAATGTGTAGTAACTTTTGGCCACTGTAGAGGTGTTGTGGAGTTTGTTGCACTCCAGCCTGTCGGCTTGAACCCTTTGGCGGCTCTGCTGTTGGCCAGGTGTTCTGATCTCCCCTGGATGAGCGGGAGCTGGCAAGCTTGTTACTCTCCTTACTGGGCTGACGGGGAAGTGAAGCAGAGGCTGTGCAGACAGTTATCGCAGCTCTGGGGGATTGAGAGAGAGAGAGAGGCTTGCTGAGTTTGGGGAGGAGATTTGGGGGGCCCCACCATGTTTGTGTGTGTAGTTCCCATGCATTATGTGATATGGTATTTATTCTTTGGGTCTGTCTGTGTTATGGTCTGGTCTCCCAGCTCTATAACCCACCTTCTGAAGGACTTAAGTGGACCTAGCAAGCCCCCACAGATTTCCCGGGGGCAGTGTATGCCCCCGGCACAATCCAGAAGGGTCCAGCAACTTGTTGTAGGTGCGATATGTGGAGACTAGGCATCATCCCCAGCCTCCTCCATTTTTCCTTTTCCTCTCCTCTGATGTCAGACAGTTGCATGCATCTGGCACTCCCTGGCCCACTGCAGGGCGCACTAGAGTGGCAGACACTGCTGTCATTCCTCCCCAGTCTGGGAGCACTGCAGCGTGGCAGCCCCTCAGCCAGTTACCCAAGCTTGCTTGTTTATTCTGGTTGCTAGCAAGGGACAGTGATGAAATGTTCACTGGGCTGTTGAGGGACCCTACGAGTTGTATATTTCAACGCCAAACTTCCTTCGCTGGGTGCAGATCATCCTTAAACCTGTCCCTAAAAGATACATGTCTGCCCCCCTAGCTCTGGTGATTGCGATAGCATGTAATATAACGGAAGAAATTGAAAGATTGAAGGGGAAAAAAAAATACGCCATATTGGGGGGACAGCCTGTGGCAAAACAGCAGCGTGAAAGAAAGATTTAGGGCTATGGTATTTGGGACGGCTGCCTTAGAACATATCACCGTATTGAAATGGCAGGAGGATCAATTTTGAGAGCAGTCTCCCACGAGCTGAGCGGGATACAGGATTTGTTTCTGTATATTACACCCAGTTTGGGGTGGATGGTGACAGTGTGTCTGGTGATGTTTTAATGAGTGACTGACCAGACATCCCGGTACTGGAAGGAGGGGACTGCCTCCAGTAGAGAGTCATCCAGAGTCTTGCATACAAGGGTAAATGGGGGCCCTTGCAAGCCTCTAATTCCAAGGGTCCTTGAGATAGTTTTATAGCATTCTGGCAGAGTTACTTAGATTTGAACCAGTGCTGGACTTTGCTAAAATCGCACTGGTGCTCAGTTTTCAGCTCTTTGGCAGAGGAACCACTGAGGAAGATCACTGTGTTGTGTGCATACCTGCGGATGTGTGCACATGAGCAGGCTTGTGGGAGGTCATGTAGAAAATTGAGAATAGCTGAGCGTGCAAACACAGTGGGATAACAGAAGGCTATTGGGAGTGGTGGAGAGGGGCTACCTGTGCTTACTAACTCACTTCTGTATGCTAGATTGGTGCAGAACCAGCTCACTGCAGGGACAGAGAGGCTTGCACCTGGTAACTTGAGACATAAGTAGGAGGTGGGACAGATTGTAGGATCAGAGGTCCCTGATCCAGCTCAGTAAATTTTTGAAGGGAGGAGTCATTCAATGGATTGTCCTGCAGCCTGCCTGGAGAGTGGAAGCTAGCCCCAGACACCGAGGTAGTCTTTTGCTTCCCTTTGCTTGCACAGACCCAACAGTACCAACCTCAACTCCCCAGGGGCACTTTTAAATGGTTTCATTTACCAGTGAGATAGCCCTCAGTCGAGAGACCCTGGTGGAGAACAGTGTTAACGAGTCCCTGTAAACCGCATGTCCCCCACAGAGCAGATATTGTAAAATGCATCTCCCCAAAAATAAATTGATTCATTGTGCTTTGTAACTGTTAAATCACTGTTAAACACATGCAGTTGCAATCAGATCTGAGAGGAACAAGGATGTAAAGAAAGCAAAAAAGAAAATAGATGATGCAATGGACGGTGTTTATATAAAAAAAAAAAAAAAAAAATGTGACTTGGTCAGTGTAAAGGTCTTTAAATTCTGCAGTAACTCAGGGCTTTAAAAGGGTGTTAAAAAAAAAAAAAAAACTAAACAAAACCTATTTTGAAATTTATTTTAACCATGAGTCTATTTGTAGAATTGCAGTAAGGCATTCCAGGACACGGGTAACTGGAGGATTACCCACTTCTTGTGTGTGGTTGTGTGGCTATGCCTGTGATGCCCCACGATGGCTGGTAATTGCTCCAGTAACCTACACCCTGATGTGCTTTATTGCATAGCTTGTGTTCCCTTTCGGATGTCTTTATAGCACCAGTGGAAGACAGCTGTTTTCAGTGTTCTTGATCCCAAGGCCCTTGGGACCACTCTCCCACCACCCCAAGAGCTTTTTATTTTTTTCTCTCTCTCTCTCACTGTGCGTCGGCGGCGACCTTTCAGTCTCATCATTGACCTTCTCCACGGACTTCGTGTTTTAGGAGTGTGGGTATGTTCATGTATCCACACACTGGCAGTTTCGCTGGAAGGCAGTGATTGGCTGGATGTCTTTAAGCTAAACTTCTCTCACCACCAGAGTGGCTATATCCACCAGCTCCATCCCATGACGTCCGATTTTTCTTTCCGCTGAAAGAACAGGTTACCTTCTTTGCATTCTGCTTAGGATTGTCTCTGCACAATTGGCTAACCGTTACTTTGAAGTTTTCAGAGTTCTTCAGTAGTTTCTTGCGGTTTTCTGACTTCGCCTCAGATTTTCAGTGGATCGTAGAAGCCTGGATTTAAATTTTGTGTTCGGTACCACCTGAAGATCCGCATGACACATGCATGTACTGCCTGGGTGGGCAACATGATATGGCTGGGTGCGGCCTTTGTTCATTCATGTTTCCTGGTCCCTTGAGCAGAAGCTCTGGTTCACGCTGGGGCAGCCTTTTGGAACAGTATTGGAAGGGTCGCTGTAAGGGCGGCATAAAGGCCTCAGCAGCTGCTGGGTTCTGCACAAAGCTTGCAGCCCCGGAAGCGGCGGTTGCTGCAGCAAGCTCCTCCTTGATCTCGGTGCTGCTTCCTCTAAGGGCCAGTGTGAGGGACCTTCATGGACCAATTCCATGATTTGTGCCAGTTCCTCCAGGTTGTGGGGAAACCCCGCTCACCATGGCTCTTAGTCGAAGACCAAGTCAAAGAAATCTCACCACTGTCACCAGCTGTGGGATGGGGAACGGTCTCGATCCTCCTAGCCCTTTGACTCGCCTGACTGCTGAGTGGCTGTTGAGCATTCCTCAGTCAAGGGGCAGGTTGGGCGGGCCAAAGACTCATCTGTCCCACCAGTGAGTCACTTGACTATAATTTCAGTCTACCAACCTGCTGAGATCTTTCTCGACCGTCAACCTGTTGTCAGACGAGGTACCCTCTCACGGACATTTTGGACTGGGGCGATCCCTGGGGTTTGCCTCGTGGCTATCTTAGGACAGGCCCTGCAGTTTTGGCAGCATCCTGCCTGGCACCCTCTGCCTGTATGGTCTGCAAGTATGGAGTCCCTACTGGCTCACTTTGAAGTTCTCCAGCCACCCCTCAGCAGAAGGGTTAGTTATGGACTCTCTGTTCTGTAAGTCAAGACACCAGGGAATGTGAGCAAGCCCCTGGACAAGGATTCAAAATAGTCCCAGAACTCGTCAGAGACCTGTCAGTCAGTCGCTGACTAAACACCAGCTCCAGACAGCCTTGGACATGGGTGACTCTTGTGCCCATGTGGTAGCAACTCTGTTTCTGGGCTTGGCTGTGTTTGTCCACCTTCACGCCTTGGGCCCAGCAAAGGTTAGCGGATGTCCCTTCTTGGATACCGACCTCTTTGGCCCTGGGTGGAAGTTACCTCACGAGATTGAGAAGTTCAGTGCCACTCTGGATTCTGTGACTTTGTCCCACAAGGACCAGAAGAAGAAGCCTTGGAAATAGGCCTTTCGGTACTGGTCCTTTCAGTCGCAACCTCCTCCTGGCAGTAGCACCAGCAGGGCAGTTCTAGACCTAGTGCTCCAAGAGGTTTGGGGTCGAGGTCGGGGGCTAGTAGTGGTGCCCCTTGGCAGTAGCTGTCAGCGCCGCCCCGCTTCCCAGTGACAGGTTGCGGGATGTCATCCTCCACCTGCCCTGTCGCTGACCACTCTTCCTGCTAGCGGCAGGCTATGTCTCTGTTTGTCGTGTTGGTCTGTTGTCACAACAGACAAGTGGATGTTGGACGTGGTGGGCAGAGGACTGTCCTTGATTTCTGACTCTCCTGTCCCTACTGCACCCACTTGCCTTGAGACTGGGGTGTCTCAGGACACACTGTCTGCTCTCAAGGAGGACACTGTATGTCCTGGACACCCTTGCTGGTTGGATTACGTGTCTATGTACTTCCTGGTCGGGGGGGCTGGTGCCCTTATGGAATATTCATGATCTCAGCTGGTACATGCAGGCAGCGCAATTGGGATGGTCACTCTGTGCCACATTACACCATCCTTGGAGCAGAACATGTGGGTCTGCTTTCTGGACCTCCGGGACACGATCTTCCACATTCCTGTCTGCAGGCTCCCACTGCTGGAACCCCTGGTTCCATGCGGAGGGAGTTCTGTTCAATTCCAGGACATGCCGTTCAGCCTCTCGTCATCTCCAATGGTCTTCCAAGTGCTTAGCAGTGGTGGCGAGCTAGGGGTCAGAGTATTCCACTGCCTGGACAACTGGCTGATAGCCGTACATCCAGAGAGGTTGTGGCAAAATCCACACACCTGACTCTTCAGACCTGCCAAGACTTGGACCTCTTGGTCAACCCAGGCAGGTTGGAACTGGTACTACAGTAGGTGATCAGCTTCATGGGGCAGAACTAGACTCCCTGTGGGCCAAGGCCCACTTCCTGGTGGACTGGGCACTGGAGCTTACCTCCTTGGCTAGATCATGTCGGGTTGGGCTCTTGCATGTTGCACGACATTTCCTGCAGCTGCTGGGTACATGGCATCCTGCACCAGCGTGGTCCATGGGGCCCACTGGCGGATGTGCCGCCTTGAGTGGGAGCCGGCCGCCAGTGGGCCCAGTGCCTAAATCACTTGGACCAGCTGGTCACAGTGACCCAGTCTGTGTGAGATGCCATCCAGTGGTGGCTGGGCCTAGATATCTGGAGAAAGGGAGCGAGCTTGTCCACCCAGAGCCAACTGTCGCTGTGTTGACAGATTTGCCTCTGGTGGGGTTGGGAGCGCACCTGGGAGACTGCACAACCCATGGATTCTGATTCCCCAGGGAGTCCCATCACCACATAAACCACTGAAGCTCTGTGCAGTGCCACTGGCCCTCACAGATTTGCTTCACTTATCGGGAGTCTGGTCATTCACATCCGGATGGACAATACCATGACCATGTTTTACCTGAACAGACAGGGCGGTGCACTTACTTCCCTTGTGTGCAGCCTTTGTACCGATCTCCTGGTGGATTCACATCACGGGTGAGAACAGTCAGCTGGTAGATGCTGTCAGCAGGTAGGAGAGACACGAGTCGTGTCTGCATCAGGAGGTGGTGGACCACCTGTTCTCCTTGTGGGGCTCATCCTTGGTGGATCTGTTTAGCTCCTGGAGAACACCAAACTGAGGCTGTTTTGCTCCTATACACACACACACACACACACACACACACACACACTCACCCACAGTCTGGGGCACTGATGGGGGATGCCTTTACAAGTTCCTGGACTCTGGGCCTCATGTATGCCTTTCCTCCCTTCCCTTGATCCACAGAGCACTGGGGGCAAGGTGCAGATGATCCTGTTAGCTCTTGACTTGCCAAGGCAATTCTGGTACCCTTATGTCTACAGCCTCAGAAGCCAGTCTCACGGTGGCTGCCTCTCCGCCCAGACCCGCTGACCAGACTTCAAGGGACGGTCCTGCACCTCAGGCCTGGTTTATGAACGGGTAGAGTTCCAGGTCTTGGGTCTATCCGGATGTCCTTCACGTTGTCCTCCAGGAAGGAGTCCGCTTGTCGCATATGCCTTTAAATGGAAGAGATTGTCCATTTGGTGCCAGGGCAAGGAGCTTGATCCACTTTTCCTGCCCTGTGGCTAGCATCCAGGACTACCTCCGGTCCCTTTCCCAGCTGGGACTGTGAGTGACTACTCTAAGGTGCACCTGGCAGCCATCTCTGCTTACCGGGCTAGGCTGATATGCCAGAGGTGGTCGGGCACTTTTCAAAGGCCTTGACCACTTGTCCCTCTGGTGTGTGAGCATCCTCCATGATGGTGAGTTATCACACCTGTTCTGGAAGATGGCCTTCATGGTGGCCATCACATCTCTGAGAAGGATTGGGGAGTTCAGGCGCTCTTGGTGGAGTCTTCTTATTTAGTCTTCCACCAGGACAGATTTGTTCTTTGCCCCAAGCCCGAGTTCCTACCGAAGATGGTATTGGAGTTTCACCTTAACAATGTGTGAATAACTTCCCTGTATACTTTACCAGCCCCTCTTGGAGGCTGACCCACAGCTCCATACCCTGGACCTGTGAGGAACGGTCTCTAATTATGTAGAACATACAGCTGGGATTCGATGAGAGGCTCGCCAGCTGTTTGTCACCTGTACTGAAGCTGTACCAGGCAGTCTGGCAGCAAAGCGGACAATTGTAAGGTGAATCACATCTTGCATCAATTTCTGCTGTAGGTTGGCTGGTCGGGAGCCCCTTAGGGATTAGGGCTCATTCTACAAGACATACCACTGTCTTGGTGGCTGCTTCAGGGATCTCCCCATACAGGAAATCTGTAGGGCTGTTACCTGGAAGTCAGCACACCCTTCATTTCCCAGTACTGCATCGACTTTGAGTTACGCCAAGATGCGTGTTTTGGGATCTCCGCTTGCCAGTCTCTGTTTACCAAGTAGGGGTGTCACTTGCCCCCCCTTCCTCTGGAGAGCTGCCTGGAGTCTGCTAGTGTGTGAATAAGTGAACCGTATCCAGCCCCTAGAAGAATAGATTACTTGCCTGTCACCGTAGTTCTGGGAATGGTATATGGTTCACATCCACATAACTCACCTGGCCTCCTGGCAAGTGGCACCTGATCCCACTTCCAGCGCACGTAGATCTGACGTCAGAGGGTGGAGTTGTGGGATATATCTGCCTGGGTAGTGGGAGGAGCTTAAAGATGTCCAGCCAGTCTTGCCTTTCCAGTGGAACTGCCAGTGTGGATATGAATCGCATACCACTCCTGAACTATGGTTACAGGTGAGTGACCTATTCTTACCGACATTTCACGGAGGACCTGATGATGTGTGGCCAGCCGTGTTGGACATGTAAGAGCCTGGGGGAGACCAGTTTGGACGCCCATCATTTCCTTCAGTCTCCAGTTTTGCTCTCTGGGTCGTCAGTGACCTCATTCCATTCTGGTGCTCTCTGCTGCCACCATCTGACTCCACCAGGTGGTAGTCACATTGTAAGAGCAGCATCCCTTTTCCCCACCCCCAAATCTTCAGCTGTCCTTGCTAATTTCTGAACACTGGTCACCTGGATTTGCAAGCAGCATTACTAGCACTTCATCGACAGGCCGGCCTTCAGGACCACGTTTAAAGTGAGAGCAGCCACATAGGTTCCCAGTGTGTCTGTCTTAACTCTTGACTTTGTTCTGTTCTTTTCCTCAGGAGAGGAGGCGCGCAAGGATGATAGAGCCCTCGCCTGCCCAAAAGAAGGTGAGTGAAGTTACTTATTTGTAGTGTTACATACCAGGATAGTTGCACGCTATTACAGACGAAATAAGTATAGCTGCAGGGTACAGATAATCTTTATTATTTTGTTTATTTTGCAATAAAAGTGTTTATGACTTTTCACACAGCATCTGACGGATCATTAGAAAACGCTGTCACAATAAGGGAAAAGGTAGGAAAAGTGACAGTAAGGAGGAAATGAGAAAGGGAGGAACATCAGAACACTTCATGGGATAGGTGGTACAATTCTGTGGCTGACAGTACGATGTAGTTCAGAATTACATAGGATTTTCATGTTAAAATTCAGTATGCGTCAGTTGTCAGGATATGCGAGGCTCTAAATTTATCCAGGCTTCATTTTTCCATTACAGATACATTCTGGTTAAATGTTAATTAGCTAACGTGAATAAAGAGCAACAGAGATGGGGACCATTAAAGAAGAATTGCCATTTTTATACACATTTAATCACAAGGTGGTTTACAAGCAATGAGAGACCAACTGGTAATGAAGTGACTGTGAACATGTAGTGGCAGCCATTTTGTGCATCAGCATCCACACACTGCTGGCGTGAGGGTTGAGGCGTTGGACACCACACTCATGCCATGCTGGTGACCGGGTTCAAACTGACTTGGTCGCTGGGGGTTAGCTAGGGAGGGAGAAAAATTGAGCGTCTTGAGGATGGCTTTTCTCCTGAGGTGGATAGTGGGCATCGCCGCCCCCAGTGGAGGTCAGGGATACTGCAATTAACGCCGCAGCAGGGTGGAGTAGAGAAGGGCGTTGGCACGTAGCGGTGCGCTGACGACATTGCACGATTACGCTTGGGGAGCAAAACCAAGGGGGGAAAAACCCGCTTCCTGGATAGGGCAACGGCACCCTCCTGGGCTCCTACCTTCACACACCCAATGTCGGGGTCAGTCCTCCGCTCTCCTGATCCTCCATCCTGCCATGATCTGTTGATGGTTGCAATCCGGGTTGTCGGATCGGGTGGGAAGAAGTGTCTGTCGATTTCCCAGGCTGAGGAGCTTCAGACAGGCGGTAGCGGGTGGTAGTGTGAGAGGAAGCTCGAGAGAGAGTTCCAGCAAGTAGGGTGATAAATAAAGTTAACAGAAAACACCACACACGCCGCCTTGATGGTTGCATGAGGTTTTTACCGAAGGGAATGTTGGCTAGAACACCAGGGAAAGTCCCTCTGTTTGGGAAAGGTCCCTTAGGTTCTTATACTTTCACCCAGACACCCACCAGGATGGCACCAGAAATGGGCAGAAGGGACCTCTGTATAATGTCTCATCCAAAGTATGGCACATCCAGACAGTACAGAATTCCCTTGTAAACCCCCAAACACTACTACAGTTAGCTACCCTGGTATCCTTGATTAGGCACAAACTACTTAGAAAATGGTACCATCCCTAGCTTTGGGTATGTATGCCAGGCTCATTACTTCTGCAGATTAAAAGGGATGGTGGTGTACAAAAGCATACTTACTGACCAGACCTAGTCCTGAGGAGAGAACGTTTTGCTAGGGCTATACTGGACCTATACTTCATGGAGGGGTACCCAGTAACTCCACTTGCAGGAAGCAAAATGGAATGTCCAAACCAGAGTTGGGGTTTTAGAGTGTGACTTTATTCCAAAAGATGTTCTCTAAAGCAAGGGTGGACCCCCAAGGGTTACAGCGTGGCACAAGGAATTAGAAGAACAGAACGACTGTATGTAACAGAAACTATGTATTCCCATTTTCATAGGACATTGAATTCTCTTCAGTGGCACTGGCCACAACTGAAAATACTTCTAGTAAAACATTTTAATTTAAAAGTTCTTACTTTCTGCCATGGAAGGATCGTAACTGGCACTGAAGCCTGGCCTTGATCCCTTCCAGCTTCCTGGTGCCTCAACTCACTACCGGCTCTCAGAATTTATGACTGTGGCCAGGGAGAGCAGCAGCCCTGCACAAGTCTATGAGGGCTGTTTTAGTACTTAAACAGTCTTTTGGGAGGGATTAGCAGTTGCTTAACTAGTAGGGTCCCTACTAGTTAGCTCACTGCTTTAATCTCCCTTAAAATGACTATTTAAAATTACTAAAACAGCTTTGAAAATTGCCCCATAGATTGGTATGGGCTCATCCCTGCACTCTCCTGGCTACATCACAAATTCTGAGAGCGGGGTAGAATTGGGGTAGAGCAGGGGCACTAGGAAGCTGGAAGGGATCGGGCTGACCAAGGCTTCAGTGCCAGTTACGCGATCCCTTCCATGGCAAAAAGTAAGAACTTTCAAATTAAAATGGTGTGCCTGTCCACTGATGATGTAAGGTATTGGGCTATGAAACCTAATACCTTTTATCGGAAATTTCCTTTAACCAGAGAAATACTGAAAGCACAGGTACTTTTTTCAGGAAGCACAAAGTCAGATTTACTCACAGTTGAACAGTACAGGCAGCTTCAAAATTGTCCTGGATCAAATGCGGGATTGCCTGAGGATCCATTCTGTAGCAGTCCTTTTCATCTTTCCGGGATGAAAATTAGGAGATCTTACTTTGAGAGGGTTCCTTCAGTAGGTCATCACTTATAGAACTGGCGCCACCTGCACGCCTCCGCATGGCAGACTTTACTAGTTTAGTTTATTGTTCTAGGAATTACTACCTTTGAGCCAGAGGCTCCTTTTACAAAGGTTCCACTCAATTAGGTACAGTACAAAAGGTTATATAGATAACACAACAATTTGTGTTGTGTCAAGAGCAAGAAAACATATACAAATACATATCAAATCATTTGTGCAAAAGGACATGAGATATCAATAATCACATTATTACAAGAAAGAGGTCGCTAGATTAGAGAAACAAATAGGGAAAAGTCCAGAACAGAGAGGGTAAGGAAAGGTGTGGGGAGCAGACAATAGCAGGAAAAAAGGTTTCCAAAACATGTCTTTGTCAAATAACGGGACAGGGTGGGTAGTGAGAAAATAGGAGGTTTAACAGGGCAGTCACAGGAGCTGGAGGTGGCAAGGTGAGAGAAAAGCTTTGATTTGAAAATACCCAGAGAGGTGGAGGCAGTAATATGAGTGCTGAGGGCATTTAGCCAGTTGGGGGCACAATAGGCAAATTATCTTTTGTCCCTGAGAAGTCCGCATCGGGGACTTGGAGAGGCTGGTGTTCTGATCTTCTGGTAAAACGGGTGCCAGCGCTGGGGCACAAACAGGTCTTGGATACAGGGTGGAGTGAGGCCCAGAGTGGATTTTTACCATCAGGCAGGTAAGGTACTTTATCCAGTTTGAGTTTGCAACCAACCTGAGTCAGCTTAGAGCTCACATGTATGGGTACGCCGTGCAACCAGTGAGCAACCGGCAGGCCTTATTTAGGGATGTTGTAATGCGACTAAGTGCTGTAGTAGTGGCAGATCCGTAGCAAATCCCTGGCTTCTCCAGGGACGCGCAGGCCGTAAGCTGACCCACCCGGGCATCCGGCCGATAGTCGGCCGGGGCTCATCTCCTGCCTGCTAAGATGCCCATCCCTAATGGCCGCACAGGTGTGGTTCTCTGCTGGACCTCTATCTCTCTCATCTCAGCTGAGACCAAGTAAATGAGAGTGAGTAGGTGAAAACCCATTTACCTAGTCATTCACCAGCTGCCTTCCCTACCTAGCACTTACACCGATGGGATTCTAGTAACCCCAGGGGACTGGGGTGGTTACACCCTAGTTACTGCATTTGGGTACCAACATTTATGGTAGAGCCCTGTCCTGGTGTGGGACTAGAACCCACAGCCTTCTGGAGCAGAGGCAGATGTGATACACCTATGTTTTCAGGACCTTGAACGCTGTAGTTTATCCCCCATGACGGGGTTTCCTACCTCAACTTCCAGAAAAGCAAGAGGTGTACATTGTGGAATCTCATGGTCTTGAGGGATTCAGGTCCAAAGGAGGTGCATTGGGGCCAAGTGTCCTGAGCCATCTTCCTATTGACTCCTGCATACCGATACGCGTACTCCAGTCACAGGCGACAATTGCTTTGAGCATTTCTTTACCGGTCCCATGCAGCCATTCATAAGGGCCCCGCGGAGAGAATATCAACACATAGTGTATCAAACAGCACACGTCCAACCCGCAGGAGTTTTGCCGGTGGCTCTGCAGCAGCGGTGGTTCCCCGCGGCTCACAGCGCAGACTTCCGTCATCTGCATGATAGTGCAATGTATTGCCTCTGGGCTGTCCTTGGCCAAGACACCATTATAAAAGTATTGTGAAAATCCTGCAGTCTGATTCGACGTAAAAGTGTTACCTCACACCTTTCACTTTGGTTCCTTGAAAAAATTTTGTTGTTTTTATTGTTTATAATTGTTGGCCAGAAAGGTACACGGAGCCGAGTCGTGGTTTCCATGCACATTTCTGGAGTACTGAGAGGTTAAGCGATTTACTTAGCGGGGCCCCGGCCCTCACTGATGACCCATTGGTAAAGGCAGCACCCCCTAACGCCGGGCGACCTGGCTTCGAAGCAAACCCGGAGAGCTGGTGTCAGGTGACCTTAAGGGCTAGGTGGGCACTGCTGGCGCAGCAGTGCTTGCAGCTGGGGAGGATTGGCATCAGGTCCTGCCTCTCTTAGGAGCTCAGCAGGACATGCCAGAGTGTGTGAGGCCACCTCTGGGCTAGGCCTCATGTCAAGGAGGAGGGTGGGGGTCAGAAATGGAAACACACCTGCACTGGTCGCAGAACGATTCCTCATGTGGTCGCAGCTCCCGGCCCACCTACAAGGCCATCTGAACTGTGCTTCTGGGGTGGGAGGATGGCCCTCCCACCTTGGACCCTGGGATCCATGGAGGCCTCCCCAGGTAAGTCCTTGAGATGGAGGGGACGAGGGTAGGTGATTGAGAAGAAAGACAGCTAGGTGGGCTTCAGTATGCAGGTGGTTGTTGTGGGTTTCAGACTCCTGCCTCCCCAGCACAATATTCAGCCTGCGGATGTCTTGCACTCAGGTGTGCGACAGTGAATGCACATCCCTTCGAAGTGAGCAGGCCCCCAGCCCCCATGAAGGGTCACTACTGTGGCAGACGACAGCATCTTCCTGACGCCAGCTGGGAAATGCAGCTAGGCAGTGCGATTTCCCAGCCCGACTATCTTAGTAAGCAGCCAGAATTCTCTTCCTTGCTGTCTGCTCACGGATATACACTTAATCAGGCAAATTAGCCTTCATTCTGACAGTGTGGGGAGTTCCTCCCGTCCCCCACCCCATGCTGTAAGCAATGCCCTCGATGGCCTTGTGCACATGCAGTGCTCCTCGGCAAGAGCAGGCTGCCTCGCCTAACTGCAGAGTTTGCTGCAGCTCCTGAACCCAACCTCCCTGACTGAGGCACTCTGTCATGCGGCAGGGTCTGCCTCCCAACACGGTGATCCAGGCTTCATTGGGGTGGTCTTCTCCTCGACTTATGAGGTTATGCAGTGCAAGTGACTTGAGATCTGAGAAGTGGGATCACTCGGGGTTGGGGAGTGTACCTATTTGTGAATGAAGCAAATCCCAAACTCTGTACTTCTGTGTTTTTATGTCTTGCTTTTTGACGTGGAATCTCTGTAAGAGTCCTTTGACTCAAAGATTGTAAACAGAGACAATCAACAAATCAAAAAAGCATGTCCTCTGCCTCAATTTACACCCCAGAGTATGCTTCTCCTGCTTCCAGCTTGCTGGACTGCAAAGCTTCAGGCTGCTCAGCACCCTCACTCGCTACACTTTGTGGCCTGCTTTTTGGGGCCAGTCTTATGTGATTGCAATCCAGCAGTGACAGTTTGTTCCAGAGCCAGTGGGATTGAGCCACCAGTTAGGCTGCTGGGAAGATGGAGGATGGGTGGATATATTGGGAGTATCCACATGAGAAACAAGGCAGCTGTGGAGGAGAGTCACAATTAGAAGGTACTGTAAAGAGAAAATTAATAATAATAATAAAAAATTTGTGTTTCTACACCATTTACCTACCTGCCTTCCTCATCAAACAGGAAGAAGCCTCCGATCCAGTATGTACGCTAGAGATGGAGGATGTGGGACTGTTCTCGCCACCCACGCTACCTGCAGGTCAGTTGGTATGGGGGTGGCAGTCTGAGGAGATTCTGGCACTGCCTAGCGTTGTTAACAGATATGTATGTCTTGAGTTTACCATACACTGAGGCTTGTCACATGAGCCCTTGTGTGATGACTGCCTACTGAGGTCAAGGATTCGGACTGCTACAGTAAGGCATAGCTGGGATTTTATTCAAAGCAAGGGTGATGCCAGAGGGTGAGTGCTACAGTGAACAACTAACGCAAAGATATTACACACAAGTTGGCCCCAATGGCACATCACACTACCGCACTGGCGATCCGGGTTTGGAAGTGGACTTGGATTGTGACTTCTGGGGACAACCATGACTGAGTTAGCTGTCACTCAGCGGTACATCTCAGGATGGGGCAACGGTGAGTTCCGCCATCAGTGACCCCTGACGGGTTGGGTTAGGAGCTTGCCTCTCAGTGGGGATGCTGTATGCTATGCCCCCCCCAGCTTGGCCTCATCTCCTTCATAGGCTGAAAGCTTTATGTCACTAGAATATTGTACTAAAGCTCACCCCATCGAATTTGTTTTTTTTTCATGTTTATTCATTCTCAATATAAAATGCATTTTACTTGAAAACACTTGGTTCAGAGATGTCATTTTGTAAGCGATATTCTGAGCCCCAGAGTCCATTGTTACCCTGTGTATGGGTTATAACGAATGAAATACTGAAAGGAAACTGTATACTTAGGACTTGAACAGAATGAGCCACTACTGTAAGACCATGGAACAAGGTGAAAACAATTAGAGTTGGTGATCCCACGTGCAAGCACTCTACACGTCCGTAGTTAGGGATGTCACGATAACACGATATGACAATGTATCATAATTACTACATGCGATAATTTATTGTTGTAAAAATGCACAATTTGTAGTTATCCTGCAGCATGGTATACTGCTATATACTTTGATAAAGCATCTTTACTTACTGCTCCAGCAACACAGCCTCTCCAGGTGCAACCTCGATTCCCCATTCCTCATCTTCTCCAAGCAAATTCTTACTGTTTTTACTAAAATTTGAAATGTAGTAGATTATCGGATATTTTCTTACGCAAATATTGTGATACTAAAAACTTGATATTGTGACATCCCTATGTGACCTAGACTGTCCATGAGTCTTAAAAGTAGTTTATTGTTTTAAAATATAGCCATCTAATTAACATTTTTTTTTTTTTTTTAAACCAAATTTCACACATTGATGGCAAATATTTAAAAAACTGTAAGGAGTTCAGCTTAGTGACTACCCTCTTTGTAACTTAAACACTTTTTGTCCTCAACAGCTTTGCTGCTGCTTTTGTGTAGCTTGTATAGTTCTCAAGATATTTACATTTGTTTGGCATGTGTACAGATGTGCTTACAAACAGCAGTTGCTTTTTCTCTCCAGTGAACACTCAAGTAGAAATGCCAAACAAATGTAAATATCTTGAAAACCATACAAGTTACACATACACAGCCAGTGTCAGAATTGTTCATCACAAAAAAGACCTTTTACAGTGAAGGTAGTCACCAAGTTGAACTCTGTATAGTTTTTAAAACATCGCCATCTCTACTGTTGTATTGTAAAGCAGTGCTTGTTGCTGAATATATGGGCTTGGCTACATCATTGTCATATGAGACGGGATGCATTGTAGGTACAAGAAAAGCAGTAAACTTTGTGAGATGGAGATCCCCAGGGTCGCTGAACTATCATAAAGCTAGCAGGCTAATTTAGGGAAAACTCCTGATAGCAGACAACAGGGAGGACACACTAGGACTTCTCAAACAAATCAAAACACTCTGTACAATATATGTTTTTACAAATTGGGTGTACTGCTTTAAATAACCATTTGTTTCTTTTTGGTGTTAGTAAGTCTTTAAAATACATGACAACTTTGACAACTATTCCACTTTCTACAACGCTACCTGGGGCACTCATGGTTATGTTTAAAATATGAGACATGGATACCTCCATTTCTAAAGTGGAAATTTATTTTCCAGCATCACATTAAGTACCAGCACTTGTTGAGAAGAAGAAGTATGTGTGTCCCACCCCTCCCTCGCGACGTCTCTTCCGCCTTCAGAAGTAGCTCCTGAGGCACGAAGCACCACACGGTAATTGCACGTAGTTTGTTTTTTTTAATTAAAGTTTGGAAATGATTACAAGTGACACAGTAATTGTATAACTTGCAGATGCATGAGAAATGAGGGTTTGCATAGAGCCCCAAAATCGTACACTGCATCTAACTGGCAGCCTGATCATTGTGGGGCTGAAGACGCCACAGTATCCAACTTTTGAATATGTGGGCCAGTTTGATTGGCAGTGCCACTGCTGGCGTTTGAGAGGCCGGTATAGTCGTGGCCACTGGGGTGATCCCATACAGGACACATTTCCTCTGGTGGGAGGGTGGGTTTCCCGGTCTCGTCCCCACAGGATGCTCTCCTCCAGGAGGGTGAGTTCTCCTCCATTGCAATACTGCCATCTGGGTGACTACAGGTGTCAGCGGGATCGGAGGACTGAAGAGGGGGAACGGTGCTCTATTTGAGGTCGAGATGTCGCTATGCTTCCCATGAGCACACGCCCCTAGATGTCATTGCACTGATTAGCTCCCAGGGGTGACCAGAGAAAAGAAAATGTCCCTAGTCCTTCAGGATGACCAGTCCTGATGTACTCGGGCACTGCTTGATGGCCATGCACGCACTCCTAACACCTCGTAGTGTTCTTTTGAGGAATCCTCTCAACCTCTGCCTAGGGATCATCCGCAGCAGAATGGAGGAGCTGGCATGTTGGTGCATGTGACTACCCCTCGGATGTGCCTTTGGGAACACGAAGGAAGTAGGCAGCATAGTGCAGTGGTTTAAGGCTCTGAGCTGGAAATCTAGAGACCTGGGTTTGAATCTCACAGCCCCCACTTGCATATTGTGTGACCCTGAGCAAGTCAGTTATCTTCCTTGTGCTCCCAGGTCGCACCTGTAAACAGGCTTTCAGCTTGGTGTCTCTCCTGGTTAAAGACAAAAAAAAGTCTGACTGAAATGAGAAGGGGCAAAAAACCAACTTTGATTATTTTGATATCTGTGTGGAAAATATCACAATATACTGATGATTATTATGAACAGTTGTAGTACTTTTATTTTTTGAATATTAGTAAAATATAAGATTGGGGTAAAAGGTAGGAAATTGAGAATCTTGTTCACACCTGGTGATGGATAGGCTGTTGGACCAGCAGATATGATGATGTCAAAATGGGGATCACGGTATATTGCACTGCACAATGATTGCGATATTTTTACAGTGAGAAATTATTACTGATTTATCATGATGTATCGTCACGGTGTTATTGTGTAATCTGTAGGTGGGACAAGGGACAAAAAGAATGGTACTATATATGAAAAGAACGGAGGGTGTGGTGTGTACACGCTTTCGTCATCTTGCGCAAATTAGCGGGATTACATTTCCGATTGGGAGGTGGTATAACATGTTTCACGTCGCGCACAGAAGGATTACTGCTGTGTGGGGTGTGTAGTGACCATCTCGCTGCTCACAGAAGGATTACATCTGTGAGTGGTTTTATGTGGTAACTCCTACCTCATCTCATCGCTCACAGAAGGATTACAGCTGTCTTTGTGGTACGTGGCAACACCACCCTCATCTCATCATTCAGAGAATAGAAGGATTACAGCTAAGAGTGGGGTTGTGTGGTAACCCCACCCTCATCTCATCCACAGGATTACATCTGTGAGTGAGGTTGTGTGATAACCCCACCACTCAACTCATCATTCACAGAAAAGGAGGATTAGAGCTGTGAGTGGGGTTGTTTGTGGTAACCCCACCCCTTATCGCTCACAGAAGGATTATAGCTGGGAGCAGGTGTGTGGTGAAACAATCACTCATCTCAGCAGCACAGAAGGATTACAGCTGTGAGTGGGGTGTATGGTAACCCCATCACTTATCTCATTGTTCACAGAGCAGAACACTTAACAGCTGTGAGTGTGGTGTGGTTTAACCGCATCCCTCATCTTGTAACAGAAGAATTACTGCTGTGAGTGGGATGTGTGTAACCCCAACCCTCATCTCATTGTGCACAGAAGGATTACAGCTGTGAGTGGGGTGTATGGTAACCCCACCACTTATCTCATTGTTCACAGAGCAGAACACTTACAGCTGTGAGTGGGGTGTGGAGTAACCGATTCCTCATCTCATCGTTGACTGAACGTAAGGATTACAACTGTGAGTGGGGTTTTGTGTAGTAATCCCACCCCTCATCTCATAGTTCACAGAAGGATTACAGCTGTGAATGAAGCTGTGAGTGCTGACCCCCACCCTCATCTTGCCAGTCACAGAAGGATTGGGGGTTGTGTGTGGTAACCCCACCCCTCATCGGTCACTAAACAGGAGGATTACAGCTGTGAGTGGGTGTGTGGTTACCCTACCCTCCTCCTCTCATCGCTCACAGGATTTTTATTAATTTAGAATAAACGCTTGCACACAAGTGCTCTTTACAAAGGTTCCACATCAAGGACAAGGTACACAGAGAAACAATAACATTAAAATCCTACCTTTGCTACTGTCCTATAACTTACCTGCTTTCCTGAGGTCTCCATTAACCAATCCCAGCATCAAACGCTGCTTGCTGCTCCATAGAGGGCATCATCAGTTCCTGCACTGATTGCCCCACTGGAGTGCACTCTCACACTGGAATGACACAGCCCACGCTTGTCTGCTGATATATTCCTCTGGCAGCGCCCACGCCAGACAATGCCTGTGGCTGTATCCCTACTCTGGAACAGTGTTAGGTCCTAGCCTCAGCTTCTTTCCATCCTGTAAGACCATGTCCCTAGTTTGTTGTCTTTCCCTCATTTTGTCTCTGACAATGCCACTTGGCTGCATCTTTTCCTCCTGTAGCCGGATCCCAACCCTAATGCCCTTCTTTACTAGTTAGCTTACTCCTAGCCTCTGTATGTCTGCAAAATACCTGATTTTTGTAACTTAAATCCATATGTGCTTATGTAACCCCTTGTTACAGGGTTACTAGAATCCCAGTAAGACCTAGTGGTAGGCAGGAAGGCAGCTTGTAAAACTCCAGTTAAATGGGTTTCACACTGTCTCACTCTGTTCTCAGTCACAGCTGAGACTTGAGAGATAACATCACCATAGAACTGTCACAGCTGCATAAGCCACATTGGAATCTGCAGCTCAGGGAGTGAGTTTAGAACTTTGGGAGTTTCAAAGCGAGTTGTCTGTTTACATCCCAGCAGGAAGGAGTTTCTGTGTTTACCTTTTTGAAAGTGGGGGAGACCGCTGTCCAGGTCTCAGTGCCCCCTCCCTCTGGGGGGACAAGAAAGTCCCTCTGTGGATGCCAGGGCAATCGCCTATTTCCACTATGGAAGAAAGCTGCCTGCTTTCAGTTCTGTTCTTGTATAACAGTAAAGATGTGATACTTCCCTGTGGGGCACCTGCAACAATCGGTGAGTGTTTTGCCCCATTTGAAGGCAAACCAATTGTTTCATTAGTTTGGAAATATAAAGGAAGTTGGAATGTGGACTGCTATTTGGGAGGACTATTTCAACTAGGACAAACAAATGGAGCAGATGGATTTCAAGTAATGCTGTAGAGGGATGCTTTCAGGTCATCCACCGTTTAATCTACATTTCACAGTTTAAGTTTATGTTTGTCCAGAGAAATGGCTGGCATGGGCTGGGAGCTGGAGGTGGGAACACCCCTATCTTTTAGTAACCAGGTCCACCTTTCACGGATTTCTTCTGTGATTTGCTACTTGCCTCATGCGCCTGGCCAGTGATGGGGTGGGTACCCAGATGTGGTCGAACTTGAAAATCTCTTTAGGAGTCGAGACTCTATGTGGTGTGGGGAGCCACAGGATGGGAAACATTCTCCTTGTTTGATAGGAGTTAAATGGAAGTAAGAAATCAAATCTCTAGGAGTCGCAGACTCTTATGGTGTGGGAGCCACAGCTTGGGAAAATATACTCCTTGTGTGATGGGAGTGTCTCCAAGTAAAGTTTGGGTTCATTCTCAAATGCACTGTCGGTCAAGTGGCCGCAGGGGAGCCGGCCAGTCGGGCTGTGTATCCAAGCGCATGCAAAGTCTGGGCTGAGTGCCTGGTGGGTCCAGAGCCAGACATTTGTAAAATGTGTTCATTCTTTAAATGGACCGCCTTTAGTCTCTATCTGCATATACAGTGAAGCGTAGCCTTGGGGACCATTCAGTGCTTTGTCATGTGTCAACTAGATTTGAATAAAGCCACACTGAAAAATCCCAATCCTGGTTCTGGACATTACAGTTATTGCTTCTATAGTTGATTTACTTGGGTGCCCCTATGCAGAGTAGCCAAACCTAGGTCCCTTGTGCCAGGTAACCTCATCCTCCCGAACCCAGGTCCCACCAGGTATTGCTGCCAACGCCAACAGCATGCCACCTGTCGCTTAGTAAAAAGGCAGGGGTGAGGGGTTACACTTATTTTGTTATCTTTACTCCTAGGATCACACTGTATTTTCTCACTATATTGTTTGTTTTTGTTCTTTGATATGATGTGGAGCTTTATGTAAACAGCCTTTGGCTGAAAGGTATTAATTCCAAGGCTGAAATAAATAAAATACAATACAAACATCAGCAGTTCCAGGGAGCATTGCCCAGTATCAGTAAACCCAAGTTACAGCATTTCATGTGGGCAAGGACAGTAACAATCAGGTAAACTAGTACGGAGCACATGACATCAGTTTTTAGAAGAACACCATGATAATATATATGATAGTATTAGTTACACATATACAAATATGTCCGTTGTAATAGTTATATTGGGCTTCAAGAGTGAGGTTCTATTTCAGCTCTTAGAGGGCTATTTGTGGAGACCCACCAGTGATTTAAGAAATTCATTCAGCGGATGGCCCAGTTTGTTGAAGGGTGTATATTAGTATCTGAGACGACTCCCATGGGGGTGGTGGTAAGGCCCATCAGAGCTTTTTTGCAGGCAGACAGGTGTGGTACCGTAGTCTGTTCTGAGGGAAAGCCAGTTAGTTAGGGAGCAGCTATGAGTGAGCATATCAGCCCCAAGGGCAAAGCAACATTCCTTATCATGTACCAGCCTGACTGTATTAAGAACAGAGTTGGTAGCAGCACGTACACCAGGCCATAATCTCAAAGCAAGAAGTTCATGCTGGATACTACAAGGCGCCTAGCTTCTGAGGTGAGGTTCAGGCGTTGTCTGTATGGCACGCCTAGCTGTTTATTGGCAAGGCCAACAGTGTTGTCCACCATTACAGGAGACAGTAGAGGCAACAATGGAGTATACTCAGGACCCTTTACAAAGAGGAAGTCCTAAACCAACGGGAGAAGCTCAGTAAAAGCCATGGGACCAGACTAATTGCACCCAAGACTACTGAGAGAAGAATTGGTGGCTGCACTGGCTGATCTTTTTAACTTAACATTTGAGTTGGGCGAGCTCCCAGCAAGACTGGAAAATGGCCACAGTTATCCCTGTACACAAAAGCAGGAGCAGAGTGAGTGTCGCAACTGTAGACCGGTAAGCCTCACATCAGTTGTAGGCAAAACAATGGAAACCCTTCTCAAGAGGATTATATCCTTTCTCAAGGACAACAACAAGTTAGACACTAAATAGCTTTTACCTCAGGGAAGTCATGTCAGACCAGTTTACTTGACTTCTTTAACTGGGCAACGAAAATAGACCAGGGAGGTGCGTAGACATTAGTGTACCTGGATTTCAGCAAAGCTCTTCGACTCTGTCCCACATAGAAGGCTACTAAACAAATTAGACAGCATAGGAGTAGGACATCAGGTGGTAAACTGGGTAAGGAGTTGGCTTACTGGTAGGCCCAGAGGGTATTTATTAGTATAATGGTTCATCTCAGAGGAAAGAGATGTAGCTAGTGGAGTACCACAGGGTTCAGTGCTTAGCCCAGTGTGGAGAAGTTGTGGGATAACAGATGGACCAGACACCAAACTTCAGGTTCAACACACAATCTCTATGTGGTGTTTATTCAAAATACAAGAAATAAGCTTCTGTAATGCCATATTCTTCTTCAGTACATCAGTTCACAGCAGCAGACTGTGTGTTCTTTCTGCACTTAGCCAGCACCTACTGACACTGATTTTTGATCCCATTCACAAATTGAGATGTAGCGACCACCCCTAGGCAAGCCCTATTTGCTTACATAGTGGGGGCTCAACAAGAAAAGAGAGAGAGAGAGAGAGAGAGAGAAAAAACAAGCTATAAAACAAAGATTTCAATGCAGAATCACTGAAAGAAGGGTTACCCCAAAAGGCATTGGCAACAAATCCAAGTTTCAAAGGAATACATTATCATACCTACTTCCATAATGCAATGCATCAAGGGATATATGCAAATCATCATGACACTTCTTAATTATGTTTACAGAATATACATGCATTTTACATAGCACAACTAGCTTAATTTCTGTAATAGTCACCTAGTAGTTTTTATAATTATCAAAAACACCTAGTGCCATGGTATTTTCAACTTTATGTTTCATAAACATAAGGTATATTATGACATAGTGCTATTACATGCTAAATCCAACAACAGTTAACCGTACCTGTTTTACATACATCTGGAGGTCACCACAATAACCTTTCTGTATGAGGACCTGAGAGGAAAAGGAAAATCAAAGAGGACACTGTAGCATAGTCGAGGGGAGAAGGGGTGCCTACAGGTGGCTGTAGCCTTATGGACTACAAATTGTAAAGGCTAGATTAGGCTAAGAAATAGAACTGTTAGCAGATTTAAGAAAAGGTCGGTCCTAGTGGCAGGAGCTCCGGCCACACCCAGTCCCAGTGCAACATCTTTATTAGTGACATTTCTGATGGACTAGAGGGCAAGGTGAGTTTGTTCACAAACAATACAAAGATAGGAAATAGTGGACACCCAGGAGGAGTGGAGAAGATGACGACTGACCTGGAATCGCTAGAAAAGTGGTCAAGAACGGCAACAAAACTTCATTACTAAAAAATGCTAAATCATGCACCTTGGAAGGACTTGGCCAGGAGTGGATTACTACCTAGGAGGAGAAAACTGGAAGCCTCTAAACAGGAAAGGATTTGGACATAATTATAACAGATGACCTAAAATGACCGATCAATGCGAGAAAGCAGCACTGAAGGTAAATGGTATGTTGGATGCACAAGCAGGGGATTACCAGCCAAAAAAGTTGTCATTCTTCCAATCTGTGGATCAGTGGTGAGGCCACACCTGGGTGAGTGTACAATTCTGGAGACCACACCTTAAGAAGGATATTACCAGACTGTAAACAGCGCAGAGGAGGGCTACTAAAATGATTCATGGATTGCACGACAGATCATACAAGGAGAGGCTGCGTGAATTAAACATGTACTCCTGGAGCAGCGGAGGGAGAGAGGGACATGATCGAGACTTTCAAATTCCTAAAGGGACTAAACAAGGTACAGATCCAGGACCTGTTCCATATGAAAAATCACCAAGAACCAGAGGGCACGACGTGAAGCTAGAGGGGCAGATTCATGGGCAATACACACAAGTTGTTCTTCACTGAGAGAGAGGTTGATCCATGGAACTGCCTTCCACAGGAGGCAGTGGAGGAAAAGCAGTGAGACTTTCAGGAAGGCGAGTAGATACAAGGGCACCACAACAATGAAAAGCAGTAAAGGAAGGGTAGATTATGGGCAGACTAGATGGGTCATGGTCCCCTTCTGCCATCACTTTCTATATTTCATGTGAGATGCAAAGGAAAGAGTATCGTCCAGGGTGACTCTAGGTATTTAAAAGAATCAACTGATCCAATATAGCACTATTAGCATTACAGATGGCAAAGGAGAGACCTTCCCCAACTTGGAATCCGAGAACGTCATAGTCTTGATTTTCTTGTAATTTAGGACTAGTTTGTTTATCTTGAACCATTCCTTCAATGACTGAGCTGCTTTGTAGGTCACTGTTTAGTATCTGCTGGCGATACTTCTGGAAAGACAACGGCATTGTCAGCATAGAGAAGCACCCTGCGAAGAAGGGCAAGCTTCTGAGAGACTATTTATGAACAGGCCCAAAAGGGTGGGCCTGTATTGAGCCTTGCGGCAATCTATGGAGACGCTTTTGCCCAGTAGCATGCCATAAATTCTTTATCTGTTGGGTACGGTCAGAAAGGTGGCTACAGAACCAGGTTACTGTGTCGAGGAGAGGCCTAAAGTGTGGAGCTTATCGAGCAATAGTGAATTTGGAGCTTATCGAGCAATAGTGAATTATTTACCAGGTTGAATGTTTTTGTCAAATCAGTGAAGATGGCACCCATCAGGTGACCACTGTCCAGGGTCTCATGCAGGAAGTTGGGTGTAATTCATAAGGCAGCAGTAATGGTGCTGTGGAGCTACAGGCCCCACAGTTTTACCCAGGACTTGTTTTACATATTTGAGGGTGCTCTCTATTGCTGGGTTTGAAATAGAATTTTGTGTAACTAGGGTTTTGATTCAATCTCCATCTCATTGAGCACAGATCAGCGGGATTATATCTGAGAGTAGGGTGGGGTGGGTGTGGCAGAGTTTTATTTAACTCTAAAAATTGATTAGCGCTTTGCTCATAAAAGTTCTAAAACACTGTGAAAATGCATAGCACTTGCCTCACTGTGTTTAACAAACATAACACTTCTAGAAAACCTATATAAATGCTTTCTGTATAGTTAGTATTGTCCCAAGAAAAAACTGCTAATCAGTTATTTAAAACCCTGTGTTGTAACATAATTCTTGCCTCGTCAGCACACAAAGCAGCTGGATTACATCAATGAGCTGGTTGTCCTGCATCTCATCTGTTGTGCGATTTCAGAAGGATTACTATGTATGAGTGTGTGTGGTTGTAACATGTTTCATCTCGTCATGCATAGATCAACTGGATTACATCTGAAAATGGGCTGTGTATGATACATAGGTACATAGATACATAGACAGTGTCAGCAGATAAGGGCATATGGCCCACCCAGTCTGCCCATTTGAGCTTGTAGTTCAGTTTGTTTCTCAGAACTCTGTTGCCCCTTACTCCTGACCTCCAGAATTCCTTTGTTATCCATGCATTCTTAAATCCCGTGATTGTTTCCAGCCCCCACCACTTCCTCTGCCAGGGTGTTCCACTTGTCCACCACCTGTTCTGTGAAGAAATTCTTCCTCACGCTTCTCTGAATCGCCCCTCCTCAAACTTCATCCCATGCCCCTAGTCCCAGAACATCTTTTTCGCTTAAAAATAGTGTATTCTTGCTGTATGTTGTAATATGTTTCCTTGTCATTTAAAGATGTACTGGATTGCATGTAGGAGGGTGGGTGTGTTGTAACCTAGAATTCATCTTGTCATGCATGGATCTACGGGATTACATCTGTGAGTGGGGTTCATGAGTTGTAATGTTTCTAGGAGTGTGGATATGATTCAGGTATCCACACACTGGCAGTCTTTAGAACAACTCACGGAATGTCTTCAAGTAAAGCTCCCTCGCTCCACCGGTCTTATAGCCCCCAGCTCCATTCCGTGATGTACAGATCTTCCTTTCTGCTGGAAGAATTTGGTCTCCTTCCGCACCTCCGTGACGCTAGGGCTTGGTACATGCATCATTGTCGCACTTAGTGACCTTTCTACTTTTCTCAAACATTTTCTATATGCTTGGTCCTGCTGTCAACCTTAGATTGTCAGCATTTAACACCGAGAAAGCACAAAGCCTGGGGCTGGCTTCAGACAGTGCATCACATGCCAGAAGATGTTGCAGACAGACCCACACGCGCATGCATGTACTGCCTGGGAACGCACATGATGTTACTGGTTATGTGTTCATAAATGATGCTCCTGTCCTTGTTCAAAGAACAGGAGGGCTTGTCTTCCGCCAGCCGGTTAATTGAGAACCAAATTGCAGGTCAAGGTGGTCGCAAGATGGCCTCTTTTGCGGCAGGATCTGCAGTGTAACTAGTAGCAGTGGAAGAGGTGACTGCTAAGGCTGCGGTAGGCACCTCATCTGCCTTGACACTGCTTCCAGCTGGGGCCAGTGTCTGAGCATCTTTCACGGGAAGTTCCATGATATGTGTCTGGCACTCGAGACTTTCAGGGAGATCCATGCCCACCATGGTAAGAAACACAGCCATTGGCTATGGGACTCAGAAGAAATTACTACGGTCCCACTGCCCCTTGACCCCCCGTCCGCACAACACTTCTGGCTGGGGAACAGGTTGCTAGCTCCATGGTACCCCATTGGGCTTGCTTGATCTAGACACCGTCGATCAGGTGGTCAAGATTTATTTTCTCCTGCCCAGTCAACCGGGGAGGGGCATCACTGAGGAGTTACTCTCCAAGATCCTGGTTCTGCCCAGGAGGACATGGAGCAGTTGGTATCCCAGGCTTTCCTGCTCAGGATTAGCCTCCGATGGAAGTCGTGCAGCCAAATCCAGTGCAAGTGATTTACACCACACTTCTGGTTGAGTCTCCTCGACATTGGCCCTCGAGTTAACGATCGAGGTACAGGTCAAGGGGCTCCTCAAGTTCTTGATCCCACTTGACTAGGAGGTGTCACCGGCGACAACTGTTCATGCTTGAGGAGAGACCCTACCAGTGGATGTGGTGGCACTCGAGGAGCTCCTCTAGCAGCACTGAGCCTTGGCAGTGCCGGGTAGGGCTTTACCCCTTCCTCTATGATCTACTGGCGGTATCAGTCAAGCCCACCGGTCCACCCAACACGCTTTCTCCACCTTTGTTGGGGCTTCTGCGAAGGACTCCTGTCTGGGCACTGTCTTACCAGGCCTGTTGTCAGTGGAAACTACCCACTCTGCTGATTCGAGGTGGTCCATGGTGGTAAGCAGCTGCAGGCCATCTTGGAAGAGTCCTCTGACAACTCCAGTGCATCTTCCATGTAGTCTTGAAGATGCATATATTTGGGAGTTGGTCGAGAACTGACCTCCGACCACGGGCTTGTGTCCTTTGGGAGCGCTCCTGTAACTTATGTTGGTCCATGAACATTCCTTTGGAGCCAGTTCAAGAAGAGGATATGTACCCCTTCACCGACATCCTGGATAGGACCAATTCCGAAGTTGCCTTTCCCATGGCTGAGGGCATTCTGGGACCAGCTGTGAGCTTTGGCAGCAACTAGCCAGCTGCCAGGCACACTCAGCCTGTATGGGTCCACAAGTATGCAATCCCTGTCTGCTCCTTGCATGGATTTTCTTACCACCCTTTGACCAAGGATCTGGTCTCTGATTACATTTTGTTGAACTCTCATCAGTACTGGGACATGGACAAGCCACCTGATGAGTCAAAGAAGCTTCTACATGGCGCCTCCTTAGTCTCCATCAGGCAAGCTATACCTTGGTGGTGGCCCACTTGGTCACTCCTGCTGGGCATGCTCAATACTGTCCTTCCTTACCTGCCTGCTGACAAGCAGCTCCTGGTCAGGGTCGACCAAGATCAGCGGTGAGTAAACATGAGCTTCAGGCGGCCTTGGATATTGGCGACTCCTGCACTCGTGCCATGGCAGCGCAGTCGTAGTACTGTAGGGCCTGGCTGAGGATCTCCACTTTCATGGTGGGATATTCAGCACAAGAAGGTCTGTGTCCCCTTCTTGGGCACCAACCTCTTTGGCCTTGGGTGGATGAGCATCTCACGTGGATTTAGAAGTCCAGTGCCACCCTGGATTGTGTGGCTTTGTCCCAGAAGGACTTTCATTTTGACCCTTTCAGCTACAGAAGCCTCTGCAGCAACAGCCCCAGCCCGCATGCCAGGGGGCCCCAAAAGGTGGGGGTAGTGGAAGTGGTGCTTCTCCAAAATTGCCCAGTCATCTTTTTGGGGGGTTGGTCGTTCACCTTCTACCTACGGTCCCAACTCTGTTCCTGGTGGAGGCTTGGCACTTCTGGCCTCACTGTTCCATTATTACTGTGAACAAGTAGGTTCTCGAGGTGGTTGGCAGAGGGTTGTCTTTCACTTTCCAGACTCTTCCACACTACAGATCCCACGCTTCAAGGGAGTCCTCTGTGTCACAGGACACGCTGTCCACTCTTGAGAGGTTGCTCACGGCTCGTTAAAGGACCAATAGCCGTGTCCCAGACTCCTGGCAAGTCAGGATACATGTCCTGGTACTCCCTGATCCTGAAACAGATGGGGGCTGGTGCCCCATACTGGATCTTCATAATCTGAACCACTTGCTAAGGAAGTGCAAGTTCAGGAAGATCACACTGAACCATTTTATGCCATCCCTGGAGCAGGGCTTGTGGTTCTGCTCCCTGGACCTCTAGGACACGTTCTTCCACATCCCAGTTAGTCTGTCCTACTGGTAGTATCTCGGATCCACGCTGAAGGGGTGCTCTGTCAGTTCCAGGTCATACCATTCGGCCTCTCCTTAGTGCTCAGGGTCTTCACCAAGTGCTCCACAGTGGTGGCAGCCTTCCTGTGGCGCCAGGATGTTAGGGTTTACCCTCACCTGGATTACTAGTGTATAGCCAGGCCATCCAGAGAGGCAGTGGAGCGGTCCAGCCCAGACCTGCAGTGACTTGGGCCTCTTGGTCACCTGGCCAAGTCTGAACTGATCCTTGCAGGGGATTCACTTCAGCAGGGCAGAGCTAGACTCCCTATGGCCAAGGCCCACCTCCTAGTGGACTGGACATCGGATTTTCTAAAGAGGCAGTGGAGCAGTCCAGCGACCTGGCCCTCCAGAGACCTGCAGTGACCTGGGCCTCAAGGTCAACCAAGCCAAGTCCAGACTGGTCCCTTGCAGGTGATTTCACTTCATTGGGGCAGAGCTAGAATCCCTGCAGGCCAAGACCCACCTTCCAGTGGACCAGACACTGGGACTTGTCCCCTTGCCCAATTTTTCAGGTTATATGCTCTTGCCCTGCGAGAGACTGCCTGTGGTTGCTTGGGTACATGGCATCTTACACCAACGTAGTCCATTATGCTTGTTGGTGGATGTGGAAGCTGCAGTAAGAGTTGGGCTGTCAGTGGTCCCAATGCCTAGGACACCTGGACCAGCTGGGATGCCATCCAGTGGTGGCTGATCCCAGAACATCTGGAGGAAGGAGTTCTGTTTGTTCGCTGAGAGCCGACTGTGGCGCTCATGACACACGTCTCTGGTGGGATGGGGGCGCCTGGGGAACCACAGGACCCATGGGTTCTGGTCACCCAAGGAATCCCATCACTACATTAACCTGCAGGAGCTCCATGCAGTGCAACTAGCTCTGATGGAATTTGATCCTCTAGTCAGGGTCAGGTCATGCAAGTGCCGATGAACAACACCATAACCACGTTCTCCCTGAACAGAAGGGTGGAACGCTCCCTTCTGTTGTCTGGGAAGCCTCTGCACCTGGATGCCTGCCTGCAGCCTGGGTGTACATCTCCTGGCAGTTCATGTCGCAGGAGCAGACCGTCATCTGGCATATGCTCTCAGCTGGGTGAGCAAGACATCACCTGAGTGGTCCCTGCTTCATTAGATGGTGAAACACCGGTTCTACCTGTGGGGCACCTCTCTGGTGGACCCATTTGCCTTCTGGGAGAACACAAACCTGAGGCTGTTGTGCCCAACCCACCCACAGTCCGGGACTCTGGTGGGGATGCCTTTGTGAGGCCCTGGACCTCCTGGGAGAACACAAAACTGAGGCTGTTCTGTGCCTACTCCACCCACAGTCAGTGACACTGATGAAGGGTGCCTTGCAAGGCCCTGGACCTCGGGCCTCCTATATGCCTTTCATCCCTTTCCTTGATTCAGATGGTGATGATCAGGGTGTGGAGGGACAAGGTGAGAATGATCTCTTCACCCCAGACTGGTCTCATTATTTCTGGTACCTGGATCTCCTCAGACTCTGCTGCAGACCCCTGTGGCGGTTGCCTCTTCACCGGATCTGCTGACCAGACAACAAAGAAAGGTCATGCACCGGACCTTCAATCTCTGCAGCTCACAGTTTGGTTCCTGGCGGCTAGAGTTCCAGGTTCTGGGTCTTTTAGAGAATGTTCTCCCATGTTGTGGAGGCTTCTCGAAAAGATTAGACTAACCAGTGTTACGCATTGAAATGGAAGCTGTTTTACATTTGGTGTCGGGGCCAGGAGCTCGATTTTCCAGGCCTGCCCTGTGACTAGCATTTTGAATACCTCTGGCACTTGTCCCAGCTGAAACTCGCTTGACCCTTTAGGTGCACTTGACAGCTATCTCTGCATACTGGGCGCTGGCTGATATGCTGACGGTGCAGGAGAAGATGGTTGGCCACTTCTTTAAGGCCTTGACCACTTGTCCCCACTGGTGCATGAGCCACCATCACCTTGTGACTTGTTGCCAATAGTGGCAGTACTCATGAGAAAGCCTTTTGAGCCTGTGCACAGGTGTGAGATGTTGCACCTGTCATGAAGACTGCCTTCTTGGTGACCATCATGTCAGCCAGGAGCACTACTGAGCTCCAGGCGCTCTCAGTAGAGCCTCCTTATCTGATCTTCCATAGAGACAAAGGTAGTCCCTTTGCACCCACCTGAAGTTCCTCCCAAAGGTTGTCTTGGAGTTCCACCATAACCAAGTGATGAACCTTCCAGTTTACTTTACAAGCCCATCTTAGGAGGCTGAACACAGGCTCCATTCTTTGGGCTGCGATGAGCCACTCCCCTACTATGTGGAGGATACAGCTGGAGTTCAGGGTAAAGTTCGCAGCTCTTTGTTACCTACACTGAAGCCGCACCTGGCAGACCAACAGCTAAAAGCTGATGATTGGCAGGTGGATCACTTCCTGCATAGACCTCTGCTATGGGTTGGCTGGTTGGGAGCCTCCCATAGGGCTCGGGCTAATTCCACCAGACATGCCGCTGCCTCTGTGGCTACTTTCTGGGACATCCCTATTCAGGAGATCTGCAGGGCTGCCACCTAGAAGTCGGCGCACACCTTCATCTCCTGTTACAGCTTGACCTAGAGTCTCGCTGAGATGCTGCATTTGGGACCTCGGTTCAGTCTCTGTTTGCCAAATAGGGTGTGAACCTTGCCCCTCCTCCTGGAGAACTGGTGGAAGTCTGCCAATGTGTGGATACATGAAACTATATCCACACCCCTAGAAAATAGGTTGCTCCTGTAATGGCAGTTCTAGGAGGCGTATATGGTTCATATCTACACCACCCACACAGCCTCCGCTGGCAAGTGGCACATGGATCCCTTTTCTAGCAGGCACGTGGAGCAGAGGGATATACTACCTATGTGGTAGGAGGAGCTTTACTTAGACGCTCCAATGAATTCGTTCTAAGGAAGAATTGCCTTTGTGTGGATGTTAACATATACTATTCCTAGAGCAGCGGTTAAGGTGAGTAACCTATTTTTCTCGTCTTGTCGTACAGATACATGGTATTACGTCTTTGAGTAGAGTGGAAGTGTGTTAAAGGTGAATATACATGAACTGTGACCATGATAGTTGGAAAGCCCGTGAAAATCTCTTTGGATGGGGTGTTGGGCTTACCTATAGCAAGAAGTGGCAGAAATCTTGGTCTTTTGCCCCATAGTTTTGCTGCATTGCCGCCATTTCTGGAGCCTTGTGATGTCACTTACAATCAGCCTGTGTCTAACCACACAGCAGCTAAGCAGAGCCTGATCATCCGTGACATTGCAGGGTTCTGGAGGTGGTGGCAGTGTGGTGTTAGTATTGCGTGAGACTTCATAAACGATATCCCTGGACTGCTGCCAGCTGCCCAGTACATAATTAAAAGGATCTTTTCTTTGACTTTCAAACTGATGAGCACTGTCCATAAATGTTCCCAATTAAATATTCCTGTTTTCATTACGCAGCAACGGACTTCAGTCTGTGAGTTGTATGTGTGTATTGTAACGATTTCTCACTCAGGATGGAGGCAGTCCGGGGAGGGCAGCTTAAATGGTGCGGGGTTGCACTGAATGCCCTGAGAGGGAGAGAGAGAGATCTCAACATGTATACTCTTACAGAGAGAACTTTGGGGAGGGGCTTGATAGAGACCTACAAGTACCTACTGGGTGCAGGAGGGAATCTCCTTTAAATGAAGAGCACCAAAACCAGAGGCAGGTGATGAAGCTGGGTGGGGGTGGAATTTAAGAGGGATTTGAGGAAGTACTACTTCACTGAAAGAGTGGTAGACGCCTGGACAGGCTGCCAGCTGAAGTCTTGAGGCAGAAACATTAGGGGCTTCAAGCATCAGGCAGGATAGACGAGGGGAGTATTAGTAAATAGGAAGGAAGGAGGGAGCATCAAGACCAGTTAGGGTCTGCAGAGACAGAGTAGGCAGCAAATATCTGAGCAGACTTTGTGGGCCAAGCAGTTCTTTTCTGCTGAGAAATGCTGTGTTTCTGTATTGTGCACAGATCAGTGGGGTTACATCTGCGAGTAGAGTATGGTAACATGTCTCGTTGGGCACTGATCAACAGGATTACATTTAGTAGGACTGCCTCTGTAAATACAGTGTGTGGGTTGTATTAACGGGTTTCCCTTGTAAAAGGCGGCTAGGAGGGCGTAAGTATTTCAAAAGGTATGGCTAAGGTGTATCAGGAGCTGTTTTTCATCTTGTTAGGTCTAGAGTTAGTGGGCATACCTTTGCTGAAGTAGGAAATAAAGTTAGAGAAAGTGTAGTGAGGTATTTGTCTAACTCAGGAGTGGTAATTCTGTGGATCTTGTCCTCAGTAAAACAATAAAAGTCTGAAGTGTTCAGTCTTTATTTCACATTCTGTTTCTGGTCCTTGCTGTCCAACATTTAGACCACTTCTGGCAACAACCCAGGCCCATTGCAGCTGGCCCCTTCTGTTTTTTTTTTTTTTTTTTTTGGGGGGCACAATTTTTCAACCAAGTATCAGTTTTGTACTGAGAAGGCAGTAAAACCTTAAATTAGTGTTTCCCACTAAAGTAGGTTTTCATTTTGCCTTTCAGAAGTTCTTTTGGCATGACGTCTCTGTTTGTACATCTCTTCCCCAAAAAATCTCCTTTGGGAGGGTTGCATTAGGCGCATCCCCAAGCTGGATGAGAGGAGGGCCCAGACTGTGATGTCAGTTGGCATGGAAATGAAGGATTTTTTCCCCTCAGTCTTGTAGCATGCTCACTCGTGTCTGTCCTACCTCCCTGGCGCCACATTCAGCCATTGACTGCCTTACTCAGGTGAATCGCAGCAGCACAGGCACATCTGTTGCAAAGGAGCATCTCCCCAGCCCACTGCGAAGAGTTCCTACTGCAACAGCGGGCGGCATTTTCCGACTCCAGCTGGAAAATGAACTGGGCAGCGTGCACTTCCAAGCGTGACCACTCCAGAGAACAGCCCAAATCTGTTCCTGAAACCAGTTCTTGTGCAGTGTGATGTACTGTTTTCTGGGCCATCAGTCTGGACCTGTTTTGAGTCTCTGACTCCAGGGGATCAGATACTTGGGAGAATAATATTATTGTGTCCATCATTGAATTTATTTGGGTAAAGCGTTTACAGAGGTTTCCACTAATTTCATAATATTCCGTACAGTGGGGGCTTTAAGCAAGCCTGGGGTGGACATGAGGTTGCATTAGAAAACAGGTAGGGAGGAGGGAGTGTTGCAAAGGCCAGTTGGGATATGCAGAGATAGATTAGGCGGGAACTTATGAGCAGTCTGGGTGGGCCAAGTGATCCTTTCTTGCTGACAAATTCTCCATTTCTAGTGGTACAGCTTGATCTTACTTGAGGTGGGAGCTCTTGCAGCAGGCTACACCATAAGGACTATGCAGCCAGGCATTAGGACCTGGAAAAATTCTTAGCTAGCAGTACCCAGCGGGAGCCGTCCGCTACGTCGTACCACCTCCAGCGTCCGCCCAGTGGTATAAAGGGGCTGTCCCCAGCCACTCCCAATTTTTCCCGCAGTCGACCCGTTCAATTGGCTCCACGGACGCCTGCATGCTAACAGTCGATCACCATTTTGAAAATAATTATAATAGTTTAATCGGTTACGAATTTGATTGCATGTCTTTACGTTAGTCGCTCACCCAACGCCCAAACTCTAAATGCACGTGGTGGAAGCAGATTCCCGCCCGCGCGGTCATTCTGCCCACCTCTGCCTGGGGCCTGGTCACGATACCAAATCCTGCCCACACTGTAAGAAGTTCAACCGGTGAACGCATCCGTCGTCTGTAGACTTTCCTTCTGGAACAACAGCTGGCCACCATGCAAAAGACCCTGCCAGGCCTAGGATCCTCTTCTTCAGATCGGGGAGTTCTCACAAGAAGGAAAAAGTCCAGTGGAAAGCACCATCACCATGAGAAGGACCGCTCAGAATCTTGATCAGGTCTCCGCATTGGAAGGCGGCCAGCTGTAGTCAGAGATGGGACTCTGCCCCCGTCAACCCAAGCACCTCCTGGGTTGTCTGCCTTGAAAAACCAGCGCCTGTGCGGGTGTCTGGTGGTAGACTGGGCAAGGGTCTCTCGCCCTTCCCTTAGTCTTAGGTCCTACAGCCATGCCTCTGAGTCTAAGACCAAGGATTCCACCATTAAGGAGGTGGCGACACCCAGTCTGCCACCCACCCTGATGAAGGCTTCCTCTACCTCGTCTGTTACGTCCGGCTGGGCCGATGACAGGAAGTGACATCTGGAAGCGGTGTCCCACCGTGGCGCCAGCTCTCGAGCATCGGCGTCGACTCAGCACACCACCCACCGTGTTCTACCTCTTGACCTCGGGGTGGGGGTCCCTCCACCCGCTTGCACCTCCGAAACAGCCGTTGGAAGGGCGTAGCTGGCGCCTAGGAAAGGCCACACCCAGCAGCGTTGGCAATGGAGGAGCAGATGCCAGTAGACCTCCTGTCAGCTCCGACACCACCCTCTGGACCAGACGCCAGAGAAACAGAAATTCCAGAGCCTTCGCAGTCCCTGACAACAGGTCTGAGACGCTGGGTCCATCGGCTCCTGCTATGGTCTCAATAGCGAAGTAAAGGACCTTTTCAGTTCCTGGTGGGACACGGTCAGGAAGGACATCCTTCCTAAGGAACCACAAGCTGCTCTACCGCAACCTAACCTGGTAGAACCCCACGATCGCCACCTCCTATCCTCCAGGTGAATTCCCCTGCCCCTCCCGGGATGCTCCCACCTTCTTGGACATGATGCATCACATCCAGTTTTAAATCAGTGGGAAACGGAGGATCTTGATCCAGAAAGAAGGAGACTGGCTTATTTCCTGGGTATGAATGAGCCCAAACTCTTAGTGGTTCCAACCTTGGTAGCTCCATTTCAGGACACTACCAGGCTGGCTGAAGGCACCCTCGACAGCCCCCACTATACCAAAACTGCGGACCGGCTGTACTGCACCGACACGGCTATTCTTTGGAGAACAACTAAAGCTGAGAGTGCTCGTGGCAGAACCAAACAGCCCGGCACATGAGCTCCCAGCCACGACAAAGAGTCCAAATGCATGGACCAGTTCGGCAGGAAGGTTTACTCCTCGGCTACCTGCACCATATGTTTGCTGAACTTTATGACATGGTACAGTACCAGAAATCTCTCTGGAACAAAGCAGTCGAGCTCACCAAAAGCAGCACGATTCAGAGCACTAAACTGAGCTCTTGGATGTACTACAGTCCGGTCTGGATGTAGGAAAGCGTGTCCTGAGATCATCTTATGATTCGCGTGACACAGCAGCCATGGCAGCGCCACAGGGGTTTGTAGTGCAGAGATGCTCTTGGCTCAGAGTCTCTGGATTTAGGCAGGATGCCATCATTGATGCCCCATTCCATGGTTCTGTGCTGTTTGGTCCAGACATAGAAAATGATCTCGGACCTCCAAGACTCTGGTAAGGCCGTTCAGTGGGTACATCAGTTGTACAGGTTTGATGGACCCCTGGCAAATGTCAGTTTTAGCCAGGGAGGGCAGAAGCCTAAAGAACAGCAGCAGAGAGCCAACTTTCAGTGTAAAGCTCCCTCTCATCCTGGTGGAGCACAGGGACCTAAGAACACCAAACCGTTCCTGGTCTCCCTGCCCACCCGGGCTCCCATGCCACCTGTCAAGTCCAGGGCAGAGGTAGTAGGGGCGGTTCTCTACTCGCGGGTGGACCTCAATCACCAGCAGATGTGTGGGTCTTCCAGTTGATAGAGTGGGGTCATCGCTGGAATTTCTTCAGATGCCCTGGACAATCCCTCAGTCCAAGCGACTTACTCCCATGCCAGGCTCATTTGGGAGGAAGTACAGTCACTTCTAGACAAGAAGGCACTAGAACCCGTTCCAGACCCACAGCGGTGGAAAGGCTTCTATTCCGCTTCTTCCTGGTTCCCAAGAAGACTGGGGATGGTCGCCTGATTCTGGACCTGAGCCTCTTGAACAACTACATAGTGTACAAGAGGTTCAGGATGGTCTCTGCGGGCATTCTTCACGTTGCGTCAAGGGATTGGCTCTGCTCCTGGACATGCAAGATGCCTACCTCCATAATCTGAGCTTCCAGCCCACAGAAGGTACCTGAGGTTTACTTTCAGGAAGGCACTTCCAGTTTAAGACCTTTCGGCACCTCACGTGTTCACAAGGTCCCTAGCGGTGGTGGCAGCGTTTTAAGGAGACAGGGACACTTTGTTTATCCCTATCTCGGCTTTTGGCTTCCTACTATCGCAACAAGGGATCAGCCTGTTCAGTTCCCTGGAATCGCCCTAAACATAGCCAAGTCATTCCTCACACCTTGTCAGAGGCTTCAATACATAGGGTAGTCCTGGACATGGAGGAAGGAGAGCCTTCTCATGCCAGACAGGGCAGTGCCTTCGTTCTTTGGCCCACAAAGCTTCAGCTGCTCGCCAGGTCAAGCTTGAACCATGCTCCAGCTCTTAGGCCATATGGCGCAGCCATAGTGACCGTTCCTCAGCACATCTCTTTATGAGAGTTCCTCAGTGGACCTTCAGAGTGCAGTGGGATCAGAGGAGGATGATCTCGACCAGCCAGTCTCCATCTCCAATGCAGTGGTACAGCCTGTCTCTTGGTGGATCTCTCCACAGAATCTGGAGTCAGAAGTCTCCTTTCAGAGACCCTCCATTACAGGTTCTCACAGCTGATGCCTCAGGCCTTGGTTGGGGAGCTCATTTTAGAACCATCAGAGTCTGGGTACATGGGCGTCTCTAGAATTGACTTTCTACGTCAATATTGTGGAGATGAGGGGCAGTTCTGTGTACTCTACAGGCGTTTCTTCTGGATCTTCGTCCAGGTCCCCTGTTGGCACAGACTGACAATATGTTGGTGCGTTTACTATATCAGCAAACGGGAGGAACTCCCTCCTATCCTCTTTGTCGGAGGCTGTGAGTGTGTGGTTTTGGGCTCTGGATCATGGCGTGTGCTCACCATGAGTGCATGTTCCAGGGTCCAAACCTCTTCCCGAACACACTAAGCGGTCTCGATCAAGTACTCACGAATGGGAACTCCTGCAGCCAGTGAGTGGACGACCTCTTCCAAAAATGGGGCCGTCTAGAGCTGGACCTGTTCACATCCCCATGAAACATAAAACTGCCCAGTTTCTGCTCACTAGATCATGAGCCTGGTGTTTTCTGGTGAGATGCATTGTCCCTCTGTTGGACAGAGAGGTTTCTGTCGCCTTTCCTCTTCTGCAGAGAGCTCTGCTCAAATTCCAAGCGGAAGGAGTGGAAATGATCCTTGTATCTGCACTTTGGCCTCGTCAGATATGGTTCCCTTTACTGCAGCAACTGGCAGTGGAACCTGCAATCCCCTGCCCTTGTCCTCCGATTACTGTCAGAAGAGCAAGGCAGTTTGGTTCCTCAGACCTCGGTCCCTACACCTGCAGACATAGCCACGGCACATTTATAGGCTGTCTCCCTGAGTAGCCGAGGTCTTGGTTGCAGCTAGAAAACCTTCCACTAGCGCTACCTACCCCATGAAGCAGAAGCGCTTCTGTTTGTGGAGCTGCCACGTGGGTCTGGACCCCCTCCTGTGCCCTCTGAATGCTGTCCTTGAGGATCTCCTCTCCCTGTCAGACTCTGGCCTCCATTAGTCCTCCATCAAGGTACACCTTTCTGCAAGTTCTGCCTGTCATATATACTGGTGGATGGCAAATATATTGGCCAGACAGATCTGGCCCAACATTTTGAGGGAATGCTTCATCTCATACCTCCGATAAAGGGACCCCATCCCTCCTTGAGATCTTTTGTTTTGTTAGAAAAACTCATGTTGCCTCCTTCAAACCAGCAGCGGATTGTGAGCTACATTTCCTGTCGTGGAAAAGCGTTATTTTTAGTTTACTTTTGCTAAAAGTTTCTGTGCTTCCAGGCTATGATGGCGAGAAAGAGCCATATTTAGTTTTCCACAAGGACAAGGTGTCCTTGAGGACTAATCTTAGTTCCTGCCTAAGGTGATGTCTTAATCAGGACATCAACCTTCCAGTTTATTACCCGAGCATACCAGTCGTGGGAGGCTGTATCTCACACACTCTATGTTCAGAGTGCTCAGATATTACATCAGTCGTACTCAGACTTGAGAAAATCTTGACCAACTTTGTTTCCTTTACCCAGAGAACTCTGGGAGCACCAGTGGCAAAGCAGACTCTATCTAGATGGCTTGTCCATTGCATCACCTCTGAACATTGTTTCCTGTGGAGAGCTGGGTTTGGATTGGCGGTGCTTCAAGCCCTGTTGTCCTGAAGCTTATCCTGTTCCTTAGTTGTTTTTGTTTTTTTCCCCACCTCCCAGCCCATTCGGGATCGTTTGGTACTGCTTGGTACTCGGTCCTTATGGTGTAGCCTGCTGCAGAGCTCCCACTCAAGTAAGATGGTACAGTTACGTAAGAACTTACAATAACAGTAGATCTTTGGGAGGAGCTCTTGCAGCAACATCCTTCCACCCTCCTTCCCCGATCGTTTTCTCCTTTGTTTACTTACCCTTGGCGGGGTTTTTCACTAATCTCGGTTCTCTGATTCGTCAGCCAAGTCTGCGGTGGAGTGGCTGGGGACCGCCCTTTATACCATTGGCGGATGTCGAGGCGGTCCCATGTAAGGGGCTTGTCCCTCATTGGCACTTCTAGCTAATAATTTTCTGTGGGTCCTGGTGCCTGGGCATAGTCCTTTATGGTGTAGCCTGCTGCAGGAGCTCCTCTCAAAGATCTACTGTTATGAGTTCTACGTAATTATACTTTATTTATTGATAAGGGGTTGGTTCACTGAGACAGAAGCCCTTTTCAGTGGTAACCTGGAGTAACTCATTATTACTTGGAGATGATTTTGAAGTCCTAACTTTCCAGTTAGAGAAATCAGAAGAGCAAAGATGCAATGTGTTGGTATATCTGCACAGGCTGAGGCAAGGAGTGAGACAACTGAGTATAATTTTACAAAGCCAGCAGAATTATTTATAGACTGTAACCACAGTACAGTGAGTACAGACAGTCATCGCCTGAGAGAGGTACAGAATGGGAATTCATCTCCCTATAGTAAGGGTATCCTCGAGATGACATTTACAGTGACTGCAACTAAGCTGCCTGGATGGCAGGCTGACAGGAGACCCTGTGTATTTTGTATTTTTCCTGTCATTTCCTAGGTTCTCTTTCTCTCACACAGATCAGCGGGATTACATCTCAAGTACTGTGCCCGAGCATTCAAAAGCTCCCACAACCTGGCTGTGCACCAGGATGATCACAGTGAGAGCCTCTACTGTAATTACCGTTGCATGCCGCGTGCATCATGCACACACCACATCAACCAGGAAACAAAATGTGGCATTTTGGGCTTTAATTCCTTGTTTACTTTTAGGTGGTATCAAGAGGAGCAGGGAGGTGGAGAGATTATTTATTTTTATGCCACTTTCTTACCGTGACCTGTCCCTTCACTATCACCCACCATCTCCTGACTTATCTCCATGTCTCCATTCCTTGTGGCTCACCCCACAGCAGGGTGGGAGGGCTCTAAGTCCCACACCCCACCCCATTACCAGCTCTTTGTGGAGACAATGGGTGCAGGTTAGTGGTGCAGGGCCTGCATGCCAGTCAGAGAGGATCATCCTGCTGTAGTCGGGCCTGATTTCTTTTTTTGTCCCATCCTCAGGACCTCTGTTCGAGGGTGTGCACATGCACGCAAGTGTGCAACGTGGGCATTGGCGAACATCCTTTCTCCCACGCAGTTCTGCCTGTGTGGACCCAGGTGGCATTGTCAGAGTGACAGCTGAATCCCGCCCTCCCATGAGAAGAGGCATCCCCTGGATGATCTGTCCTTCTCTCCTGGCCAGCTCCAGATGACTCTGGCTCGCTATTGAACCTGGGTCATTGCGTCACAAGTAGTAGCGCTACTGCAGCACCAACAGGGTAGTGAAGGAAGATCTTAAAGAAGCTGTGCAGGTCCTGTGGAAAATGTTGGGCTTGGCCAACCGAACCTGCAAGAACCAGGCAGAATGCGAGCTGCACTGTGGCCATTGGAGTGCATCCACATTCTGATTGGTTCTTAATAGGTTTGGGGTTAGCATCCCTGAGACTGCACCCGCCCCACACCACTGAATGTGGAGCCAGTCTCATCTGTTGTCAACAGAACCTGGCATCCTGCTCTAGAATATATGCAGTGCCTCAGAATTCATTCTTTATGGTGACCTTTCTTTAAAAGTAAATTGCCTAGCCCTCCTTTCCGATCAACAGCAAGTTTAAAAAAAAAAAAAAAAAAAAAATACACTGTATCAGCCTGATGGTCCTGATTGGTGAAGCACTGCTACCGCTTGCATCAGAGAACCGGGATTGTTCCTCGGTTCTGACTCTCCGCCCCTGGGTGAGTGGAGTCTGGAGTGAGATGGGGCATTGTGCACCAACATGGGGAGGAGGGGCTGAATACCTTGTTCTGGTTGGAAGTGATGTGCCTTGCTGCAGCCTGTCACGTCACTGAGCGGCACGTATAGACATTTGCTGGGAGGTGGAAATGCTTATCTTAAAAAAAAAAAAATTTCTTGGGTAGCGGCATGACAGCCAGTGTGTTGGGGCCTGTTCTCTGTTACCAGCCTCAGTGATCTGGCACTGTGTGTCTTCCAATGCGGTACCTGAAGCAGTGAGGCGGTGTTGCCTGACTGTGGCCCCAGGCCCTACAGTGGAGTCGGGTGGAAGGGTTAACTGCTATATCTTACTTTGAGAAACAGCTCTTGCAGCAAGTTACACCATTAGGACTGAAGCGGCAGGCGCCAGGACCCTGAAATTTTTCTAGCTAGCAGTCTTCAGCGGGGACCGCCTCCAACGTCGGTCCCGCTCCTGCGTCGAGGCGTAGTACATGAGGCAGCCCCCCATAATCCTCAGTTCTTTTCCCAGCGTCGACTCGCCAGTATCGGCCTCTGTCTCTTTCTAGCGTATTACTAAAGAGCTAAGAATATTTTTGTTATTTTTTGGCTCTGCTCAACTGATGTCCTCTCCAACTTCATCTCTAGAGGGTCACCATTTGAAGTGCGCCTCATGCAAACAGATCCTTCAAGGATCCCCATTCGTCCTATGCGACGCTGCCCAGGCCCAGACCACGGACACCAAGGCCTGCTCCTTTTGCCAGGGTTTTAACAGCTGCACCAGGATCCGCTTGTCAGATGGCACGTCAAGCATTTCTTTTAGAAGAAAAGCTGAAAAGCATGGACCAGGAACCTTCCTCCCGGGAGAATCTTCAAGCAAATCCCATAAACACCAGGAAAGGCGAGGTCCAGGTCTCCTACACGGGCCTCGGACTCGAGCTCGGCTCAAATCGGACCGCTCTCCTCCAGGGCTCAGTCGCAACCTCCCGGTCCAGGTCAGGTCCTCCTGCGGTTCTTCATCGCTCCAGTCCCTGAAGACTTGAGGGCCCTCGGCTTCTTCAACACCTTCAAGGCCTCTTGAAGTCTGGTGAGCGCCATAAATCTTCTTCCTCCGTCGCCGGGATACGGCTCAAGTCAGTCTCCCAACCACCCGAGGTCCTGATCCGGCCCAGGAAATCTAAGGACCTGACGTCCCTCAAGCGGACATCGGCCCACCACCCGTCGGCCAGGCCCCCTCTGCTCACAGGGCCGATGACACTGAGACACCCGTCGCCAGCCAGGCATTCTCCAGGTCCGAAGGCGTCGGCCAGGGGACAGGCGTCGGCTACCCCGGAGCAGAAGACTGCACCCCGTCGCGGCCGGACACTGGTCGGAGGGACTCTACAGAGGGAGGGGCGCCACACAGCCCGAAGACCAGGCGGGCAACATTGAGGGGCCGCCCGGAGGGCTCCCACAGAGACCCGCCCGCAGCGGGAGATCCCGGGGACCCGACACCTGACCCGGTAACAGGCCACGGCACCAGGTCCGTCGTCTGGTATGAACCTTGCGGGTAAAGGAATACTTTTGGTGGGACACCATCAAGAAGGATGTGGTCCGGCCGTCCTCCTCTACTACTCCTCTTCCTCCTACTCCTTCACCGCCTCGCCCCTCCTCCACCTAAGGGGCCAGTAGGATGACCTCCATCCCCAAGGGCAAACTCCACCTCCTGGGGTAGATCTACTGACAGGAGAAGGTCTCCTCCAGATCCCCTCAGGGTCACCCAGCCCCAGAGACCCAGGCGACACCAGTACACTCCAGCCGGGAGGATTCTAGGTCGGATCGTCAGAGTATTCCAGATCACCTTCTCCTCTCAGCATTCCTTCTCCTGACCCACACGACCACAGGTCTCCTCCGGATGATCCCTCCTTCACCGAGATCATGAGGCGCATCCAGGAAAACATGGAGTGGGATGCTGAGGAGCTTGACCCGGCGACAACGCTTGCCGCTACCTTCGCAAAAGACCTGAAGCCTGTGGTAGTGCCGCCCTTGGTGGATGCAACAGGGGGCGTCACCAAGGCTGCGTGGAATGTCTTCATGCTCCACTCCCGCGGTGTCAAGACTGACCGCCCATACAAGGGCCCTAGGGAGGACCAGTATTTGGCGAACCACCCTCTGGCTGATTCCTGGTCATCACTGCTTCACATGACTGGTCTCTGAGACCACAGCATATGAGCACTCAGCCATCGGCAGGAATCCAAGCAGTTGGATTCCTGGGGAGGCGCGTCACAGCTGCTACTTGCACCATCAGGTCACTGGACTATCTTACCCATATGGTTCAGTTCCAGACGCCCTGTGGGAACAGGGCCAGGACCTAATTGAAAAGCTTCCCGATGGCGATCAGAAAGTGGAGCTCTTAAACCTCCTCCACTGGGTCAGATGTAGGGACCCAAGTGTTGAGCGCATATGATTCTGTGGACTCTTGGCCAGAGCTGCAGCCTCAGGCGTTTGTCTCTGGAGACACTCCTGGCTCTGTGTCTCGTTTACCCTGGATGTTCAGAAAAACATTCTAGGCGTCCCGTATAACGTCGAGGTGCTGTTTTGGTGAAGCCTCTGGAGAGGTATCACCAAACACCAAGGCAGGAGGAAGGCAGTCCGATCTGTACAGGCTATGTACAGATCTAGGCCTAGTTTCTTTAGTAGGAACCAGAGCTGTTTTAGCGGTCAGCTACAAAGGCAACAGCAACATTCCGACCAGCAACAGGGTACTTTCTCATGCAAGGCCCAGGCCAAGTCGTCCCCAGGCAGAGACCAATGATTCTCAGTCATCCTAGCCGCAGGGACAAACGCTGCCACAGCATGACTCCTTCCCGTCCCCACCCCTCCTCAGGATCAACGGGCAAAGAAAGTCAGGGTCGTGATCGCACGCCACCTTCAGGGTGGCAATCTATCACCACCGACAGGTGGGTTCTACAGTTGGTCAAAATGGCCAAAACATAGTTTATAGGCAGGCCACTTACAAGACCTCCCCAGCTTTCCGTTATTCGGGTCAGCATGCCCTGCTCATACAGCAGGAAGTGCTTGCGCTTCTGGAAAAAGAAGGCTTAGAGCTACCAGGAACCAGAGAGGACTAGGGTACTATTCTCACTTCTTCCTGGTTCCAAAGAAAACAGGGACCTCCGTCAGTACTGGACCTCAGCGATCTCAATCTTTCGATTAGATTTACAAGCGCTTCATGGTGACCCTCCGGGCCTGGTTCGATGCTGAAGCAGGACGCATTTCTGCGCCCTGGACATGCAGGGCGCCTATCTGCTTATTCCTGTTGCTTAGGTGCACAGGAGGTTCCTGCACTTAGAGTTTCAGGGCCGCCATTATCAGTTCCGAGCTCTTCCCCTCGGGCTGTCATCGGCACGTCAGGTATTCATGAAGTGCATGGCGGTCGTAGCAGCGTCTCTGAGGAGACAGGGCCACTACGTGTTTCCCTACCTGGACGATTGGCTTCTCATGGCCCTCCCGGAGGCCTTGATGTCTGCCTTTCACTGCACCCAGTCTCTGTTCGAGACCTGAGCATCCTCATCGATTACGAGAAGTCACGCCTGGTTCCGTCCCAGGCGCTGCAGTTCATCGGAGCAGTTCTGGACACCGTCCAGAGGAAAGTTGTCCTTCCCACAGACAGAGCGGAACACATCAGATCCCTCATCAGGAGTTATCTGCGAAGAAGACCGTCCCCAGCCAGACTGGTCCTTTGCCTGCTCGGACACATGGCGCAGCCATTGCAACAGTCCCGCTAGCCCGTCTCCACATGCGGGTAACCCAGTGGATGTTACGGGTACAATGGGACCAAAAGGCAAGACCATCTGCAGCATCCAATCGAATCACGAACCGTAATTGAGTTGGCAGTGGTAGCTTCATCCAGGGAAACCTCTTGGCGGGAGTCCCTTCACAGCGCCGTCCCCAGACTGTGACCTCTCCACAGACGCCTCAGGGCTCGGATGGGAGCACACCTCGATGGTGTTCGGTCTCGGGCCTGTGGACAGCCCAGGAATCTCCTCTCCACATAAACATACTAGAAATGAGGGCAGTTCTTTACGCTCTGCAGGCCTTCCAGTCGGAGATTCCACGGTACACTTCTGTTACAAACAGACAATTCCGTGGTGATGTATTATCTCAGCAAACAAGGAAGCACCCACTCCTACCCGCTTTGCAGGAGGCCATGAGAGTGTGGGATTGGGTCTTGCAACACGGCGCAAATCTTATTGCAGTTCATGTTCCGGAGTGGACAACATCATCGCAGACAGCCTGAGCCGCACTCAGGCCAGATACCACAAATGGGAACTACTCCAGGAGGTGGCAGAAGATATGTTTGCAGATGGGGTACTCCAGAGTTAGACCTCTTCGTGTCACCATAAAACACAAAACTGCCCAGTTTTTGTTCACTAGATGCAGGGCCTGGTGTTTTCTGGCAGAGCCATTGTCCCTCTCCTGGAGGAGCAGATTCCTCTATGCCTTTCCTCCTTTCCCGTTGATCCAGAGTTCTTTTAAAACTTAAAGGGAGCAGCGGCGCTCACTCTGAGCACCCTTCTGGCCCAGGCAGATCTGGTTGTCTCTCTTGCATCAGCTATCTGGAACCTCCAGTGCCTTTGCCAGTCGGCTCCCATTTACTGTCTCAGGAGCGGGTTCCTTGGTTCATCCAGACCTACATTCCTGAACCTGCACACTTGGCTCCTAGAGACATAGCCATGATGCGATCACGAGGGTCTCGCGAAGTGGCAGATGTGCTTTCTGCTGCTAGAAAACCGGCTACCCACACAACCTACGCCATGAAATGGTGCAGGTTCTGCTTTGAGGGCTCAAGCGCTTGCTTTCCGCCTTTGGACTGTCCAGAGAAGCTGGTACTGGACTACCTGCTATCTCTTTTCCACTCCGGACTGGCTTACTCCTCGATTAAAGTGCACCTTTGTGCCATTTCAGCTACCATGCCCCCGTGAGCCAACGACTGTGGCCCAGCTGGACACGAACACGTGCCTTTTGAGGGGCGTCCTCCACCTAGGCCTCCAATTAAGGATCCAATCTCTCCATGAGACTTGCCCTTCGTCCTGGAGCAACTCATGCTACCTTTTGAACCAGCCGCAGATTATAAGCTAAGTTTCTGTCTTGAAAACGTTGTTTTAGTTGCAGTTACTTCTGCCAGAAGAATTTCTGAAATGCACGCACTTATGTGCAAAGAGCCTTTTGGTTTTCCACCAGGACAGGGTATCCTAAGGACTAACCAAATTTCTGCTTAAGGTGGTCACAGCTCTAAGCCCTTAATCAGGACATCGATCCACCAGTGTATTTTCAGCTCTCTAATCGAGAGAAGCCCTTCTGCACACCCTTGATGTGCATAGGTGCCTCAGATACTACCTGACCAGAACCAAACAACTCCGAAAGGGTCATTCCACTAGAGGGTGGCTACTTCCTTTGTATGCGTTGAAGAGCGCTCCACCTCAGCTATTTGTGCTGCAGCTACTTGGAGCTCTGTGCGTACTTTATCAGGCATTACATCCTGGACATTGCATCGAGGCTAAGAGCAGGGTTTGGTCTTGCTGTCCTTCAAGGACTTCTGTCCTAGGCTCGAGGTATCTCGAGGTTACCTTTCCTCCTCCGATGGTGCATGATTGCCATTACTGCTTGGAAATCAGTCCTACTGGTGTATCTCGAAGTAAGATAGTACAGTTATGTAAGAACTTACCGTAACAGTAGATCTTTGAGAACAGCTCTTGCAGGTACTTTCCCTCCCACCATCCACTGGAGGTAGGTCATAATCAAGCATCCATCTCATAGGATGGGACATTTACTATTGCCTTGTTTTGCCATCTGATGGCGGATCCTCAGTCTCCCTTCTGATGTCATCCAGCCGGCGAGTCTCCGCGAGGGAGAACTGAGGATTATGGGGGACCGCCTCATGTACTACACCGATATTGGGGACGGTCCCCGCTGAAGACTGCTAGCTAGAAAATTTCCGTGGGGGTCCTGGCACCTGCCGCGCTTCAGTCCTAATGGTATAACCTGCTGCAAGAGCTGTTCTCGAAGATCTACTGTTACGGTAAGTTCTTACGTAACTGTACTTTCCAATGTAACTGTACTTTCTAGTTGTTAAAATGAACTATAATATTAAAATTGGGCACAGAATTAATCTTTAAATGCCAGGCTGAAAAGGTGGCTTCTAGCCTCTGCTTGAAACCACTAATCAGAGGGCCTCCCAAACTGCAGGTGGAGGCGCGCTCCACAGGTCTTCCAGAGACACTGAAAGCTCGATCCCAGATGTCTTGAGCTGAACCCTGGGAACATCCAGGAGGCCCCTCAAAAGAGGAGTGGAGGGAGTGAACAGAGGTCGCAGGTGTCAGGAGCTCTGACAGGTAGCCAGGACCTAGTCTGTAGGGCCTTATAGGTGAGCACATACGTTGAAAGGAACCCTCCACCTGACTGGCAGCCTGTGCAGAGCAGACTCTGTCAACTCCCTTAGCCTCAGTGTCCCTAGTTAAACAACAAAAAAAACCTCTTGTTAATTGTTCACATTCTGTAAAGATTGCTGATTGAGCTGGGAGTTTGACTCGATTCCTGATACCACACACAAACATGTTTGTTTACGTTCCTTAATCAACTCCCACTGCATTTTTCTGGACTTGAGAACATGTCCAACACAGGCTAGCGGCTCATGATGCAGTGAGAGAGAGAGGACTGTTGCATCATGAGTGGCTGCACGGGGTGTCTAATGTGCAGGTAGTATACAAGAAGAGTGGATCAAGGATTTGAAACAACCGAGTTGGGTATAATTACACCATTAGCATACATTTCAGTTCTACTAAGAAAGGAAGCAGCAGATAAAGCAACCAGCAACATGTGAGTTGTAGAGAAGGTAAGCAGTCACAAAATGAGTTTTAACTAGAATTAGTATGATGCAAAAATGTTGACGGTGTCCTTTAAGTTTTTGGGATACTTTTTAGGAAAGATCATTTAAAGGTGGCATGCAGATTTTTAGCTGCAGCTAGCTTCGTTCCACATACTTTGCCATGCTGCTGCGAGAGTCTGTGGCTGCTATGACCAAACTTTCCAAACTGTATCTATATTTTAAATCGCTGCGAATGAAGCCACCAAACACTGAAGTGCCAGTGGGTCCTGGTTGAGTGTGAAAGGCCTCAAGGTATTCCAACCTATTTAATGAGTTGGGCACCACCGCTGCTGTGAATGTAACAGCAGCGTCCTGAGCTTTATTATGCTTCCATGGGGTGGTGGTGGTGGTATTACGAACATGCAAATTGCCAGCAGATAAATGTCATTATGTTCCACCCAGTCTGCTTCGAGTGTGCAGCTGTGCTGTGATATTTCAGTAGAGCTGCCCCTCCCTCCCTTCCCAGAATTCCCTCTCTTCTTCCACCATCCCCATGCTCTGTGATTTTCCAAATAAGCCTATCCAGCCGCATTTAAATCCACACACAGTCTTGGCTGAAAACTCTTCCAGAAGCTTATTCTATCCTGAGACCACCCTTTCAGTGAAGAAATGCCTCCTTGCATCTTTTTTCAGTTCCATCCTTCTTAGTTTAAATGATGCTCCTTTGTTCCACACCTTTCACATTAAACAAGCCCTCCCAGTGTTGACATTGTTTATGCCCTTAAGGTATTTAAAAGTTTCTATCATGTGCCCCTCTCTCATCTCTCCTCCAGTGTGTACATGCTGAGTTCATCTAGTCTCTCCTGATAGGGTTTGTGCTGTAGGCCCAGAACATCTTGGCTGCCCTATGCTGCACTCCCTCCAGCAAGTTTCTGGCCTTTTTTAGGTGAGGCACCAGAACTGGACCCCATACTCCATTTGCGATCTCACCAGTGATCTGTACAGGGCATTATGACCTCCCTCCTCCTGGATGTGAAACCCCTGGCTATGCATCCCAGTATTTTCGTAGCTTTTTGCTGCTCTCTGAGATTGTTTCAGGTCTTTGGTGGTGATAACCTAAAATAATACTTATAGCAGTGTCCTCCAGGTGTTACTCTCAGTATTATTTTGGCATCGGGTACCCCATGGAAGCAATAAAATAAGCATAAAAGCTTCAGATGTAGCCTTTACATTCACAGCAGTGGAGGCATCTACGTCACTAAATGAGTTGGAAAACCCATGAAGCCTTGTGCTTGCTCAGTCAGGACCTGTGCAGCTTTCAAGGCTTCCGGGTTCGTGGTACAGTTCTGCAGTGATTAAAAACCTAAATATAGCTCGGAAAAATGTTGGACGAGTAGCCATTGACTCTGGCAGCATGGCAAGGTATGTGGAACGGGAGTGGTTGCAGCTAAACTTAGCAGGTCACTCTAAAAATAAAATGTGTCATATAAACCCAGATTCATTTTTGTTTTTCTTTTTATCCTGCATCCCAGTGTGAAATCTCGGTTTTACCTCCCGCAGAAGGCCTCGTTGAACTGGCACATGAAGAAACCTGACGCCGACACTTTCTACCAGTTCTCATGCAACATCTGCGGCAAGAAATTTGAAAAGAAAGACAGTGTGGTGGCACACAAGGCCAAAGTCACCCGGAGGTGCTGATCGCTGAGGCCCTTGCTGCAACGCTGGGCCCTCATCACTAGCTCGGACATCCTTACCACCAGCACGGATTCACTCGCTGCTGTCTCTGCCTCCAAGACCCTGGGCATCAACCCCAGGGCCTGATCATGGAGTCTGAGGGACCGGACACCATGTCTGGCGGTGAAGGACTCATTCTCCATGCAGATGAAATCACCGCCACAACCCGGGGCCTCGGCGCGAACAGGATGGTGCTGAATTCCAGCCTCTTAACCCAGGACATGAAGATCCTAAGCACCAGCTCTGAGGGATTGGTTATCAACGCTGAGTCACTGATCAGCGCTAACGGAGGTGCTTATTGAGGACTTCTGACTGTGGTGGACGTTAAGAGGTGGTGAATAAAGTATTTGTTTTAAAGAAAATGAGAGAGAGACTTTATTATTAATGATGATGATAAACATGTTGGACGTGATGCCACTGTTTAAATCCTATTTCAAAGGGATAATTTACTCCAAGAGGGAGCGAACGACAGAGAGAGGGGCAACCTGGCTACTTAGACATTCACAGTTATGTCCTCCCAGCTGCTGGTGGGGACTGTCACTCTTTGTTGCTGTGTTTTTGTTTTGTTTTTCCCCTCTCCCAAGGCTCACAGGCTTAAAATTACGTGTCAGATTCAGAACCATGAATTAAGGAAAATTGAATTGTCAGATTTAGGAAAAACAGTCGCACCCACCCCAAAAAGTGTCAGTAATGACTCATTCCAAGCAGAAAAGTATTCTGTGCCTCTGCAGCTCACTGGGATTTGAGTAGGCTATGCGACTTTTTGATTAGATGAGACTTCAGGTTTGGGTGAAGATTTTTTTAATTCTGGTTTCCTGCAAAAATGACGCATCTTCAGGACTGCAGTCTGCAACATTCCTGCAAAATTGGGATTTTTGGGATATTCCATTCTCTAATAGCCCTTTATTTTTATTTTTACCTGTAGACAGCGTCAACTTTGACTGCCCTAAAGTCCTGATCCTTTCCATCTTTTCTTAAACCTGACCGCCCATACTCAACTTCAGTCGGGCCAGCTCTGGCACCCTGCTGTCCCTGGGACTTTCTGGGTTGGTGGAGGCGCCTGGCAGCAGCACCATTGCACTACTTGGTCTGCGCACTCTCCATTTCTCCATGGCTGCACACCTACAAGGATGTGGGAGAGTGCGTGTCTAGCCACAAACACATCAGCGGCGTCCTGCCTTTACGTTGCTCCACCGCGTACCAACAGACCTCCACTTTGAAGTTATCTATGGGTGGAACAGTGGGGCTCTCCTCCTGGGAGAGGAGAGGTAATCTTAAACTGCCCTGAAGTCCTAGTCCTCTGCATGTGACATCACAATGCTTTCTGTGGCAATAGGCTGTGATCTGTGAAGTGGAGGATGACGTGAGGCTGATTTAAGCCAGTGAAGTGGGTAGTAATGTGTGTGGGGGGGAGTCAGTTTTAAAGAAAATGTTTTCAGTAATTACAATATGGAAGATCCTGAAGTTCTGATTTTTGAGGGGGAATTTTGTGTAACAATGTTCTTACTCTGAGTGAGATCCCCACCCCATGCAATTTCCAAGCCTGGCTGGAGGGTGACTGTCCTTCAGATCAGGGGTTGATACCGTCATTTTGTTTCTTCCCTTCCGCTTCACTATGGCACTGTACGTCACCTATGGCCTTCACCGAACATGTGGTGCCCTGGGTGGGCAGTGCCGCTTCACTGTATACTGTTTGTAAACGTTACATGTACTGTATTTTTATTTTTGTTTTTGTTTTAATTTAAAAGGAAATAAAAATGTTATTGACAGAAACAAAGCCAGTCCACTACAGGGTCACAGGAGCAGTGCCTCACCCTCTCTGTCCAGGAATGTACCGCCATCTGTAGCACTCTCTAAACTGGCTACCCTCTTCTCACTGGTGCCCAAGCTCACTTCCAGATGGTCCCTAGTGTGGCGCAATACACTCGTGGCCAAGCCCAGGTCACCTGCAGTATAAGCGCAGCGCTCATACCAGGCTACAGGACAACCCTTTGGACATGATTTTTTTTTAATGCAGCTGTTACTAATGATCCAAATTTAAAGGGAACTCTCAGCTCCAGGGAGAAATGCTGCAGGGACGTATAGGTCCTGAATAAGCAAACCACAAGTAAAGTTTTTGAACAACTTGCATGTCTACTGTCATACATTTTATCTGGTTGATTCATCACCTCATCCCAGAGTACCCCGTAGTCAGCCCTCTGTGATGCGTATAGTGGGCTAAGCCACGCAGGAGCCTCTAAATACTAGATGGGCATAAGTGCTTCACACGAATCACTACTGGTAGCATAAGAACTGTAATTTGCTTTGTGAAGCCTCTTCACTTGCACAGACCTATGTGGCATACAGATGTGTGGCCCCCACCACCACCACACTTTTAGCCTGTTGTGTGCCTTATAAGAGGTCTGGCCATGGGGACTCGCACAAATAGTTGGTCATGGCTGGGGTGTCACAGGATCAGGTACATAAAATGTATTGCTGTGGACAACAAGTTGTTTAAAAGTTTTACTTACTTTGTGTTTGCTTAATCGGGACCTGTAGGTCCTGTAGTATTTCACCTGGGAGCTAAGAGTTTCTTTTAACTGTTATGGAATAAACACTGATGTGACAAACTGTGTTTTGAATCATCTTTCTATGGATAACATTCTGTGCAGTTCTCTGAAAGGACCGTAATTTGAAGTTTTCACTGTGTCCCCCTACTTATGTGCAGAACTCCTAGAGTCTTGCTGTAATAAGGCCAGCTTGCTCATAGTTTGGAATACAGTCTTTTACACAGTGGAAACAACAGACTCCTGGCAATGTGAAAAGTACTGGGCACTATGTTCTCCATCCGAATACAAATTTATTTATTTTTTTTATATCACTCTTAACCCATTCCGTCTTTAACAGCTATTTAAAATGAGGCTCAGCATTAAACGCTTCGACTCATACATGAGCTGCCCTGTCTGCACATTGTTTTTGTAACTATAACGTTTATTCAGTTTGATAAGGTTTACACAGTACAGTCCATAACAGAGTCTGGCCTTTTTGTCTCCATGATACTGTATGTCTGCCAAGCGAGAAATGTTACTTTGCCCAGTCTGCCTGCCAATCTCCTTTTGGCTGTCCTCCAGATATCACCAGAAACATCACCACGCCAAGCATCCAGTCTGTCCATCGGGAGGAGGGAGAGGGTGGTGGAGTGGTCTGCCTGTATAGGTAAAAGCACTATGACTTGGGATGTTAAGATTTCAGGTTTTATTATCGTTTATAGTTGTGTTAAAAAAAAAAACGAGATATTGGTGATCACAGGAGTTTGTATTATATCTAATTTAAAGAAAATTGGTGAAAATCAGATTGGGGACTGGGGAAATTTCTTTCGCACCCAGTGGAACAACAGAGGTTAGGCTGTTTTTGTGGTGTTTGTGGATCTTTTCATCCTCCTTCCTCCACTAGCTGGTGCCTCCTTTGGCCCTCTCCAACATCTGATCCTGCCAGGATCCTCCCGCTCTGGCTCCTCAGTCCCCACTCACCTGCTGGGTAGCCCTTTGGCTTACACACACACACACACACACACACTCTCTCTCTCTCCGTGGCCACTCCTGTGAAACAAGTTGAGGACCAGGCAGGATCCGGAAATGGGCATGGTGGCAAAAGCAGCGTCACCACCTAGCCAGCAGTTATCCGCTTACTTTGTTTCTCCTGGAGGAGCAGATATGCAGTGATGTCATGGAGTGTTGCACACACTCCGTTTGCCGCATCCACCAGTCACAGCCTCAGCTAAGACCCCAGGCTGATTCCAGGAGGCACCCTGTTGCCAGGTTCCAGCCGATGCTCCGGGCTCATTTCCAAGCCTTGGTGTTTGGGGTCCCAAAACCCAGTTTTAGACTGTTTATCATAGTTTATTGCTCAGTATTATGTGATCCCATCATTTTTTTTAACGTATGGAGGTCCTGTGACTGAGGGGGGTCAACTGACCAGCCAAAGAACTGTTTTATTTTTTCTCCAAACTTTTAATCTGAATTGGAATTTGTTTTTGTGGAATTCATGTGCTCATGATGTATATTCCTCCAATTGAGATTATAATCCACAATTGCCTTCAATCCAGGTCTCTTCTCTGTCCCACAGTTTGTTTTTTGTTTGTTTTTTTGGGGGAGGGGCGTAGACAAGTGAGCTATAGGTTGGGGAAGAGGCAGGCATACAGGCCCAATTATGTGGGCTAACTGCCAACAGTATTTTTTCCATGTGCTACCCTACCATCTCCCTACCTTTTTAGGGGCATTGGATGGGATTTTCCTTCGTCCCCAGGGCGTCTTGTTCCTCAGCCTGGGGCATACGTTCCTGCACCCTGCCCTTAGCCTGGCAGTGCTAGGCAGCTTGATGCAACTACCTGCACCAGCGAGAAAGTGACCAATTCGATGATCTCTTATTGATATTCCGGGTTGCTGATGAGCAAATTGGTCCCACTTGACAGCACTATGGAGCTCGCAGCTATCCTTTTGTTCTTTACGATGTTGCAGAAGAAATATTTCTGGATATTTTCATTTAGTTATGGTGGAGGAATGCAGGGTTTACAAATATACAGGAAGCAGATTAGAAAAGTTAATTCATATACATCAGAACATGGAGTGTCTCCTTGGCATTCCTATAAATAGATTATAAATCATCTTTATGCCTTTCCTAGTTAGTTCTGATACCCTCCTTTGGGTACTGAATGACTTCATCCTTCGGGAGGAGGCGAGGTTTAGGGCCCGTGTACATGACTGTTTGCCCTGATTGGCTGATTGCTTTCGAGATGCTGCTGTGATTATTTTTATTTTATTTTTGTAACTACATACATATTCTGATGTTACATGAACCGTTGTGTGACACTAAAAGTAAATCCGCATGTACTGAAAAGTAACTTTTCCCTGTTCTGCATTAGTCCACCACTTTCCAGGTTTTAACCTTGGACCTCCCACCCAGCATGGTGCAAAGCATTGAAACCTAAATTCCATTTTGTTCCTTTCCTCTGGCTGCTCTAGTTCCTTTCCTTCAGCCAAAACACTTTGAATTACCGTCTCCATTGGGCACCCTCTTCCTGCAGCCCGTTCTCTCTTTATCCCTGAGAGGCCCCATCCTCTGTCCTTGTTTGGGAGAGGACACAGAAGTAAACTAGCTGGTATCTGCACTGGACGCCAGCCTTTTTGTTTTCTTCTCCCAAAGTTTTCCTTAACCTTCCAATGGAAGCAAGGCACGGTGTTGCATGTTCCTCAAACGCCATACACTTCCTCCCAGGTTGGAAAGTCCTAGCATGCTGCGCTAGGAGGGCAGTGGGACATGCCTCTCCAGAGGGAGTATCCCTATCTCTCAGTCCTCTGCCAGCCGCGGCTTAGGGCAGACACCCAGTTCTTCCCGTTCAGTGGCAAACAGAAATGGGGGCAGGGGGCGAGGCACTCCTAGCAGAACGTGTTTTAAAGTGAGTGAAAAGAATCGCAGTGTTTCTAGAGACCCTGACATGGATGGATTGGGGTTGGGGGTACTGTTTTCTTAAATAAAAAAATAAAAAATTCTAAAAGAAGATGAAGCATTTCAGCCTAAGGCTGGTGAGGTATTAAATGTAATAAATACCAGGTTTGTCCTTTCTGGGGAATTTAAAAGGGTTTTAAAGAAGCCGACTGTATATTTAACTTTGTGTATATAAAACCATGTCATGCCTTGTTTGAATTTGGACTAGAGTTATCTGTAGCAACCTAAACAGAAAGAAAATGACTCTATATAAATATATATATGTATTACCACACCCACCTTCCTCCAACTGCCTCATAGTCACCTCATTTAAAAAAAAAAAAAAAAATATATACATACTAAACTACGTCTGGTCAGAAATAACTACAAAAGCTCAGTGTACAACAACAAAAGACAAAATACAAAGAAAGGAAAATGATTTGCAATAAAGTGTTATGCTGTCCACAAAGCAGGCTCTTGAACGATTTGAATGATAAAAACAAAAGGAACATGTTTTGGGGCTTCTACTCTGCAAAATATGTATATTGTATTACGGAAAATGTACCTGACAATTCTCAGTGTCATGTTGGTGTGTTTGTTTAGGTGACTTGAAATGTTTCCAGTCTGGGAATATTCAGTATTTCTATAGTGAGGTATACAATTACCTGATGGGGTTAGAATTGTAAGAGCATGACTTTTTTATTTTTATTTTAATTTTTTCCAACTTGAGACCACAACTTTTTTGTATTTCCTGCATGAGACTGCAGTTCCAGAACTCTTTGGGGACTTGTGTATTTTGTCAGCAAAAAAAAAAACAGAAAAACATTTTGGTCGGAATTTCAGCAGATGACATTGTGTCATTTAAATAGTAAATTACAAAGAACAGTTAGTGCCGGAACTTCATTTTCCTGTCACGAAATCATCTTGCTGTTATCTCTCTGTCATGCATAGATCGGCTGGATTACATCTGTGGGTGGGGTTGTGAGTTGTAGTGATTCTCATCTTGTCACATACAGATACGTGGTCTTGTGTCTTTGGGAGAGTGTGTTAAATGTGAATATACATGAACCGTGCCCATGATAGTTGGCAAGCCTGTGAAAGCGCTTTTGGATGGGGGTGTTGTGCTTACCTGTAGCTGGAAGTGGTGCAGAGATCTTAGACTTTGCCCCATATTGTTGCATTGCCTCCATTTCTGGAGCCTTGTGATGTTCACTGATGATCAGGCTGTGGCTAACCACATAGTGGTTAAGCAGATCCTGATTGTCACTGACGTCTCGGGGTTCTGGAGGTGGTGGCAGTGTGGTGACAGTATTACGTAGACTTCATAATCAATATCCCTGGACTGCTGCCAGCTACAGACGGCCTAGTAACGTAATTAAAAGGATCTTTTCGTTGACTTTCAGACCGATAAGCACTGTTCATAAATGTTCCTCTTTAAATATTCCTGGTTTCATTCCGCAGCAATAGACTTTAGTCTGTGGAGTTGAATGTGTATTGTAACACGTTTCTTGCATAGGGTGGAAGCAGTCAGAGGAAGGCAGCTGAAATGGTGCAGGGTTGCTAAAAGCCCTACGGAGTGTGGGATCTCAACATGTACCCCTGGAAGAGGGAGAGCAAGCATGATAGAGACCTACAAGTACATCACAGGGTGCAGGAGAGAAGTCTCTTTTCAAATGAAAAGAGCACCAGTACTAGGGGACATATGAAGTTTTGGGGGCGTTAAAGGATTTGAGGAAGTACTACTTCACTGAAAGAGTGTTAGGTGCCGAAACAGATAACCAGTAGAAGTGGTGTAGGCAGAAACCGTGGCGGCTTCAAGTATGTGGGATAGACATAGGGAATATTAATAAATAAGCTGGGAGGAGGAGGGTTGCTGGAGACCAGTTAGGGTCTGCAGGGCAGACTGAGTGGGCCAAGCAGTCCTTTTCTGCTGACTGTTGCTTTGTTTATATTTCCCCAAGCAGGCTTCGGCAGTGACAAAAGTGGCATGGTATCTTTTAATGTCCACCAGAACAGGCAGATAAGAACTCTGTTTAACTTCTCGTCCAAAATAACAGCTCAGCAGTGCAGCTTCCCCATGCTGCACTACAGTGTCAGTATTAGGATTTACCCCAAGTTCCTGGTGTGGGCTAAAACCCACAGCCTTCCGATATTCCGATATCAGAGACACGCCTGCAAGCTGAGCCACTGATACATAACCCACAGCTGTAATGCTGTAGCACCGCTTATAGACCACACTTGCCTCTCGGTGCCTGCTGTGACTGCTTGCTGTACCCTGCCCCACAGAAGATCCCAAGACAGGAGCTGGGGTTCCTAAGGTTAAGGGAGGTGTTTGGAGCACCACAGAAGTGTAAGTGCAATCTGTTGGGTTCCCACCTGATCATCTCTATATTCATGACTGGCTCAATCAAGGGAGGAAAGTACAGTTACGCAAGAACTTACAGTAACAGTAGATCTTTCTTGAGAGGGCTCTTGCAGTAGGTAATTACATATAGGACTGGCGCGGCAGGCATCAGGACCCTGAAAAATTTCTAGCTAGCAGTCTGGAGGGGACCGCCCTGTCAGGTGACCGGCGTCATATAGCGTCAGTATAAGGCGATCCCACACGCCTTCCAGTACTCTTCCGCGTTAGCTCATGTCAGCGCCTCACGGTAAGTTCAGTGTTCGTCAGCCTCAAGTCGCCAGTAGTTTTTACAGTTATTTTTATTTTTTTTTTTTTTTTTTTTTGTCAGGTATTTGTCTGTGTATCGTCCCCTACACCTCAAGCACAAGAACAAGTCGCGGCCAACTCCCGCACAAGGACAGCCATTCCCAGTGCCAGCACTGCCTTAAATTCAATCGGCCACCCAGACGGCAGCAGCAGTCCCTGGAGGCCCATATTTTAAAGAAAATGTCTTCCATGGAAAGGAGTTAAAAGCTCCAGCAGGCGTCCACTTCCCGAAGGCCATATAGAAAAAGACAAAGCACGGGACAAGGGCTCCTCATCCACCACTTCTTGGAGACACCGTGCTTCAGGTAACGTTCCCTCCAGGGGACCAATCTGGCGCCCACCCGTCTGGCTCAGGCCCTCCGGGCTATTGGAGCCTCTGCTCCCGGTAAAGCTGTCACTGTGCGGCCTACTGGTTCGGCGGCTCCAGTAAGCTGGGCGTCGGCTCCTCCGATTCCTGCATGGAGACGGTAGATAAGTCGCCTGACCCCTCAGAGCGCATGGCTCCTCTTCCACCTCCTCGCTCTGACCTGCCTTGGGCCGCAGGTTTGCTAAGTCGGACATCTACTTCTCCGGTGTCCACCTGGACCCTGCTGATAAGTCAGACATCTGCTTGCCCGATGTCCGCCAAGGCAACTGAGCAGGCGCGGACCCTCCCATCTGCCGTTCCCAGCTCCCTGCAGCCTTGGCTGCCCTCCCGGGACCCTAGGTCTCCTCAGCCTGACCCGGGATTTTCTCTCCATTCCCCGGCGATGCTAAGGTTCCTGCTGCTCTCGGCTCACACAACCGGGACCTGACTGCTCCCCGACACCAGCCCGACACTAGCTCCCCGGCTGCCGGCCCAAATGCTGGTCTTGCCCACCCTGGGCGACATCCTGCTCCCGGATGCCACTCCAGCGGCAGGCCCTCCGCGCCTTCTGCTCCAGACCCGCCCATGGGCGCTCAGCGAACCCGTCGGTTCCGGGTATCCCTCCGGCGCCGTCTTACCTGGCTCATGTATCACCCCAGTACTCGATGGCCTATCCAACACCATAGTACCGGTGCCTCAATATCAGGCGCGGCTTCCCGCCATCGGGTTATGGATACGCGCCTTATGGGTATAATCCATACCGTGTCCCTCCTCCCTCACTGCCTCTCAGCAGCGGTGGACTTGAAGGAACCTGGCCTCCTGGTGGGCTGAGGCCAAGGCTCAGCTCACCAGAGAGGTGGAGAGTCGCTCCAGATAGCGGTTCCGGTTCCCGTCTGTGACGACAGACTCCCTCCCCACCTCAGGACACCAGGGCCGAACCCTCTGGTTCCAGGGCGGGGCAGGACACGCCTCTCCGAGGGCTTCCAAGGGTCCGCTCCTTACCCCACGCCAGGAGAGGGAGTCTTCCTCATCATCATCTTTTTCCTCCTTGGATGACTCGGACAGTTGTTCTGAGCCAGACGACGAGCCACGCCCTCAGTCTAAGCCCAGGCAAGGACTCCTCCGAAGTCCCTTCTGGAGGATCCTTCTTTCTGGAGTTGTGCAAAATCCAGGAGGTTCATCAGCGGCATTCCTTGAGCCAAATCCCCAGCGTAGAAACTCACTGAGCATCTGGATCTGCCCATGACAGCTCCCACCTTGGTGCCACCCTGGATTGAGCCTCATGCCGATCTTGTTTCCACTATTTGGGAGCAGCCGTCGGCTTTAGCCCCACTTCCTCGGAAGTCAAACAGGCTATATCAGGCTCCTGAGGGTGTTGACTTTTAGATACTCGCCTCGAGCTGATTCGTCGTGATTAGCGCGCACATGGCTGGACAGCTAACCCGAAACATCTGAGCTGGTCTCCGCCTGACAAAGAATCCCGTCTTCTGGACCAGTATGGGAAGATCTATGCTTCTTCCACTCTGGGTATTAGGGCCCTAAATTATGTCAGTCACATGGGGGATTACCAGAAGGCGATTCGTAGTAGGTGGAATCCAAATTGGACTTCCTTCCGGACTCTCAAGTCAAACAGGAAGTGGCTGACCTAAATCCGCCTGCACATTCGGCCAGTCGGCACATGCTTGATGCTACTTGTGATGCAGTGGACACTGCTGGTAGGAGCTCTTTCACCGTGGGATTACGGCGTCATGCCTGGCTCCATGTGTCAGGGTTGGTCCCGGAAGTGCAGTCCGCTATTAAGGAGCGCCTTCCAGAGTTTGGTGCTGTTAGGTGGTGATGTCAAGGACATTATCACCGATCTGCAGGAGAAGGGGACTGTACTGAAGTCTGTGGACTCCATGTATCATCCCTATCAAACGCAGCTGCCCTTTTCGCAGACGGAATCGGCCAAAGGCGAAACCCCAGGGAAAGTGGGCCACTGAACGCTGGGCCCCTCTGGCTGCCAAGCCCCTTCCACCCAAAAGCAGCAGGTGCTTCAGCTGTGATGCTGCCCACACCACCTGACTCCTTTCCTCTGCACAGCCTCTGGGCCTGCTGGAGGAACTGGTAGGAGGGTTTTCCTCCACCTCCCGGGCTGGGAGAGGATAACTTCAGATTCCTGGGTGCTCCAGCTGATCGCAGGACACTCAATAGAGTCTCCAGAAACCACCTCGTCACCCCCAAGGTAATAGCATTGCTCTGGGAACACGTTCTTCTGGTCCAGGAAGAGATTTCAGCATTTTTGCTGAAGGAGGCGATAGAGCCTGTCCCCTTTCTCTTCAGGGAGCGGGTTACTATTCCCACTTCTTCCTGGTCCCGAAGAAGACAGGAGATATAAGGCTGATTCTCGACCTTAGTTCCCTGAACTTATTCATGGAGTACAAGAGGTTCAGGATGCTGTCCCTGCAGGGCCTCCTGCCCCTCCTTCGGCTGGGACAGTGGCTTTGCGCTCTGGATATGCAGGATGCTTAACCTGTACATCCCTATCTGCCCTTCTCACCACAAATACCTCCGTTTTGCTTTCCAGGGGACCACTACCAGTTCAAGGCCCTCCCATTTGGTCTTTCCTCGGCACCCAGGTGTTCTCCAAATGCCTTTCTGTGGTAGCGGCCTACCTGCGTACCCAGGGGTGCAGGTTTTCCGTACCTGGACGATAGGCCCTGGTAGCCCCATCCAGGGAGGATCTCCTGCACTCCCTTTCCCTTACCCAGGGGTGTTTTCTTTCCGGCATCACCATCAACCACTCCAAGTCCCACTTGATCCCGTCCCAGAGGCTCCAGTTTATCGGGGCTATCCTGGACACGACCTCTGGCAGGCCTTCCTGCCACCGGCCAGGCGGGTCAGTGCCAGGTTGGTCCTTTCATCCTCGGCTTACAGGGTGGCTGCAGTCCCTCAGCGTTTGGCTCCACGTGAGGATCTCTCAGTGGACGCCTCGGTCTCAGTGGGATCAGTTAATGGACAATCTGGACCAGCTTGTCCTAGTCTCCTCCCCATGGTTTGGGACTTGCAGTGGTGGATGGTTCAGGAGAAACTACTTGAGGAGTTCCTTCTGTCTTTCTCCCCCTCCAGACTCTGACCACAGACACCTCAGGCGAGAGGTTGGGAGCTCATCTCGGACCTCACAGGACCTAGGCTCCTGGTCCAAGCTCGAGAAAGCTTCCACATCAATGTGCTTAAGCTTGGGCAGTGCTTTATGCTCTTGAAGCCCTGCATCTGCACCTCCTTTCCAGCCACTTAGCCGTACAGACGGACAATATGTGTGTGGTATGGTACATTAACAAACAGGGAGGACTTGTTCCTACCCTCTTGCATGAGAAGCGATGCGAGTTTGGGATTGGGCAGTACAGCACAACCTCCACCTCATGGCAATTCCGTCCTGGGGTCGAGAACACCTTAGCAGACAAACTCAGTTGCTCGTCTGCTCAAGCTCACGAGTGGGAACTGGATCAGGGGTCTTAGACAATATCTTCCTCGCTAGGGGAACACCACAGGTGGACCTGTTAGCCTCGCCTCTAAGCGTAAAGCTTCCCAACTTCTGCTCGCTAGCTCTAGAGCGCTGCATTTTGAGGAGAGACTCTTGTCTCCAGATTGGAAGGACAGATTCGCTATGCTTTCCCACTGATCCCTTTGATTCCGAGAGTCTTACAGAAACTTGATTCAGAAGGAGCTCGAATGATGCACTGATCGCTCCTTTCTGGCCCAGGCAAGTTTGGTTCTCTCTTCTGCAACAATACTCGGAGGAACCTCCTCTTCCTCTGTCGTGACTTTTACTGACCCAGGATCAGGGACCTTGGTCCATCCAGGTCTCAGGTCCCTTCAACTGCACGCATGGCTCCTGCAGCAGTAGCTCAAACCCAGATTGGGGTTTCACCCAGTGGCTGAGAGTCTGGTGGAGCTAGAAACCCTCCACTAGGTCTACCTATGCCATAGAAAATGGTTCACAATCTGGGCCACTTCAAAGATTTCGAGCCTTTCTCTTGCTCTGTTGGCGGCTGCTGGATTACCTCGCCACCTCTTTGATCTGGGTCTCAGTCACTCATCCTTGAAGGTACACATGGCGCCATTTTGGCCTACCATAGCCCTTTGCAGACAGGGCGTTTGCTCAGCTGGAGGTATCTAAGGCTTTCCTTAGGGGGTTCTCCACTTGAGACCCCATCTGGGTTCCTGCCCTCCTTGGGATTTGAATTTCATCCTCGAGAAGCTTACTCTGCCTCCTTCGAGCCGGCAGCCTCAGCATACATGAAGTTCCTCTCATGGAAGACTCTCTTACTAGTGGCCATTACTTCTGCTCAGAGGATTTCCGCGCTCCAGGCACTGATGTGTAAAATCCGTATTTGATTTTTCATAAGGAGCGTGTGGCTCTGCGCACCAACCCTGTTTCGCCCCAAGATGGTAGCGGAATCTGCATTGAACCATTCCATAGTTACCTGCTTTCTTTATGCAACACTCCAATCAAAGGGAGTATCTCTTACACACACTGGGCGTTCACGAATTCTGAGATACTACACTAACAGAACAAAAGATCTCAGAAAGACTGATCAACTGTTTGTCTCTCTTGCCCACAAAGAGAAGGCAATGCTGTTTCTAAGCAGTAGGTCTTCACATATAGGACTGCCCCCCTAGCATCAGGTTCTAACGGCACCCTTGTAGCTAGCAATCATCAGCGAAGCCTACACACACACACACACACCCTCCCGGCGTCAGGTGACCGTCAGCCTGCCTATAAAGGGTGGTCCATATGCGCCTCCTGTAAGAGGGAATGTTAAGCCTTCGGATAATGACACCCTGAGGCCCGTCTGGCGGTTTCTTGAGGAACTGTAGTGTGTGGCCCTATCTGATCAACTGAAGGACCCACGAGTCCGTGGGACTGCCTCCCACCTCTGCAGGTGACTGGCGAACCTTCTGCCCACCGCCTCCGAGGGAAAGGGGGGCAAGTCATGAGTCAAGAGACGGAGGGAGGATTGGGGAGAGCTGTCGAAGGCCATTTGAGCTTTGGTGGAAGGGCGGCTGCTGTTGCAGGTGCCTGACATTTTGCTAGAACATCTGACTTTCTGCTGCTGCTTTGTCTGCCGCTTAGCCTGGCGACAAAGTGGCTGCTAGAACATAAATCTAGAGTGGTACATAGTGTTGACCGACCGTAAGGCCTTGCCCTTGTCCTGAAGGCTGGTGATGGTGTCTTGGGTGTTGCCTCTGAAGAGGACAGAGCCCTGAAGGAACATCTTGGATGGTTCCCTGAGCGTCAGGTGCCAAACCACACACTCTTAGCCAGGAATACCTCTGGAGGCAAACTGCTGTGGCAGTGCGCCGGCTAATGAGTCCACAGCATCATAGGTGGCTCTCAGTGAATGGTGACCTTGGCGGACCTAATAGTGTAAGCCAAGATAGTTTTGTACTTGGGAGTCCGGCATAGCCTCAATAACAGGTTTCAGCTGAAGGAGAAGAGAATCTGGTAGACCAGCGTGATGCGCCACGTAGTTTAAGGTGCGCATGGCCAAAGTGGAGGAAGAATAGAATTTCCTTCCAAATTGATCTAGCTGCCTCGACTCCTTATTAGGAGGAAGTGCTCATGTGTCTTAGCTTCAAGGATCTGTCATGAGCTGCTGTAGTATAGTCTGTCTTGGGGGTGAACACGGGGTGATCTTCCCTCTGGTGTTCTGTAGATACTGTCTGCTTTTTGGCTGCTGCCAGTATGAAGAAGGCATCATCAAATGATAGTGGTCAGATCTTCATATGTGGTTAACGAAGGAGGTGTGAGGACAGGTGCTGCCTCCTGGATGTCAAGGTGTTCAAGCCAGTCTTTGGTGCTTAGGATTCTGTGCATCCGATTTCCACTCGTGAGACCTCCATAATCTTTTTAGGAGGTCTGAAAAGGGTCCTGAGGTGGGGATTTAGGGGACTCTGTAGGCTCAGGCTGCTCTGTGGGAAGAGTTTTAAACCCCCAAACCGCAGAGGAATGGAGTCTGAATCGAGCTAGAGTCAGAGGACCGTACAGTGGAGCACGAGAGGCTTACTTAGGGCTATGATAGGCTTTGTCCATCATCAGCTTAGATGAAGGGTTCTTCGTCAGGCCGATGCCAATTGATGCGAGTCCGTTGTATGGGTGAACCAGGCGCCTGGGCCATCGGAACCCGGATAACATCTCTTTTGGGTGGGGGGTTCTGGCTATTGAGCTCTGAGATGACATGAGCCAAGCCTTGTTTCTAACCACCATGACTGGAGAATAGCCCGAAGTCTGCCTGAGGAGGGTGGAGGAGGCTGGTAGACTAGTGAATATCCCAAAGGGAACCCGGCATCAGAGTAGCCCTGCATATGAGTATGTTGCGTTGGGTAACCCGGTAAAGAGTAAGCGACATATACCTCTGTCGTGCATAATGCGGCATCTGGTGACCTGATTTGTGGGGGCCTCCAGGACGGTGGTGCCGTGTGGGACCCCAAAGGAGGACCCTGAGGAGGCCTAAAACCTTGCCCAGAGGGACCGGGACAACTGGGTCGGATGCCGGACAGTGGGAGGCAAGCCGGAGTCAGTGCTGGCGCCTCCACTGGAGGAACCGGTGGGAAGGGGCCCAGAGGGTTACCTGGGAGACCCAACATCAGGTTCGAGGTGAACCAGTAAAGGTGTCACCATAACCCTTATCCTCCTGCACTCGCTGATCTGGGGAGGCTCTTCCAAGTTAGAGGAGTGGGTGACCAGTGGGAGATCCAACCGGTGAAGGCTGTGAGAAATCCGGCAGCTGGACATCGTGGGCCACGCTTGGACCTTGATGTGAGCTGATCGGGCAGAAGGTCCGACAACTGACTTATCGACCGGCTGGGCGATGCCGGAGACGCTGGTGCCTAACCTAACAGGGCTGGGTGTTCATTGGAGACTCCCACGAGCAACTTATTAGCCCCACCAGACTGTGTAGATCCTGCAGTAGAAATGGGCCTAATAGTAGCGGATGCCTCGGACTCTGCCGAGGCACCCATGGCCATTATAATAGTGGCGGTGTGGGACCCAAGGACTGCTCCAGAGAGGCAGACTTGGATGGAGCAGCAGCAGACTTACCATAGGAAGAGGGCAGCTGGTCACCCGAGCGGTCCTATCCTGGTCCCACTACCTCTTTCTCATGGGAGTCTGTAGGAGAGGAGGAAGCGCTTCTAAGCTGCTGTAGCTGTTTTTCCATGGTGGCCATTTTCTTTTCAATAAAGATGCTTTCGATGGCCTGGTTGAAGCTTTAACAGTCCTCACAATCCTCAACCATGCTTCGGCCTAGGCAGGAGAGAGGAGAGTCTTTTGTGTGTATAGCTGCATGCTGCACAAACCGCAGACTTATTTTTATGCAACTTGCTGGAAGTCGCCAAAGACATGCACAGAATAAGATTTTAACACTTAAAGAAAAGACTGATGCTCATCTGAGGAAAAGGCAATCTAGTTTAGTTCATTGGTCTAGGAATTAATACCTTTGAGCCAGGGCTCTTTTACAAAGGTTCCATGTCAATAGAACATCAAACAAACAATACACATTGCAGGTAATACCAGATGGAAAAAGTTACATAAATATGCTATTAACAGTTTCAAGGCAGTAAAGTTTAGAAGTTACATAATAAATGTGCTTTAAACCGTTTCAAGGCAGTAAACAATTTAGGAAATAAAAAACTTCCAGGGAGAGGGATAAGTAGAAGCCAACAGGGAGGCAGAAAGGAGGAAAGTGGTGGGCAGTAGAGCAAGTGAGAGGGACAGAAGGGGAGAAAAAGAGTGAGTTAGGAGGCAGACAGGAGTAGTAGTGGTATGTGGGTTCATTAGACAAGGAGAGTAGGCCATGGATGTGAGGATGGTCAAGAGGAGGAGTAGCCTTTATCGAATGCAATCACAGTTGCTAGTGAGGTGGGCATAGAGCATGGTTTAAAGCTCCAAGAGAGGATGATGATAGAATAGGTGGACTTAGAGCATTGAGCGAGGTCGGGGCCCTATATACGAACATTCTTTGTCCTATGTGAGGTCGACATCTGGGAACCAGAAAAGGTTGGTGTTCAGATCTGGTGGTGGGGACGCATGCCATGATTCAGACAGAGTAGGTTTGGATACATAATGGAGTCAGTCCCAAGATAGATTTTTTGCCATTATGCGGGTAAGCTATATAAGGTGATTTGATAGTTGCAACCAGCCTGTTTCATAGTAAAAGCTCACGTGTGTCAGTCTTTGTGCCCCGTGAGGAGCCGCAAGCCTTATTTAGAGTGATTGAGACGCCTTAGTGCTGTGGTGGTAGCTGAGCCATAGATAATAAGGCCATAGTCAATGATAGAGATTGGAACTCTGTATAGCTATCCTCAGCGCAGCCTGGTTTAGGAATTATCGGTTTTGAAATAGTATTCCCAGACGTTGGTTCACTGTTCTTCACCTGGTTGTCAATGTGGTTGCAGTTGTAGCCTCACGAACGGATGCCATGGCATTTGAAAGTATTTACTTGGTCCAGTGTATTTCCAGCAGAGGTTTTATGGTGAGTGGAGTATTTCTATTTTGTTTGGTGATTGGTAAAAGCATGGCTTTTGTTTTATTGTGGTTAAGCACAAGTTTACTATCCAGGAACCACTTTTCAACACTAGAGAAGGCAATTTGTAAGCTTTGGTGTAGGGAGTTTGGCGCTTTGTGAGAAGAGAGAATTACAGCATCATCAGCGTATAAGATTATTTTTTCCGGGAAATCTGGGAGGAGTTGAGGAACAGGCTAAAGAGGAGGGCCTAAATTGATCCTCCGCGGTACACCCAAGAGGACTGGTTTGGAGTCTGAGAGTTCATCAAAGATTTTTACAGCCTGTGACCGATTTGACAGGTAACTTTACCCAAGCACTAGGACCTTCAGCCAGGCCTTGGCTGGTCAATAAGGAGATAAGTAGGCCATGATGGACTGTATCGAACTTTGTGAGGTCAATAAAGACCACCGGTTGGAACCCTTTGTCCAGGGCTGAGTGGACTTCTCCAGAGAAGTCAAGTAAGGCTGTTTTAGTACTATGTCCTTTCCTAAAGCCGTGCTGTTGATTACAAGTAGATTGTACTTGTCCAGGTAGTCAGAGAGTTGGTCAGCCACTATGCGTTCAAGTGCTTTGGAGAGGGGTGGGAGTATTGATATCGTCGATTAGTTACTTGTTGAGGCTTGTCCCCCCTTTGTGCACTGGGCGTGACTATGGCAGACTTCCATTTGTTGGGAAATTGACTTTGGCAAAGGGACAGATTAAGAATTTTGGCAAGGGGTGGATCATCGGTCCAGGGTGAGACACAGGATTTTTAGATCTAAGGTGTCATTACTTGTTCTGGATTTGGAGCAGGCATTTTTATGTAGTTGTAGGCTTGTGCACTTTGATTTTCTTGAAATAAAATTGTGGTTTGTCACGAGGGTGTTTCGTGATGCTAGGTTAGGCACAGGAAAGTCCAAGAAGAAATCTGGGGAGGACCCCACTGAGGTCTGTGAATGTCTTATTTAGAGCATCTGCAATAGTCTTTAGGTCAAGTGTGGTGGATCCATCAACTTTCATAATGGTGGGTGAGGATTTTGATTCCTTACCCATTATATTTCGGATGTTGTCCCAGAAAGCTCTCCTGTCCCAGTTGGATTCAAGGCGTTTTGAAATAGACGCCTTCATTTGCCTAATTTGTGTGGTGCATCTGTGTTGCCTGCTTGTATTTTAGGGTATCATGCGGTGAGCCGTGTCCCTGGCTATGGCCCAGAGGTGGTCCTGAGCCTTGAGCTGGGCAAGTAGTTTGGCAGTAATCCAAGGATTTGATAGTGCTTTTGATTTAACACTTTTTTACTGGGGCGTAAAGTCACATGCAGTATTGAAGGTTGTGATGAAGTATTCTAGTGCAGCATTAACATCATTTTGAAAATTGGTGACCAGTCATGTTGCAGGAGACAGGTCTTGAATTTGATAAGATTCCCTGTGGCAATACTCTGCTTGAAATAACTTTGGGGCGTCTTGAGAAATTTATTAGACCAGGTACAAGACACTGGGGAGTGGTCACTGAGAGAATCTGGGAGAACTTTAATGTTTTTATCCAGTCAGGGTGATTAGTGAGAACCCAGTCAATAAGGTGCTTGTTCCAGTTTTGTAATTTTTCCAGCTGAGGAAGTTACCATCTGCATCAGGTTGGCTGCTAGTATGTCATCTTTGCAGGAGCCAGTGTCTGAGGCTAACCAGTTTATATTGAAATCCCCAAGGAGGAGCAGCTCATTTTCAGGGGTTGCAGGCTTACAAATTCAAGCACTGACTTGAGACTGGAACGGTGGTCTTTGGAGGATATAGACTGTGGCCACTGTGAGAACTTTATTTTGTGCACGAGGAGCAATTTGATAGGAGAAGTTGCACCTGAGTATTTGTGGAGGTGAAGCTGCCATGTTGACTGGATAGGTTGTCCTTATGTAGATAGCACAGCCCCACCCTTCTTGCTTACCTGGTCGAGTCTGAAAAGATTGTAGCCTTCAAGCGAGACCGCATGATCCGGGGTGCTGGGAGACGGCCAGGTTTCCACGATGGCTAGTATATTGGGATTTTGCCCAACAGAGTGTTTGAAAAGGTGCCAGTTTAGGCAGGAGGCTGCAGATATTTAGGGTGATAATGGAGAGTCCACTACCAGCTTTCAGTGTTTTTGTTGGCTTGAGGTGACAGGGCCAGGGTTTGGGTGCACCCCACCAGACATTAGTAGCAGGAGTTTGTGATGCCATTCATAGTAGGTTAGAGCGAGTCTCTGCTTGTTCTTTATTAGGTGTTTGGTTTTTCTTCTGGGGTCCCAGTAGAGGGGATAGTTAGAGATTTATCTTGATTTGACAGTTTCAAGAAAGAAATATTGTATTTTGTACCCAGATATTAGTAGTATGATGTTTGATTAAAGTTCTGGTGTACTTGCCATGGTACCATATTGTGGGTGATCAGATAGGATGGTGAGAGAGGGTGGAGGGGTAGGCATATTGGGATAAGGAGGGTGAGGGTCAGCAGGGACAGATGGTGGAAACTAAGCAAAGGCATAGTTTGAGAGCAGATTAACCAATTGAGTTGGAGGAGAAAGCAGACAAAGGTGTGAGGAAAGCAATCGAGAGGAGGTGGCGAGAGAGTAGGGGCAAAAGCATAGGAGGGTGGCAGGGTAAGGATTTTAGAGGGCTTAGGAGGGTATCGATTAGCGCTGTAGCAGTACAGAAATACTGAGAGGGTTTAGTGACGGGGTTGAGAACAGCCAGACAATACAAGATGAGGGAGCAAAACGCGGAAGGAAAAGGGCAAAACAGAAAGAGGATGATCCCCGCGAGGTCCAACATGCTCGGGTCGACAGCGGCAAAAACTGGAAGGTGGCAAGGAGGACTGCCCACTATATAGTGTCATGTGGTCGCCAGTGGCGTCTCCGTCAGACACTGTTAGCTAAAGTTTGTGTGGTCCTGATACCAGGAGGTGCAGTCGTCAAGGTGATATCTACTGCAAGAGCCTTATCAAGTAAGATCTACAAGTTACTGTTTCCTTGAAAATAATTGTGTTGTCCATTAAAAGAACACCCTACAAAAACACTTTTTTTTTTTTTGCATCAATGTTTACTCTGCTACAGTTGCATTTCGAGGATGAATTTAACTAGTGCAAATAGAAACTGTTCGTGCCAGTTGGCACGATTTCTTGTCCCCCTTTTAAGAGCAGTGTGGGGTAACTGTAAGCAGTACTCTAGTGGTGCTCCAAGGCATAGCAAGCATCAGAACTTGAAGGAGCTCTCTGACCTCCAAGCTAGGAGATGTTTCTTCACTGCATGGTTACTGTTGCTGTCTTTGACTTATCTGCCCAGCTAAAGGGGAAAAATGTTCCTCCCACCCTGAAAACAAATATTTATTGCCAGCATGGCATACTTGATATTTTCAATGGGCAGGAACACCAGGGAAAACAAGCAAGGACTTCACCCCAACTTTTTTCCTGTGAGTTTTGCTGACCTTTTTTCCCTGCCAAATGTATTTTTGCAATAACCTTGTTGCCAAATTCCACAGATGCATAAAATGGAAAAAATTATGAATTTTACTAGTGGAAAACCAATTCTGCCCTCGCTAGTGATGGAGCTGCTGCAAGCATGGAGTATATGGGAGGGTCTCTAACTGCCTGCAGTGGTAAAAATATTTTGTGTCATGGGAAAGTGTTTCTTTCTAGAAGGTTATTTAGGGATTAGAATCTGATGACCTAAAGGTGGCCAAACAGTGTAGAGAACCAGTGGGGTGCATAAGGAGGAGTATCACCAGCAAAAGAAGGAGGAGGTGGTGATATCTCTGTATCAGTCTCTGGTGCAATGCCACCTAGAGTACTGTGTCCAGTTCTGGATGAGTCCTCTCTGAAAGGACATAGACTTGAGGCAGACCAGAGAGAGTAACTAAAATGGTGCAGGATCTGCATCGAAAACCCTATGAGGAGAGACTGAAGGACTTCAGTATGTGCACTCTGGGGGGAGATATGACAGAGACTTAAGGGTATAAATGAGGTAAGGTGTTCTCCCCGGGAAAAGGATGCCCAAGATTAAGGGGTCATGCTGTGAAGCTGGGGTTAGGACGGGGGTGTGAAGCACTTTTCACAGAAAGGGTGGTGGATGCCTGGAACAGCCTCCTTGAGGAGGTGATGTGAGCAAAAACTGTAATGGGATTTAAGAAAGCATGGGATGGGTATAAAGGAACCTTAGAGATAAGAAAAGAGGGTGGGAGGGTAAAGCTGGAGATCAAGTACGGTCTGCGGTGTTACAGTAGGTAGGGAAAATGGGCAGACTAGGTGGCTGGCTAAGAGGTCCATAGCTGCCATCAGATTCTGTGTTTCTGTGATAGAGACTGGGCAGGGGAAATAAGGTAGCCTGATATGTGAAGGAGAGCATCAAGGCCAAATGGTACATAACAGCTAGAGAGGGGTGAAACAGAGGGGCGGGAAGATAAGATTGGGGAGCCACGCTACCTAACCAAAAGAGGGGTTGCTGTCCTGTTGGTGCAGTGGTAGAACTGCTGCTCACGCCACATCACCCAAGTTTGGAATGAGTTGGGGTGGGAGGAGGCTTGAGTGTCCCAGGGATGCTCTCTGGGGAGGGAGAGCTGTTACACTCCTCGTCGCTGCCACCTGTGGATGCACAAGTTGTAGTGCAGGCTTAGCGATACAGTGAAGGGAAGGATGCCATTAGATGCTTGGCTGGGATGTGCATTAGCATGCTGACAGCCTGGATATAATGTCCTATGCCAGTGTCCTGGGGGAGGAGGTGAGGAGGTAAATGCCCTTTATGGGGCAGGGTGATGGCCGCTGCAGAGTGAGTGGTCTGATAGACGGTGCATCATGAGCTGCCAATGATGGGAGTGAAAATGTATTTGTAAAAGAAAAGGAGGGGGCTGATTAGGAACTAGCAGAGGAATTCAGAAGGCCTCAAGCACTTGGGTGTGGTGGTCACTGGTGATTTCAGTGCATCGTATGTAGACTGGAGCATCCTGAAGGATTGCAGTTTTGGCACTTCCAGATGCAGTCTAGGAGAGCTTCCTGCACCAGGAGTCAACAAGTGGAAAGCGCAAACTTGGACTTAGTGCTGATGAATAACAGTGATGTCTGGAACATCAGAACAGGAGCCACTACATTCTAGTGACTAGGAAGTGGCTTCTAAGTGCAGTAATCACAGCATGGCATCAAGTCAAAGCAGCTTGGTGAACACACACTGGAATGAGAGACAGATATCTCCATCTCTGTCGAAAGTAAGTTTGTTAACATACTAAAAACTATTAAAATCTCTGGAGCTTACTGAAATGTGTAGTTCCAGAGTACTGGAGAAGAGCTGACGTGGTCCTCTACATGAGAGTGGCAGCAAGGTGGCTAGCAACTGTAGGCTGGTCAGGCTCACTTCAGTGGTGGGGAAACCCTGATTAAAAAAAAAAAAAAAAAAAGGCTGGTAGAGTATCCTGAATCCAGTGGGCTGCAAGGCCATGGGCACCATGGATTGAGGAGGGTCATGGCAAACACATCTGATGGATTTCTTTGAGTGGATGAGCAGGGAAACCGATCAGGAGAAGACACTGGATGTGGCCTATCGACTTCAGTGAGGCTTCGGCACTACAGGAGGCCAATCATGAAACTGAGCTGCCTGGAGGTAGGATGCAAAGTGGTGAATTGGGTTAGAAACTGTTTAATGGATAGGAAACAGCGTTTGTTAAACGCCACCCACTCAAATGATGGAGGAGTGAGCAGCAGGTGCCAGAGCTCACAATTGAGATGGGTCCTCTTTAATATCTTCATAAGTGGCATTGCTGAGAAACTGGAAGGAAGGTATGCCATTTTGCAGAAGATACCAACATCTGCAATAGAGTGGACACTGGGAGAGAAAGAGCAATGATCTGTGGAAACTCGAGGGTGGTCTAAATTATGGCAATGGGGTTCAGTGCCAAAAGTGCAAGATCATGCAGGTTAGGGTATAGGAATCCAGGCTCTGAATATAAGACGGGGTGCAGAGATACTAACAGTCACTAAACGGGAAAGGGACCTTGGGATTTTCTGTATGATGATCTCAAGGTGATGTGGGGCAGTGCCACAAAGCAGTTGGTAGGGCTAGTGGAATGCTGGGGTGCATAGAAAGGGTATAATCCAGCAGCAGGAGGGATGTGGTGGTGCTCTGTATCATTTGCTGGTGAGACCCCACGTGGAGTACTGTGTCCAGTTTTGGAGGAAGCACCTCGGAAAGGGCGTGGGGTGGTGGCAGTGCAGAGGAGGGCAACTAAAATGGTACTTGGGCTTGCACAAGAAACCCAATGAGGAGAGACTGAGGAATTTCACCATGTACACCCTGGAAGACAGGCAGTAAGAGGTGTTATGGTACAAGATTTACAAGTACCCCACAGAGGTAAACAGAATGCTCAGGGAAGTCTTTCATATGACAAGGTGCACCAGAGGGTATGCAACAAAGCTCAAAGGAAGATGTTTAAGTCACAGGGAAGTATTTCTTCACTGAAAGGGTGGTTGATGCCTGGAACAGACTGCCAGCAGAAGTGGTGTAGACAAAAATAGTGGGAGGCTTCAAGCATGTGTGGATAGACATGGGGTGTATTGGTAAAATGGCAGGGAGGAACAAGGATTGCCAGAGCACAGTTAGGGGTATGTGGAGATGGATTAGGCAGGGAACATCTGTGCAAACTGCGAGGGCCAAACTGTCCTTTTCTGCTGACAGTCTGTATTTCATGGCAGCTGCAAACTGTCCTCACCACCTGAAGATGGCCATCATGTTGTCTGTTGCAGTCTGAGCTGAGCTCTGACTAATCTTTAACTTTTAGAATACATATTCGATCGAGAACCCTTCTAGCTTTATTATAAGTATCACGGCTAGCTGTACTGCTGATGCTCCGAGATACAGTCAAATTTTAAATACCACTTTGTTGTTTGCTGGTCTGTCGGCGTTCAATAAGCTGTAATAAACAGTAAGTAGTTTAGTGGGATAGAGTGAGTTGGGGCCTGAAAGTGAGCTAGGGTGAGAGTTTTGTTTATCTTTAATTAGGCTTTAGTCTGTTTTGTCCAGCTGGGTGTCCAGATATTTTTGTGCTGCTGTTCTCCCCACCCCATGTAGCACTGGATACTGCTACCTGCATCATTGGTTCAAGCCTGAGAGGAGTGGCCTTCTAAATTGAAAGTGGTCATCCTTCCTTCTGAGGAGACTCTTCTGGTGTTAGCTAGGTGTCGACCCGTGAACTTTTTTTTATAATGTTGACCCCCTCCTCTGGCTGGGACCTTCTTTAGCCAACTCCCGGCACCTCATCCAGTGCCACCAAGATCCTCCCTGGTCTGGGACCCAGTACCCCATTCCACCCACAATTCGCCTGCTTGGTAACTGCTTGGCTTGTGCCCCTGGAGGCGGGCCACCTTCAGCTCCTTGGTGCTCCTGTACAATTATCCAGTTTCACAGCAGATGGAAGTGAAGGCTGAAGAGTTGGCGGGATCCAGGAGGGCAGGATCTGGTAGTGGGCGCTTTAGTAGGGAGCGTCATCACCTGCCCAGCCAGCGAGGTTTTCCATGTTTAACTTATTTTCCCCTGATGGTAAGCAGATGTGCAGTGATGTCCTGGAATGTCATGCAGGCTCCCATGCATGATGTGCTGATGTCTGCCGCAGACCTCCAATCCCACCACTCACCAGGGCTCCTGACTCAGTACCCCTGGGCTGCCACCTGGAGGCACACTATTGCTGGAGTCCTGCACCCACCCTGGAGGAGGCGAGCTCCCTGTCTGATGCTCGAGCCTGCTCCCCAGCCAGTCCTCTAACACTCTGGGCTTGTTCCCGAACCCGGGTTGTCTGCATCACAAGCAGTAGTGCTACCACTGGGCCAGCAGATGGGCTTATGTTAGAGCATGTTGAAACATCGCATGTATGATGTTGTGTGATCCAGTAAAGTCCTGAAAGTGTGTCTTTTTTTTTTTTTTTGCTTGCTCTGTTTATCCTCCTCAGCCAACCCGGCCCCACCTCTTTGGCGGCCTACCCTCACCCCCATGCTTCCCTGCTCTCCGCCTGCTGCCACCAGCCATCCCAATGTATCACTTCATCGGGCTCTACCCACTAGGGCCACCTGAGGGAAGGTTGATGCCTGCAGGCACTTCCTTGCATCTTGGTCAGCGGATGTGCAGCTCGGGGCTTCTTGCCTACGTGGCAAGGAGGCGGACTACCATCAACCTGCCAGCACGGGTGGCCCTTTTTCTCTTTCTGCCCATCCCCCCACCTAATTGGGCCAGACTTGAAGCGGCGACCTGCAGCAAGGATGTAAGGGGTGCATCGAGGCCACATTCCCCTAGCATTGCCACCAATCCACCCAGGTGCCAAGGCCTGCCCACCTCCAGGAGGGAAGCGTCCAGGGACACTCTGGAATCCTCCTACTGGTCTCCACCCAGACACCTGGGCTTGGGGTGCAAACCCGGTCGACAGCGTGCTGCGCGAAGCCCTTCGCTTGGCGCCACAGAGCCGGGCTGAAAGTGTATTTAATAGTCATATTTGAGAAGCAGATGCCTATGAGGGCTCCCTGCAAACGAAGAGCAGCAATCTCTACACGTTATAATGAGCAGGAAATAGCATAACAGTTCAAACGACTCTTTGCAACTGAACAAACAGTTTAACGGTAAGTGGCACAACGCTTAGTTAACTGAAAACCATGAGGTTTAACTAACGGCAAAAAGAGGGCAAGCGCCAGTCTGTGGTGCTGCTGTATAGAGGAGAACAAGAAAATTAAGAACAGAACACACACTATATCAGGAAAATAAATACATTTATTGGTGTGTTCAGAACACAGAGAAACAATCATATGTATCACCACCCTAAAGTGGCTTCCTCAGGGGTGTCTCTCCTTGGGTGGTGATATGAGGGCTGTTTCTCTTCCTGATGCACCAGTAAGTTTATTTTTTCTGCTGTAGTGCTCTGTGCATGGTGCTTCCAGGTTTAACTAACAGTTGTAGTTTTAGGCATACCTGAGAGAGGCACTGCAAAACTCATGATGCTGCTCTGATTGAGCTACACTGACATCAGGTCTGCTGTCTCCTAAGCTTCGTGCTGCAGGACCAGACACTGCAGTGCGCATACAACACGCCACTGCCAGGAGGCAGTGGCCATTTTAACTTACCTGGTTCCTCTTGTGAGTCTACATGCCAAGCAGTGCTGAATTCAGATGCATTGTAAGATTAAATTCTGGCACCTGTAACATCAGTAATAGCATTAACATTAATTTAACTTGACAGCCCCCCAGTCACCCAATAAGGATTTTATAACATGTATCAAGGGGAAAAATGTTCAACATAACTTCATTTCATTCACCCTCACTCAGACACAGTTCTTTGTTCTCTTTAATACAATATGAACATATGAAGAAGCCAGCAGAAGGGCCATTTGATCTATCAAGTCTGCTCCTATTGCAGGGTCCACAGCTTGAGCTAATGTCCCTGCCCTCCCTCTAACCTCCTCCCATTCTCCCTACCCACGATCTTTACCTTCCCCTATGCCTACCTCAGCCTCTCTTAAAGCTGTTCACTGTCTTCAATGAGATGACCTATCCTGACAGTGCACCCAAGTGTCCACCACTCTCTGTGAAGAAGTGCTTCCTGACCTCCCTCCTAAACCTCCCACACCCTGCTTAAGACTGCGCCTTGTGTTATGGTTGCCACTCAGCCACTCTCCTTATCAGCCTTATTTATCCCTTTCAAGTACTTAAAGGTCCCAATCATGTCCCTCTCTTGCTCCTGTCTTCCACGGAGTGCATGTTCAGTGCCCTCAACCTCTGCTCTATGCCTTACACTGCTGACTGGCTAACATCTTTGTAGCCCCTCTGGACCTTCTCCAGCAGGTTAATGTCCTTTTGATGTGTGGGCTCCAGTACTGAACTCCATACTCTAGATGTGGCCTTACCAGTGACCTGACAAGGGCAGTATAACCTCCTCTCTCTACTACTGATCCCCTAGCTATGCATCCCAGCATCTTGTTTGCCTTTTGCTGCTTTCTTGCATTGTGTGGAGTGCTTAGTGATCATCACTCCAGGTTCTTCTCCTCCTCTGATGCTGATACTTGGACTCCGCATGGGTAGTACTCTGTCCTGGGAGTCTTGGCTCCAATATGCATAACTTTGCATTAGGGTCAGTATATACATAAGTTTCCTGCATACACTATATGCAGGCAGGTGAGAAAATGCAAGAACGCATCACTCCAGGGCTGAATGTCCTTGCATCCCTGGGAAGTGCATTAAAACCTATAATGCACACCCTGGAGGGGTATTACATTATAAAATGGCTCTAAGTAGTTTTTTGGGCAAGGAATATGAGATTCGGCACCTGACTGTATGTTGAAATTTTTTTTTTTATAATAAACCAGAGAGAGACACTAAGCTGAAGTAGTTTCAGGTGCGACCTGGGAGCACACGGAGTTAAGTGACTTGCTCAGGGTCACACAGTATGCAAGTGGGGGCTTGGGATTCATACCTAGGTTTGCAGCTCAGAGCCTTAAACCCACTGCACTATACTGCCTCCTTGATAGAACTTTGATGCACGGTCAGGTGACGCCTCTCGTCCAATTAAATTTGTAGGATGTTGATACAGTTTGCTTATCTGCACTTTCGGCAGTCTTCTTTAAGAGGCTGATTTACTGGAACAACTTCAAGCAAAGCTTCTCTCACCACTTGGGTGATATATCCCTCAGCCTTGCCCTGTCATGTCAGATCTTCCTTTCCGCTGGAAGAGTCAGATCTCCTCTTTCACAACTCGCACGAGTTTAGGCTTCTCTAAGTGCACCATTTAGCAAACTTGGTAACTGGTTCTGAAACTTTGTTCTTAAGCTTATTCTTTGGCCTGCTGTCGTTGATCAATGCATTTGTGGGCCAGGAGGACTCCAAGATGGTTCCTGGTTTCAAACAATGCATCCAGTGCCAGCAGAAGATGTCTCAGACGGATTAGTATATGTTGTGTCTTTACTGCCTGGGGCATCACACAACATCGCTGCCTGCATCCTGTGCCAGCGATGCTACCCTCATCCCTGGAAGACCACCAGGCTCTCCTTATTCTCAGCCGGCTGACCGATCAGTACCTGAAACTTAAGGCAGCTTACAAGGTGGTCCCTGTGGCTGTGGGGTTTGCAGCCCAGCTTGCAGCAATGGAAGAGGCGGTGGCCAAAGCTGTGGCAGATACCTCACTGGTCTTGGTATGCTCCCAGTAGGGGCCAGTGTCACAGCACCTTCCCAGGTAAACTCCATGAAGTGTGCCAGGCCCTCCAGACCTCGGGAGAGCCCTACCTACCATGGGAAGAAATTTAAAGAAAGCCCACCATCAGTCACTTAGGGATACAGCTTGACCCTAATCTCCTATGGACCTCACGGATAATGTAGCTAGAGCTGCTAATACTCAACTTGGTCTCCCTACAAACACAGAAAACACCTCGCGCCAGAAGCTTTGAAGGTTGCAGTCCTGATCTCTGTAATAGACTATGGTCTCATCATTTATGGCTCAGCCACAACCACAACCCTTAGATGCCTCTCAACTGCATTAAATAAGGCATGTCGGCTCATCACTGGTGCTCACCGTCTCACCCACACATGTGACCTGTACACCCAGATGGCTGGCTCCAACTATCAAACCGCATAAAGTTTCTCACCTGCTCCATGGTGAAAAATCTACCTTGGTCTTGCACCTTCTGGGGTCTCAACTCTATTACAACACCGACCCAACAAACGGTACCTTCGGAGATCAACGCACAGCTACTGAAAGTTCCCCACTGTCACACTTCACAGGGACAATGCTCTTTGCTTATCGGCGCCACTCTGGTTCAGTGGCCTCAGCCCCCATCTCCTCTGCCCGACAATTGGTATGTTTAAAACTAGATTCAGGACTGTCTCACTACCAACTGCTCCTGTGACTGCCCAACTTAACCTTGTTTCTCCACTTCCTGCCTGCTCTAGTGGTCCCCCCTCCCTGTTCACTGGATTCTACCCTCACATCTTGGTATACCCAATGCTGCACTTTTCACCCTCTTCCCACCCTACCTACATTCTCCCCCATGACTCTGGCACTTCTTATTTCTTTCTCTGACAAATGCCGCTGGTTGCCTTGCTTACAATGTTACCCTTTGAATTGTATTAATCAATGTCCACATTGTTGTAACGCCTTTCTTGATGTTCCCATAATTTGTATTTCTCTGACGTGGAACCTTTGTAAAAGAGCCTTGGCTCAAAGGTATTTGTAATCCTAGACTTGATAAATAAATAAAAATAAGTCATGGGACCAGAAAAGGCACACTCTTCCCACTCCTGCGATTTCCCCAACTGCTCAAGGCCTCTCAAATGCTTGGCTTTGGCTAAGACCTCTTAGTCGAGGGTTGGGCCGCAGCTCCACAGTGACCTGGTTGGGCTTGTTGGCCATGGCACAGGTCAAACAAGATTTTTCTTGACCCTGTCAACCTGTTGTCAGAAGGGATTGAGGATGACTCTGATCTCTAGGACCTCGGTCCTACAGGGCCTCACCACTAGATCTATGAGTGATCGGGTGACCCCACATCTCCTCTCAGGAGCAGCAGCCTCCTCGGCTTTCGAGCAGTTGACACCAGTGCAGGTAGTGTACCATGCAGCTCTCGTTGCATCTCTTTGACATTGATGTCCACATCGACGGTAGTGATCTAGTCGAGGTTGAGGGGTTCCTTGGCTGTTGATCCCAGCTCAACTGGGAAACATTGCCAACACTCCTCTTCCTTCTCATCTTCAGATGAGGAGAGGCTGCTGTGGTACTGGTAGTGCTATAAGAAGCTCCCTCTGCAGTAGTGGGTCATATGGCAGGATAGGGCTATCCTCTACCCCTGTGGTCAGTCGTCACCAATCACTCTCATGTCAGTCATGCCAAGACAACTGTCCCCAATATATGTCTTGCCACCTTTACAGGTGGAACCACCTGCATGACAGCCCTTGTGGAGAGACCCTTCTGAGAATTTCTGTCAGACTACTGGCTTGCCTGGCTAGTTGTCAATAGAAATGGCCCACTCGGACAGGACTCGAGTGGTGCATGGCGGTAAGAGGTCAAGGACTGTATTCAATGGGTCCTCAGATGACTCTGATGGCTTCTTAATGGAGTCCCTCGAGAACTCATCCATTCGACCATGCTGCATGCAGGAACTGACCATGGGCCAGTGATGCTCGGGCTCTTCTCAGGCTTATGTCTGAGTCCATGGAAGTCCCTTGAGTCAGTACAGAAGAGGGTCAAATACCCTTTCACTTACATCCTGGATAGGGATGACCTCTTGGGGTTACCTTTCCTGTGGTCAAGGCCAGTCTTGGATCGGCACTGGAGCTTTGGCAGCACCCAGGTTCCTGCCTTTCCCCTCAGCCCATATGGTCCACAACTATGTGGTCCCTACCAGCTCTTTGTCTGGATTTTCAGACCACACCTTGGCTAGAAGTCTGTTAGCTGATTCAGTGTTTCAGAGATCTGGCAGTACTGGGGATATATCAAAGTCCCTTGACAAGGAGTCCAAAAACTTGACCACGTGGTGAAGAAAGTTTATGCTGTGTCCTCCTTAGGTCTTTGTCAGGCAAGTTATGCGCTGATGATGGCCTTTTCAGTCACTCCTGGTGGGAATGCTAGATTATGCCCTTCCTTACCTGCCTACCAACAGGCAGTTTGTGGTGAAGAGGTCAAAGATCTGAGTCAAAGCGTGGTGAAACACCAACTCCAGATGGCCTTGGTCATTAGTGACTCCTGCAACTCTACCATGGTAGCGGCTGTCATGATGCATCGTAGGGCCTGGCTGAGGATTCCCACCTTTATGATGGACACCCAGCACATGTTGGCGATGTTCCTTTCTTGGGCCTAGACCTCTTTGGACCCAGGGTGGATGGACACCTCACTAGAACTGAGAAGTACAATGCCACCTTAGATTCTGTGACTTCCTCCCAAAAGGGATGAGAAAGAGCAGAAACAGAAACCTTTAAGTTTGGCCTTTCCATCACAGCAGCCTCAGCAGCAACAGCCCCATTGAGGGCAGTTTCAGGCTTGGTGCCCCAAGATCAAATTCCTTGGGCAGGGCCCCAAAGAGGGCAGGGTTAGGGGTAGTGGTTCTCCTCCAGCAGCCAGTGCCCCTTGAAAGCTGTCCAGTGACATGGGGGCGTCCACCTCCCACCCATCCAGTCCTGCATCAGCTCCGCGATAGAGGTCAGCTACATCATTTCTGGCATCATTGGTCCATAATTACATTGGACAAATGGGTCCAAGATGTGGTAGAAAGGGTTGCTTCTCAACTTCGAGGTTTCCCACTTTACTGATTCCACACTCCAAGGGAGTCTGTGAAGTTACAGGACACGCCCGCCCCTCAGGGAGGACGTGACTCAGCTCCTCATGAAAGGAACCTATAGCCCATGTCCCAGACTCCGTGGGCAGGCCAGGGATTTACGCCCAGGTACTTCCTGATCCCAAAACAGATGGAGGGCTGGTGCCCATACTGGATCTTCATGATCTAAATCAGTTTCTCCAGAAGCACAAGTTCAGGATGGTCATGCGGAACCAGCTAGACCCATCTGTGGAGCAGGACATATGGTTCTGCCCCTGACCTCCAGGTTGCATTCTTCCACATTCCAGTCCATCTGTCCCACTGGTGTTACCTCTGGTTCTGTGAAGAAGGGGTTATGTGTCAGTTCCAGGTTATGCCCTTCAGCCTCTCCTCTGCACCCAGAGTCTTCACCAAGTATATGATGGTGAGGGCGCATTCCTGCGGCACCAGGAGGTCAGGCTGTACCCCTGCCTGGATGACTGACTGATAGCTGGGCCATCTGCAGAGGCTGTGGAATGGTCCAGGGATGTGGCCCTGCAGACCTTCAGAGACTTGGGCCTTCTGGTCAACCCAGCTAAGTCCGAAATGATCCCCTGCAGGTGATTCACTGCACTGGGGCAGAGCTAGATTCCCATCAGGCCACGGTCCACCTCCTTATGACCAGGCATCGGATCTTACCTCCTTTGCCCAGTCATTTGTAGGTTGGGCAACTGTGCCCTGCCCGGGACTTCCTGTGTGGTCAGATGGGCTTGCTGGTGCATGCGGCACCTGGGCTGTCAGTGATCCCAACGCCTAGGTGACCTGTACCAGCTGGTCACAGTGACCCAGTTGATCTAGGATGCCATCCAGTGGGGTCTTATCCCCAAATATCTGGAGGAAGAAGTCCCATTTGTCTGCCCAGAGGCGACAGTCACCCTTAGAGTGCCTCTGGTAGGGGTGGTGTGCACCTGGGGAACCACAGAGCCTATGGGTTCTGAACTCCCAGGGAGTCCTGTCACCACATCAGCCTGCTGGAGCGCCATGCAGTGTGATTAGCCTCTGACAGAATTCGCCTCTTGTCTGGGGTCAGGTCATGCAAGTTCAGATGGGCAATACCACAGCCATGTTCTACCTGAACAGACAGGGTGACATGCATTCCCTTCCACTGTGTTGGGAAGCCCTCCACACCTGGACCCTTATGCACAGCTTGGGTGCAGATCTCCTGGCGATCCATGTCACGGGAGCACACAACCAGCTAGCAGATGCCCTCAGCCAGGTGGGCAAGACATCACATGAGTGGTCAATGCATTAGAGGTGGTGAACCACCTGTTCTTCCAGTAGGGCACTCCTCTGGTGGACCTATTTGCCTTCTCCTTTAAATATCTTAAGGGTAAATAAGGCACAAGAGGGAAGTTTTTTTCAGAAAAGAAGGTACTCAAGAACTAGGGACATGTTATGAAGCTGGAAGGGGTAGATTCAGAGAGATGAGAGGAAGTACTTCTTCACAGAAGGAATGGCGGAGTCTTTGAAGCCTTCCAGCAGACATGGTGGGGTGAAAACAGTAGTGGGGTTCAAGAGTGCATGGATAGGCACAAAGGGAATCATTGTGGAAATGAAGGAGGTGGGAGAGAGCTATAGATCAGGTTGGGTCTGTGGTGAGAATGTAGGTAGGGAAAATGGGCAGACTGGGTGCACTGAGTGTCTCTTATCTGCTGTCATATTCTATGTTTCTATGCAACTGTGGTTCACAATATACTGTGGTATTCTGACCTTTCAACTAATTTTTTTGTATTTTTCGGGACAACTGTCCTTCCATGCCAACTCTCCCTGATGCAAGAGTTTGAGGAGGTTTATTTCTGTACAAAAATTCTCTTCTGTAATACAGTGACGTAACAGTAACTCATGTATTACATGTGACAGTTATCATACCAACAGAATTGTATACTGTAACATCCCTAATGCCCAGAATGCCCTGCAGTGTGCGAGTCTCTCAGGAGGCTGCATGAGCGCCAGGATGGTGGAAGGATCCTGGAAATAGGGGGGATGTAAATAAAGAAATACCATCTGGCCTACTAGTACATCGGTAGCGCCACCGCCATGGCGCCAATGGCCCGGTTCAGAAGTGAGTCTGGGAGTCGGAGGGCCAGCTGGAAGAGGAAGATTGAGTGTCCCATGGACTGCTCTCCTTCTCCAGGGTGGGGAAGCACCCAGTGCTCGATTGGCCCCTAGCAAATGCTGGGTGGGTCTGACAGCTGGAGCTACAAGCCATGGCACATCTCGGCCGTGCGCCACCATGTCATTGCACGCTGCACCTCCCCAGGAATTATCATACTTTGAAAATTACCAGGCTGAGCAAAGGACGCCACCCCTGGCAAGCCCCATGCAGCAGTCCGAGGTACTTTGCCCCTGGATCAACTTCTGTCTCTGATCAGGAGTAGTGACTCTCTCTGATGGCCCACCAGGGTGCACTGGGGCTAGGAGGGTAAGTCTAGGGTGGAGTGGCAGGGGGGACTGATGGACCACCAGCTGGTAGCCCCCAAAAAAGTTCCCAAGAGGCTGCATTGGTGCCAGGACAGTGGAGGATCCTGGGAATAGGGAGATGAAAATAAAGAAATACCAAGGAGCACCAGCCCAACAGAATGAGGGTTCTGACACTGGACCAACAGAATGAGGGTACCAACACTGATCTATCAGAATGAGGGTTTTGACACTGGCTCAACAGAATGAGGGTTTTGACACTGGCCCTTCAGAATGAGGGTACCAACACTGATCTATCAGAATGAGGGTTCTGACACTAGCCCATCAGAATGAGAGTACTGATACTGGGCCCTCAGAATGAGGGCTTTGACACCAGCCCATCAGGGTGAGAGTACCAACAACAGCCCATCAGCATGGGGGTTTGACACCAGCCCATCAGAATGAGAGTGCCAACACCGCCGGTCAGAATGACAGTACTGATACTGGGCCACCAGAAAGAGGGGTTGACACTGACCCAGCAGAGTGAGGGGGTACCAACAACGCCCATCAGGAATGGGGGCTTTGACACCAGCCCATCAGAATGAGAGTGCCAAACCGCCAATCGGAATGAGAGTACTGATACTGGGCCACCAGAATGAGGGTTTGACACTGACCCAGCAGAGTGAGGGTACCAACACCGCCCATCAGAATGAGGGCTTTGACTCTGGCCCATTACAATGAGAGTACCAACACTGGCCCATCAGAGTGAGGGTACCAACACCAAACCATCAGAATGAGGGCTTTGCCACTGGCCCATTAGAATGAAGGCACCGACAGTTGAGTCCTGCCCCTAAGTGGATCTGTGTTGGCCTTGACGATGGGGGGGAGTGGTGGGTGAGACTGGGAGCTTCCAGATAATATACCAGAGAGGAAGACACAGGCAGTGTAGCAGTTACACTACTGCTGGTGACACTGGCTACCTAGGTTTGGGAATGAGCATCACTGCAGGTCAGTCGGAGTGAGGAGGACTGAGCATCTTAAAAGTCATTCTTTGGTGAGGGAGGGTCTCCTCTTGCTGCAGTATTGCCGCCTGGCTGAGCACATGTGGCAGCGCAGTGTAGCGCCATAGCTGGGTCAGACACAGATTGGGGACCGACGAGCAGTATACTTTTGCATGCCTGACGCATGCCTTGGTCTCCCTTGTTGCCTGCATCTGGAGGGACAAGGAAGAAACAAGACAATTGGCCCTACCACTGCTCCATATTTGTCTTCTGAGTGACCCTAGCAGCTTGGGGTAAATCTCTCCACCCCATCCCTGCCTGGGGTGAAGTCAAGGCAGCGGAGGATGGAAATGAGCGGTCAGGCCTGGTGGGTGTCACCATGGGTGCTCCTGAGTATGTCGGGGGGCAGAGAATGGAAATGGCCACAAAGCGCAGTATAAAAACAAAATAAATTGTAGTAATTTTTCATTAGCTGCATTGTATAAATTATAGGCCACATTTGATTTTCATTAGTCATTGGCTACTGTGGCTATCTTTAGTGCTCACCCAGTAGATTCTCTCACAGAGGTCTTCTAATTCAGTATTGTAGGACTTGCAGACCAGTTTGACCTGGGGGATGCTGTAGTGTTGAGGGTTGTCATCCTTGGATGAGATGTTAAACCAGTATCCCACCTACCTGCTCTGGTGGTTGTTCAGGTGGGCATTAAGTAAGCAAGAAAGACAGACCGGTGTGTGTTAGACAGTTCTAACCCATGGCTAGGAATGTAATGAGTAACGAGCTGGTGCATTCAGTCCCCTAGCCATGTTAGAACTGTCTAACACACACCCCTGGAGTGGCTTATTTGCATATAAAATGAGTCTGTGTAGTCTTCTTGGGTTTTTGTTTTAGCTGTACATTAGACACTTCTAATGCACAGCTATTAACCAATAAGATTGCTTGAAATCCTTTACCCATCTTATAAAGCTCCTATGGCACTTCTCAATTAGTGTAGAGGAATTGTTATTATTCAGAAGAACAGTCAGTGCAAAATGTACAAAATCATACAAAGAAATCAGGATTTATAATTCCTATCAGACACTCAAATATAAGCAATGGAGAATCAAATGTAAACAGTAAACATAAAAGCGGATAAAATAACACATAAACAAAAAGTAAAATATGTGGATTAAGTAACCAGTCTTAACCAATTGAGTAGCTGCGAGGAAGCTTTTATTGAAATCAAAACTAGAAAAACAAATAAGTGAAATATCAGAATTTACAAACAGCGTAAAGGGGAAACAAGCATTAAAACAGTTATTTCACTGTTAAAAGCTAAAGAAAAACCCAGCAAAGCTAATAGAAAATCAAACCAAAACTAAGAAGAAAAAGGAAACCAATTACAACCCCTGAAGATCCGAAACGTTATAAAAGCAGACAGTACAGAAGGAGAGAAATTATCCACAGATGCCCAGTTCCGCAGGCAGTTGCCCGGCTCATTCTGTATTGGGAAATTCTTCCATCTTTCCTGCAGGACAGAAAAGAGTAGTGGAATTCTCTACTGTCCTAGCCCAACAGCTTCATGTGGTTCAATTTCAGTTGATTTGCGTCCCCCAACTTTGGGGTGGTAGGTAGAAAATAGGCAGTATTGTCTAGCCTTCTTAAAAAATTCCCGTTCATTTTTCATATGCATTATACTTTTTCCCTATGGATCCTAAATCTCTTTCCCGCTGCCTAATCAAGTGCAAGTTTATGGTAATTTCGTGACAATCTCCCAGCAGCGTTGTTCCTTTTATTTATTTTTTAATGCAGGAACTAATGGACCTGGGAACCACAGTGCTATTCAGTCAGCGATGTCTTTCCTTCCACTCGTGACAGGGTCGCTTGGGTTTTATTGCAGAGGCTAGCCCTCCGCTACAGCTGAGTTGTATTTGGGGTCATTAAGGCACATTCCGTGCCAGGTTTTGTTACAGGAGCACGGAACTGAAAGTGAGAGCGAGGATCCGAGACAGCTTTCTACTGTGTCCTCTGCCCTTGGAGCTTCGCAGATTGTCATCGAGTGGACTTGGACAAGAAAGGAATAAATCTAGAGACCCCAGCACCCAAATGAGAGGAAGTCATTTTAGGGAAGAATGAAAGATGGTTCTTTAAACAAAGGGTAGTGACGTGGAATCAGCTGGAGACCGTTTCTGCGCCCAAGGCTAGTCTGGACAGACGTGAATGAAACTGGAGCGAGCGAATGAATGAATGAATGAATGAATGAACGAACGAACTACTGGTCCGGCGTGCAGGGTTACTACAGGGACAGCTTCTGTTTTATATTCGTGCAGTTTCTTGCTGTATACAGCTATCTTTGCATCTTACGTTATGTCCGTGTCACTCAGCTTGACCTGCAAAGTCCCTAGAGCCCCTTCCACAAGGCAGCAGTTTTACAAAAGACTCCCTACAGGTTTCTGTCTTCCTGTGACCACGCCTCTATCTTGCAAATGTGGAGACCACCACTCATATTAATGTGAGGCACTGACGGCCTACAAATGTAGGGCAAAGCGCGGAGATGCAAGCTCAGGACACTGTGGAAACTGGTGTTTTTATTTGTGAAGTTTAACTTGGTATAGTTTCCTATGACTTCTTGCTTTTTATCTCATTCCATCCTGGCGCATATACAGTATACAAGTCAAAATATTCCAACATGCCCACAGCGAACTGAATGTCTGAGTTACTAGAGGGGGTACCATCTCTGTTTGGGACGGCACCATTTCCACATGAGATGGGCCAAATCTGAGAGGTAATGTGAGGTGACACCCCTCACCCTGTTGAGGCTACATACCTGCTGTGCTTGAAGGATATCCTGCTTCTGTTACGAAACTTACCTGTCTGTTCATTTGATAAAGACTGCATGGATCAGGTTTTCTTCCTCACATTCTGTATGTAGCTTAGTGAACCTGGAGTTTAGAAATCATCGTATTTCATAAAACTGGTAAGAAACAAATATTTTCTGTACATTCTACGTGCTGGATGGATTATGTTTGTGATTTTGTGTTAGACTTCTTTCTGCATCAGTCAAGTTTATAAATGCTGCTACTCCTTTATTTGTTGGTGAGGGAGACTATTTTGCCTTCAAATTGTGTTACTTGTGATTTCTTGTATATGGAGGCAGTATAGCGCTGTGGTTTAGGGTACTGAGCTGCAAACCTGGGGACCTGGAGTTGAATCCCACAGCTCTCACTTGCATACTGTGTGACCCTGAGCAAGTTACTTAACTTCCTTTGTGCTCACAGGTACCACCTGGAAACAAGCTT